>JAWMRA010000001.1:73049901-73157176 GCA_035584735.1 Pseudotriccus pelzelni
CCCATGGAAATAGTCCTTGATAGACCTCTTTGGTGTGGATCCATCCCTCAGAGCAACAGTTCTTCCATTCTCTGCTGTCCTTAAGGGTCACAAATTCAGTTGCACCAGCATGGGTCCCTCACTGAGATCTCAAGATCCTATCTGGGCCGTCTTGCTCCAGCGTAAGTCTCTGTCTCTGTGGGCCACAATCCAGCAAGACTCCCACAGAGTTACAGCTTTCCCATGCACTCATCTGTTCCATCACAGGCTTCTTCATGAGCTGTAGACGGAGTTTCTTCTCCACTCCAGCATGAGCTCCTCAAGCTGCAGATGGAGTTGTCTCTGCTCCCCAGCAATCTTCCACAGGTGGCAGGGATTTTTAGATTTCAGTCTTTTCCCTTCTGAAGGGAGAGAGAGAGGGAGGGGGAGAAGGAACCATCTCCCTCCTCGCAGCTTCTCTCTCCTCCGGCTGCCAGCTCTGACCTTGAAGGCTCCACTATCTCTCTGGCTGGAATTCTTTCTGGAGCAGCCCTGTCCAAGTTCCTCTTTAAAGCTTTTTTTCTCTTCACTCTGTTACACGTCTGGTCAGGGGGGCTTCAGTGCTGCTCCTGCCCCCAGCCCAGGGCTGGGAGAGGAGAGAAGCCTGGCCCCCTCAGGGCCTGCCACCACTTCCTACATGGCTCCTAATTTCTTCTGCACCACAACCTTCTCTTCTGTTTTCTTAAATATGTAATTTGCAAGGGCGTTACTAAAACTTCTGATTGGTTTTACTCCGAAAATTCATCTGGACAAACTACTTCAAATCCCCAGAGAGGGGGCACCTTGCAAAACCATGACAGGGGGAATGTGTTCATACTGACAGAGGGCAAGCTTGGATTGGACATTGGGAAGAAATGCTTCCCTGAGAGGGTGGTGAGGCTCTGGCACAGATTGCCCAGAGCAGGTGTGGCTGTTCCAGTCCTGGAAATGTTCAAGGCCAGGTTAGAATGGGCTTGGAGCAACACGGTCTTGTGGAAGGTTGTCTATGGCCAGGATTGGAACTAGATGAATTTCAAGGTCCCTTCCAAACGCTACCCATTCTGTGATTCTCTGATTCATTCCCTGCATGTCACAAAGGCAAGGTTTCTAATACCACATGATTTAGCAGTGGCTTCCCTGTAGTTTGGACATTTACCAAGCAGTAGCACAGATAGCATGCTGCATTCTGTCTCTGTGGAGGAATTCCATTAGTTTCATTGGTGTTACTGTGTTCCCCTCTGGCCAGGTCCAGGCTCTGCTGGGAACCCCTCTGCACTGACTGCTGTTTGCTGATCCTTGCAGGGATGAAAGACATTCCCAGACCAGTATTTGGAACCCTTGGTGTTCAGCAGACACAGGTACTTGCACAATGTCTGACTAAAGCTCACCATGCCCACAGCACTTATCTTGTAGTAGCCTCATGGGGAGACCACAGGGTAGCTGAGGCCGAAAACTACACTTGTCCACCATAGCCCAGAAGGGAAAAGACCACGCAGTGATCCTTTCTTGCTGACCATGGAGCCAGGGGTGCCACAAAGGGCTTGACAGTTTGATCCAGGGGGAACAAAAAGGGATCCATGTTCTGGGGCCTCTGACTTAGCCAGGGGCTTTTCTCCTGGTCATACAGGCTATTGGGTTAACCTGTGGGGGTTTTCTATCTCCACGTGTTTATGCCGAACCATCAATCTTGACAGCAATGAAAACATTCTAACCAAAATAATTCTATATGCGTGTCCACCAACACATCTTCCCTCCACCTCCTGTCACTGAACATCCATACTGTGGGCAAGGACACAGACCTAGTGGGTCACTTCTGGAGGCCTCCTGGAAATCCTAGCATGCTCCCCTGATCCACAATTATGTCAGCCTGCTTTGTGTTGAGGGACACACAATGGCACAACACAAAAATAAGGTGAACTTGGACATGTTTAGAAGAGCTGGCCATTTTCAGCCTATCATTCATTCAGCCTTATTAAGGTCATTTCCCCTTAGAAATATGAGGGAAAAATATGAGTGAGAATGAGAAACATTTGGCTTAGAAGCCTGAGTACTCCTCTTACACTAGGAGTGATACCTGCTATTTTCAATTATTAATTTTAATGGAATTAAAACACTGGTTCCATTAAAATGCATAGGATAGGACAGCATAGCACAGGATAGGACAGCTGGAAGGGAGTGACAATGATTATCCATTCCAACTTCCTGCACTCTTCAGGTAAGAAGCTTCTTCCTCTCTACCAGTTTTGCCTTTCCTTCTCTATTACATCTGCACACAGAAATCTGAAGTGAAATTTTCAAAGTGATTCAGAAGTAGTGCATGGCACAGTTGTTAAATGGAAACCACAAGTTATTGCTGATGTTTTATTTTTGTAAGTAATGAATATAAAATTGGTTTTGTCTTTTCCTGAAAAATGCTGTAATGAAGTGCATCAAGGTATGACGGGATTCAAGTTAGTGATGGAGACTAGTTTGCCAGACCTATATTTGAATTTGAAGGATGTTGGTTTTGTGATGGGGCCCAGTAAAGTATTCCTTCTTTTCTTTCTAAAAGTGAGAGTTATGAGAAATCATCTGCAGATTAAGCTGAACAGTGATGCTCTTTCATGTTCCAGATTCCCTCCAGATTCCCTCGTTTGAGATCTCCAGAAGGGCTCAGAGATTAAGCTGAGTTGCTGAACCAACCTTACCTTAAAGCTCTGCACCAGTCTATAACAGCTATCACAATCCCAGACTTTCGCAAACAAAAGGTCCTGTCCAGGACAGGTTTGGAGTCAGTCTTCATGTTCCTTCTTCATTTGCTAAGAAGAGCTGTTGCTGCCAGGCAATATCTGCTTTTCCCTTCTTGCAGTGACATTCCAACCAACAACAAAAGAGAAAATCTGGTATTTTACACAGAAACCTAGACTTTTTGGGTATATAGGAGGTTCTGCTCTTGTCAAGTCTCTTCCAGGGAAGTCATCACTTATTGCACATCTGACAGCTCTTCTGAGTCCCCCGAGAGCTGTCACTGCTCTCATTCATCATCACTGAAGAGAACCACCTGCTTCAGGGTTGGTGTCTCAGATGCAGAGATGGCTGAGACACAGCAGATACATCCTGTCACCTCCTTGATTGCTTTCATTTTTGGCTCCTTTGGACGTCCAAAGGAACACTAGTTATTCCTGAAGATTTTGGGCACCAGTGCCCACCCTTTACACTTAATACAGGGAACGCACTATGTCCCCAGTTTGATTTGTCTTTCTTTCCTGGTCTTGTGCTTACAGTTGTGTCTGTTTGCTGGGGAAAAAGATGTGACCTGGCTGACCGCCACTTATTTCTGTAAGGCAAATGCCAGTATTTCCACGTCACATTTGAATATATATGAAGTGACTATTTTCTCCTGAAGTGTCCATATTTGGTATTTGAAGCTCATATTTCAGACAGTGAATTAACAATTCAGTTTACTTATGGCTTTTCAACCACAGAAAGCATATAAAGCAAATTGGTTTCCCTTCTCAGGCTTCCACCAATCTTGACTTATCTTGTCTCATCATATAGCACCTAAGCCACATCCTTTTAAGTTCCCACCCCAATTTTCTAGAACAGTGTATAGGATGAAGTTTGAAAATATCTCAAGGTATATTTTCAGCAGCTGGGCAGTAATTTTGGAGTAGAATTGAAAAGATGCTCAAGTATCAATATCTATGATGAGCCCTGCCGAGGCCCTCCTGGTGACCCTCTTTATTTTCGGGTTTCTTCCCCACCCCATCTGCGATGTTTAGTCAAGGTCAGTGGGCTCAGTCAATGAACAGGCAGAACACCTCTCAGAGGTAGCAACATGCCTTAAGGAATTGACTCAGACCAAATACACATGTGGGTACTGAAACAGTGCTCATCCAATCTTCAGAAATCTGGAGACATGTGCCAAAGGCTTGATCCTCTCACAGGCAGGCAAACCCAGTGTTACCTGTGCCAACATTTGAGGTGTGCACATTGCACTCTGGTGGAGACAAAAATTGTGTCAGACCACAGAAAACAATCTTGTCCTGCTTTGACAAGTGTCTGAGGACATCCCACCCATGCATCTCCCTTGCTTTTGTGTAGACTTCTTCCCAATCCTGATCAGCACCACCCTTTGTGGTTGGTGACTTCAGAAGCTGAAATAGTGGACTTCAAAACACATGGGGCGCTGACCCATGGCAGTGAGCGTGCACCCTCCTCACTTTCAGACAGTGATGCAACTGGCAGCAACATGGGCCCCCTGCACTACTTTGTGTGCTTTGGTGGAATCCTGTATCTCATTTGGAGTTGCAAATTCTGTCCCCACTGAGTGGACTTCTTCACCTGTCTGTGGACAGCTCAGAAAATATCCTTGGGAGCTTGAATCCCTCAAACCTGGATACCTGAGTTGCTTTATAAGGAAAAGGAGGGATTACTGGACTACAATTAGTGAGTGTCTTTATAACCGAAACACAAGATTCCATGCACAGGTAGATACTGGTAATTAAGGCTCACCCGGGTCCTCCCAGGCAGCAGTAGGTCTTTCCCCATGGAGATCAGCAGTATGGATACCTATTTCTCCCATGATAAGTTAATGGGAGTCTCACATCTGGCATCAAACACAGCAGAATTTGGTCTAAAATTGCCAGTTATGAACAAAGGCATTGCATCCTCAAGCCAGAGGACAGGAATAAAGTGGATCCATGTCTTGCTGAGTATTTCTAGTGGATTAAGAGTTAATGCCCTTAATTTGCAAAATGAGAGAAACCCATAAAAGCAAATCTTGAATGACAGTGAAGTGATAAGTGTTTCTTGGGTTGCTGTGATTTGTCTTCTGCCTTCCCTCTCCCTCCCTCAGTTTTGGAAAGATTTTGACAAAGCAAAAATAAAACTGAAGAACCTGATAAGAGCATCCCTGACACAAGCACATGAGCAAATAATGCACAAGGCAAAAGGCACACCTGTGTAATGAAGAAGTGTCCATGAGTCTACAGATATCTTCACCTCTGTACAGCAAAGCAGTGTTCCCTTAATTGTCTTCGAATTTGGACTCCTTAATTAGAGCGAAGAAACACCATGGGCAGAAGAAAAGTACTAACTAGTATGTATGGGTCCGAGGCACTATGGTTTTAATCAGAAATACACGGTCTTCCTGTGACTGCTCTGAGTTTCTCATCAGGCCACACTGAAGAGCACCCCTATGTTCTTGTGTGATGGGCTGTGGTGCCGGCACCACTCCCTCTTGCCCTTGGAGGAGCTGTGAGCTGGCTGAAGGCATGTCATGGGGGGAGAGCAGCACCATGCCAGGTGTAATCAGAAAAATGAAGATGGGCTTCTGTGCAGAAAATCTCTTCTGGAGGTCATGAACAAAGTCAGCACGTACCTGCAGACACTGCTGCAGCACAAAATGGTGTGGAGCCCTGCACATCAGCACGGCCCATGCTGTTTGGGACACTTCAGCATCCCTGAACCCCCAGCAGCAGCAGCAGTTTGTGTGAGTCCTGCCTGCACCAACTGCCCAGAGTAACCTGGAGAGCACCAATGCTACCCTGGGTGTAGCAGCAACTCTTTTGGTAAATGAGGCTCATACAATTCAAAGCTGCACTTCTGTCCTGGTTTTGGCTGGGATAGAGTTAATTTTCTTCCCAGTAACTGGTGCAGTGTTGTAGTTTGGATTTGGTATGAAAGCAATATTACTAATAACACACTGATGTTTGGTAGTTGCTCAGTAATGCTTACCCTAAATCCTGGGCTTTTCAATGTCCCATGTATTGCCAGAGAGAAAGTGCACAAGGAGCGAGGAGGGAGTATGGCCAGGACAGCTGACCCAAAGAGGCCAAAGGGACACTCCATATGACAGAATATCCTGCCCAGTGTATGTAAACAGGACATGGGAAATGGCCAGGAGGCAATGGTCACTGCTCTGTGTATAGGTTGGGCATCAGTCAACAGGACGTGAGTAACTGCAGTGGGCATCATTTGTTTCTCTTGGGCTTTACTCCTCTCTCTCTCACTCTCCTTTTCATTACTTTCATTATTAATGTTATTAGTATTATCATAGTTTGTTTCAATCACTAAATTGTTCTTAACTCATAAAATTTACCATTTCTTTCTGATTCTCCTCCCAACAGGTGGTGGAGGGGGTGCGTGTGAGCAAGCAGCTGCAGGGTACTTAGTTACCAGCTGGGGGGCCTTAAACCACAACAACCTCTGGTATTACCCCTCATGAACCACCTGTGCCACTCTAAAATCTCAACCAAATCTGTGAAGCTGTAATGTACACATATGTAAGAGGAACAAAGTCTTGCAGAGTCTGTCAGTCATTGCATGCTTGCTTACCCAAGCCCTCTCTGTGACAGGTAGGCACAAACAGACAGAAAATACGGGGTATCTGCAGGACCAGAGGCAGAAGCAGCACTGTCTGACTCACATTTTGCAGGTCCATGCTCTCTAAATCTTGGAAATACGAGAAGAGTACTCCAGGCTTCTACAGCAATTACAGAGTTTATAGATAGCTGGAGCACTTTTCAGAATTAAATTTCCTCTTGAATTCGGTAGAACTTCCCATAAAGTCAGTCTGCCTTCACATTGCCTCCTGCCTCTTTCAGTGCTGTAGAATTTGCTGCTGTTGCTTCATTTAGCTGGAAATACCATTTATCTGATGTGTGTTACTGTTTTCCCAGATTTATATTGCTACATTGGTCAATTTCATTGCTTGAGCAAGTACTTGAACAGGCACCCGGTTCTATGACATGGTTCACCTTTGGATGTAATACAGGGGATCTGAACAGGAATAAACACCAAAAATTTGCTTTCCAGTCTTGCAGACACGTGCATGCTTATTGCAATATAATAACACAGAAGTTCATGCATCACATTGTTTCAAATCATACTTATGGATATTTATTGTTAGAATAGGTGCTTTGATGACAATTCAGATCTAGATAAAACATCTAAAACTGGACTCTTCTTACAGCCATAAATGGCAGATATAAATGCAGGCAAACCACGTTTTTGTAATCAGTCTGCTGCAATGCCTCACAAGCCTCTGAAAAAGCCTAGTGATGTTGCTTTCAAGAAGAGTTCAAACAGAGAAATCTTTTTGGTCTAAACGCAAATATCGGTCCAGTCATGTTAAAAACTGTTTCCTTGATAAAAAGGTGGCTCTAGCCATTAGAAGAAAAAAGAGAAATAGCACTGCATGTTTCTAGCAGATCCTGTAGCAGAGGAGAGAGTCATTAATCCTGTAGAAAACTGCTGGAATTATATACACATATAGGAATAAAATATAACCACTTGTATTTTCCTTTAAAGGACCAGAAAGCAAAATGTTAGAAATGAGCACTCACAAATCACAGAGCACCTAACCACTGTTGGTATCTATTGAACTTCTGATCTTTTCAGAAAAATAACGAATTCACACATTCAATTTGTGATTATGGAACAGAAACAGTACAAAGTAAAGCAGGTTTTGCATTTATTTTAAGGAAAAATTATGTTTTACTCTAAGGAAAATTGTTGAAAATAGTTTCTCTATACAAGGTCTTGTGACCAGGTGCACATAATTGGTTACAAACTACTGTCCAGATGTAAACACACATTACAAATACACTTTTAATTGGTTTATAACAGGTATCTAGTCAGAATGAGATCATTATTTACTTTATCAAATCCCACCTTCTTCTTGGCACTAATTTCCTTTTGTTCTAGCTAGAAAACTCGCAGCCATCTTGGCAATTACAGTTTACAGTGTCTATAAAGCTATATTAAAGCAAAGTTTATAAAACTACAGAATGCAATATAAATTGCTCATATTTTTATCATGTTCCTTCCACACTTATGTTCACTTAAATATTACATTTTGCCAATTAAAGTAAATATTATACTATTATGCTAGTCCCTCTTCTTACTCATTTAGTACAAATCAAAACTTTATTCTCTTTTTGTTTCAGAGAACCTACAACATCTCCAAAGGCCTGGAGAGATGTAGATCCAAGTTCAGCTGAGGAAGTCAGAGGCCTACCTGATATAGTTGGTAAAATTGTTTTCCTTTAAGGTCAGCTATTTAAATTTGCATTCATAGGAGACACTATATATGCAGCAGTTTTAGCTGAATGAGGTATAAAATCAAGAATGACCTGACATATTTTTGGTGATTTGTAGCTAATTTTGAAGCTGAAGAGTCTCCTCGTAGAAAAAAAATGGTTGTGAAATTCTCAGTCAATCACAGCTTATGTTTAAATGATAAATTCCAGTTCTGACGTAAGCAGATCTCATTCTTGAAATGATGTAACGTTTTTGCATCGTACCTAAGCTTAGTTGATAGCTTCCATGCTTTTATCCTGAAAATTACAAGTTAAAAAAAGAAATTTTAAAATATGCTCAAGTATTTTTAATCTCCATTTGCAAAGATTTCCCTTCCCATGCTGCACTCTGTAAGAGCTGCACAAACTGCAGCAGTCATAGTGTGGATTTAGGAATTTATTGTTCATGCATCCCATGTTCTTCAGCAAGAGTTCCGGGCTCCATCATCCTCATTTCTTTCTTGGCAGTTCCTGAGGAAAAAAGCAGCGAGACCTTGAAATGTCTGGCAGAACAGCTGCAAAAACAGCATGACCAAGCAGTGACCGAAATGCAGCAGGAGCTGGACTACATTGGCAGAGTAAGACAGGATTTTTTAATCCAGGTAGCCTAGAGTGCTGTTTCTAAGGTCAGGGCCCAATATTCCAGTGATCACACTGAGTTCCTTATCTTTTTAGGAGATGGAAGCCTCTGTTTTGGAGCTTCAAAAATTCCTTCTACTGAAAGTGATGAAATCCGATAAAAAAAGTAAACTTCTGTTTGAGAAGATTGTGTCTGACACGGCTCTAGAAGGTTTCTCGTTTGAAGTAAGGCAGCTCAGAGCATTGGCTCACCTTCAGTTATTTGTATCTGCTCTGTGTAACAAGTTCTCATGGCTCACTGAAGTCTTAAGATCTGTTTTCTTTTTTTCTTTTTTTTTTTAATACTTTCTTTTCAAAGAGATTGAGAGTAAATTCCTATTGCAGGGTTTGGAAAAACTGTGGGATATGATTCACCAGGAATCCTCGAACAGAAAGAAGTGGATTAGGACAATGGGCGAATCCCTAAAGGAGATTGAAAGGAGACGAACCTCTAAAGTGAGATGCAAACTTAATAACTTAAGGATAAAATTATTATTTGCTGATAATGCTGGATGCAGACCAAAGAGTAGCTTGTTTCCATAGGAGTCAGAAGTCTGCCAGTAATTCTATTGTGTGGTGATGACTTTTTTTTCACCAGTAGACTATTCAATCATTTTATACCTGCATAATCAGAAGAAAATACTTTTTTTCCCAGTTTCAAGGTGTTTATTTCTTGCACAATTATCTGTACTAAAGGTGAGCTGCTTTTATTTTCCTGCAAGGGTTTTTTAGGTCAAACTGTCATGTGGTCTGTTATTTTTTTGGGACAGCTAAGAAAGAGCACAGGCATGACCTAGCTCAATTTTAGTTTGGGTAGGCTGGATAGCAGTAGCAGATTTGTTGCAGTTGTGTAGGCTTCAGGCTGACTTGTAAAAGTCATTGGACATCACAGTAAATGTTTGGATAATTAAATAGATACCCCTTAAGGAAGTCCTTGCTGCGTTGTTCTTGTAGGCAAACAAAAGCTGTTTGTTCTACCTGTGCCAGTTTGTCCTCTTTGTAATGCAGACATAGTGAATAGGTCCAAGAGTATCACCAGTAACTTTTTTATTTATGTTTGTTTAGTTATGAAAAAGGCCAGAGATGGTGACATTTCCTTAAATTTTGTGTTTGCTTAAAATAGACACTAGTGGATTCACTCCAGATGTTTGAAAGGAAGTTTTTTTTGATTTTTAAATTCATATTGCAGCTTGTCTGCAGAGTGCTCAATTATCACAGATATGAAAGAAAAAACAGATGAGTAGTAACAAAGTGGAAAGTTTTAGTTACTTTTTAATGAATGATTTAAAAAAATCAGTCTCGAAGATATTTAAGATTAATATTTTAAGGTTTATTTCTCAATCTGTCTATCAACCAATTGAATTTATTTTAATGGAAAAAAATCGTTATGTTCATATAATTTTTTAACGTGGGAAACTGACATCTGAGTTATACTTTTGTAGTTGTTGCTTTTCTTTATTCTTTTATTGCACAGATAGCAGATATACTGAAAAAGTATACAGTGAAACTGGAGAAAATTTCCTTCTTCTTGGCAGCTGATGTTCATAAGCTCATCAATGATGAGGCCATGGTAAATATTTTATCTGGGGCAAGATAGCAATCTGAATATTCCCAGAGTGTCTTTTTTTTTCTCAACTGAAATTCATTTTTTCTACTTATCAATCACTGACATATAAAAGAAGTTTCTATTTTGCAGGATATTCTTTATCATTTGTATTCAATTCTCTCTCATTTTACATAGAAGAGACAATTTATGTTTTTTAAAGTTGTATGCTGATAAAATACTCCTGATTTTATTTTTTTAATATGCAGAATATAAACCGAGCACTGTTGGGTAATGAGAGGGCAATTGCCAAACTGCTCTTTAATCTAATGAAATCAGAGCTTGAGAAAGAAATATCACATCTATTGAAATGGCAAGAGAGAGTCAAGGACTGGAAGCTCATCCAAAAGAACCGTGTAATTCAGGGTTTCAGGTCAGAAATTTTACAGTCCTGTTTTGGAGAATGAGTAACACAAAGTGACTAGTGTTCCCTCGTGTTTTGTATAAACAGTAATATTTTATCATTTTTTTCATTAAATGTATGATACATATTACATACATCACATTTCCATTATACATATAATTTTTCTATCCTACAGAGAATTTATGGCAAGTGAAGAAATACAGAATCCTTCAACTGTGAAAACAGAAATGGAAAATATGATAAAGGAGCAGATTGTACTTAGTGAGCAGAGACTGGGGGTTTTGCAGCACATTGGGTATGGCAAAAGAGAAACAGAATTCTTTCTGCAGTTAATAGGGAACTTGGCTACCAAATACACTTTGCTTTCTATCGGTGTGTGATTGTACAGTTCAGAAGTAGGCATGTCCTAAACTTTTTTTAAGCTCTTTTTAATGGGAAAAATGCATTCTTGGTTGTCAGTGCAGCAGCTACACTAAATAGGGGATGATTGAGAGCTAGAAATGCAGGAGTGCGAAAGTAAATCTTAACTAATATCTGAAACATGGTACAAATGAACAGACAAAGATAAGTAGAGAACTAGAAGTTGGTGCTTTTAGTCAAGGCATTGTTTCTGCATGAGATTTCATTTGTGTAATGAATTAAGGGAGAATCTGGATAGAAATCCAACTGTCTATGTTTGAATATCCATCCTGACAGCAAGCATTTCTGGATCCAATGCATTACAATATTTACAGCTTTTCTTTTACAATAAATGTAGGAACAATTCAGTTCCTTGTCAGTCAGTTGTCCAGTGGCCTTGAACAGCAGCAGTCTCTTTGGTTTATTTTCATTGCCAAGATGGCGGTAAATAAAATAAAGTGCAGTAGTATGGAAACTCTGATTCATAATTTTATCTTTTAAAAACTGACTGATTTATATGTTAAGATACTTGACTCTTGTTTCCTATTTTGATAGCACGTTGTTGCCTCCAATGCACATGAAATCTGAGATAAATGAATGGTACAGAACTTTGGAAAATTTAAACCAAAGTTTAGGTAAGTTGGGAAATTATAAAACTAATCTGGAATTCAAGCAATTATTTCTTTTTTTCCAGGCAGCAACAAAGCAGGCAGTTGCTTTGAAAGTGCACATTTGCTCTTTTCTTTGTTTCATGTGTTTTCACATACCTTCTCAATTCCCTTGAGCTGGCAATAGGACCCAAAGAAGTTGTCTGGTGGCATCATCTCCCTTTTGGCCAGCAGAGGTACTTGTGCATAGTGAGATCTAGCAGGAATTGTCTTGGTTAGAATTACTCCGGGGGAGATAGAAGGGTAATTTTGACATGGATCAGTTCTTAGTCATACAAAACCACTCCTTTTTACCTCTTGGAGAAGGAGAGGGAAAGTGTTAGAGATGTTTCCTTTCTCTGAGTCCTATAGAGTGCCTTCCCTCTGTGTGTCTGCCTTCTTTTACTCCAGAGCACATCCTGTCCTGGTATTTCTGGCCTGTGTAGTAGCAAAGAAGTTGGTAGCAGGTGTAAATAACTTGCTACTTTTAAGCATAATGATAAACAGATTTGTATTAAAACATCTTATATGATTGATTGGTTGTGTCACACGAGTGTGCAGACCTGCTGGGATCTGTTCCCTATGCTGAGATTCAGCACAGGGCTTCTGTCACATTTCCATTTCACACTGCACTGTGAAATACAGGAATCATGACTCTGGTCTGCTCCATATCCTTCAGACACCCACAGTGTGGAGTGCGTGAAGAAAATGCGCATCAAGTTTGAGCTGGTCGAGGGCAAATGTCGGGAAAAAGCGCAGGTCTGCAAGGTGAGCGTCACAGGTTTGGGAGTTCTTGGAAGGGTTGTTGATAGCTGTGTACAGTGTCATTACAGTAAAAAATGTTTGAGGATCCACCAAACATTGAGATAACAAGTGAAATTACTTTTAACCTCTGTCTTATTCTGTTAGAGAAGTTGCTTGAAGTGTCTTATTTTGGGAATTCTACCTCTCTTCCTCAATTTCTTTCCTTGTGTCCAATAGAATTGTACTGTTTACAGAATGTGAGATTTGGGGGGTTGATTCTTTCTCTGTCCATCGCAAGCAGAAACACAAGAAGTTGTTTAGCCATACTCTCTAAAAGCTGCACAGTATTCGTTATATGCATGTCAATAACTTGGCTTTTTTTTTGTTGTTTAGATGAGCCTGTTGGATATGAATGTTTGCACGGTAGAAGATGTTGAAATTGTGCATTCTGACATGCTTCAGATGGCTGAGAAACTAGAACGTAGGTTTGAAGAAGAACTGGAGCATATGGGTGTATGTTTATCATGTATATTTTTACTACTCCCTGGGATTAGTCTGTTCTTCTGCACTCCCACTTGCAGTGCCATCTGCATCTGAGGCTATTGACGGCACACTAGAATGAGATCTGTAGTGTGAGTGAACACCACAAAGAAAAGAAGCTTGGTGTGATTCAAGGAGAAGAGTTCATAATGATGTGGTTTATATTTGTTATATAAATATATTTATATCGTAATTTACATTTGTAATATAAATATATATGTCAGGGATGAATTATGTATAGCCCAACCTGCCTAGAGGCAGAGGAATAGATCTAAGCGATCTCCAAAATTTCTTTTAATCTGATCTTTTATGATTCTGTACAAGAAAATGACTGGGCAGTCATTCCTAAAATGATAGATGGCAGAACTTGGTGATTCTGTGCTTTACAGTACCAGAAGAATAAACAGAAGTTTTGATACTCTCAGCTTGTAGAATAAAAATCCACATTTTTATACAGTTTACTGGGATGTTTTTTTCCTCTCACCATGTTGAATACTGACACTGTACTTTCCGGCAGTTTTTTGTCATGGTACATATCCTCTTATTCATTCATTTCACCTTCCAGCAGTTTAAAAATAACCTAGTCGCATAAATGTTTTTCTTTAGAGAGACTTTAAGGAGATGGCTAAACAGCATGAGCAGCATTGTCAAGGCTTGTATAGCTATTTTCAAGAGGCCATGGCCCTCTGGGATATCCATAAACTTCAACTGTCTCAGCAGGAAGGTGAACTTCAGAAGAAAGTAGATGAATGCAGATGGGAACGGGATAGCATTGTACAGGTATAGACAAATCAAGGATGTGGTATGATGTAAAGAAAGGACTTCTTAATGCAAAGAGCCCTCTGGAATTCAAAATAAAATGGAAAAACTTAAGTTTTGACTTTTATACTGGACTTTCTACATGTCAGTTTCATTCTGTCAGGTGCATCTTTGCTAACTGCTTGGCTAACTGCTGTCCACGCTGAGTGGACAGTCGTCATATACTTGACATGGCAACAGTGGTAATGATTATATTTTCATTGTAAAGTGGCTGCAAGTTGCTATTGTAGAATCTTGTGCAGGTACAGAGCCTGATTGGATGTCAAGTTCTCATAGTTAAGCAACTTAGGGTGACAGTGTCAGAAATGTTAATTATATAGGAAAGGTCTTCATAGGCAATGAGTTTTATTGATGTAGCTTCCCTTCTTGTTGTAAAATATATGTACATAATCAAATTAATTGAATCCTAAATAGTTATGGAGATTTTAGTATATACTAAATTATTTTTACTTGTATTTTTTATGTGGCCTTAGATGCTGAAAGTTGATCTGGATATAATTTTGGAAAAAATGAAAATGGCAAGCTGTGAAGAAGAGCTGAAGAAATATATGGAGAAGGCCCTTTCTTCTTTAGATCATATTAAAACTAGGTATGAGTTTTTTTAGTGTAAACTTAAAAAATAAAGCCTGCTTTAATGTTGGTTAATGTTGGTACTACTTAGGTCTTTATGCTGTAGTGTGAAGGTGTGGAAAAACATTGCTTGTTACTTTGTGTAAGACTCAAATGAAATAGGATACATACTGAATAAGGTTATGACAAATAATTCTCATATTTTATGCGCAGCACTAAGGAAGACTGGTATCACTCAAAAACTATACCAGATCAGTATTGTTGTGTAGTATACCGTTACATCCGTGCCTTATTCAGAAGTTAAAAGTAGCAGTTCAGATTCTTGAATCACAGGAATCAGAAATTAGTCTGCATTATCACTTGTGGTCTCAGATTTGATCTTGTTCAAAGTTGCAAGGACTAGAATTCACTAAGAGCTTTCAGATAGCCAAAATATTTATTTTGGTAATATTTCTGTTACCTGTCTCATAGTTAGGCATTTGCAGCTGTAAAAGTAATATAAAAATTGGCACATACCACTCTCCTTGCTTAGCAGCAGGAGTGAAGACTAAACAGCCTGAGAGGAAGCTGCTCTATTCTCACACCCAGGAAGTCGAGGGATGTTAGAAGAGTGATGTGGACCTGAGGGACCAATGCACACACCTCACAGGGGGATTGTGGTTAGAGTTATGGGGTTGATACTCTTAATACTCATCAGAACGATTTAAGAAACCCCAAAAGTAATGGACCAAGTTAAAATACAATGTGAGGCTACAGAAAGGCAATGTAACCTATTGTTATGATCTGGTTATTAGAAATGCTTCTGCCCAAATTAAGGTGCAAACAAGATCATGTGCCAAAGTCAATAGTATGGATTTTATTTAACAGTAAATGGGAGGCAGTGAAAGAGAGATAGAAAGAAATAGGAAAAAGGAGGGGGAAGAAAGAGAGTGGCAGAGGAAGATTAAAATAGAAAATGTGTCACCAATCTATGAAACCTGGCAGCATCCCATGTTCTTCTGGTCTTCTCAGTAATGAGAGTCCTGCAAAACTTAGAGTCCAGTGGATTAATATACTTTCAGGGTGTGCCAATCACCTCCCTTGGGGTGGGGAAGCTTTGCAATCTCTTGTGACAGGCTCTGGATTTGTTGCCTCACTTAGATCATGTGCAGTCCTCTGGTGGTGGAAGGCATCAGGAATGAGTTGGGGGGGGTGCTTTGGGGGTCTTTGATGGTTTATGACCCCTTCTCAGCTGCCTCTCACATGAATGTCCCATGTGTGCATGGTTTTCCCAGTGTGGGCAGATTTTGCCATCACGCGCCCAAACCCCTTGTTCGTTTAGGAGACAAAGCGAATGTAAATGTAAATGAAAATAGGTGTGAATATTGATTTTTTTTCCTTGAACCACTAGTTTTTATTTACAATGAAAACAAATGAGAAAAGCTCATTCAAAGTGAGCACCAATACAGAACAAATATGGAAGACAGTAATTTGACCTCTCATTTCTAATATTCCTTACATAAGCACAGATTTCAAATGGTTTCCCATCCAAAAGGAAAGATGTGAAAGGCTTTATTGTGAATATTTCTTAATTTTTGTGCATTTATGTATTTGTCATGAACTAATCTCTGCTGATAAGCCAGGATGTGATTGTATTTGGTATAAATATATCAAGTGCAACCTTTAGCCTAAAGGTTTTATCAGATTGGTGAGAAAGTTAGATTTGGATTTAAAGGCACATTCTATACATTCTTGAATCTCTTAAACAGTTGTCATGGGTTTGCTTTGGGCCAATTTCTTCTCACTCCCCACACAATTGCTATAAGTTCAGAGAGGGTTTATGCAGATAAAAGAGATCTGATTGTGGAGAAAAATATTAGGGTTTATTACTAGCAAGATAAAAACTAAAGGACTATATCTAAACAATTCTAATTAGGCAAAAGTGCTGTGTATTCACAAAATACTCCTCCCCCCTTGTATCAGTTCAGGAGCAGAAG
The DNA here is from genome assembly GCA_035584735.1 of Pseudotriccus pelzelni. Lineage (NCBI taxonomy): Eukaryota > Metazoa > Chordata > Aves > Passeriformes > Tyrannidae > Pseudotriccus > Pseudotriccus pelzelni. Next base: position 73,066,242 of record JAWMRA010000001.1, read on the forward strand.
CAGTCTCTTTTTTCACTTCCAGAGCTACAGGTCATCCAAACAATTCTGCAGCATTTGAAAGTTCCTCTTCTGTTATCTCTGGGACGACAACTCCGATTCGTCTCAGCTGGAACTGTTTCTCTCTTTCTCTTTTATGTTGACCTCAGGGCTGGGCCTACCCCCTTCCTGGGCTAAGGCTGAAGGCTGGGGGTTACTCAGGTCCTGTAGGGCCTTCCAAGGACTGCAAGGGGACACTTGCTTTACCACACTTGTTTTACCACAGAGTCACAGGGGTAATGGCTTTTGAGTCCACCCCTGTTTTCTGTGGGGTCCTTTCCCATGGGGACAGTCCTTGATAGACCTCTCTGGCATGAGTCCATTCATTGGGCAACAGTTCTTCCATTCTCTGCTGTCCCTTAGGGTCACAAATTCAGCTGCACCAGCACAGATCCCTCACTGGGATCAACAAATCTTACCCGGGCCATCTCGCTCCAGCATAAGATCTCTCTCCATGGCCACAAATCACCTCAAGACTGTTTCCTCTAGGCCTCCCGCGGAATCGTATCTACTCCTCTGCTTCGGCATGGGCTCCTTCATGAGCTGCAGAGAGTCATCTTCGCTCCCCAACAATCTTCCACAGGTAGCAGGGATTTTAGATTTCAATCTTTTCCCTGCTGAAGGGAGAGAGAGGGAGAGAGGGGGAGAAGGAGCCCCCTCCTTTGGACTTCTCTCTCCGGTTGCTGCTGCTGCCAGCTCTGACCTTGGAGGCTCCGCTACCTCTCTAGCTGGAATTCCTTTTGCAGCAGCTTTGTGTAAATCTTTCTTTTAAGATTTTTTTTCTCCACTCTGTTACACATCTGGTCAGGGGGTTTTTAGTGCTGCTCCTGCCCCCAGGGCCGGGGGAGGAGAGAAGCCTGCCACCTCTCCCTCACATGGCTGCCAATTTCATCTGTGCCACAACCTTCTCTTCCGTTTTTCTTAAACTTTTAATTGGCAAAGGCATCACCAAAACTTTTGATTGGCTTTGGTCCAGAAATTTACCTGGACAAACTAATTCCAATCCTCAGGGAGGGGAGACCTTTGCAAACCCACCACAGGCAGGCACTGATCTCTTTTCTCTGGTGACCAGTGACAGGACCCGAGGGAATGGCCTGAAGTTGTGTCAGGGGAGGTTTAGGTTGGGTATTAGAAAAAAGTTCTTCACCCAGAGGGTGGTTGGGCACTGGAACAGGCTCTCCAGGGAAGTGGTCATGGCACCAAGCCTGACAGAGTTCAAGAAGCATCTGGACAATACTCTTGTGCACGTGATGTGACTGTTGGGAATGGTCCTGTGCAGGGCTAGGGAGTTGGACTCGATCCTTTTGGTGGGTCCCTTCCAACTAGGCAAATTCTGTGATTCTGTAAAATAGCATTTTTATTATATATATTTTTTTAATTTATTTATTTATTTTTTAGTTGAGGAAGATCTCATAGCTGATAACACTTTAAAATCTTAGATATTTTCAGTCCTGGAATCTGGCTGATAAGGAATTATTCGAAGAGCCATGCTTCACAGATCTGTGTGTATGTAACTGCATTGCTTCAGACGTTCCCATTGATTCATTTAAAAAAAGCTGGAAATAGCTGCATGTATAAATAGATGTATCCAGCAGGACTTGGTGAAGGTCACAGAAAGTTTGTGACAGAGCAGGGAATTAAACTAGCCATTCTCTTAATTCCAGATCAGGTCTATAATCATGAACTGGCTTTGCTTCCAGGAATCAAGCCACTCCCTGCCTCTGCCAGAGATTTTCTGCATCACAAGTCAGTTAATAAATTTGGCTCTGGTCCACAGAATTTATGCGTGCATGTAAGAAACTGTGATCATCAAAATACCTACCTCAACACCAACAGTCATCAGAAAATTTAACAGGGGAGCAAAAGTTCTGTTTCTGTGCATAGACAGAATTATCTTAGGCAATTTCGAGCTGAGCAGTTTGAGTGATTATCTCATGTCAAATCCAAACACTGATCATTAAATTAGGTTTTTTTCTCACTAAATCCCCTACAGGCCCTATCTGAAGGCATGTTCTCAGCACACCTATCAAATAGTTTCTGAATGAGATCCACACCTAACATTATAATGATAGGCAGTTTTATTTTTAAAAAAGGTGGTAACTGCCACTTGCTCTGTTAATTAATTCTGTTAATCCATAACCCAGCACTGTAAAGAAATCTTGTTTCTAGTTTGGGAATAAAATAGTACTATGCCCATTTATGTTACAGTTCATAACATCTGTAAGCAATCTTGCCTTGTTTTTGCTTGTTGCTGTATATAGGAGAACAAAGGCCCAGTGTGCATCAAATTATTTAAATTGCTTTAAGTGGTTGGCTGAAACACATTATGACAGTGATTTTCAGTCTGAAAATTACTCACTATAAGGTATGTAAGGCAGCATACATACAGAAGCCTACGTAGATATACATACCAACAAATAGACATTTATGTGGCTGAATATTAACATGTGTGAAGGGAATGTAACAAAAATGCAACAGTTTTTAAATTATCTATAATTGTAGAGTTGAAATAATACCACAGATCCTTATGTCTCGTTTGTAGCTTTTGGACAGGGGATATTTAAAATTTTCTTCAATTATGTCATGTTTTTTCAAGTCTTTTAATATTATTTTAACAGTACAAATTACAGCTGTTCTCATTTTCATGTCTGTCTTTAGCTTTTGGGTTCCTATACATACCAGCTTTTCTTCCGTTACTCTTAAAGCTTATAAAATTACCTATTCTTACTTGTTCAGTAACCATATTGATAAATCCTGTATAAATTTTAGAGTTTGTCATATCATAGAAGACAAATGTATTATTGCATATTTAATCTCATTAGTATTTTAGTTATTTGATTATAATTTCAAAATTTAAGAATATTCTAAATTGAAAACACGAATCTACCTAGAAAAGTTTTTACATCTACTTCTTTCTCTTTGAACCTTTTTTTCCAAGCATTTGTTTAAGTAAAAATGTTTAATTTATGTATCTGCTTTACTACCTAATACAGCCTGTTCATGGACCAAATGCAGTCTTTAGAAAATGAATGCAGAGAGCATTCTTTAAACCTTAAAAGTGATTCAGCCAAGTGAGTAGAGATCTCCTAGATCTTCATTATCTGAAATGTGTAGAGTGGAGTGGCATATATGTGAGGTAACATATGGTGTTGGCATGAACTACAGTGATTGTACTGACAGTAGATAAAATTAAAAATTCAGGAACCTGGGCCAGTCAATTCATTGGTCTGTAAATTACATGATACTGTCATGAATTTTTTCCCTGCATAATATATGATTGCGTTTATTCTTCTCTGTTGAATCTTCCTATTAGAATCAGTTATTTTGACAGCCAGAAGTCATTGCTGAAGTGCAACTCCTGTGCTGGTAGTACAGAAGTTTTATCATACTCTGTTTTATCATAACATACAGAACACTTACATTTTCTTTAATGTGATTAATACATTTACATATTTTAGAGGATGTACACTGGCCATCATTTGCTCACAGGACTATCAGGAAAATGTCTATTACTTGGTAAGAATAAGGCTTAGATGAGAAATAGAGATTTCTTTTCTCCTTACTAAATTTTTTATTTTTTACTGTTTACTGAAAGATAATTACCCACAAAACATGCTAAGCTCCCCAAAAATGCCAGTGTACCCAGTATAGGGAGACACCCATTTGGCAAAATGCTGCTCAAAATGTAATTATGCCATATTCTTTCTTAGATGACTGTCCTATATTGATTTAACTCAGCTATGTGTAGTTCCTGAAATCCTACTAGGCACCATGCTATGTGAAATCCAGTGGCCTGAATCCTGAACATCTCATTTGCCCCTTGTTCATCAAATTTTAGCTAAAAGACTTGCCTGTCTCCTAAACTCCCTAAAGGAGTTTGTGTTCTCCTGCCTCTGATGTCCAGTGGTGTTAGAGTCAAGTGCTGTCTGACTGTGTTCTTTTAGATATTCCACACAAGGACAATTTAATGTTTAATATCACATTTACTTATTTGAAGATACTTGGCATGACATGACATTTTGGTTTAACAAAGCGATACATCAATATTCTTAAATCACAACAAAGAATAACATAGTGAAAACAATATACAGCTGAACCACAATACAAACATGATTCCCATTACAAGTCTGTTTATGTTCACCTACATGTCATGACACCAGCTGTCCCTAGCTGCTGTGAAGGAGCACGTGAATAAAAGCCCACTCAAGCCCAATGCTCTGTTCAAAGTTCCTTTCACTAATTGTGCAGCTTTTATACTTTTTGTTGGATTGATCCACTCTATGTTTTTCCCTCACCTCACCCTGGTCTGGCTAGCTCCGGAAGACACTGCTCTCTCCTAATTCAAACATATTGAGCAGCATAACAATAGGAAAACTACCTCTTTGTATGTAAGTGGAAAAATCATCAGAATTAATATTGATGGAGTTCTTAAGTGATTCTGATTAGATTAAATAGAACTATAGACTTTTGCTGCATTCATCTTTTTTTCAGCCACTGAAATTATTGTAAAATGTCATGGATTTCTCACTGCAGGAATATTAAGCCATGAGTAAACATTATTTTGAGTGTCAAGCTGTTATCTTCTATTAAAAAACTACATAGCAACAGACAGAATCTTCTCAAGTCCTATTTTTTATGTTTATATAGAAAATCTTGTTTTTTCACATGATGTGGCTTGACAAAATGGGTTGTTGTGATGTTATAAATGTAATTCCTCATAACTGCCTATGTCATATTTTATCTCTTGCAAAATTTTTATTTTCTGAACATTTTTAAACCATGTAAGTATGAAATTATGGAATTACATTCACATTATTTACACTGGTAGTTTGTCAAATCTAAACAAAGTGTCTAATCCAAATGCATGATTATTTTAACAAAGTGACTTCCAGAATGCACAGCTGTGAAATAGTCCATATATCTGGTCCACACATTCTAATGAATAAGTATTTTTATCTTTGTACCTCATCCCCAGTTAACATAATATCTCTGGGTAAAAAAAAGCTGCATGCATAATTCTTATATCAAATAGCACTTCCCAGTTTCCTAGATCTCACTGGGACTTACTTTTTCCTTCTTGCATTTCTGTGGAGTTGGCAATCTTATGTCAACTGAGGTCTCTTTATATATAACATATTTATTCAAACATTAGCCACAGATGTTTTCAGAGATTCTGGAATTCAACACCTGGCTGTTCCAAATGTGATCATTTTATAAAATGCTGGGAATCTGATTTATAGCAAGTCCCAGCATATCTTCCTGGTCTTTTGCAGACAAACCTCATTCCTGTGCTCAAGGCTGGCTAAAGACCAGCCAGCTTCAATCTGAAAGCTGTGCACCTTTGTAAGCACAGTGCTGTACTCTCAATTAGGATTACTAAAGTAGCTTGAGCTCACATCACTCCGATCGGGACTGGTTGTCATCTCTCCAACCTGGAGCACAAAAGTACTCAAAACCCAGAGGGTAATCCTAAAAATTTGAGAAGTCTTCATATGAAGGTTACAGAAATACTTAAAAACAAAACAAAAAACACCCAAACCCCAACCACAAAACCAAACCAACAAATCCAAGAGCTAAATTTATGTCTAATTTATGTCTCATTTTTATTTGAGTGCAATCTTTATTTAAATAATAAATAGAAATAAACTATCAAATTCAATACAGACATTAAAAACTGCTGAGTATATTAATATTAGTGTTAGTTTACAATTGTGGCTAAACATGTCATGTTTTCCCGATGTAGTTCAGGGATTTATTATGCTGAATTTTTGTTTAATAAGGTACAATGTTTGTAGTGTGCTATTTGCAACACCCAGAGCAACTAGAATCACCTGTATGGAGTAGGTAAGTATACCATGGGACATCTGCACAGCTCTGGAGCAACAGCTGTTGACTAGATGTGGCACCTGACAGCATCTCAAACAGCACTAGATACGTGCTTAATTCAAACAAGTCCCTAATCAATACAATTAGTGATGCTTACAAAGTGGTTCAGCTGATGAAATGTACTTTTAAGGTGTGTTGTTTTTTTTGACTCCACTGAGTGTGTCACTAGATCTCCAGGGAGTGATTTTGTTCCTTGGCAAAATGATACTGGAAGCGGACACAGGGTAGCAGGAACACTGCAGGGCCTATAAGGTACTTCGAGGTACCTGTAGCAGCAGCTGCAAGATACTCTTTATGTCTAAACGTGTCTCAATCAGGTACTGAATTCTATCCAGATATTTTAAACCTGCATTTTAACCATTATATACAATGTTTAGTTTCCTAGAGGTAATTTATATTATGGTTTGTGTTTTTGGTGCAAATTTATTGGTCCTAATTCAAAAGGTTAAATAAATAGAATAAATTGAGGAGCATTTCTTTGACTTGTAATCATGTCAGCTCATCTTCAGGCACTTGAAATGTCTGTAGGGTATGAGTTGAGTTCAGATATATGACACAAAGCCTTTTATTAAACTAAGGTGTCTTGTGCCTTTTTGTCATCCTTGTTACATGTGTTGATGAGATCTGCATGGTACTCATGCAGGGTTTGCTTGAGGCACCTAAACATCGGTGCCTTGCACTGTTGGAGGTACTCGATGTACCCTGCATCCATGTGCCATTCCAGGAGGGTCCTCTGTCAGACCTGAAGTCTGGTTTGTCTAAGTCATCTGAGGCTTTCCAAATGACATTAGTTGTGTATGAGGATTTGAACTGCATCATAGATGTCTGCAGCTGAGCTCAGGCACCTTAAGTTGTCCACATATATAGCTGAGGGAGAGTTACTTGGTTGATCTTCTGACTAAAGGAAAATGAAATAGTCAAGTGAAATGAACTAAACGCTTTTCAGAAAGAATTTAGCTATTTAGAAAATCAAGCCCTAGCCCAGTGTGCAGCCAAGATTATGACTGCATGATCCATGCCACTTGCAAGATAAACCTTTAAGTTTTAACTTTAGACACTGCGAATATTTAAAAACTGTTCCATTCCTTCTTGATTTTATTTTGCATAGATCTGTAGTGAGCTGTTCCTGGCTGTACACCAGGTGCCACCAAAGCTTCTCTATCACTTCCCTCCTCAGCTGGACAGGGGAGAGAAAATATACTGAAAGTCTCATTAGTTCAGGGATTTTGATGATTTAGTGAAATATGTCTCCTCGTACTATTTATTGATCACAGTCTACAGTTAATAGTTAAACAGAATGAGGCACAAACTGAAAAGAAAAAAGGTGTTAAATTCATTAGGCTGATGTCATCCCTAGGGCTAAACTGGCAAAGAAAACTAATATATAGTTAACTTTATGATATATTCCTGTGATTCATTATAGATCTTGATTTAGTTCAAACATATTTAGAAATTATATAAAAATATTTATAATAAATAAATATTGTAATCAAGAAAAAATTTAAAATCATGCTAATTTTTTTTTTTTATTTTCCTAGGGTTTGATTACATTACATCAAGGTTAAAAAAAAAAAAAAAGAAAACACATAGTTTCTCAAAGAAGATACTATTACTTGGCAATAGATTCTGTTTACATTTACAAAAATAAAGTAAAACTCCAGTGGAAAATGTAAATTTAGTGTAACCATGCCTGAGAAGGCAACCTTGACCACACACCTAAATTTTATTGAAGATCCAATTTTTAACCCAATATTTGGCAAATAATTGATGTAATTAATGTCTCTTTTTCTCCAGGGACAAAAAAAGTTTCTATTGATTCTCAGACTTCGGTCATCTCAGATGAATTTTAAAATTACGAAACTGCTTTCCTTCAGAGCAAAAAAACCTTAGACTTCATTCCAGTGGTGCACTAGCAAGTAGTTTTAATCTCTTTTTTTAATAAACTAGTGAATTTACAGATAAATAGTGGAATAATTGTCCAATGTTTATGTCACAGCTTGAGAACAGGCAAATCTAAGTTCAGTTCTGTGCTTTATTCTGGCTTCCTTTCAATCTCTTTCTTCAAAATATTTTTTTTTTTTTAAAAATGTATGTTTCATTTGTAAACTTCACCAAAGAGAGATAGAGTGTTCAAAGTCACTGATAGTACTCTTCCTACCTGCTTCTGCTAAAGGTTGGCAAAGCTCTTAGAAACATAGTTGAGCTGGCAGATATACAGCAGAATGTCTAAAGGAGTCTGAAACTGTTTCTCACCGTCTGAACAATGGTTTTGATTTCATAAACTTGGGTGACACTTGCCAAAAGTCATTGAAGACAAAAGAAAGTTGGGGTCCCAGGGCAGGACATGAAAGCACCTGTCTTGGTGGGCAACACACTCGTTTGTTGCACAGAGACTGTTTAGGAAGTCCCCTGGTCATCTGGTCTGTAATATTGCTGCTATATTTAAAAAACACTCCAACGAATAAATAAAAAAACAGGATATGGCACCTTTTGTTTCAATATTTTTCTAAAATGTCCAAAACACTGATATTACAAAAATAATCCTATTTCCAATTGAGGTCTGTATTTTCACTATCTGCCTGGAGAAACACCTCTTTGAATAGATTCACTGAAAGGTCAGGACCTTAAACTGAAAATTGCTTTGAGTGAAGAGTATAAGGTTGGGTCTTCATTAAGTCAGAAAATATTGATTGTATTAATACTGCTCTCTGTGAATGCCACAAGCTGAAAAAAAAATTATTCAATGCTATTGGGTGACTCAGTCCTATTCTGAAAACAAAGTAGCAAGATCAATGAGCTGAATAATGAGTATTTCTGAGATGTGTCCTGAATACTTTGACCCAAGTGTTCTTTTTTGACTTGACTTTCACTGTGTTCCTTCTACATTGGTTGGAAAGATATATCCTATTGAAAAAATACATCCCAATGATCACTCAAATGTAAGCATGAAGTGATGAAAAAGATTGAAATAATAGATCATGTTACTATAATCACAATAGTGGGCATATTAGAATTTTGCCGTATTGTCTTGTGTGTAGAGCTCAACGGTTCAGTATAAATTGGTGCTTCCGAGCCTTGTCTGTTTACAGAAGACTCATGGAAGTGTGGGATTGCGAGCATCAAATCACAAATGGGAAGTCCACAACTTTTCCAGAACCTATTCCAGTGCTTCACAGTACTTGTGATAAAGTTTCCCTAATAACTCATGTTTTAGGCTTTATCTCCTTCGTAGTAAAGCATCTTTGGTATAATCAGGCCTTATGCTATAAGGAACATCCTCAAGGGAAAAAAAAAAGTATTTTTTTCATTTGTAAACAAATATTTTTAAATGGTCAGAGTACTGTTGTTTCAATAGGTGTTTTATACGACAGTCTCCTAAAGAAAATATAAAATCAGGGGTGAAACCCCACAGTCTGAAGAATGGCCTTAAGATGCTAGGAGTAAGACCCACTTTTACAATAGTTCTAACACCCAGAGGGGGAGATAATTGTCAGTAGCACCATATTTAAAGAAGAAAGCACAACCCTCTGTACAGCAAAAGTTTGCATGGCTATTCATGCTGCTCCGTCTATTTATTGCTTGCCTTTATATGACACTTCCTCTGTTTGCCAAGTTCTCTTTCATCCTTGACTATTAAAAACCTATTTCAGGGATAAGAGTGTGGAACAGCTGAATTACAGCTCAAGCACCAACCTCTTTAGGCTTCACAATTTAAATGATTTGACTGTTTTATATGCAATATGCAATATGCAATCTGTTAAGTGTTATCAGAGCATGTGAAACTGATTATGATGCATAGAAAAACCACCAAACCACAGACTCCTCAAACAAACAAACAAACAAAACGACAAAACAACAAAAACTGGAGATAGCTTCCTGCTTCCTTTAATTCAGCAGTTAGAACCATACTACCAGAGCAGGGAGTAGGTTCATTTCTAATGACTGAGAGTTCAGGGCCACTGCTCATCTCACAGTCCGGAGGGATATAGGCCATTGCAGGCATCAGCAAACAGTTCTTACTCTATCCCACTGATATTTCTTCAGACTGTATGGACTAATTTGAGATTCATGAGTTGAAAAAAACACTGCAAGAATGACCATGGGCTTCTAGACTGGTGATTAGAATGGCTTGCTAGGAATTAGATATAACAGTTTCTGCTGTCATGCATATTTCATTATTTTATCCAGTAACTGTAAGACAAAGAATATGTACTTTTGTGTAAAGATGTGGGAACTTTTATCTTTCTTCATTTCCTCCCCAAGTATTAACAATAAAGCACAGTCTTTTTTCTCTCTGACCAAATCAGCCTATAAGTGCATGACATACTGATGTCAACAGAGAGGAGAATTTCCTTCCAGATCCTTCTTGCATTACAACATGAAATAAATCTTAGGCACATCAATCACCTGAATCATTATGTTTAATCATCTCAGTTGACAATGAAATAAGCTTCACAGAATCAACAGAATTAATATAAAACAACGCACTGAAGGGAAATATTTTTAAGGTGGCTTGAAATTTATGTATATTGATAAACACAAAATGATAAAACCCAAATGTTTAGCTAAAGAAACATACTAATTCCTGTGACTGCTGGTTTCTTAAACTGCTCTCTCTGCAGAGATTTTGCATAAGAAATTAGGCTGTGGTTTTACTGACATCAACCAATGACCTAAAACTTACAAATAAAATGTCACTGCAACACTCTTGTAATGTGAAGACCTATTTTCCTGTTGCTTGTTCAATGTTATGAATACACTGAGACACAAACCCCCTACTTTTTCAAATCCCATGGTACTGAAGCTTTTTTTTTTTCTCAGTGAAAGTCGTCACTATTACAATGCTTTTAAAGTCCAGCCATTGCTCATAAACATTCTGATCATTTCGTGATACAGAACAGAAAGATTTGAGTTTGGCTCAGTATCTAGATCATAACAGAAATGTACATGTCCATACGTATACAAACATATGCATAGATACAAACACATAACTACAAGGGAGTTATATATATTTTTGCAACACAAGGTTCATTTAATATTTTCAGTCATGCAATACTTGCTGTAAGGTGCAGTTTCCCTGAAGAACATTTTTTGGCAAAACTTTGACTCCATTTTCTTGTCATTCTTTGACAGCATTTCCCATAGCAAAGATAGCCTGTTTGACTTACATTATCCTTGAACTCCTTGTTGCCTACTTGACATTAATTTCTGTAACCAAGGCTATATCACAAGTGAAGTTAAAAATCAAATCTTTGAGAATAGCCTTATCTAGATTGATTCTCACTTCAGACTGCGTATTAGGCGGTCACACAGAGCTTCTAAACTTACAACAGACAATAGACTTCCTCTGCTTCTGATCCCAAAGGAATAGAGTGGAACCCTTCTTTTCTTTGCTTCCAGCACTCCATTTTAATCTGTATAAATTTCTTGTAAGTCTTGTCCTTCAACTTGTCTGTTTCTACTGAATATTTCAGTAAATTAAATACTTTGAGCTTCTTTAGGAACAAAAGAAAGGATAAAAGCTTGTCATTAGCTGCACTGTTTTCTAGAAGGCACTGAACTGCATCTTTCAGAAAAAAAGCCAAGTTCTTTGACTTAAGCCAAGCATAATATTGATGAAATAGCTAGAGACATCATATTTAACTCTTGTCTTTTCATAGTATCTTCCATGATACAAGTAAGAGTTGCAATGACTTTACAAATGGAAAACTGAAAACCAGGGAGAATAATAGGCTTGCTTAGGGAACCTTATGACTTTGGCAATGAGTACCCCAAGGCTAATGCAATGTAATTTCAGTTTAGTTATTTAAAAGTTCAGTATTATGTCTAGACAGGTTGTCCAATGTAAAGGGCAAGTCATCATTTCATCTTTCACTAGGTGCTGTATTTCCCACAAGAGGCCCTTCTCTTTTCTTTCTTTTTCCCTGCTTTAGGCAATAGATGTCTTATTTTTAAATAGCTAAAGATAGGTAAATGGAGTATAGTTGCTAATAATTGTGTGTTCTTCCTTCTTCTGGGGGGCATTCCCATGGGAAAACTAAGTGATATTTGACTAAAGAATCTATTTTATTAAGATTTGGGTGAGTGGGAAGAAGGCAAAAATGAGTCACTGCCACATTTTCACTGTAATTTTGTCATAGTGGGGTCAAACAAAGAACAATTACGGTGATTCATGGGACAACAAAACTGAAGCAATTATTTTTATTAGGACCTGGAAATATGATCTTCCTATAATTTGGTAAAAATATTTTTACTACTGTTACCCTGTGAACCCTTATCCACTGAAAAGAAATGTATTTACCTCCACTCATTTATCAGTAAAAGAAAGCAGTAACTGAATGTCGTGAGTGAAATTTTTAAAAGACACAAGAAGGGGTGATTGGGAAGAAAGGGAAACCCAAGAGTTTATTAAAGCTCTTAAGCCTCCAGTACAATCCCTATCTTTAAACACGTAAATATTATCTATGTCAGCTTTTGTAGCTCATATATTTATTGATTGTACCCACAAAGGATAAGGAATGAGTTCATCTTTTCAAAGAAACATTAGAAGACAGCTCTACATCACACATCAATGCAAAAACCATTGGGATAAGTGTTACGGACAACACTGAAAGATCCTTGAATGTGTTTTTATCCCTTCTTATGTCCCCAGCACCATAATCTGCTTTGCATATAGTATTTACATTATTCCTGTTCTGTCCGATATTAAAAATTTGCATCTAAAACATACTTTTGTGGTACTGATATAATTTTGTCTAACAGAATTTGAAATGAAAGACACAAGTCTTAATAGGCCAGTTCAAATAACTGCCTACTGGGTTCACAGGCAATCCTTCAGCCTTCTCCAGAAGTTCATTACTCGGAACAGAAGTTCAGTTAATTACTCTGCTCCTAGTCGCTTCTGAAATTGGAACTCTTCATGCATATGACACTATCTTTGAATATGAATTGATTTAAAGTCCATAGTCTTTGTGACTTTTCCTGAAATACTTCAAAAATTATTCATCATGCCTCTCATGAAGGGTGAAAAGCGTCAAAGGTTAAGGTAACTGTACTTGTCTCTGGTATAAGGTTAGTTAAGGACCAGTAGAGAATGAAACCTTACTTAATTGTAATTACTTAAATACAGAATTCTAGGAAATGCCTAATTTCCCATAAAGATTAAGTAGCACTAGCACATAACTGGCATTATACTGTAATGCTTGTTTCTATTATTTAATAAAATACAGCATGCTGTAGAGCTTCTGATACATAACTCTGTATTTGTTCTTCATATGAGTTATTCACTGCACTCTGAGAACAGGCAATAACAGGCAAAAAACAGATAGTTTGCAAATCAGGTAATGCACACGCTTCCAGCAAAGGTACTGTGAATAACAAAGCTGTGAAAAAAAAAAAAAGTTATGGGATAACTGCTGGACAAACTTCTAATTGCTGAGAAAACTGTTTTCCAGTCCAGACTGTAGAGTAATACAGCTGAATTTTCCTTCCACACAGATACATAAGAAGTAAGCATGCATCTCTAAGTGTAAAATTGGTTTGAATGAAGAGACAATTACATCCTATATCTCCTCAAGAAAATGTTATATTCTCTAGGATTTGATTATATTGACAATGGGAACAGATAATTTTCAAGTGTTTTATTTGGGAGAAAAACAAACCAGCAAAACCAAACCAACAACCAACATCCAAACAACCCCCTCCACCACTCACAATTACTATTAAGCACATATGTTTCAAAAAACATTTAAGATGAAAAGCATCATCTGTTGGATATGTGTCACTGATTCCTTGTTTGCATCATTATTCATACATTCAGAGAAATTCGGAAGATACAATGAATCCAAAGCCATGGAGATGGATTGGCCACGTCCAGTGATTTATTAATAATTCACCAACCTTTTGCTAACTCGGAGTGTACTGAGACAACAGAGAAGGACAGTAAAAACCAGATTTTACAGCACATGGGATTTCATTCTTTAGAGTAAACTGGAAAAAATTCTATTGAGTGGCTCATGTCAGTGAATTCGCTGAAATAGCTTTTCACTCTTAGCATTGCACAGTGGCTTGGGTTGATTCTTTCATATGACCTTTATTTGCTGAATGACCTTGTTTTCTTTTGTCAGTAATCATTTTCAGGTTAATTATCTGCTTGATAGTCCTTCGCCATAACTTAACTGTCATTTTCTGCTAATTTTCCATAAATTACCTCAGGAAAAAACCCCAGACCACTCAATACAAAGAATGGATTGTGAGAGTGCACCTTTGACTCTGCTTTGTAGTGCTGTAGTCCCTATGGGGCTGTGAGATAAGTATTAACTGTGTCAGGTATCAGTCCCAAAATTATCAAGTGCATCGCAAGTCCCTAGAGGATACTTTGGTTTGTGCACTCAAGCATTATGTTGGACAAAATATAAAATGTCATATTTCTGTCTTCAAGGTTTGGTATCCTACCTAATGCCACCATTACATGAGCCTTTTGCCATTTCCAAGCAGAGCTATTTTAGTGTCCTATAGAAGAAGACGGTTTCTCAATTTTAGACTAATTAGGCTTGACAGCTTTGTGTTTCCAATTTGTTTGAATTGTTTTTCCAAGGTAATTCCTTTGTTTCGCCAGCTATTTACTATAAACATTTATGTGCTTGTTTATGATAATTAATATCTCTCATTTCCTTACTCCATTAAATGAAAGTACAGTAGAATTATTACGGTTGTTAGAAGATTTCCAGAATACTACACGAAGAAGGAGATATTGTTGTTCTCATTTATCTAGATTTAGTGCACTTGCATATGTCTGCTGTTTAGTTATTTTCTAATGTAATAAGAATTTATTTTCTCAATTTTAAACATGTGACTTACCCAAGGCACCTAGTTTAAATGAAATATATGTCTCAAAGCTCCTCTTCAGTTCTTTTCTGTTTGACAGAGCTTGCAATTACTAGAACACATTAATTTGTTAAGGTGTATTACAGGCATGTTTTGTCATGCTTTTTTGGGACATTCATTTTGCATCACATATAAGAATAACATCTCTGTTCAGCAATTAGCAACATACTGCTGAGATATGTACACATAGATAGGAATTACAGTGATTACCATTAATTGACGAGAACACTGATTTCCATGGTAACTTTTGAGTGAGAATTCTTCAAAAGTTCTTGAAACAGTATAAAGATTAAATTTTGAAGTCAAGCAAAACAAAAATCTCTGGTGTTGGAAACATGGTATAGAAATTTTCTTTACAGTAAGAAATAACAGCAGTTCCAGAGAGATTTATTTAAGGTTTCATAACATTTGAGGCTGAATTGTTCCAGAATTCTTTCAGCTAATGTGAACTAATTTGTTCAAAGAATCCCCAAGAAAAAGAACAAGAAAAAACAGTAGGAAAAAGTAATATTTTAAAAACAATGTCTATAACCTTGTCTTGAAATAGATTACCTTAACAAGTTAATGCAGATCCATGAAAATTAGTTGTATTTCAAAACTGTCACAACTATGCTACTATTCAATTTTTAAGGGTGATCACAATTTATTTGTTGTGCTAGAAGAAAGCTTTAAAGAATGATTTTTCAGTGTGTGGGTTATAGCATTTCTTCTGAAGCAGAAAATTTAGCTTTTAATAGAAGTTTCATTCTTTGCTAAAAGGATAATCTGACTTAAAACACACACCCTGTATTAAATTTCAGATGCAAAGTAAAACAATCCTTCTAAATACGTGTTCCATACATAGAACCTGTAAAGAAGTTGTGCTTTTGGACATCTCCAGAAGGGAAACCTGTCTGCCTAAGAAAACCTTCAGGACATCAAGTTATTGCATTAGCACTTTATATTGCTTATTAAGAACTTATTTTTGGAAGACACAGCTAATGTCAAAATTATAAACTGACTTACAAACACTACATATAAATTCCTCTCAAAAATTTTCATGTTCAAATTAAGATCATGATGGAGTGTTAGGGGGTTTATGAGTTTGAGAAGAGCTCAAAAGAGCTTTGTAGGATTAGAACATAATGGAAATTATTGATGATGAGAGGTTTTTTACAAAATGAAAAAAAAACCCTCTGGGCCACACCTGGAAATCCATTGAAAGAGATAGTCTGAAAGGCTCTATAACATTTTATTACATACTTTAGTGTTATTTATACTCCTGTGAACGTAGTCCCAAATAAGAAACTTTTAAATAAAATGCCTGTTTTAAACAGAATATTCCAAAGACATATCACTTAGTTTTCAAGTGTAAAAAAGTCCAAAGGCTGATCTGCCACTTTTTTCCCTTTATCAAAACAGGTCTGGTCAATGACAAAAAATTAAATATATACCTCTTATTAGTTATGTTTCAGCCTAAATGATTACAGGAATTTTTTTTTTCTGATGCACAGATAATACAAGGTTTACTGAATGGTTTTTCACAATTCATATTTTCTATAAATTTAACAAGTGCATATGCAATCAGATTTTTAAAAATATATATTAAATTACAGATCTAAAAATAAATTGTCATTGAAAAATTCGAAGACACTTTATTTTAAATGGGATTTTGATCAACTAACAAGTACTGAAAAAGTCTAGGACAAATGGGATCTGTCCTAGAAATATTACAAATATTGTCTCTGATAGCTGGGTGAAAAATATTTTGAACAAACTTTCTGAGGCTAACTGCAGTGTCTACCCTTAAAAAAGCTAAAAAAGACTAAACAACAGCCAACACTCCTGTCCAAGCTCCAGGCACTTTTTATGATTGCAGTGATTCTTTGATTTGCTCGTCTTTACTCATGAAATTTTGCATCACTAAACACTCTTACTCATTTACTGCTGCATATGTTTACTTTTTTACTGGTATTCAAGTAATTGTTAATTTCTCAATTAACAGTTACCCAGAATTTTGAAATGCCCAGCAGTGATGAAGATGCAGGCAATAGCAGGTGTAAACCAGCAATTACCAGCAATCATCAAGCAAGCAAGCTGAGAAAAACTTATTAACAATCATATCCCATATCTGAAATAAAACAAAATGTAGTGGGCACACTGTGCTATTTTGCCATTCTTAAACACGGAGAGACTATATAAATACAGGTGCTTGCTTGAAACTTGTAAGTGCCAGCAACTTAAGTTCTGAGGTAATTTAGCATTCAATTAGCATGAGAAGCTGAACAAAGCAAATCCCTTAACAATGTCAGTAACATAAATGCTTACTTTTATAAACTAGAATACACAAATAAGAAAAGCCATTTAATAAAAGGGGGGACATATTGCAAAAGTTGCAGCTTAGTTACTGTATCAGTGTCAGTTAAAGGAGATGAAAAAAGGAAAGCAAATACAGTGAATAAATATACTTCTAAAAAAGTTATTTGGTCTCTTGTACATTATATTCTCACTGTCTGGACTTTCCCAAAGCACCCACAGGAAGCAAAAATTTCTTTCAAACTTCTTTTTTCCTACTTTCAAACTATTTCCCTAGGATTTCACTGCTTACTTCAAACAGTCAGATGGAAGTGAGCATTGCATCATTCACACCAAACTGGTTTCAAGTGCAGAAAATTAAGTCAGTGGAGAGACTTCTCCATTTTTGCCAGATGAGGATTTAGTGGTGGTTGTCTGTTTGCTGTCATGGAGTTTACTGTGATGCTATCAGTTAAGATCTCATTTTACATGAAATATACTGCAGACGGAGATGGCACTCCTGTTGCCACAAAGTGATGAACAAAATGAGCATTGTTAGACAGTGTCTATGCACAGCCGGAGCAATTACCCAAATAAACCTCCTACAGCTGTGTAACCTGATACACATGAGTATTTCAGACACGAGGCAATGCACCCCAGTGGTTAAGCCCTTCACAGTCAGAACAGTTGTCTCAGTATCATGGCTCTGGAACTCAACAACTTAACAAAGAGATTCCTAAGTAGCTCTTGATAATGTCAATTGAGCCAAACACTTAAAAGCCCAAAAATCACACAGAATCATCATCATGGTTGGAAGAGACCTTCAAGACCATCTAGTCCAACCATCAAGAACATCACTGCAGCTTTCTTTCAGGTAGTTGTAGATACATCAGGATGGGATGACCAGCTAAACTTGCTGAAGTGTAGAACATCACCAGGTCTTTTGAGAGAGGCTTGACTGCGAGGACACTTAGGGATGTTCTGCAGAATAGCCTTTGCTATCATAATGCACCTTTCGTTGCTTTAATCTCCCACTTGAAGCATGGTCCAACTGCCTAAAAGGAACTTGACAGGGAAAATCATAACAATAAATATGATGTATCAGTACTTGTTGTCATCACAATATAATACAGATTATTTTGTGCTGGAAGGATATAGAGATACAGATCTGCTTTAAGCACCATGTCCAAAAGGGCTTATTCTTACAAGAATTAATTGCACATACCAAGAAAATGGTGATAGCCAATAAAGCATGATCTTCTTTTTTATCAGAGATCTTGATAGAATCAAATGTAAACCCCACCAAGTGTATTCATAGATACAATAGAGAGTAGTAGGTAATTTATATGAATATTCATATATTGAGCTCAGGAAATGGGCACCTTGTTGTTCATCACTTTAAAACATGTTTATAGAATACAAATGTATTGGTGCTTGTTTTTTTTTTCCTAATGTTGATGAAAATGAATAGTACTTGGGGACCAAGTCTGCCTATTAAAGCGATGTGATACATTACCATGCTTGTACAGAAATGAGCACAGATGGTGGGTCTATTACTTCTCTAGCAAGAAATTTGTCATTTTTTTTTCCCCAGGATTCAAGTCTGAGCAATACTTGCTCAAGTCAGACTACCTCTGTGGGGATCCTGAAAATGTTTTTGCCATTACTTGTACATTAGTACTTAGAGAAACAGCAAGTGATTAATGCTGTATTAAAACTTTCTAATAAATGAAGCCTCTCGAACCAAGAGTCTGAGATTTTTCCATTTCTTCCCCCCTCCAACTAAAGGAAAACATATTTTGCATGTAAATGTCAGTCTGTAGGGATGAAGTTTTGTGTACCATGCTCAGATTCCCAATAGTCTCTTTAGGTTTGATAGATCATTTAGTTTACATTAGTATGTTTGAAGATGTTAGATTTATAGACATTTGTTGATTAAACATAATGATATGTGGAGTATGAAACAACAACATATAAGTAATTTATAACTTTTGTATGCAAAAGATACCATTTGAAGCAGCAAAGAATCAACAAAAAGAGGTTGACTTCCATAGTCTTACTTTTATAATAATAAAGCAGTACTTCATAAGCTTTTGTCAATGCCTTATTATACACCTGAAGAAAGAAAAAAGGTTTCCAATTTGCTTCATAACTTGTCAGAATATGTAATTACAACAAACTAAAAGTTAAATGATAGTTTTCTATGTCAGTTCGTCAAATCCAGATCACCTTGCAGTGGAAGTAAATTTAATATGGGTTGGGATTTCCAATACAAGAAAAAATTAATTGATAATGGAGTTCCTCTATCTGGAAAGCAGATGTATATGTATTTTTGCTTTGAGAGAATATGAAAATGAATGACTGTAAGAGAATGAGTAGGAGTGAGAGAGAGAAAACCAAACTAATTGCAAACTTTTTACTGGTGAGTAAATCCAACAGTTCCTTTTGAACCACAGCTGAAGAGGAATTCAGAAAATGTCAACTCTGAAGAGGCTGGGTAACATAATTGGAACTCCTAATATGAGGTCCACTCACCAGACAGCATGACTTTCCTAGCTATTTTCAGTCATGTGAAAGGAATGAGTTAGTCCTATTGCACATTCCGGTTGTGCAAGGCTGTGGATTCAATGTAGAAATAGCTGAAAAAGATGGTCAGTCTTGAATGAATCATTACCAAATAATTCCCAGGTGAGCTGAATTGATAAAATTGGAGCCTAGGGAAGTCTCAACTTCTGTATGATTGATTTCTTCCTGCATGGTTAGAGAAATGACTATCATCAATTGAATTTAAAAAAGAGAAAGGCTGTTCTTTTTCAAAGTTATGTAGTTCACAGGTGAATGTATAATAGTTGGGTTTGCAGCATGTGAAAAAAAAAAAGTGTTAATTGAAGAATTCTGAGTGACAGAAAGTGAGAACACAGGTTTTGCTTGCTGTGCAACAGAAAACAAGAGCACTGCGTAGAAAGGATAGCCATAACCTTCAAGACTTTTTATAGTGTTACAATATGAAGAGAAATTTCTGTGTTGCATTAAACCAGCATGTTGAGTTAAACCAGTTGTCTTTCTGGTGAATGCAGCATTGTCCAGCTGGAATGAATTCCTTATGGATTTATCTATTTTGACTCAGACAAATGACTGTCAAAGGATTTTTTTGGTGAAGGTTTTTACGTTTGCTTTTCTTTTTTAGCTAAGAACTGCCAGAAGATTTGTTGACCCTTCTCAAATTGCTGCATTAAACAATGCCCCACTAGCAAGCAGGCTGCGGATTTTTCACACACCCCTATGCAAAGCTCTCCCCCATCACTTCAAGGTGGCAAGTAGCTTCATTGCTACAAGACAGCACCAAAAGCTATCTGCTATAAAACAAAATAACACTTTTTCAAGACTGTGAGCATTCATATATTCAGTGTGTGCATTTCCTTAGGAATATCCTAAATTTCATTTAAGGTGATATTTAAGCAAAGATCAAAGACAAAATATTGTTGTTATGTGGCAACCTTGTTTTACTGAACTGCATACATTGTTTAGCAGATGTGGAAGATTTTCTGCAGAGCTAAGAGAACGTGTAGTGTTTTTCATTTAAAAAAATCAGCAAAATTTGAATATACTGTGTTGTCTATGCTCATATGCGAATCTAACTGGCAGGAATTAGACTTTTCTTTACTCCAGTTCTGTTAAGGTTATTTCCTTTCTTTTTCTGACAGCATAACAGCTGGCAAAATACTTTTGAGACAGAGATGTATAGAGCTATCCTCTTACAGAGTATGCAAGCAAAATCTAACATATGGAGGGTATTTGCATACGGTACAATATCTGTGATGAGAAGGTAGATATTCAGTTTTCTTGCATAACTTGAGTATTACATGTAACATGGTAAGTTGAATGAAGAATTGTGTCTTAATAAGCCACAGAATTCTGCTAGGTTGTTAGTTTAGTTTTTGTATTTTTGAGTTTCGATATATTAGAAACAATGTTCTGATTACTACAGAAGTTCTTTCTGGAATCAGCATGTATCTGGTTCTTGTTTCTTCTTTTTGCATATCTATACGTATACATATTAAGTACATTTTGGGCGCTGTACTTACATAATTTGAGTAATGCTAAATAATTTATGCACATTTTGGCTGTTGTCCTGCAATAAGTACTCTGTCTGCGTGTGCACTCACAAAAACACTAGGAAACTTCAGGTTTAGTTCTGAACGTGTAGTGTGTGTAGAATCTGGCATTTGTTTTAAAACTGGAATGTGACACATTTAGGCAATCATCATGTAGTTCATATTTAGCAAAACTAAGATGGAGAACAGTTTTTTTGCAAAGACACAAAAAAGCCATGCATAGGGTGCAATGTTTTGTGGTTCAAAATGTAGATAATTTTCCTTGTTAAAGACTGTACAAACTTAAAGCTATAAAAGTAACAGAACTTTGTGGTATGTAGTAATTATGCTGTATTTCTTTTTTTTTGTGAAAAATATGTACACAAAATTAATACATCTCATGAAAGTGAAATGTTGGTGCCATGAGAGATAATGCAAACTAAAAGATGACTCCGTGAGAGTAGAATAAGTTACTAAACCATTTTTATGTGTGTTTCTGTATTAAACTAGTTATACACGTCGTGTGGTTGGCAGTGGAATCAAAGCTCAGTCTGCAAATCCAGAAGTAAAAGTGAAGGGAACAGATCCTGTAATAAGTCGAATTATTGACAAGCTGAAACATGTTATTCAGGTAAGCTGATTTTTCCCATAGATAAAATATAATACTAGCTAGCACTCTAGTAATGAAAGCATTAATTTATTGTGCATTAAAGGTTAATTGTTAATTCAAGTTACTGCTGAATGCACATGAACAGTGAAACACCAATTGCTGTCTCACTTCAGTTATTAAAAATGATTTAGTTAAAAAGCTTACATATGGTAGATAAGTGTAGGAAGTGAGACTGGCAGCTGAGCCATCTGTACCTGCAAGTACCACAGCTCAGCTTCGCAGTAAGTGTACAGAAGCACAAACAGTTTGATTTAGGTGTACCAACTGGTTGCGTATGTTTAAATAAAAATAAAATATAATTTCTTTCTTCCCTCTTTACTAAATCTACATTCTTTCTTAACTAATATTGCTGCAAAGTTTTTTGTTTAGATGCCAGATAAAAAACTAGGAAGTGTGAATGAAAATCACATGCTTGCTAGAGGAGTTGGTGTGCATTACCTGATATACATGTCTGTGAGTTACTTACTTTAAGGCTTACAAGGCAGTCAATTCCAATATGGTAACACACAATAAAGTATTGTAATAACTTTACAGGATTACAGGTATCTTTGGTTACGTGCTGTGTTTACATGCACAGATAGCCGGAACTACAGGACAAAAGCCTGATTCTGTTGAAGCCAGCAATTATTTTGCTAACAGCTGTGTATTTCAGTTTGAAAATATGTGTTTTCACTCTGATCTGAAGACTCAGTGACAAGAAATGTTCTACTGGCATTTCTTGCCGGTGACCCATTTAACCCAGTAGTCTCTCACCTGCACTGGTAAAGGGAGAGCATGCATGCTTGGCACCTTTATGTCCTGCATTCCCTTTCTCTGCCTCATTCCCCAGCATGAGAATTAGAGATATTACATGTCTTTGCCTTGCCTAGTGCATTTAGTTCCATCTAAGGGCTTGCTTTGATTTTTTTTCTACGTCTTCTTGATAGCTTTTAAAAGCAGTTTCCCAAATGGTTTCTGGAGTTTAAATGTTACTGATGGTAATATTTACAAGGTAAACCCTCTTGTTCTTATATTTCAATTTGTGAACAAATTCTCTCTGACAACAAAAGAAAGACTAGTGAAATAGGAAGAAAAAGAACCAAACAGAAAAATTTCTTTTCCATCAGTAATGTTGTTTTCTGGGAGAAGTGCCATCAGGATTGAAGCTCAAAGGCCATCATTATTCCTTCCTTCTTAAAAGAAATATCTTTTGTATTTATGCTCCAATCTTTTGTACTATGATTCAACTTTAGCATGCTTTTGTCTCTCTTCTTTATTAAAATGATGACTACAATGGTGGGAAAATGAATGCAATTTTCCATTCAAAGAGATGCTATGGCTTAATTAATAGCTACAAAATAGTATGCAAATATAAACTTTGCAAATCTTACTGGGTAAGTCCCAGTGTCTTTCATCTATCAGGAATGCCCTCATCCTTTGATATTAAATCTGCACTGTATATTTTATAGTGCTGTTTTCCTCTAGAGACTAGGAGTTCTGTTGTATTCTCCTCAAGGGAGCACCTGAAAGAATGGAATAGAATATTTCTATTATAAAGTACTTCATTTTGAGACCTTACTTTCCCTTTTCCCGAAAGAGTCAAGTGGTGAGGAAAAGGACATATAATTTACATACTGAAATTCTTACTAACCTCCAAATATGTTATCTTTCTGTGAGATAGCTTCTTTTCTTGTAGCTCCGAGTATGAAAATAGGGTCAAGGGATAAAGAGAGCATCAAATTCCTTAGAGACCTGACATATAACTGCTTTTCCTCAGGAAAAAAAAAAAGAGCTGAAGAAACTGCAGAGAAAGGTCTCTTCTCTACCATTCACTGCTTGGGAAAGGAAGACGAGGAGTGCAAATTAGAGATTCAAACACAAAAGAACACCTTTTTGTCCTTTGTGATATGAAAAGGATGAATCACATATTAAGCTTATGATTGACAGGTAAATAGGGAGAGCTTAATGGATTCTGGTGTTGCCTCAAATTTACACAGAGTTATGCTTGAGTGTAGCACTCTATCCAAGCGGTAATACTTTGAACTTCAAAATTTTAAGTAGCTAATTTGACAGCTGAAAACATTCTACTTTTCAGAACCAATCATTCCTGGAATTTATAAAACTTTATATACTTTAATTCAGCTTTATGGTGACATGGATTGGCAGGCAGGTATATACCTTGCTATTTATGGAAGCAATTATACATATTTTTATACAAATTCCATGTTGCTGTAACCTTGTTAACCAAGTAAATTTCTTTTATTTAGTTTTGCTTTATATGCAGCTATTTGTTCTCGATGTTAGGAGAAAGGAAATGAGAGTGGTAATTTAGGTTTATTTGACTTTTCACATCAGCTTCTAAACATTTAAAGATTAAGGATATCAAAGTAGCATTTCTTTCTGCCTCATCCTGTCATGGTAAGATATGGTCCTTCCTTCCCAATCATAGTCAGAGTTCCATGTATACATAGTAAGTATAGCTTGATTTCCTTTTGCCTGTACTGCCTGTGATGGTACCGAGGCCTTGGGGACTGAACAGTCTATGCCACTTAGTAAATATCAATGTGCACAAAGACTCAGAAGCTTTGCTTCTGGTACTTTTCATAGTAAAAATGGTGAAATGCCCTGAAATGCAATTTAAGCAGTAACAACCTATGACCTTTTTTTGTTGCAGGGGTGGAGTTCAGTTCTTTAATCAGACACCTGTGTTTTGGTGTTTAAGCTTCCCTTTTATACAGATCTACTCCACAGACCTTAGAGAGCTGTTCATTCAGCCCTGGGTAAATGTATGCTTCAGGATAAGATGGACAGTAGTTCTTTAGTCTTGTACGGTACAAAAGTAGTTTGGGTACATTGTCCACATGTTGGCATCTATACTGTAGATGCCTGCAGTTAGGTGTCTGTTCTGAAGGATTTCACCCA
Organism: Pseudotriccus pelzelni; assembly: GCA_035584735.1. Lineage (NCBI taxonomy): Eukaryota > Metazoa > Chordata > Aves > Passeriformes > Tyrannidae > Pseudotriccus > Pseudotriccus pelzelni. Next base: position 73,090,989 of record JAWMRA010000001.1, read on the forward strand.
TGTATCATATTTCTGAGCACTTTCCAAAAGATGGTTAATTTGAACACACAAATTATAAATGTATCATTTTCTAAAGAGAAATATTTAGCATATGCATATATATACACATATACACACCTATTTCATTTTATGATGATATGATTTTCTAATTGTTAAAAAATATGATTAAACTGTAGATGGACTACTTGGAAGATGGTGGCCAGTTTTACATTTAGAATACGTCATTTAAGATAAATTGAAAAGCATCTCCTAAATACATTTTGTCCTTCCAGACCAGAAAAGGTAACTCTGTTCAAAAGCTTTGTTGTTTTATGAAACCTTATTTTCTCTTTGCATTTAAAGCAGATGATCACTTTTAGCACCAACTGCATTGAATTTCCCTTCTTACTTTCAAGATTCCCAGCAGGAAGGCAAGGAGGAACTGATTATTTTGAGATTTAAAGGGAGAGCCCATTTAAAGGAGGGTGCAGTGAGCTCTCAGAAAGTCAGACAGAACATATTTATCAGAAAAATGAATAAATATTATCAAATAGCAAAAGAAGAACAGACATCTTTGGGATCCCTTCCTGCTCATATGTAATGTGTACATAAGAAAACAGACCAAGACCATTCTGCCCTGCATGCAGAAAAGAACAGATTTCTCTTAATACCTCCTCTGTTCTTGCCAGTTAGATATGCAAATGCATAAAAATCCCAAGCAAATAATCAGCTTTAAAATATGTAAGTATACAATGCTTAAACATACTCTGTTTTCCAGGTTCTCTCCTGTTAGAAATTTTAGACGCCTGAAATCAAACTGTGTAAGTGACAGTATCTCTTTTCAGCAGGCTGTGGTTTCTGGGCAGTTCTCCTTTGTCAGAGGCTCACAGTAACCTCCTTTTTCTGTAAATAGTGGATTTACCAAAAAATCAATAGAACTTTTTGATTCCATTGGACCCCGACGGCTGTAATCTGTGCTCTGGACTCCACAGGTTCATATTCACAGCAACAGAGTGCAATTAGAGGAACTGACATAATCTCTGCTGAACCAGTCAGTGCTGAATATGGCTTGACAAAGTCACCTTCTTCTGTAAAAATCCTGCCTTGTACAGACTGGTGTTTTGGAGAGTTTTAAATGATGGGATCTTCTTCATTCATTTGTCTTCACGGCAGGCAAATAATGGGTTCAGTGCATATTCCTTTATGTACCGCAATCTGCAACTATCACTCTAATAGGCAATCAAGATAAGGGAAGTCAGTTGCATATGGCAGGAATAATAATGGTAATTATTTTCCTTTCTTCCCCAATAATTTAAAAACATGATTAATTTACTGTTCCTACAAGTACAAATACTAAGGTTATGAAGTAAGTATAGTATTTTGGAGCTGTGATTACAGGCAATTTGACCTTGGTCATTACAGTGTGCTTCTTCTTTCAGAAGACAATCTCAAAAAGCTACCACTTCTGAAAATAATAGACATTACTTGGAGCTTCTATTAACAGGTTGAAGTCTTCCTAATTTTAGAAAATCTTGCCATAGCAGAAGATACTCACTCCTATGTCTGACTCTCTAAATTAGGCAGACCAAATCTCCTTCTGGAGATGTCCATAGGTACCTACAACTAGTGACTATACTGGAAATTTAAATGCTTCTGTCGGAAGAAATTATTTCCAGTTTCTAGGTGCAGTAAAAGATGTATCTGAACTTCTTTAGAAGGGATCCCGTATTATACTGCTGGACCTCTTTCTCCACAAAGGGCTGTGAACTGTCCTTGATAGATCTGATGCTTGCATTCTTTAAAGAAGTAAATGCCCCCACTTCATAAGACATTAAATGTAGATGACAGTCTAATTTTTCCTTTACTACTGGTCATATACATGTTTTTGTAAGAGCTGTTCAAGCACGGATTGGAAAGGGTGATGCAATACATTACCTGAATCCTCATTTGCACATACAAAGAACCACATTTTTAAATTATTCATACACAAGGTGTGGCAATTGCAGTTGTGTTTCCCTTTCACCACTGATACCAAGTTTGTGCTTCCTTACTTTAGTGTTATGTTGATCATCTAATAGTTAGAATCCCTCTCTCTTAGAGTAGCTCAAACAGCTGTATAAAAGTCATGAATTAGACATCCTGATTACTTTGTTGAAGACTGAATGGAATGAGAGAATTCAGAGTACAGCATTTAAAACTCTCATAGTTTGAAACTGTCTCTTAGTTTGATACACTATTCAGTATCATGCTCTGGGAGACTCACTTTCAAAACTTTTTTTTCTCTTTCTCTACTTAAATGTTTTTTTGTTGATATGGTGTAACCTGCAGTTTGCACCTTTGAATAACAGGTATCATGCAGAGGTAATTGGGAATTAATAGTTCAGTGCACTTTGTGCAGCGGGCATTCAGTATTCACTGGTATTAGAATTGTATAGCTATGTTTGCTCCTAAACTGCCTATTTATTATTTTTGTTGCAAGAGGAAAGACTGCCTTACAAGTTTGTTTCATTTTTCATGTTACAAATACATATCTAAATGTTAATTTTGCTTATTTTATTTTTACTGCCTTTTTCACTTTTTAATTTCTTCCAAAATTAGAGCTCAGTATCTTGATGACATTAATTCTTTTCCCCCAGTGATGCGTTGACTCCTTTTCTTTTTCTTTTTTTTCCCTTTATTTATGAAATGAATACAACATTACTGTCTTTTTGAAATCAAACCCTTGGATAAATTCCATCTTTGGCAAGGCATGGTAGCAGAATATTAGTGTGTCATATTATGATATTCCTACTAGACAGAGAAGTCTATTTTATATTTCTTTTGTGAGCTGTTCCTGTCTTTAATCACATCTACAGAGAGCTGCTTTATCACACTGTATTGACCTGACCTGTCTCTGGCTGCTAGCTGATGCTGATTGTATGTTAAGTACTTGATTATTGCCATTTTATGTAAAATATTGGCATAATTTCCATAAAAATTTTAAACAGAAATGAGATGGGAAATTATTTTCTGAGTGTCATCCTCCTCCCTTTAAAATATATTTCAGCTTCCAGCATCAAAAATGCACGAGAGAGTGCAGGATCACTGATCCTTTTGTATCACTTGAGTGAAAACATTTTCTTCACAGTTCTGTGATGAAAATGAAGGTATAAAGCCTTTTTGTTGTTCACAAAGATCTTTCTGTATTGTAAGTCAAAACTCTAAAAGTTTTATGAATATTCTGAGATGATTGTATGTCCTGGAAAATTATGTACAACTCAAACCTGTGTATGGTTTACCGGTGGAAGGCGGAAAAGAGGAAAGTGATTAGGAGGGCATGAAATTTAGCCCTCGTGACTCCCATTGTTTCCTAGGAGGTAAATTGAGAAGAACAGTCCCCAGCCATATAGTTCTTCTGATCAGTAAATTAATTAAAACCCCAATAATCTTTTCCCTGGCTTGTTTTGTTTTTCACTAACTAGCTTGCCGAAGTTATTAAAGTCTAATCAAAGTCCCATTCATTTAGCACAAATGATCATTTTTCTGAAGTATCTTTTTTAAAATAAGATTCATGCTGAAGTGGAAAAGAGTCTACACTGTACAGAGCTCTCTGAAATTAAGTTTATTATTCAGTTTTTTAATAAATGATGAGCTAATTAAACAAAAAATCCCTAACATTTGTATTTTCACTACTTTTTCTTATTCTGTTTCTTATAAAGCCCTGCACGATACATGGTGAGAAAACATATTCATTGATGCAATAGGGAGATACTGTCAGTTCTTATCCATTTAGTGAAGCGAACAGTGGCACAGAAAATAAGACAGACTTTTCTAGCTGCTTAGGTGAACAGTGACGCTTACCTACATATTCATTATGGTGCAGATGTTCTTTACAAAAGGCTATTTTGCATCTAAACTTTTTGCTGTCATAGCTGGTAAAACCTGCTTGTATCATGTGGGTTTTTTTAGCAAAAAAGGAACACTGTTCCACTTTCTCATTTTTTAGTATAGTATTAAGTGAAGGAGAGTTTAGAGATTTTGGAAGAGTTATAGCTATGACAAACAATATGATCTGGGGCACAGATGTTATGATGCTTACTTTTGAAAATTGGAAAAAAAACCCCAAACCTACTTTACTGTTTGCAAAACTGTGGAAAGGACATTATTTTTTCCTAGTTATGATTTTTATTTTTGTTCCTTGACTTTCTTAAAAATGTATTTTTATTTTATTTTTTGATACTTTTTCTCAAACATCCTGTCATTTTTGCTATATATCTGTAAGACAGCAATCAGGTTTGTCCCCCTACCCTATGGAAGTAGTAGCAATTCTGAAAGTAAAAAGGAGCTTCTGGTGTCCTTAATTCAAAATCCCAACTTAGAAAAAGGGAGGAATACATATATATATAGATATGTAACAGAGACAGACCAGAGAGTTCAGGAGGGCTTCAGGGCTCTGATGCAGTATTCACTCCGCCTCCCATTAACTTTGTTAAGTGCACTTAATTTTGAGTGAGCACCAGTTTAGCAACTGACTTATCTCTGGATACTTTTAATACTCTGGATTTTTTTCAAGAGTGGTATTGTGGATAACTTTTGCTGTTGGCCTTCCTAAATGCTATGACCATGAAAAAAGGTTGTCAATTACAAAACAGAAAGCGTGAGGGAAACAGGCTTCTTTAGGGAATGCTTTCTCAGAATATGTGCAATAGGCATTATGCAAAACTGTGGCATCTAAAACAAAACAGGTGCCATAGCAACACAAAATACTAAAGAGGAGGAGAAAAAAAAAAAAAGAAGAAGAAATGCAGCAAGGCAGCAGTATTTCAATGGTTAACTGCTGAGGGGAAAAAAAGTTGATGTCCACAGACTTTCTGGCCTGAAAAGTAATACATCCTTTTTGAGCATGTTGAACGTTTCCTATTTGAAACAGGCTATTTCATTTTAGTCTCAGTCCTGGGAAATCCTCTGAGTCAGTGACCTGTGGACAGCAATACAGAGCAAGTCATTTGCTGCAGACATCATCATAATTTGTTCTCCTTGTCAGTTTGTAAAATAAGCAATGTGTTCAGCAGGCACAAGAAATATCAGTCTGGAAAGCAATCTGTTGCTCTGAAATCTTATAAACAGAAGTCTCATGTTATCTGTAAGGGCTGTTTGTTGCCTAAAGAACTCATCTGCTTAGTCTCTGGAAGTGTTTGAAATTGTAGAAAACAGGAGCATAATATGGAGAATTGAACTGTTTCTGAATCCTGTAACAACTGTGTGTGAAATCTATGTGGATAACAAACTGAATCTGAAATTGTACTGTATAGATTAAGGTCAAATTTTGCTCAGCACAACCTTAGTTTGGTCTTGAGAGAGTCAGTCAGCAAGTGGTTGAAGAATCAGTACCAAAGGAAAGGTGTTTAATTTGTATGAAGTCTCAGCAAAGCTGTTCAGCACTGTGGACTTAAAAGAAGTGCCAGAAAAAAAGCTGTGCTGTGCAATTTTTAATTCAGTTTTTGTTTCAAGAGAAAATACAGGCAAATATGAATACATCCTGGCAGCATATGGTTATGTGTTAGGTTTGTGGTTAGGTTTCTTAGATTCCCTTCGGTAAATAAATATTACACTTCTCTGTATTTAACTGACTACTACTTTAAAATACACACAAAGCAAAAAAAAACCCAAAATAAAATCCTGATAAATATGCTGATTCTATATTTCTTCTAAAATAAACATATCATAAAAAATGCATTCATAGAAGAAAAAATGTCAAAATACATTACATGTAGAATAAATCATAAATTTGATAGTAATATGATTGAATACACATTTATATATTTCTTTACAAGACGGTTTATTACTTTCAAAAAATATTTTTCAAATTCTGTCTTTAAAAAACCAAACCAATCTTAACATACTTAACATACATTAGAAAGATGATGCAGTCTAATTTAAATTCTTTAATGCATTCATTTATTTAAATGACTTTTCAAGACCTTACATCTTAAAAGTAATATTGTCTTACTTGCTGGCTTAAACCCAACGTACTTACCAGATCTTCAGTGCTGTGTTTTGCTTTCTTAACCCTTGTCTATTTCCAATAAATAAAAAGCAGACATATGAAAGTTTTGGAGAAGATCTAGACATTCTGCTGTCAAAGACCTGTCTTAAGGTTTTTGCAAAGTTCCTTTTTTGTAGGTCATACTTTGTAGTGAAAACGGAGACACCTCTTTCTCCTTCCTACTCTGGAACTGTTGATAGTCACAGGAAATGCTGTTCTGGTAATGGGGTTTGGGTGAAGCACCTCTGCTTCCACTTTTCACTGGGCTTTTTTTTTTTTTTTTTCCCAGTGAGTCGTTCAGCTTGATCTATAGACTGTCTCACTGCATTGATGTAAACTGCTGTAGGATAAAAAAAAACCAAGCAAGCAATAGACAATGAACTGGCTGTCTAAAGAGAACCCTAAACCAGTCTTTGTAAATTCCTAAACATCAGTTTTTCATGTATGATAACATTTTGATTAGATGTTTCTCCTTTTGTAACTTGCTTGTCACTTCAATTGAGCCAAATTGTTAAAAGTAATCACTGTCCAACATCTAGTGTAACTTGATGTGATTACTGTATAAATCTACTCGTTGGTACAGTGGCCTATAATCCAGGCTCTGCAAATGACAAAAAGGAATTTGTGGGGACTAAAGGCGTTTGCTGATAGAAGTACTGTAAGCTAATTTTAGATATTTTTTTAAATTTTTCTTCCTGTTAATGAGATTTATATTTACAGTGAAGAGAGAAGTTTCCTACACGTAGTCCTTTAAGTACTATTTTACCAGGTCCAGTTTCCCCTTGTCAGCTTCTTGTTTTTGTTTCCTGACCCTTCCCAATTCCTCTTCCTCTTTGAAAGAATCACATGGCTTTCACCTCAATCCATAAAATATTTCCCTGTCTTATTCAGCATTTCTTTTAATGGGTATGTGCCCTTCTATGCTTCCCATTGATATGCAGGTCTGGGACAATGACAAACCAGGTCAAATACAGGAATGACGCTTCTCAGTCAGTCATGACTGTAACACCAAGAATTATCTTAAATATCTGAATTAAGGTCTTACTGTTAGCTAGTAACTGCTCATACAGGACAACAGGAGAGAAGTGTATTATAGCTTCTGTGCAAACTTTAGCCATGATTGTGATGGGAGATAGAGAGGCATTTTAAAGTGCAAATAATGAATGACTATGATAGAAACACAGTAATAATGTTGAAAGAGGTTGCAAAATTCAAATTCTATTACCTTGAACTGTAATTTCCATCTTAATGTAGATGTTTTGCCCTAACTGCAACAGAACTATTTACTCAGGTCTATGCCAATTTTGTTCTGTTTGAGCTTTAATGTCAAAGCACACAGATCTGTGCAAACAGAAAATTGAAGCATAATAGGTCAACAAATATAACATTACTTGTTAGGGAAAATATGTAAACTTCTATACCAGACCTATACCATAGTACAGCTGCTGTTCATAAAACCATCCACCATTACTTTTTTTATTTCTTCATACCCTGATTTAACACCCTTGTAAGATGCAGAGATGTAACAATCTGCTGTCCAAGTAAGTCTCATACTGGTTTTGAACAGATAGGTAGCATCATAACCATGGAGGATGGCATTCAGTAGATTCATGGAAACCCTTTAAGAAGGGGTTTTATTTGTTGTAATAACTTGACCCATTTCATCTGTTTTTCTTCACTTTCCATTTGACTATTGTTCTCTATGTTTTCATTCACTATAAGTCCTTCTCCAAATGTCTACATCTCAATGGCACAGTTCAGTGTTGTGTGTCTAGTATGTATTTTATCATAGCTGTCAGCTTTTGCCCATTCTTCTGTTTAAGAACTCCTTTACCAGCTATTTGAAGTCTTGTTTGAAGTGTCAGCCATCTGGTTCCCTTACAGTTCCGCTGCAATCATTCTCTTCTCTAACAGCTCTCTTAATTTCTAGCATCTACTGTTCTTTATTGATCAGATAATTTTTTTTACTTGCACTATTTCTTCAATTGTAGGTTAAAATTTTGCCTCTACTTCTGTTTTTGGAGCCATCTGTGATACTGAAAGTATGTCAGTAAATGCTACTGTGGAGGGCTTGGTCTTCAGTTTTCTTCCTAAGTGCTTAAATGTTATCTCCAGAGCTTTTCTGGTTGGTTTTGTATAAATCTAGGTGTACTGTTATTCTTATCCAAAAATTATTACATACCTTACATAAAAAACTGAAAGGCTTCACCATAGCGAGGTAATGTAGTGTGATTTCTTTAGTTACTACGTGTAATATTAAGAGAGCATTTGTTATTGCTTATACTACGTATACTGGCATTCTCTGCAGATCCTTCAAGAAATCACTTGTTATATTTTATTTTCTTTCAGCACTTTTAAGGAAGTCTTGTATGAAGAATTTGCTAAGATCAGAGTGTAAATTTAGAATTTAGCTGGTGCAGTGCAGATATATCCATTTAGATGCTTTCCAGAACATGCTATAATCACTGAGGAGCAGAATTGCCTCCTTTTGCAGTTCTGGGGTACTGGGTTGGTCGGGTTTAGGTGTAATTTTCTCCTGGATAACTGTAATTAAACTCTGGAGGTATTGCAAACAAACATTTGTGGTTTTGGTGTAAGTAAAATTAAATCTAATATAACAGTCAGTTTGATATGGCTTGGGGGCTTATATGTGAAGAGATCTCCTCATAAAACAGTTTTAAGAAAACTGTTTTCATACACATCAGTAAAAAGATGTGTATCCTCCTATCTAGGAGGACAACTCTTCAGTTAGGAGCACTTGTGGGACAGAAGTTTTATTAAGAAATAGTCATATATGAAAACACAGTAAATAATAAAAATGACAGTTTTGGGAAATTTTGAGAGAGCATTTATTTGGAAGTTCTAAAAGAGAAAAAAGTATTGGTTTTAAATGACACTTTTGATTGAAAATATTGTTTTAACTTCATATACTTACATATATATTTAATTCTGTTTCTGACATTTCCTAATACTGTTTTTCAACCTGAAGGAAAAGAATCAGTTAGAAATAAATTATTTAACAGAAAACAAAATTAAGTGAAAATGTTAATAGTTGAAAAATAGGAACAAATAAGAAGCTATGAATATTTAAGTTCTATTTCATCTTTTATTTGATGTTTGTATAATATTTTCTCTTAAAACCTTTTTCCCCTCAGCCGTTCTTTTGATTTTTGATTCCACATTCAGTTTTAAAATACTTAATTGAAGATTTTTAATTTTGGCAAATTTACATGTCTTAGTCCAATCTTATAATGAATTGCATCTCAGTATAATTCTATTTTGTGTGTGTGTTTTGATTATTAATTTCAAAACAGAAGTAGCTTGAATTTTCTTGAATGTTACAGAATTTTTGCTTGAAGCCCCTGTGAAAAAAACTGCAAACTTTCTATAACTTTTCTGTGGAAGATTTCAAATATTTGTATTTTTCTTAGTTGTATTCTTCTCTTTTTTTCCTTTCTTTAAACTAATATTATTGGTCTCCATTAGGATGCATTATCTGATGCTATATAATAGCGTTATCTGTGAAATCCATAGAATGTGCTGTAAGGATTTCTTACAGTGCTTTTGAATTTCTGAGTTCTAGTTTTCTTTCATATGCTGTGAATTGTTAATATTTTCAGTTTATTCATGGCTTAATGGTCTTTTTGTGTTCTGCCAATTTGTCCATCTACTCAGTTAATATTCGAAGAGTTCTGAACTGCCCAGTCTGCATGTCAGACCCTTAACCATATTGTCTAGGTCCCTTGAATATAGCAAGTTTTGTTTGCCCATCTCCTTATGCCCCAGGTATTGATGCCTAAAACTGGATCATAAAAGAAAACCCCTAAGGCTCAATTTGTGAGTTTTAGAAGGCAGCATTCCCTGTATTATTACGATGTCGGATGCATGAGAATCTAATTTCTTCAGAAGTGTGCGTGCAGAGTTACAAAAGCCTCTTGCTTTTATTTGGTTACCTAATTCACAATTCAAAGCATTGCCTAATACTGTTATACCTTCTTCCAAAACCATCCTTCCCTTAGTACCACCCTCAACACACCTCCTGAATTTGAGTTGGAGGTCCCAAAGACCCCTTATCTTCATCTTGTCTTCCTCTTCATCATCTCCTATGACCCAGTATCATGCCTTCTTGAACAGTTTCAAGTATTGTGACCAACTTTGACTACTTATATCAAGTGTTATGTCTGTTTTTCAGTACATTTTGACAGATAGAGAACTCTCCACCTCGTTAAAATCCTTTCTTGAAATTCTTAACAAAGAATTGAACAGCATTTTTAGATACAAAGGTACTAGCAGGCTAAATGTACTAACAAGCTATACCAAAACCTTTATAATATAGATTTCAAGGCATCAGTATAAAATTTTCCATCTTATATTTTACTTTAGCCAAATGTAAGGGTGGATAACATTACCTCTAATAGCAATTCCACATTGTCTCCTGAAGTGTTATTCAGGGCTATCCCACACCCCCTGTACTCCAGTCACCACCAGGTGTCATCTTTAGCAAATCCCATTATCTTCATTCCTTCCTGCTATAAGCAGGCTCTTGTTGGAAGAGGATTGTCATCGGGATGAAATGCTGCTTTCCCTGTGACACTAGTGGACAACTGCCTCAGAGATCCTTCTGGCTCCGATTATTTTGCAATTAGGGGCAATGGAGAAATAAAAGGAAAGAAGTGTTTTTTAAAGAACTGAGAGAAAATGTGTCTGGGCATAAAGGTCTGCAAAAAATAATTAAATAAATAGAAAGTGAAGCAACTGAGTGATATTATTTTTCATCTTCAGTGGTCTTAGATGTTATTTGTAGCAAAAACCCTTAAACAATTTTGAGAAAACATTTTAGAATTTTTACTGCTGATGATTCATGTTATATCAATTTTGCTGTTGTTACTGGTGCAAAATAACTTAATTTTGCTGCCTTTTGTCTAAATAAGACTGAAAATTTTCTGAGAAAATGGAAGAGAACTGTTTTAGGGGCAGAATTCATTTATGTGTATTTATTTTCTGTATTCTTATCACAGTAGAGAAATTTACAGGATTTGTCTTGTAATACTTTTTAAAATATTTTAGGCAATTTTTTTGGATGTAAGAAATGAGTTCGCTTACATGGATCAGCAACATAAAATACAGGAAATTATTTAATTGCTATATATTATTTCTAATATTTCTAAGTAAAACCTCATTTGATTACTTTCAAAGCCATTTTTCATAAGACATTCTGGTATTATAGATCAATAGGGAATGTAATCTGTACACCCTGAGATTGTGCTGTTTTCCTGTGTTCTTCTGTATTCTACAGGAATGGGTGGCTCAGGTGAAGATTTAATTTTATAAAATTCCTTTTTTTTGATGCTGCTCAACTTCTTTCTTTTCCCCTTCCTCTCCCTCTCTTTCTTTTGTTTTCCAATCCATTTAAAATAAGAAGTTTCAAACTCTGCAGTGATTATTTTTGAGTCTTGCCTTTATTACTTTCTAACTTGTATGACAGTTCCATTATTCAGGGTGTGAAATATGCAAGTTCCTTCAGGATAGGAAAATCGTATATCGATATTGTTTGTATTTCTAGAAAAATACGAAGTAACATGAATAGCTATGATTACTTTGATACTGGAAGCAAAGTTGTAGCCTGGGCTCAAACCTTGAATGATTTAAATCTTGAGTCATTTAAACTGAGGGCTGAGAGTTTCTCTATAAGAAAGGGAAAGGCACTTCTAGGGTAAATTCAGACTTGAGATGGTGTGAATTGTACTCTAGAATATCATCCTAGAATGGCCACAGTCTAAACTGAGATCTCTTTCTAAGATACATTTGGCCAAGGACACAGAATCTCATTCATTGTGGACAACACTGAATTCTGTTTGCATCTGTTCTTGTGGACCTAAGGCAACTCTCTTTCAAGAACAGATTGTCCACTTTTCAGTACCACAAAAAATCCTGTAGGTTTCTAAAACCTGTTAGCAGCTCCCCAGACATGTAAACTTCGTTAAAACCCTCTGATAAGTTAATTTCTTGGGAGTAATTTGAATGTAAATAATTGTCAGGATATATTTTCATGGCACAAAACTTTAGCAGACATACCAATCTTAGGGATTCCCATCTGCCAGAAATCTCAGGCTGTTTTCCTCATTCATGTTTTTGGAGGGTTTTCTATAGCTGGTTTGGGTGATTTGAAAGGGCAAATAGGTAGGAGAGGATTGCTTCTACCCAGCTGTGATCTGTGTGCAGTATGGAATTAGGAATATGCGAGTAACGTTGCTCAGTTAATGATTTTGAATACAAAATGTATATGAACTGTAGAAACTCTTGTTTAAATGTCAAGAAACAAGAGGAAAAAATAAAATAACAAAGTGAGGATCCAAATCAAAATGGATAAATACAAATGTAAATGTCTATTGGAAATAAGACACCTGATGGAAGGCTATTTTTAGAAAGTGCAGGGATTACATGGATTTTCCTGAAGGCAAGCTGAGAGACAACATGTATTTACAGAGAGCCTGTGACAGAGCAATGTAATATACCACACAAACATCATATTGTAGAATCTTTGATTGAAGAAGTATCGTAGAAAAATTTCTGTGTATCAGTAAGACAGTCACTAGAATGTTATATGAATTAGGGTAGACTTAGTTGGAAGAATAGAGATTATAGAGTTTGTAGTTAAGAAATTAAGTTAAAAAGAAAAAAAAATAGAAAGAAAAAGAAAGACCCCATCTGTGTTTAAAGAGCAGTTATTAGGCTGGAGAAAGATTACTAGGATAGTTCCTCAAAGACTGCAGCCAGTATTAAATGATCTTGGCTTAAAATGATTTACGTGGTTGGCTTAAAGTGATTTACGAATTTGGAAATGACAACATTTGGCAATCTGAAGAAAAGTGAGATCATATAAAAATGATTAAGAGCCACAATAGTAGAAATAGAGTGAAATATAAAAATGTGAAACAAGAGCTTGTGCCGAACAGGCTTCCATTTAGAATGAAGAAATTCTATGAGGTTAATGTCCAGCAGGTCCATAATGTCCATATGAGGAAACCTGAGTCTGGTAACTGGTGAAAAGATGAATTTGAGCCACCTACATTTCCCAGTAATTTGGACTCATGGTAGGCTTATTATTTTTTGCACAGCTGTAGGTGCAGGAACAGATTCTTATCACACCTTCATCTTCTTCCCAGTTATTTTCAATACAGTAATTAAATAAGGTGACATATGCACTCAGGGAAGGCTGGTTTTGTTTTTAAAGCTACCTCAAATTTATATATTCTTCTAGAATTACAAACCATATAAAAATTAAATTTAATATTTTTTTCTAGAAATTCTATATCCTAATTCTTATAGATTTTTATTTTTATACCTTATTCTATGAATGCTTGAATAATATTATTATTAATATAATAGTATATTTCAATAAGATTGGTGAAACTTGAGTAAATATGTTAGCTGTTTATTTAATGAATCTGGTTGCACTACAATATTACATTCAACGTTTCCTAATTGCTTTTTAGATTTTATGCTTAAATTTAACATCTCATATTATTACAAAGATGGTAAAGTGAATTTATGTTTTTGGTTATTTCTGCTTTACTTAGGTATTTAAATATTTCCAAATCACCTATAAATATTAAAATGTTGTTTTTTCTGTCCTAAAGTTGTTTATGATAGGCTACCTGAAAATAATAGTATAAAAATATTTTATCTGCTTTTCCAGTATTAGCATGAAAAAATGCTCCTTTTTATTTTAGTTTTTTAAACTGAGGAGAGATGATTGCATTGTTTTGATGAGCTTTTAATGAAACCAAGAAGATAATAATGGCCAGGACTTAGAGCCAAAGCAGCACTACTTAAAAAATGACTGTAATAGTATCTTCCATATTCTATTGAATGTTTCTGAGATGCTGTTGATAAGCTGATTTTATTTCAGAGTTTATTACCTTGACAGAATCAATAATCTTACTGTTAGTAAATTCAGTAGAACCAAAGGCTCAGGGTATTTCTCAAAGTCCACACAATCCCCTAAAATATTTAAAAAGTTTTTGTTAAAATTGAGTATCTGCTGACTGTTGAATAGTTGTATAGATTTATTGTAATAATTTTCTCTTCCACTGATATTTCTACATGTAATTCCACAATTACATAGGTAAGAAGGGTAGAATTGAACCATAAGGAACTCTTTCTCGCTACACTGAACTTTTAATAGGAAATATTTTCAATCAGAAGTATCTCATAAAAGCATTTTGTGAACATTTAATTTCTTTTGCTACCCTTATGGCCATGAACACTTTTAGCTGTAGAAGTGGTGAAATTTGAGCCATATTTTTTGTAAAACTCTTGTAGGTGATGTGAAACATTTCAAAATGAAAAAGAAAAAAATTAATCTTGCTTTTATGCCAGATCTTGTCAAGCCAGCATATATTATTTCCTAGCTGGATACTGTCTAAAGGGTTCTAAATAAAAATTAAAAAAAAAAAAAATTGTTAGACTCCCAAGGTACTTTCCAATACATAATTGTTTGGTTAAGCAGTTTTGAGTTGTGAAAAAGTGCAAGCAGGCTTTGAACAATGTATTTAAGTATTTCTCACTTTTATCTTTTTCATTCTTATCAGACTTGATCACAGGTTTATCTTTCTCTCCCCTATTTAAGTATAAAGTTTAATAATAATGAAATGGGTTAATTACAGTATCTACTTCCATTAGCTATGGCATTCACTGATTGCTTTACTGTTTAATGGATTATGTTTAATGTAAATCTGATTTTCAGATTTTTTTCAAAAGCTTGCATAATGCTACTTATTATGAATGTACTTTAACAGAAAAATATTTAAGTTAAAATTCTAAAATAATTGTTTTGAATTATGAATTAATCAACTGTTGAAAGTTCATTCAATTATTATTGTGAATATTATAACAAAAATATTTCGTAGTATTGTTTGTTTTGATTTAGTGACAGTTTTCCGTTAGTCATAGATTTACACAAAAATTATCTGCATTTATAAATATTAACTATTCTTGCCAAAAATATTTTTTAGTCTTTGTATTTCTATATGTTTTTTTTTCCAAACTGCTGGTGAACTTTTTCTGCTTAAAAAAATACAGGACCTTAATTGAGAAATCCCTTTGCCACTGAGGGTTATCAAGACACTGATTTGTAAAACTGACATAGCCTGAAATGACTGGTTTTGCACACTATTCTCAAGAGGACCCCTAAACCTAAAATAAAAGAAGAAAAATTAAAACTTTTTACTTCTTTAATATTTTTTCAGTAAGTGCTGATTATCTTGCACATATTGTTATCTGTGTTGGAATAAAAATTACTCGGATCTATGCTATCATACTTCATTTATCCTATCTTTTCTTAAGAAATAATATTTTATTTGCTATTTCAGTTTAATACCAGTCAGTTATTATTGGATAATTCAGTTTTTATAATTTTTTGTTTTATCTTTAAAATTTTGAGTATGAAACCACTGTTTATGAAAAGGCACACTGTTTCCTGTTTATGACAATTAGTTGTCTATTGTCAAGAACAAATTCAGCAATTTTCTTTAATTGAAACTTCCATTAAAATCAGAAATTAGAGTGTATTCAGTAAGACAACATAGTGTATGGGATGGAAAGAAGTAAAAAAGAACAGTGTTCTTAACATGATCTGGGAGATGGAAAATTATGGGTTCCTAATTGTTTGTGACATTTGTTTACTGTCTGTTGAGTTTTGATCTCTTTTGACATATATTTTAGTTTAAGCTTGGTTCTTTAAGTGCCATAATTTAGCTTAAATGATCAATCCGTAATGATTAATATTCATAGTTCTATCTTCTTCCTTTGCATTCTTTGTTGTTCTGAGATACTGGTTTGCGTATTAAGTCTCCTTGTGTTGTTAATTATGTCTTTCTGAACTCTGAATTTCTGTTGGGGCTTTTGGTATGGATGGTATTATAGTTTGGAGAATTACTCCATTAACATAAAAGTAAATGAAGTGATGACAGTGTTGGCTAGAAAACAGATAAATCTTGATTTTTCTACCCTGCTATATATTTAAGGAGGGCATACAGATGCTAGTGAGGTAGTATTGGATCAGACTCAGGAAAAGTTACAATAAAGGAAAAGTATAACAGCTAAAAATGGGCTCTTGCATAACACAGCCATCCTGCAAACAGTATTGCAACTGCACAGTAGTATGAACAATTCAAGACGAGCTAAGACTAAAAACAGAGGAGCCTGAAGACAAATTATCACAGAAACAAAAATTATCACAGAATCACAGACTCATCCACAGAGGTCCTCTCGAATTCATATGGCCCAACCCCTCTGCTCAAGCAGGGCCACCCAGAGTGAGTTGCCCAGAACCATGTCCAAACAGCTTTGGAATACCTCCAATATGGAGACTCCACAACCACTTCAGGCAATCTGTGCTGGTGTGTGGTCACCTTCATGGGAAAAAAGTGTTTCCTGATGTTCAGAGGCAACTTCATGTGTTTCAGAGTTTCATTGCTTCTGGTCCTGCCACTGGGCACCATCAAAAAAAGCCTGGCAACCTATTCTTTACACCCTCACTTCAGATATTTGTAAACATTTAGGCGATGCTCTAAGCCTCAGCTCTCATAGCCTCTCATTACAAGATAGTTCACTCTCTTAATTACCTGAGTGTCCCTTCGCTGGATTCTATTCAGTAGCTTCCTCTTTTCTTTGTACTGTGGTGTGTGGCTATGGTATGTCCATTGCCACAGTGGTGCCCCAAACTGAACCCAGTACTCCAAGTGTCACCTCACCTGTGTTAAATAGAGGTGAAGGATTATCTACTCTGATCTGCTGGCATCACTTGTAAAGTAGCCCAGGAGACTGGTGGTGGTCTTTGCCACAGGATCATTAGCTCAAGTTCTACTTGGTTTCCACCAGTACTCTCAGGTCCTTTTCTACCAAGCTGCTTTCCAGCTGTGTGGTCCACAGCCTGTGCTAGTGCCTGGAATTATTCTTCCCCAGGTGCAGTACTTTGCACTTTGCTGAACTTTATTAGGTTTTCATCAGTCCATTTCTCCAGCCTATTGAGAGGCCCCTCTGCATGGCAGCAAAACCCTCTGTCGTATCAGCCCATCCTCCTTGTTCAGTGTCATCAGCATACTTGCTGAGGGTGCACACTGCCCCATCTCCCAAGTCATTAATGAAGATGTTAAGCAGGACTGGATCTGGTACTGATCCCTGGGTTATACCACTAGATATTGGACTCCAACTAGACTGTGCCACTGATCCCTACTTTTCATTCCTGGCCAGCCAATTTTCAGTCCTCCCCAGCTGTCATTGATTATACAGTCCTATGACAGTATTATAAGGAAGTCTTTCAGTTTAAATATAAAATGTTCTAACCAAAAATCATTGCATTTTACTATTGCTATGCCTTAGTTGTGTTTTTTGTTTGTTTTGTTTTGTGTTTTGTTGTTGTTGTTTTGTAATAGCATAGAAGTAAACTATGTAACTGTGATACATATTTTGGAGCAGGGTGTTTCTGTGAGTTCATGGGTTCATATAGACATGTCTTGGCAGCATGTTTAGTTGCACCGTATTACTAGAAATGAATCCCCACACTTGGACAGTAAATAACATGTACTTGAACATTAAATGCAACTTACTAAATATATATATATATATTTTGGAAATAGTGCATATAGATACTATGCCTTCAAAGAGGAAAATATCTATGTCAATCTTCAATCTTTAAACTCCAATCTTTAAACCATCCATAACAATTGCAGCTTCACCTCTCCAGTCCATTGCACTCCTGTCTCTGCAAGAAGAAAAAAATAAAAGTATTCCATTTCCAGTGCATTAGTAACAGAAAATACGGAGAAGTGTCCTCAAGATATGTTTAGTGTAACAGTTGTCTCTGCGATATGCTATCTGACATGAAGAGGCAAGAAAATGCGTTACCAAGTGTTTATTGCACAGTTCTCTCCCAGAAATACATAAACATAAAAAAAGTGCTGTCTTAAAACCCCCTTTATTTCAGTGACCACAGAGAACACTCTGTTGCTGTATTAGCGAGAAAAAAATAGAGTAAAATAAACACTAGAAAATAAGCACAAGAGTGAAGCTACTATTAAAAGACCTTTGAAAGTATTCAGTCTGAAGAATCATTAGTTCAGTCCTCCATGCTCCCAAATTTTCATAAAATGTACATCTACTTCAGCAAAAGAAGAGAACTGGATTCTTGTCATTCCATTTTCCTATTATTTTTAGCACTGTTTTTTATGCTCTTTTGATAAAAAGCACCCAAAATGTAGATTTCAGTTTACGTAAGTTGTTAATGGGAAACTAAATGATAGCAATACTGAGGTGTAATCTAAGCTAACCAAGGTATCAGCATCAGTGGCAACTTGCAGAGTAGTCTGCAAGGATGGGGCCATGATGCTCCCAATAAGGATTGCTGTCTATGGAGTACTGCATAACATAAAGATACGGGGGACAGAGGGGAGAGAATGTTGAGAGGTGGGAAAAAGAGCAGCTGTCCAAAGAGCATAGTTGGCAGTTTACTAGAAGTACTCTGATTACAAGTTTGGAAGTTCCCTTAGACTTTGAAAGACTGTTTCTGAGCTGATCTCTCCTAATGTTTGCCAAAATAGCAGAGATCTGGTATTTGGCAAGAACTTTGTTGGACCCGTAACTGATTCCTCTGACTCACTCCCCAGTACTCTCTAACTTTTGTATTTCTATCCATAGCACAGTCTATATATAGGGGTTTTTTTAACTAGCTTAGCTGACTGGAATAAGATTTATAAAGTACACTTGTGGGGTAGAATAAAGTAAACCAAGATCTTCATAAAATTCTTGGTGGTTTTTGGAAAGCGATTACAATAATTTCACTGTTGGTTTTACATCTGTATTTTAGTGCCTTTAGAAACAAAGAATGTAGTACAATTTGTCTTACTGTTTTGTCTTTAATGCTACCTTGTAAAACACAGATATATTCAAGCTTTTTTTAAAGTAAAAGCTCTAAGTATCTCTTCCTTCTCTTTTATAAACATCTGGAAATCATTCTCTTGTTTTAACCCAAAACTTCTTTTAAATAGACCATCCATGGTGCCAATTATGAGTGATTATAAATTTGGCATTTATTCTCCATGTTCAAGGGAGAAAGGAATGATTTTCAGTTTTCTGATGTGGCATTGCCTGAAGGAATATGATCTTTCAGGCTGTGAAGAACTACACAGGGTTCTCTCTGCCTTTTTCTGTACTTTTCTTATGGTACACTGGTGAGGTGTTTGCTATTCTTGACTTTGCCCTTTTGAAACACAGGAAAGAGCGGAGACTTGTCCAGAAAAGTCTCATGCCATTGTGTCTTTGTGCTCATCTATGACCGTATATCAATCTTGTTTCATTATTTTGTACTATTACATATCTAGCTGAGCTGGGAGACGGCAACCATGTCAAACAAGTTGACTTCCTCCCGTGCCTAATCATGACCTTTTTAATAGAATTCAGTAAACAAAATTTGTAGTAACTGTAGAGCAATTTGGAAAAGCAAAGGACATAGTTGCTGCATTCACCACAACAACTGAATAATTATACTCACCCATCTTTATCACTTTACTCTGTGTCTGAACTCCATTAAAATATATATATGTTGATTGTTTTGTATATGTGGTGTAGGCTGTTTCCCAGATGAAGGTTTCTGTTCAGGTGCTCTGATGTCACAGTATCACTGCTCAAGATTTTAAAGTAATATTTTACTGCCTTTTTTTTTTTTTTTAAATTATGTTGTCTTAAAAAGAATAATTTCTAAAAGGGACTAGCTGATCATCATCTGTTAAGTCAGTTCCAGGAAACAGATGAAATATCGATTTGAAAGCCATGAGTTCATGAATTATTACAATATGTGCTATTATTAACAAGAGCTTATGATACAAAGCTATTCCATGATTGTTATCTCTTTCATTTAAACGAGTTGTCTCATATATAATTATGGGAAAAAATAAATGGTAGTATATACAAGCATAAATAAAATCTAGTTAATGCCTAATTCTGTAGAGATTATCTTCTTATCAAGTTTCTTCTTCTTAGCAAGTCATATATGTGTACACACTTACATACATACATAAAGATATTTATACATATGCACTGAAATATCCTATAATATCTGTCTGCTTCTGGGACTAGAGATGTATAGCTATAATGGAATTGTCCTCTGCTTGAAGGTAGCAGATAACTTTGCTTGAAGGGAAAAGAAATCTACATTGTTTGGTTTTATATGAGGTTCTGTCCTGTAATAGTTCTAGTCCAATAGCATAAAAGTAAATTAGTTTTCAGGAATTTTGGCAGAAAAGTGGTATCGACTCCTGTAGTTTAAAATTTCCTGAATAATTATTTTTAATCAGAGAAAAAAGGCAAAAAACCTCTTTGGCTACTTTTCCAGTTCATTATCCAATAACCTCCATTTCAATCACAGCTTTACTTAGCCCCTTGCTGAGATAGCATTTATATACACAGGGAATAAAAAAAAAAAAAAGAAACTCAAAGATCAGTAGGGAACAACTTTATGGGGTGATTCTTGTCAAACTAGTAGTATGTACACTGAAGTCTGTCACTTGCTAGAATGCCTGCCACAAATACCTCAATACATTTCTTTATTGCCTTCTAAACAACTCTTTCCCTTGCTGAAAGTGAATTTCTGAAGTAGTTCTCTTTTCTGAGCTGCTCTGCCTGGAATGGAAAATGTTTCCATTTCTGCTTGTTGAGTTTGTAGGTTCCTGCAGACTTTCTTAGCTAGGTTTGATAGTTGCATTTAATTTCAAGAAGGCTTTAATTCTTGTAAGATGGCCTCACTTTTCAGTCACTCCCAGTTACAGACATTTAATCATTTACCTCAGTGCAAACAGTCCATCAGATTTTTAACAACAGAACAATGACACACAAAAATGGAAATCCATATTACGAAAGAGGCCCTAAATCAACCCTTACTGATTAATTTCCCTTTTATTCATAAAGCCTAACTCATTCTGACTGAATCAATCAAAAAGCTATTACCTTCATACTTGCAAGTGTTACTTTAAAAATCAATAAAAACTGAATTCATTTTTAAGATGCAATATATTACCAAAATAAAAGTTCCCCTTTACTTAGGCTACAGATTTATCAAAAACTGTTGTAGTTGGTAAAATCTTGTTTGTTGCCCCTGTATATATTTTAGTGCTTTTTAATTTTCAACTTTGACCATGTTTTTCAGTTTCATTTACTTCAATAGCTGGATTGCTCTTAGTTTTGTGAATGTGATTTTAGTGCTTCTGTACATGAAAGCCCTTTCTTTATGATTTCAAAGGAATTATTTCTGTACCATTATGCCATGTTTTCATTCTGTTTTTTAATAAGACCACAGTAAAATTGGTCTAAATTTGAGGACTGATGGGTAAAGACAAGACCTACAGGCCTTTGCCAACAGGCTGACAAACCTGATGAGGAAAGCTTCTGCCTACACCCAGTGGCAGAGGGAAATTACAGCCCATTTAAGTGTGCAAGCAATGGACAGGAGTGCAGAGCAAAGGCTAAGGTGACAAGAACAAGATATGCTCCAGGAACAGCAAACTAGGGCAAAATGAGCCCTCCCGAAATACACCCAAACACATACGGCCTTGGGAAAGAGCAGGAAGAACTAAAGCTTTGTGAGGTAAGATAACACACAGCTACCCTTGAAATGCCATGCACTGGAATGATTTCAGGAAAATTTATTCCAAAGGCAAGAACACTAGGCTTAATGAAGAAAACCTTAATGGTGCTTCAAACACCGGGCCTGAGAAGGACACATCTCCTGTTCTCCTCAGGGCTTTATTTCACTGGCCCCTTCTGGCCCTCCCCAAATGTGGAGGGCCATAACATGTCGGTGAGGGTTTTATCACTCCTCTTACCAGAGAGAGAGCCTGAAAGCCTCTTCCGGAATGCAAGAGGAGGAAACATCCAAACTGTCTTTGAGAAAGGTGCAGGAAAAGCTTTCTTGAGTGAAACAAGCTGTGATCTCCTTACCATAAATCTTCTGGAAAGGGTATTTCATCTTGGCAAGCTTCATGTGGGGATGTTGAATGGTGATATTATCATGATGCAGTAACTGAGATGTGGTGGAATAGCTCCATAACTTGAGTGCTACAGTGCATTGATGCAGACTCTTCAAGAAGGGCAGGCAAGGAATAAGCAGAGGAGAGCCCTTTAGTTGAAGCAGCTTGAAGGTATGTAGCCCTTGAGTACGTCAGACAACAGGCTGGTTGACAGCGCGTAGCAACCTGTAATTAAAGGAATGACATTGTGGTCAGAAATCATTCCAGATCAGCTGATCACAGTCAGAAAGCCAACGAATTCTTCTGTAAACAACCAGAGAAAGTCTCTGCATCACAGATCTTGGCTCTTATAGGAGAGTTTAAAAGCCCTTCTGTCTGCTGGAAGGGTAACACAGCAAAATGCAAGCAAGACTTCCAAAACATGTCAGGGGTAGCTTCTTGGCACAGGAGCCAAATGGACCAGCTAAGAGATGACTCACAGTTAGAACTGATATTCCGTAACAAGAACTTCCTAGGGATATGTCTGTCAGCAGTAGCTTTGGCTGCAATCACCATGACACTGTGGCGTTCAGTATCCTGAATAGAGTAAGGAAGGACAGTAGCAGAGTACAAACCTTGGACTTTAACTGAACATATTTTGGTTTATTCAGAAAACTGTTAGGTGGGATCTCATGGGAGGCAGCTCTCAAGGGCCAAGGAGGTCAAGCTTTTAAGGAAAGTATCTTTCCAGCATGAAAAATTTTTCATGATACTCAGGAAAAAAAAGGAGACAGACCAGAAGACTGGCTTGGCTGAACTGAGAGTTCATGAGAGCTCCAGTCCAGAGAGGCAGCATACCAGGAGTGGAAAGAGGGACAGCTGCAAAGGACGAATTTACCCATACGCATCCTTAGGACCTTATAGGCAGCAACCAAGAGAGTTAAGAAAGGCAAGGATGCTCTCTATCATCTTTAGAACATCATGGAGATCTGGGCAGGTACCTGGTGACTGGAAAAAAAGAAAGCCTGGAAGTCAACCCAAGGAGCTACAGGCTTATAAACTTTACTTCATTCCCTGGGAAAATCATGAAGTTGTCTTACCAGAAGTAAATCATGTCTGACCACCTTGATTTTCTACTGTGATAAAATGACTGCATTTTGAAACAAAGGGAAAGAAACCTCAACTGACTCCCATAATACTTTTGTGTCCAGCTTGGGACGAGATCATGAGAATGGTTGAGTAATAGAGGACTCTTCATGGCTATTGATAAGAGCTTAAACTGAATATGTAAAAATATTTTAAATAAATTGACATGAAAAAGATTAAACTAAATGTTTAGAAGTTACCCTTACACAAGTTGAAAATTATGATTACATTTTTTGTGAGCAGAAGTCCTATTTATTTTTTCTCAACTGTTGGTAACAAAAATATAGGAAATTAGAGCTTACTGAAGAGAGGATTTATATTTTGAACAGTTCTAATAGTTTTAATCTATTTTCAGGATCCTAACTGTTTTATCCTCTGACAGTATTGTGGCCTTTCAATACTTAACTGAACCTGTAAGAGAGATGAAGGAAGGATTTTTACCAAGGCCTCTAGAGACAGGACAAGATGCAATGCTATTAAACATAGAGAATGGAATTAGATTGGAGATAAGGAAGATGCTTTTTACAAGGAGATGTCTAGGCAATGGAACAGGTTGCCCAGAGAAGTTGTGGATGTCCCGTCACTGGAAGCATTTAAAATCAGGTTGGACAGGGCTTTGAACAACCTTAATGCAACATGTCCCATCGCATGGCAGGAGAGTTGGGTCAAATGGTCTTTAAAGGCACCTCCAGTCCAGACCATTCTATGATTTTATTCTAAACATCGGAATTTTCTCCACTGAAAATATGAGGCAAAAAAGCCAATTTCATAGTGCAACAGCAATAGATTTCTTTGTAAGACAAGGGTTTGATTGATTTGAGATAAAGAAGACGGCAGTGTTAGAGATGTCTCAAGTCTGTCCCTCCAGCAAGGTTTGCCTACAGAACCACAACAAATTGGAGGTGAGACATTGTGCAGCAGAGGTCTGTGTCCTAAATTCAGGCACACATATGATGTAGCATATTATGTGATCTAACAAGCATGATCTGTTATGATTTTGTGAAAAATAAGATATTATATTCAGTAAAAAATTAAGGAGAATGTGAGGAGAGGCTTCTTATCATTGGCCTCATGTCTTCATTCTGTTTGGCTTAGAGATGGTGTTACAGAATAGCTTCTTTTATTCCATCAAATACATACATATAATTACTCTCCTCATAGATCTATATTGGACTTAATTCAGAATAGTCTACCGTCCACTGGCTTCATTATATGCTACTATTAAACTAGTTTCTGCATTATAATGTGTTAATAATTTATTTTAGGGTAAAGATAATCTCTTAGCTGTTTCAGGGAATGCATATACATTTTCTCTTTGCATACTGTGAACACGTAGGGCCTTTAGTCTTACTGTTTACAAATAGCCACAAAATGTCTGTTTCAGATAAAATTAAATTCCACTCCCCGGGACATAAATGGATAATTTCTGCTGTGCTCTTAGGCCGTTCTAGTTTGAGGAACAAGAAATACAGGCAAGCATTCAAAATTAGTTTTCCTGCAGTGTGCTCCAAAAAAAAAAGCATCATTAATACATCCTACACATTTTGGAAAAAAAAAAAAATTAGCGACTGTGGTGAGTGATTTCAGTGTATGTTTTAAAATGAAAACCCTAAAATAAAGGAAACCATAGGATTATGAATTTGATTTGATTAGAGGCTGTAATTTCTCAAGTGAGGATCTTTCCATGTCTTTCTGGAAAGAATTTTATCATGTTGCTTTTCAAGCAAACTTAAAAATGTACATGATTCTTTAAGAGTATGCTCACTTTCTTGGGGAACAGCAAAAAATTCATGCCTTCTGTTTCTTGTACACTTATGCAGCCAATGAGATTTTCACATACTCACACCAAAAAAATCTGGGAAAGCGGAAAGTTAATAGTCTTTTACCAGTTATGAAATAAAATGCTTACAAGCTGTTCTATTTAATGACAGTACTAATTCTTTTGTATCTGATTGTTAATAGCTTCTTTTAACTGGAATTCTGAAATGTATGGCCTTACCAAAACTTCAGAAATCACTCTGTGCAATTGTACAGACTTTGGGGCTTCTTATTTTTATATGCAATGAAAGTATTGTTTTCACTGTTGCTTTTTCTCTTTGGACAGGAACTGGATTGTGTCTCTTCTTTCTCTCCCCTGATGGAATCTTAGGGCTCTTAAAAGACAACAACTGCTATCTAGTGCTCAAGACATACTGTCCCCTTGAACTGTCCTGCAAATTTCTCTGGAATGACTGAAAGAGTAGGACAAATGGATTCTTGATAGGTGAGGTTTACTATATTTTACACAGAAGTATTGGGGCAGCAGGGAGAAACAGTATAGCTTTCTTGAGGGTGCACTGAATTTCAAACCAAATTATCTCAGAGCATGTCTACAAACTAGTACTGGCTTTAAAGCTGTAGAAGAGTCCTATAATTGCAAACTCAAGCTCATCAGATTTTTTCTTTCTATTTTAACAGTACTATGTATTTTTTATACATAGGCATGTATATAAGTATCCATGTAAGTATCCATATGCACACACACACACATATCTGTACTTGCATCCATAACTACCTCGTCACAGCTCTTTTCCCCTGTTTTAAATAGCAATGATTTAGGTCTCTATCATGGTAAAGCAACAAACCACACAAAGTATTGCATTATCAACGACATTAATATCCTGTAGACCTGCTTCTACACCCAGCCTTTATCCTGTAAAGCTGAAATGTGAAGGCATTACTTAATTTTTAGTGAATAAAACTTTTAAAATCAGTAGGGGTCTTCCCAGTACAAACCGATAAGAATCAAAGAAATTTGTGATCTCTGTGCTTAGAAGCATTTGCTTGATAAGAACTTTGTGCAAATAGATGCAAAGTTAGTTCTGTATTTATTGGCCAGTGAAATGAAGGAGCATGTGAAAGAAACTTGTTTGCGTTCACCTCTTAAGATTAAAAATTTCACTTTCATTTTGTATTCTCAGTTGTAATTGTAATTAAAAAGAAAATGCTTTTATTTTTCAGAATCAGTATTTTATGTTCAAATATAGTTGAATCCCAGGAGCGATACCTGCTTGATATCTGAGCTGCTGCCTTATGCATCCAAATGACTTTGCATAGCCTATGGGATATAGAAACCATGTAGGGGAAAAACAAAGTTGTAACATAGAAACAAGCATACACGATAGTGATGACACAGCTCATTGTGCTGTTAAAAGAGGAAGTGACAGAAACACACCAGTTACTTCTTGGCTCTACAAGAGCACAAATGTTGCAGCAATTAGACTGGCACCTACCTGCACTCCTGAACACAATTGGTGAGCAAGACCATGCCTTTTAGGTCTTTGGAACAATTTCAGAAACGTTGTCCAGGTAACGATGTATTCCTTCTGCTTGAGTGAAAAGCAGGTCTGATTTCTACACTCCAAAAGATTTATTTTTTTATTTGTAAATTTTTATTTAGCCTTGCTCAGTCACCTGTATTTATTTTTACTAAATTACTTCCTTTCTGCATTGCTATGGTAGATTTTTAAAGTTATCTGTATTATTACCACCATCATGCTAAGCATGGAGAAATACCGTATTAGGAGGGATTCAGGGCCTAAGCTTCTGCAAGGGGCATTAAGAGAAGATGTGATAGCAAAATATGGGATACTGAAAAAAAGGAGCTGTGGGTAATGTATGGCCCAGGGGGAAAAAAAAGTATTTTAAGTAATAAATGTAAATATTTAAAAGTCATATTCATTTCCTCAGAAAGGAGAGGAAGGAAAGAAATAATTAGAAAAAAATATTGTTATCTTAAACTATGAGAAAGCCAAGCAGGAAATATTTTACCACTTCCAAAAATGAAAATATTTGAAGGTTTTTTCTTTGGTTTTTAAATCACTTATTAGGATTTCTGAAGCATAATAAACTCTATACCCTGGTGTTTTCTGAAGTTTCCTGCAACAGCACTGTCACATGATAGAATTTATAGCCTTTCTATGGAACATCAGCATTTGAGTCAAATGCTGTTTTAAAAATGTACTGCTAGAGGTGATGTATGATGCAACACCCTTCCAGGTTATTTTAGGCATATGTAAACAATATAAGCCCTCCCACCATTGGTTGGTAATGTTCCAAACATTTATTTTGTTTTAAAGAGAAAATATCTCCAAAAGATTCACTGCAAAATTTCCCCATGAGAAATTTTTTCTTCCATGACAGTGTTTTTCTGTGGGAAATAATTTTTCAGTAGCCCCTCAATTTTCTGTAACTCATTTCTAAAGTGGACTTTGTACATTACAGATCTCCAAAAGTTTAAATGGTTTAAATCTCCAAAGTGAATTCCTTAATCAAAGTGATCCCCCCCAAAAAAAAAAAAAAAAAAAGAAAAAAAAAGAAAAAGCAGATTAGAAGCTGCCTAAAAAATTACATTTTCTGCACATCCTCCCAAGATAAAATGTGGTGCCAGTAAAGAAAAAAACAGGGGCAATTTTTTTGTGTATAATCAAATCAAGAATGTTTTGGGGCACAAAGCCTTCATTCATGAAACAATTAAAAGGGGGCTTAAGCTTCTGGGCTAAGCCAATTCCTATACTTATAATTAATGTCAATAATTCTTCTGGATGTTTTGGAAGATAACAGTGAGTTTTGGTAAACTAAAACATGAATGATTTATAATTTTTTTTGCCTTTGTGCATCTGGGTATTTTTGTTTGGTTTTTTGGGGGGTTTTGTTTTGTTTTTCTTTTTTGTTTAGTCTAAGGTCTCAACACACATATTTATGTAGGTTTGAAAACTTGGTAATAATTCCCAATAAAGAAAGAATGCTTTTCATTTTCTTCACGCAACTTCTACTTCCTAAATTTTTTATACCTTTAGTTGTTTTTTCTTTCCCAGTTTCTTTTTTATTATGATTGCTACATTTTTTTCAGTCAGCATTTTCCAACATGTAAAGGAAATACAGAAATTGATATGATGACAGTATATAATGATAAGCATGTATGACATGCATGTAAGAAAAACTGTGCGAAGATCAGAACTAATTTAGAGAAAAAGGTTTTTTTCCAGTTTATGTGTCTGCCTATTGTTGTGAAAATCTTTTAATCTAAGAAAAAATTAGGGGTGAACTGTAACTCTGGTTCTTTTTAAAGGCAGAATCATAGCAGACATCCTCCTAGGAGGAATTAAACTGTCTGAGGTTTCTTTTATTACGTAGATGAAACACTGTCATGTTTGTTTTTCTTCCCATCTCAGTACTGTGCTGATTAACTTTAGTTTTTAAAATACTGGATCTTGTTATGGTTTAATGATGCTGCCTAAACAGGCTTCTCATTTTTTTGCAATCCTTTTTTGTCCTTTAGGAAACATTATTCTAGTGTTAATAATACAGAAGTTTCTTTGATCAATATGATGTGACATTTACTATATATAAACCAGATTTAAATTTATGCTAAGAGCCAGAAAAGTCTTGGCCTCTCTTTATTTATTAAAAAAAAATAATTACTTTTGGTCATAAAATGGCTTTGGTCACTCCTATAAGGAAGAGCACCTGAGTCTCCTGGATCTTGCTGGATCTATATACATGCTTTTGCAGTAGAATTATGGAATATGCAACAGCTAGATGAATTCTTAGATAATCATAAGTTTCTACAAATTAATTAGCAAAAGCCAAAACACACATTTGGTTTGTGCATATGGGATTTTAGTCAAAGTAAATGAATCAGAGTTTTAATTCACTTGGGTTCAAGTTTATTGAAACTTGTCATATTAAACAAAAGAAAACTATCAGCCATAAAGACACAGTCAGGCATGATATTAAACAGCTGAACTTGTCAAAATAATCAGCATGTAGTTATGAAGTTTCCTGCAGTACATCACTGCTTTACAGTTATTGTTATTGTGTTTGATTTGTACATGTTTTAGACAAATTGATGTTGGGTGCAGAAGGCAACCTTTAATTAGCTTCTGTCCACTGAGCTAGGGTGTTGTTCAAGAAGTGTTTGGACAACGCTTTCAGGCACATGATGGAATTCTTGGGGTGTCCTCTGCAGAGCCAGGATTTGAACTTGATGATCCTAATGGGTCCCTTCCAACTCAGCTTATTATAAGATTCTAAGAACCTATGAATTGTTCCCATTTCCCAAAAGGTATACTAATGGAAAGATGTTTGTTTGGGGGTTTGTTTGTTTGTTTGTTTTTGTTATTTATTGATAGCTATGGCCAGTAGATAGGGTATTTACAACTAATTTTTATCTATCGTTACATTTGCTTGTGCTGAATTTTCCAAGCAACTACAAGTCTTGAATGTCTTGCCTATGCACATGCAATTCAAATGGAACACTTTATTCTATGGAGCTATATGAGAAAGAACTCAGTTTTAGGTCATTTATTACTATTCCTTTTTGATCTCAGTGCCCTGTTAAAACTTCAACATTTGAGTTTTCATAAATAGGCAACTATTATTAGTAAGTTACTGCATGAATGGTAAATGACTTCACTACAGTTCCAAACCATGTATTTTCCTGTCAATACTGTTTACAGCATGTTGTGCTCTGCTTCATCAGAAGAAAGGGGGACAGCTTATGTAATATTAATAAGGAACTCATTTATAGATAAGAAGTTGGTAATCTTTGAATATTAATTAGAATAATTGTGAAGGAATAATTATAAAACAGACACAGAAAAAAAGACTCCTTCCTCTGAGTGTTGAATAGCACATTATTTTTGGACTATAAATTATTTACAGGGAGTTGCTGCTTACAGCCAGGAATCTTTTATCTTTCAGCCCTTGTTTTAAATCTGATCAGCAAAATGACATCTAACTTCACATTTCCCCTAGAGCTTGACTGTCATGAAAGCACAGCCATTTTTAGGCAGATGTTTGCTGTTGATAAGATGCATTAAAGCATGGACCATTAGCTGAACTGTTTTGTAAGTCATCAAAGATTCAGGTTGTTTAACAAATTGATATCTATGCAGAAAACAAAAGACAGAGAAGCTCTGTGTAATGCTGCAGTAGTTCTTATTGACTGTCTTAAAGATCAACAAGAAGCGCTACGCTGGGCGGAGTACAAACAAAATGACAATGGGGCACTTTCAAAACAAGATTGAAATTGAATGAAATACATCAGTTGTTAAAGTAATACATCCCCTCACTACATCTTCCAAATATGCCAACATAGGCTTTTTTTCTGCCTAGTCATATCTACTGCTGTCATATTTAAATGAATTAAAGTATAACTTCAGCTTTGCATAGAAAAACATCCTGAAACTATAATGTGATGCTTATGTGTGTGTGCTGCACGCAGTTTACAACTACAGAGGAAGAACTACATGATGCCCCCAAAGAGTCTGAGCTAAAGGTAAATATCACAAATGGAAAGCTGAATAGTAATAACTAAATAACTGAATGGAGGAGAAACAAAAGGAAACAAAGGATCTGGAAAAGATTAAAAGATGAATAGAAGTGAAAAAGACTCACTGAAAGGCAGATAAAAAGTGTGGCAAGCTGCAACAGGAGATCTGGGGTGGGGAGGGAAAGGAAATATCAGATATATACTAGTAAATATTTAATGGGGCAAGACAGGCAAGAAGAAAAAATATTGGAAAAATGGAAGACTATATGCCCCAGAAATAAAAAAAGAGAAAGGAACAAACAAAGAACAAAAGAAACAGAGGAGGGAATGTGACTGAAAAGAGAGACAAGGAAAACAAGAAAGAAATAATGTCAATGTGTGTGCATGTATCTAGAGAAGAGAAATTTCTTTGTAACATGCAGACTGTGTATATATACATATACACGTCACTTAATGGTGTCAAGTATGACTGTATATAGTTACAATTTTAATGTCACAATATTGAGGTCCTTCTGAAGGGTTGCACACACTGTGGCATATGGACCCCTCCTCCCAACTTTGAGTTGTCAGCAAACGTGCTGAGGAGGCATCTATGCCTTTATCCAAGTCATTGAAGGATAAAGTTAATGAATACTGGGCCCAGTATTGAACCTTGTGGAAACCACTCGTGACAGGTTTTCAAATAGAGCCTGTGCCACTGATTGCAGTCCTCTGGGATCTGCTGTTCAGACCGTTCTCAATCCATCTCACTCTCCACTGTCCATTCAGTCCACACTTCCCCACTTGGTCTATGAGGATATTGTGAGAGACAGTGTTGAAAGCCTTGCTGAAGTTGAAGTAAACAATACCCACTGCTCTCCCCTCATCCATCCAGGTAGTTTCTCATCATAGAAGGTTGGTCAAGCACAATTTACCTTTAGTGAATCCATGCTGACTCTTCCTGTTCGCCTTCTTGTCTTCCATGTGGATAGAGATGGTCTCCATCACCTTTCCAGGGATTGAGGTGAGGATGACTGGCCAGTAGTTCCTGGGTCCTCCTTCTCACCCTTTTTGAAGACTGTCCTCATCAATGTCCTTATGCAATTACCTAATAAAGCTCAAGGTAAATTTGCTCTGCTAAATGTTTTGACAAATCAAAGTATTTTCCTATCCTGACATTTTTATATTTGTGAACTACAAGTTCCAAGTTTATGTATGTATATAAATATTTTCCATACGAACCTAACTGTGTGAAAAATGGAACTGGTTAGGAGCCTTAAAACGAATTTGGACAAGAGATCAAGTGAATCTTTGCAATTGTGGATTAGTGAGGATATTGTGGTAGTCATGCTAAGCTCAGCAATACCAAATCAAAATTTCCTCTTCCTCTAGGCTTTGGATTGCAGCCTGTGTCTGGTAAATAATATATGTTAGCTCTAGACTTATTTTTGTCTTATCTTTTAACACTATATAGTTTTTCTTCCTTGTTTTGCTACTAAAATCCATTTCTGTAGATCAGAGGCTAAATGTATTACATTGGTTAGATATTCATTAATGCTGACAACATGAATTAAAAACACTTTGAATTTTACTGCTAGTTTTAGCAGGAATAGAATGGGACCCTTTATACTACTGCTATGAGGACTTTATTTACATTAATGGAAAAATATTTTTAAAATGGTATATACTTAACCTTTCATAGACAGTTCTAAATACTTGTGTTTAGAGTATTCTAAACTCAAAATAATTGCGTTAATGAGTAATTAGGTTGTTGGGGAAAGTTTCTTATGAGTTTTTAAAGATTTTTAATCTGATTTTCTGCTTGAACATAATTTTTTTTATAGAAAGCATCTTAAGGAAGGGTTTTCTGTCTAAAAAGGGTTTTCTGGGAAAATTCAAAGAAAATTAAATAACAGGAAAATCAGATGCAGAGTAGTGTAGTTGTAAATGCAGTTCATAAAAACTGCCTTGGAGTAGATAATATGTGTGCATATATGTCAACATTAATTTCATTTCTATTAAAAAAACCCCACAAACCAACTAAAAACCCCAAACAAAACCCCCTAAACCATACACAAGTTTAAGTATATTTTCCTACAGACTTCAAGATCAGTGACTGGATATTTCACTGTGTGACTGACAAGGGCTGTACGCTAGAGGCTATATATCAGGAACTAATTGTCACTTTGCAAGCAAGTGAGATAACAGTCAGGCTTGCACAAAAATTAACACTGTCCTGAAAAAAATAAATGATTCCTTGGAAAGCATAAATGAACTGATAATCAGGCAGCTAAACATTAGTGGAAAGAAATAAGCTTCTTGAAACATCTCTACACACTAAGAGAATTTTAATAAGATATTACAAACTTTGGTAACAGAAAACCAGCCATCAAAAGAACGGAATCTGTCAGAGTGATCATCTAACCATGTTTAGAGAAAAGCTGTGGAGATTCCTCACAGTTTTTCTCTTCCCCTCCTGTAAATACATAATTGAAAAGAAAATAAGTTACTTAGCTATACCAGAGCAAGACTGTTTTTAAGTTTCCATTCAGTGAAGATTTTATTACTCTGGCATAAACTCATAAGCATTGCTAATAGTAGGTGTGTCAGAATAAAGATATAAATCTTGATGGTAGATAAAAGAAAACTTGCTTTGTTTAACATCTGAAATACCATCATGCAAATTGGCTTATAAATCAATATGATTCCATGACTACTGGGACTATTATGGGCCAGATTCAGCCTCATGGAGGCTGAATATGAACTTCTTTCCTGATTTAATAGAAGCTGTAAAACTTTCTACACAGTTCTAGTTGACTGAAACAATAGAAACCTTTCCCTCAAACACAGGTTGGTGTCGCTTCTCAAAATAAAGGCATATGCTGACACACGTGGAAGAAAACTGTCTTTGAGCATTTATTTGAAGAGCAGGAAAAAAAGAGAGGACTGAATAAAAAGAGAGAAAAGCCAAAAAGACTGCAATACAGAGAAAGCTAGAGAAGAAAGATTTTTGACCAAATGTTGCCTGAAAGAAACTTGTTGTTTATTCTTAGTAAATGAAGGGGTTTGCATAGGGACTGTTTGATCCCACAGAGCCCCAGAGTTTGGGTAACCAGGTAGTCAAAAAGGACAATACGGATGACAACGATAAGATTCAGTTTCCATAGAGACAATGCATGAGCTTGTATGTTGCTGAACCAAAATTCAGGAAGGAGGATTCAAGTACTCCCGAGAAATTTTAAAAAGTTAGCTGAAGGCCTCACAAAAGGAATTAAAGCAGTGTGTGGATATTTTCCAAGAAGGTGTCAATAACTCCAGACAAACTCATTCTTCATGCAATTTAAGAGGTCACTTCCTCCATCTCTTCTGCTGTGTCTTTCTCCAGAAGTTGTCCAAAGCACAGAATTATAGAATCATAGAATGGTTTGGGCTTGACCTTAAAGATCATCTGACTCCATCTCCCTTGCCATGGACAGGAACACCTAGCACTAGACCAGGTTGCTCAGAGCTCCATCCAACCTGACCTTGAACACTTACAGGGACGGCTCATCCACAGCTTCTCTGGTGAACCTGTTGCACTGCCTCACTACCCTCACAGTAAAGAATTTCTTCATCATGTCTAATCTAAATCTACTGTCTTTCAGTTTAAAACCATTTCCCCTTCTCCTGCATGCCCTTGGTCACTCTCCAAAGGAATCCAGAATTGCCAAAAACAAATACGTGCCAGCTACTCTCAGTTCATGAATTGCTATATTTAGTTAAAGTAAAATCAGTGACATAGGAAATGAATATGCCAGACTATGAATTTGAATGCATCAGCAACCATTGCACAGTCTTTGATTGCCAGTAATATAGAAATGGTAATCTCTTACACAAGAAAAATGAAGCCTGGAGAAGAAGTTATTCCAATCAGTCAAATCCTACTAGGTCAGAGATGAAATCTTTGTTGAAGCAGCAGTTCACTTCAGTTCACTCATTGCTTCAGCTATGTCAACCAGGAAACTAGGATATCTGTGTCAGGGACTTATAGAACTGAGAATTCACTGGGAGAAAAAAACCTAGAGGTAGAGGTCAAAGTGGAAGTTCATTTTAGGATGAAAAATTGAGTCAGATCAAATACATAGATAAGATTTACTGTTTAAAGCAATTTGTTATCTTCATAGTCTCAAACAAAAGAGCTTGCCCAAACATCATAACTTCTGAGAAAAAGAACATAAAATGTTTGAAGTAAGTTATATTGACAAAACCCAAAACTGATAAAATGAGAGTTTTCCGTTCCATTAAGAAAGCTTTTTGTGTTGGACCTTACCCTAAGAAAACAGACTGAGCTATCTTGTCTACATACAGCTTCTCAATACATGCTCTGGATCTAACCAGAAGTTTAAGTTGCCTAGCCAAATGATGAGTGTTAGAAAAAAGAATCCTGAACTGGGAGACCTTGGTTTCTCATAAAACCTGATACTAATGGGGTCTTAGTAGCTGTAGGCAGCTAACTCACTGTGGATATACAGCTTAAGATAAGCAAAAAATATCAAGAGTGTGGTAAACTTTTTGTTGCATAGGGAACCAGCAAGGAAAACAGTGATGAATGAAGCAGGTGGAAACTTATGCTCAAGAATGTTACAGATACAGCCTGATTCCAATATGGAAGAGTGGAATTCATAAGCCACTTATGTTGTGATAAAGAAAAGCAGTGCATTTAATTTGTAAAATAGAGAAAGTAGGCATTATTCCAAATGCTAAAATAAGCAGTTCAGTGAACTAAAAATTCAGTAATTCAGTTAATATTTTAAAGAGAATTTCACGAGAGACAGGGTCATTGCAGGTACAAGTTCCACTCAGTTTGGCAGAGCTTAGTGACAGTTTCTTTCACAGTGTAAAAAACCCCCCAAAACAGCCAATCCCCCTATGAAAAAAAAAATTTGGAACAGAGAATCAAAAGGGGCAGCCTTGATGCTTGCAGATTTGATCATAAAGGCTAAGGAGCAATCAAGGCAGTTTTGCTTTTGAGTATGTAAAATGTTGCTGGCACTGGTTCATATATGTGTAATTTGAATAGTTGTGCTGCAGAAAGAAGTGACTAAGATATCACAAATGGTGTCATCAATTTTTAGCCAACATAAAGGATGATTGATAAAGTTTTGCACGTACCCTAAGGTGTCTAGAAATCTCGGATGCTTTTTCAGTAATTTTCATTGTAACAGTGCTCAGTGCCCAAATTAACGTGTCTATATAGCTTGTAAACATGGCCTTTATGCCAAACTTCTATTTTCTCCAACATATTGTTAAATATATTCTTAATTCTTTTCTCTTGGTAATGCTGAGCATCACTATCTAATGAAAATACACATCCAGAAACCTTTTAGGATTAATACAACAACATAATGGTAATTTTCTTAATATAAATAGAAAGACATCCATTCAAATTACAAAAAAAAAAAAAAAGTTCCTGAATGCTTCATAGAATCTGCTTCTGCTTTTGTATAATCAAATTAAAAAATAATTAGAAAAAGATATTAAACTCTAATTGCTTATGGATTTTATAGGTAAATCTAGCCCTTGCATAGAAAAAAGTACCGTTTTGGCCCCAAAGTTAAAATACTTCAGTAATGCATTCTAATTCCATTTTGTAGCAGAGACACAGAGCTAGCAATTAAAAAATTCAAACATACATAACAAAAAATAAATTTGGCTAGTTAGTTTGGTTTTATTGTCATAAATATGTGAAACACAAATTACATTCATATGAATAAGGGTTCTGAAATTAAGTTTTAATAATCTAAAACGTTTATTGTAGTGTTTCTTTTTTATGTTAAATCTATTTATTATATTAAATCTAATATGTTTTTATGTAAAATCTAATGATGAGGGGCTTTTTAATGGATGTTTGAGGAAGCAGATTGACATAATCCCAGATTGCAGTTTTTAAATAAGTACTAAAAGCATACCTAAAGCCTAGACATTATAAAATTTACTATTGAAAGCTTCCTTTTAAAAATCCTTCAAGTAAAAATTTGCTGTCATATTAATTTATACCCATCACATAGAATAATTTTATCCTTAACTTCCCCAAGCTTCCAAGCTGTAAAAGATTAATGGATGCCTCATGTAGTCTGTGCAATGTAATTCCCAAATATAATTTCCACTTCTGTGTGTTCCAAATCATACTGCCCATATTTAGTGTAAAACTAGTAGAAACAACTGATTTACTTGATGGAATAAAAATGTATAATTTTTGTAGTGGCTTTAAGTCAGTGGTGTCTGTGGTCATGACTGCTTAATTACCTATAGCAAATATTTCTGCATCCCAAAAACAGTATTAATGTGCTAAAAGAGTGCTCAGGCTAAGTGTGAATGCTGTGAATACTTTTACTGACCTTGATTTATAAGGCTGTGTTAAATAGTGTTAGTTAAACACGGTCTCCGTTTCATACTGTAGAATATTGTCTGGGACTGTAATGTAAATATAAGTTTTTGTCTTTGCCTCCCGAACCCTGATCTGACAACAGCCCTTGATAATGAAATGGCTTCATTGTGTCCCCAAATCTAGATGATGGGGAGAGTAGAAGTGTGAGGAGAAATCTGGGTGTGACACGGAATTCACTTGCCATTCAAATACTCGGCGGAGCTCTACTCTCTTGCTCAAACACACACATCTCTGCAATGACTTAGCCTGTCTCAGGCCCCTGCATGGCTGGCAGATATGGCATAGGACTCTCAGGTATCACAGCAGAGCAACAGCTGGAGGCCACGCAGGATAGACTTCGCTGTCTCAGGTGACACCAAATCAATACCTGTGGTCAAATGCATTGAGCCCCTTGCCAGCACATCAATAGTGGCTAGAGAACCAGCAGATCAAATGTCAGTGTCTGGTCTTAAAGTGACACAAACAGCTCTGTAGACTCTACTGACTGTATTTACTGGATCTTCATTGACTCTGATGATAGTTTAGATCCCCAGCTTAGAGACAAATACATGCCTGTGACACATGCATTTTTAGCTACATCTGAATTCTTGCATGTGAATTTCTTCCTGTGGATAATGGAGTGAAAGAGAATATTGCTCTAGCCATGGAAGGTATTGGTTTCTCACGCCGGTCTTCATCTTTTGCTCCATGCTGTAGCACAAGCAGGGCTTCTTTTTAAAATAGAGATTTAGAAATTCTCAGTGGCACCTAAAATCTCTTAGGTTAAATTGAACATCTTGAAAAAAATCTCAGTTCTGACCTGGGAATGTGAATGTTCTGTGGTAAGAAGCTGGGAGATATGGGTTAAATCTTTTCCTTCCTCTGACTTTCCCTAGGAAGCACACAGAAATTTGTTGTGTATTAACTTGCAACTGTGTTATTTTGGTTTGGGCTTTTGCTTGTTTGTTTTTAAAATGATGTATTGACCTAAGCAATAATATATCCAACCATCACCCCAAACAGAACTGAATCATTGAATTAACCTTAAAAAGCTGTGAAAAGGTGAATTATTAGGCCATTAACCTTAAAACATGTCCTTATATATTCCTGCTACAAGTAAACTGTGAGTGAAAATGTATTGCAGTTTTTTTCACTAGCTAAGGTTGTTTTATTAATTGCTAACAGGAAGAAAACCTCCAAACCAGGACCTGACATGTCATGGTTTCACTAAAATTAAAGAAACAATAAATTTAAGCCAGCGTCTCACTTTTATGTTGCAAAAAAATAATAGATATGCATATATTTATATTCTGTGGGTAGGCCATGCCTTTGCAAGCAGTACTCCTCAAAAATCCTTAGCAGTCTTAGATTACAATAAGTGCAGGCAGGTTTAGTGCCATCCTTGAAAGGTTGAACAAAAGTGTGTACAGTAGAGACAGGAAACAGTATTTGTCATTTAAATGTTTCTTTAAGGAGACCAGTATTACAATGGAGAGCAAAAGTCAATATTTTAAAGTGGCGTGGAAAAGTACAGAAAAATACAGAGAAAGCTATTATGTTTAGAAAAGATATCCCTCAGTTAGAACCTGCTATTTAAACATATTTAGCTCAATATTTAAAGCAAACAAATAGAGGATGGTTTGGGAATTCTTTTCCTGCTTTATAATAGATTTCAGAAGGAAAATCTGAAAATACAGCTTTAATCTGGAATTTATGAAAAGTAATGATGAGAGAAAGGAGTCAGACATGTTTGAGGGGGAAATAATGTTTACTGGTAAAGGTGGTTGACCAATGCAATAACGTGAAGATTAGCTCTTTATCCTATGAGATCAGGAAGTCATGAGTGAATGCCTTCCTGCATTGTATGCTCCAGTTTAATTCAAACTCAAGTGGATAAATCCTAAAAGCCTGGTTAAATCAATTTTTTTCACTGCAAACCTATGCAATATGATGCTATAACTATTGGTTGCTAAAACTGCAGAAATGCACTTCTCCAAAGCTATATGCTCTCCCTTTGCTTTACCAGAGTTTCCTTTCCTTGCACTTCAGTTTCCTCATCAGTATTGACTCATTATCCAAGAATCATCATTGTCCTATCGATAAATCATTCAGATTTCTCAACTTTTAACTGGTATAGTAAATTTTGAGGTTTGTGATGGAGCTTTCTGTATTAAGTGTATCAACCAAAAATGTAGGGTTTGAAAGGTTAATCTAAAAGCCTAGACAGTGGGGATCAGTACAGAGCTATCTGAACTTGGTCAGCGTTATTTTCTTCATGAAATCTATTTTCTTCATGAAATCTTACAATTGTTTATCATACTTAGTTTAAGAAACAAACCACTCTTCCCTGTGCCCTCCCCACCTCCACCTGCTGAAAGCCTATCACAGCGTTTTCCAAAATGAAGTTAACATCAGCAGTAACTCTGAAAAAATTTTTGCCATCCTCTTTCTGGCAAAGTCCAGTATTGCTTTGCCTATAGTTACTATAATATCTAAACTTTTCTTTTTTTATCTTTTACACTTTCCATTTGTAAAACTAACTGATATTCCTCCCTCACTTACCTCATGGCTATTATATTTGTAATCATTCACATGTTTTGTTTAGGGGCTACCATAAAAAAGGTACTCTTCAACCACCACTACTGACAAATCACACCCTTCTCTGGCATCACAATTTTCTCACTTATTCAGTTTCACTTCTGTATACTACATGAATTTGCACTTAATGGTCAGACACGTGGGCTAGCATGAGTGTCATTCAAAACGACTGTCCTGTCAACTTCTCCTTTCAAGTCTATAAAATGCATGAGAATGTTGACTTGAAAGATGCTGAAAAAAAAATAAGCTGAAGAAAGTAACAGGAGTTAGATGCTGATAAAAAATACTTTTAAGTTTAAAATAATGTAAAATAGGTGGAGGTGTGTTTTCCCCAGGGGCCACTGAAAATATGAAAACATAAATTTTAGAAATGGCTATGGAAAATCCAAGGAGCAGGCAACTTTACAAGACACCACCTGTGTATTCATCAAGCATGAAAGATTTAATTTGATCAAATCACAAAGCACAGTGAGAATGACACATGTGGGATGCCCTTGGGATTTCATTCTGTCTACAAGGAAACAGGGTTTTCATTAAAGTTATCATTTCCACAGCTAACTGCATACCACAACAAAACTAGTAACTGAGTTCTGACACAGAGCTAGACGTTTCATGTTGTTAAACTTCTAAGATTAACCCATTTCATTTTTCTAATGGTTCACCTGCTTTTGGGAAATAAAAAAAAAAAACAGCAAACAACAAAACCAAGGAAAATGGTAAATAAAAGAGAAAGTCCAGGGTTATGGTGTCTGTCACCCATTGAAAGACTTTGAAAAAGCGTTTTTTTGTAATTTTCCATTTATCCAGTGTATCAACAGAATGATTATAATGTAACTAAAGTATAAAGATGTTTTCAACTGTAAATTATTTTTCTTCTTTCTTTGACGATGCTGCTCTTTTCTCTACTTAGTTTTTTTCAAAAGGAAGCAATTTTCTGGGAAAAGAAAGAAAGTAATTCTTACAGAAATCTTTTTTCTGTCACAACTATCAGTAATAGAATCATAGAATTTTTTAGATTGGAAAAGATATCTGAGATCACCGAGTCCAACTGCTAACCCAGAAATGCCAAGTCCACCACGAAACCATGTCTCTTAGTGCTACAGCTACACGTCTTTTAAATACATCCAGAGATGGGGACCTAACCATTCGGAGTCCCGTTGTCCAGATTGTTGGTAAAGTTGTCAAACAGGGCTGTCCCAGTACTGAGCCCTGGGGACCACCACTTGTGACCAGCTGCCAACTGGGTGTAACTCCATTCACCACTGCTACAGTTTCTCCAGGAGAATTCTGTGGAAAATGGTGTCATGGATTTTACTAAGTCCAGGCAGACAACATCCACAGCCTTTTCCTCATCCACTAAGTGGGTCATCTTGTCATAGAAGGGATCAGGTTACTCAAGCAAGGCCTACCTTTCATAAACCCATGCTGGTTGAGTTTACGAAAGATTCAATGGTTGAACTTGGTGATCTTATTAATCATCCTTAGTGATTCTATATTTCTGTGATCCCATTCAGCCCCATAGACTTGTGTGTGTTTGTGTCTAAATAGTGTAGTGAGTAACTAGTCATCTTCTCTTGGATTTTGGGGTCTTCGTTCTGCTCTCGTACCTGTCTTCCAACTCACAAGGCTGGGTATCCAGACAGCAACCAGTCTTACTATTAAAAATGGAGGCAAAGAAGGCATTAAGTACCTCCGCCTTTTCCTTATCCTTTGTCACTGTGTTTCCCCACACATTCAAAAAAGGCTGGAGATTCTCTTTAACCCTCCTTTTGTTGCTAATGTATTTATAGAAACATGTTTTATTTTCTTTTAGAGCCCTAATTAGATTAAGTTCTAGTGGGGCTAGAGTTACTTCTCATGTAGAAAGACAGAGGATAGTTTCGCCTCTCTTTTTGTCATGCATAAAATCTTCCAAATTGTCGTTGCTTAATCAAATTTAATTTACAGTTAAGTAGCTGCAATTGAACCCCAGAATAATAGAATCTGTGGTATTGATAGGTCAAATTTTCTAGACAATTGATATTCTTAAACCTAGAATGTTTATCAACTAAAATGATACTCTTTTTTTTTCCATCTTCTTTATTATTTTTGTAATAGTTGACTTGACTTAATTTCTTTGTTCTTTATTGATCTACAGTTTTGTATTTCCCCTGGGCATCATGCATGCCCAACAAGTCAAATGAAAAGGAAAACAACATTTTCCTTTGCATTGCTGCATTTGTTTTATATATTCTTGCTGTCTTAAGTATATAGTTAGCTTAATTGAGTGGTTTCAGACTGCAGTACATAAACAGAATGAGAGTGATTATAAGTTATGAAAATCAATGCATCTCAATACTCTATGCAGGCAATAAATTTTTGTTAATTTTTTATTAAAAATATGAAATGAGTGGAAACCAGTTAAATTTCTTATGTTATACACCAGATTTAATGGACATAGTCCTGTTAATTTCACTAAGATCTAGACCAGGGCCATTGGGATTATATGTACATAAGGACTGTGTTTGTGTAATATGTATTCTGAACATAATAGAAACTTTTATTGTGTAACATACCATCTGTCAGCTCTTATTTATCCATGCAAGTATTATAGGGAAATTATTCCCTTCCCTGTTAAAAGCATGGGGAATTTCTAGTTGTAAAATAAGTAGGATTTTTCTTTTAAGTAAATCAAAACAGAACTTCACAGCACTTTGTTTTAAATTACAGTGATTTAATAAACATGCCTTGGTGATCCAACACAAAACACCTATCTGAAATTTTCCCTTCTTATTTACTACATTGCAATATAAAAAGAAAAGTAAACACAGTAATTATTTTTTAGTGATGCTTTTGACTGTCATTTTTCACACCTTATCTGATAGGCTGACTTGTGGCATATGGGTCAAGCTCACCTTAGAGGAGGTGTAAGCCTTCCAGTACCTAAAGGGGGCCTCCACAAAAGCTGGTGAGAGACCTTTTGCCAAGGACAAGGGGAGATGGATTTAAATTGAAAGGGTGTACGTTACCAGGAAGAAATTATTTACTGTAGTATGGTGAGGCACTGGAACAGGTTGCCCAGAGAACTTGTGGATGTTCAATCCCTGGAGGAGTTCAAAGCCAGGTTGGTTGGGGCTTGGAGCAACTTGGTCTAGTGGAAGGTGTCCCTGCCCATAGCAGGGGAGTTAGAATGAGGTGATCTTTAAGGTCCCTTCCAACCCATATCATTCTGTGATTCTGTGATTATAGCATGCAAATGAACTGTAACACAAAGCTCAATATGGCTATCCCAGGTCAGACCAAATGCTCTAAAAAGTCCCATATCCCGTCTCCAGTATTACCTAAAATAAAGGCCTAAAGAAGAGAAGAAAATTGAAAATGTGTTTCCTTAATACATTCAACCGCAG
Source organism: Pseudotriccus pelzelni (assembly GCA_035584735.1). Classification (NCBI taxonomy): domain Eukaryota; kingdom Metazoa; phylum Chordata; class Aves; order Passeriformes; family Tyrannidae; genus Pseudotriccus; species Pseudotriccus pelzelni. Next base: position 73,133,824 of record JAWMRA010000001.1, read on the forward strand.
CGCATTTTTACATATTCAGTAACCATGAAATTCCAGCTTCTGTCCATAGCCTCTTGACCTATAAAATCCACTTAAATTTTTGCAGAAAGAACTTCAGGTTTGAATATTGCCTGAGCAAAATTAAAACTCAAACAAACTTATATGTTGATACAAAAACCTGATATTTTTATTTTATTAATTGCAAGAGATGCAAAGAGAAAAAGAGGGAAAATTAGGGAAAACTTGGAAAAAGATTACTTTGGAAGCATATTTGGACACAGGAATGTGTCTCTTGTTGACATTTTAAGGACTGTAAGAACAAGAAAAGAAAAAGTCACTAAAGTAGCAGAAACCCCACTGATGGACAGTACAGGTAGAATATTATGCTTTGTCATTTGATTGTCATCCTAATACTTGTGTTTTATGTCAGGGAAACATTTATAACAACCCCGTTTTAAATGACCAAGCAAGCATTACTAAAGAAGCACATCAAAACAATATTTGGATGGTACTTGGAGAACTCTGATTACGTGACCCTGCAAGCTTGAATTAAATCAGTTTGGGATAATTTGTAGTTGTCCAGTGCCCTAATAATAGTTGTATTTTGTTAACTAAGCTTATTACTGGCTGTATATAAGGGAAGAGAATTCAAAATGAGTCTTAATTTCCTCTCTTTTTTACTTGTATGGGAATTAAAATGCCTGATATAAAACTTCTATTTATGGTAAATATATTTCATTATATGTGCCATCTAGTGACTTTACCTATGAGTAAGATTGAAAGGGAAGAAAAATGGAAAAGAGGATGACTAAGATGAAATTAGTCAATATTTTATGTGCATGTAACAAGCAATAATATAGTCTTTACCATTAAATAAATTAGCATTTGAAACAAGAAAATCACAGTTAGTTTTAACTCATTTAAACAGCAGATTCAGCAATCACTGCTGCTTAACTCCTCCCTTGAGTATGTTAATCAGTAAGAAACAAGAGTCGTGCTTGTTCTACCACAACACATATTTGTGTGTGTATGTTAATGTGTGAAGGATGAGCTTCAGGTGTAGAAGCATAGAGGTACCTGCCCTTCCAACCCTAATACTTAAACCTGACCATTACAGCATTCTTAGGAGAAATGTATATGTAAAGCCATATGATGAAAAAAATGTGTCTCAACATTTTCCAAAGGTTGGAGGAATTAGTACTTAAACTCTGGATTTAGGATAAAAATGAGCAATGGAGTTTCTTTCATACAAGCAGTCATCCTGTGCTGCCAATTTGCTCTGAATTAAAGTAATGTTTTCTTTCATGAAATAAAATGCTTAACAAAAATCCAGCTATGGGCTTTGGGTTGAAATTCATCAGTAGGAAAAGAGTGTCTTCTGGGAGACTCAGTGAATACAACTTTGTTTGAAGACAGGACTGAAGATGACCAGGAGGTCAGAGTGAGTAAGACAAAGGGTTTCAAGATAAGATATAATGTCCTTTGGTGTTAAAAGTATAGAACAGAATTCCTGTATTATGGAGATGTCTACTTAGCCCTTTCATTTTAATTTTTATTAATAATACATATGCAGTAAGAAACTGAATTATATGAATATGGCATCTTTAATTCTGTTTGTGCAACTGTAACATTTAAATAAGGTTTATATTGTATAATTTTATGTACAATACCAACTCGAAGTACAGGTGAAATACCTGTCTTCGAGTTCCAGAGAAGAATTAGGTAGCAAAAATACAGATTTATAAATATGAAATATTTATTTAACTTTGCAATGGAGCCAGTCTTGAGGGAACTGATCAATTGGCAAGAGTGATGCATTGAATTATTTTAGCATTTTTCCACGGAGTCTGGAAATTTGCCAGGAAAAAAAAAAGGTATTAATTCCTACCAAAAAAATAGCTTAAAAATGTCTTTGCTTGTGCAAATTGCAACTTCAGGTTCATTATGTGCTGCAAATGTATTAGAAAACACAAGCTTCACTTGAAAGTATGGACATAAATCACATGGAGGCCCAGAGCTGGGTGTCATTTTTCAGTGAAAGTCTTTGAAATTAAAAATAATTGTTTCCAAAATTAACATCTTGGGTTTGAGATTTTAGTTTTCTCTTCTTCTTTTTTTTATGGTAAAATACCAATTAATGTAGAACAGTTCTTATTCTGTAGAAAACCAAAGCCAGTGGTTCAGGGCCATAGTAATGGAATAAAAAGACTCTCCAAGTCAGTATATTTTGTGCTATAGAATAATATGGTTCATACTGATGGAGGTGCCCTTGGTAAGAGTGTATTGTGTCTGAGATATTAGACTATTGAAATTCAATCCTTGTTCCATCCACAGATTAATTTTCTTTTAAATTGGCCTCATCTCACTCATAAAAAAAATAATTGTTTTAATGGGCTGAGCCTATCCATTACAAGTATAACATTTATTACAGAGTATTAAGTGGATTTAAATACAATTAAATTTAAGTGAATTTGATAATTAAGATAACTTTAAATTCAAATTACATTTTACAAGTAGATTGATTTCAGCAGTAGAAAACAAGGGGTTTTACTTATTTTTGGACTAATATCAAACTAGTCTGCAGAACACTATTTTTTCTCTTTTCTTAGTGAAACCATTGGAGCTGCATGAGAATTGAATATGATCCAAAAAATTTAATGGAAAAATATTTATTTGCTAATAGAGTCACAGTATCATAACAGTCATGTCTGACAGAGACATCATCATTGTTTATCAAGGCATGTTCAGCATTGCACGTTCATAAACACAAACTAAAGTGCAGTAAGCTGTAATAAAACATGCTTGGTTAAAATACTCTCAGAAGAGAGTTCAATCAATCAGCTCTTATCTCTTCTGAGAGTAAGTTCTTTCCCAAATAGCATGACTGTGTATACAAAATGTTTTCTGAAGTGGTGATTGTGAAATGCAGGATGGCTGCTGTAATTGCCTCATTGTTCAGCCTGTGTCACAAAATTATGCTCATCATGCACCATAAGTGCCTCTCTGCGTATCATGTGTGCACAACACGGGGGCTTCATTCTTTCCTTTGACATATGACATTGAATATATTTCTGTGCTGGCGCTATTAGAGCTGTTCCATTTGGGAACTAGAAATGTTTTGCATTAAGGCAGACTGATGGAACTTTTTTTTTTAATGCAAAAGTCACAGGAAATAATGCAATAACACAGTGACTGGAAGCATTGCTGAAATGATAATAGGTGTGTTTGGGCTTAGGGCCAGTTAGTGATTTTGTGGTGCTGTTACATATCAGTCTGCCCCTCTGGTTTTCTCAGAAAAGGAAGGCATATAGGCAGTAGCTGGTGGTACTTTGGGATTTTCCGGTGTCTACAATAGTGTCTGGGGAATTATTATTGGTGCTGTAAATTTGAAGAGCTGACACTGCTGAAGTTAAAGCTGGGGTGAGCTGCCTTCAGGTAGCCTCAGAATCTATGGGAACATAAACCTACCTTATACCCATTTATTGTCTCAGCCACACCAAATGGAATAAGTCACTTTTGTTTTCCTGGCACCCACCATATCATTCTCTACATCATGGTACAATGGAAGCAAGGTTACATAGGATACAACAGAAGTGAATGCAGCAACAAAGTAAAGTACAACTGCCTATTGTCTCTCAGTTACTGAGGTGAATAGCCCAGACCTGAATTATTCACTGAATCTTCCTGTGCATGTGTTTTGGAAGTTCTGGTCTTCTGTGCCTTGCTATATGTCATTTTTGGAGCACAGGGAAAGACTAGATACTCCTATGGCACTTTCTGGATATAACCTCTCCTGCATTCTCACACTTTGTGGTGCCATTTGTTCAGGGCAGACTCAGCTCAGATGTAAGCAGGCACAGCTGTACAACTGTGTGACAGCGCCTAGAACAGGTCATTCAGCACCAGAGCAGCAAGTGCATATGAACTATAGGGTTTTCAACCCCAACATTTGACAATGAGGTTATATTTGATGCCTTTCTCTTTTGCCTTACTAAGTGAAAGCAGAGCAGGATTCTTGTCCACTAAGTTTAAGAGCTCATTTTGTGACACAGAATCTTATATTTTAAGCTGAAGACTTGAAGCTAGGGTGTACACGCTCTATTGTGGAAAAATATGTCTCTTGAACCATTTGTTTCTACTGATCCAAGTACGTGTAGAGAGGTTGGTTAAGTTCCTTAACTTAGATTACTTGAACTACTGAAATCCTATAATATTATTAGTAATTCTTCATGCAGAACAAATGTACATTAGGCAGTGCTAATAAGGGAAATACATCTTCTAGTTAGTTGTTTCACTAATTTTCTGATAGTCATCTCTCAGCTGCACCTGTAGTCTTAATTTAGTTATAGTTTGTACGTATACAAACTATAACTAAAGTATAAATTTGTGTGGATTAAGTTACAACAATTTCATTTAATGAAGAGCAGTTGAATATTAATGCTTAATGAAATATTAACAGTTCAACTTACAATATTAACTTTTTTCTGAAGGATATACATGCATTAAGATGTATTTATACTTAAAAAGTTGGACTTGAGCAAAGGTACACATACAGAATTCTTCTTTAAGCCTTTCTGTCACTTGGGAAATATAAATTCTGCAAGACTCTTTCACTTCTATATCTTACTTTCCTGTGCAGTCTTTGTTTTTCTGTCCAACACAAGGAGAAAATCAAGCCCCCTTCTTCTATAATAGTTTTTAATGGGTTTGCAAATGTAGGCAATAGTAACCAATAAAACAAATGTCTTTAACTCTCTTTTTTGCCCTTTTATGACTCGACTCCCTGCTATCCCTTACTTCTACCTGAAATCAGTGATACATTTTGCATTGATTTACTATAACAGGGAAAAGATCTAGCTGCCTGTTAACAAAGTGTAGCATACCGAAACTCGGTGAGGTGAAAACACTGGTTAAAGAGACACTATCAGAAACCCTCTTTATTTTTCTGTTAGATTTTTAAAAAGAAAAGTAATTTTATTGTCATAGTTATATGCTTGTATTATATTTTTAATTAAAATGTTAGTTCTTTTTTTCCATTTTGCTGATTTAGGGAACAACACTTCAGGAAAAAAATTGATCTTCCTGTTCTTATCCAGAGTCTGATTTGAATTCACTGAAACTAGCTAAGTTTTTCCCATGGACTTGAAGTTTTTCAGATACATCAGGTTTATAAAATTTTTGGAGGTTATTAAGAATCTTGTAAAAACAGAAAAACTGTATGAAAGAAGAGGGTGATAATTTTAAAACATCAATCTTGATTGGCCTGAATTGAGACAGTCCTGGCTTAACACTCACTGCAAGCCCTAGTGTATTTAATAGTCCTCAATCAGGTGAGCCTAAAATCAAAAGACAATGACATGATTAAGTAGTTTCTTAGTCAAAAGTTGGCATTGTTTAGCTTACAGAGAAACAATTGAGGTTATGTTTGCATCGCTAAAAATACTATATTAATTGAAAAGTAAAAGGGAATAATTAGTGGATTAAGTGGTTGAACGCAATGTGTAGTGAATAAAATATTACATTACTTAGCATAAATATTGCAATGCTTAATTGGGCTGATTTTTCACCTTTATCAATAAAGGAACTGGCAAATGAATAGACTACAGTACTTCTATTAATTTTTGATCATTTGTTTACAGTCTTTAAAAAAAGGTTCAAAACTACCCTGAAAAAGTATAGAGCTTTTACAAATTCTTTTACATTCTGCCTATTGAAAGTACATATTCCCTTTTCCAGTAAACATTATCACTTACTGTGCTGGCAATGAAGATTTGTACACCTTTGTAGCATGATGATCTTGACTATTTACCTAATGGTAAGGAAGCTTCCCTTGAGAATATAAATTTGTTATCGCATGACCACCTCTTAGCCTCTTGTTGCCACTCAAGAAAATTAAGAAATTCTGCACAAGTATGGATCATTTACTACATTTCCAATTTTTATGGATCTATGATGTTTTTTTAGAGCTTTGCTCTACAAAGCTTTCCGCCACACCTCTGCGAAAGAATAAAAAAAAAAAAGACGGGGGCAGAGAAAATAATGGTTTGGACTTTTTTATATGTGAAGAATAAAATATAGTACATTCATTTTTTAATGCCTTTCATTTTGTTTTATATACACAGTCAGAAGTTTCAGTGCTTTGAAACAAGTCTTAAAAGTATTTTGAGCAAAACCTACAAGTTTGAGTTCTTGTCTGATATTTTATTAATGACAGGATGCTCTAATATGACTTTTTCTGTAGGTATGATTTTTACTGCTCTTTTCATAGTTGTTTTTGTGGTTGTTGTTGATACAGTTTTTGAGAAACTACTGTGTGCGCTTCTTATAATAATGACAACATTTTTGATACAGAAATTCTGCATCAAGCTGTATCATTTTAAGTCTCTGGTAACATTCACAATATGCAAAGGCTTAACTGGTGTGGCCAAAACTGGCTGTAAATCACATTTTTTACAGTAATGACTATCAAATAAAATTGCCCAAATAGCTCTACATATAAAACTATGCAGAAAAAAATTAGAATACACTGATACAGTTACTAGTATTTGAATTATCCTCTTTATAAATCTGATATAAAAGAACACTTTAATGAGCCATCTGTTTCTTAAAAATGTGATATTCTTAAGAATTGACTTTGGACCTCAATCTTCTGACCTGGGTTACTGATGAACACAATACTAAGCAGTATTGTGTTAATACATACACATAATACACATGAACACAATAATAAACAGTCTTTCAAATGTTATTTCAAACTTTACTTCTGTAAGGATGCTAATTAATAAAAACCCCACATTGTCAATGCCAACATGGTAACCAGAGGTATAGGTTTCCCATGGAAGTTATCTCCTTTCCTTTTTCCCTTAATTGTTGTGATAAATAATTGTTTGGGGTTTTTTAATTGTAAACCGATTGTCTCTTCAGTGAGAGTACTGCTTTAAATTGCAAACATGAACAAAATTATTAAACTTTAAAGTAACTGTAACACTTGTTAAATCACTAAATTAGCTATATCATTAAATCTCTTTACCCACAGAATATATTATTAAATTGGACAGAATACAGACTAATGAAAAATACACTTTAGGGGGATTTTGAGCCCATCACTTTAAATGTCCAAAAATCAAATTCTTGTGTAGCACCTCTTTGCTTCTATAACAAATGGAAGAAATGGGAAACTTCTACCGTATGTGTTAAAGGCATGAATTATCACCTTCAGATCCATATTTCTTTTCATTGTCTACAGAAAATGAAATTAGAGTTAGGTGACAAATGACAGTAGTGTTAAACACTTGTGAAGTTTATTTCTCTTTTTCATTTTTTAGCAAAGTTTGGTAATTAAAAGAGCAAATAAGACAACATAGGCATGAAACATCAAAGTGATCATCTGACTGGGATTAAAAGGGCATGTTACTATGAGACAGTCTTTACTTACATCCTGTGTTAAACTTGTCTTTTTTCTTTTTTTCCCAAGCTACTTGCTTGATGAGTGAAAACAAGTTGTCTTAGCAAGAACTTCTGACTCCTGCTCAAAGCTGGGTAGGCTTTAAGGTGATGGAATCAGGATCCTGTCTGTCAAAAGCAGGAATTTCTTTATCTCTGATAAAAGCTTGGAATGAAAAGAAAGAAAAAGAAGGGGGAGAAAATGAAAAGGAAACCAAATAATAAGAAATTTGGGAAAAAAGAGGAAATTATGTTCTCAAAGAAACCAAATGAAAACCAAAGAGATACCTAGTCAATGATGGGCTATGTTTAATATGCATCTCTACTGCCTTGTGGCAGTTGCGATTGATTTTAAGGTTGCGCATAAGATGGAAGGAACTCCACCTTCCTTAATCTGTGTTCATGGTAAAAAAAGAAAGATGGTGCCTTATGTGCTATTGAAGTGAAACAGGCCAGAAACTAGTATCTTTTCCTTTATTATTTCCTGCGGGCCTGATCTAGCAGTAATGCTAAAAATACACCTAACTTACAAAAGAAAAATAGTTGACTTTTCCATTGCTTACTTTTAAAGGGAATGGCCCATATTACAATAACTACAAAAAGGGCTTTACAGACCAATGAAGATGGAACTCATCAGTTCAGTCTCTTCCCAAAGACATTCAAAATCACCTGTCTTCAATTAATACATTTAAAGAAAATCTTGTGGTTAGGACTGAGGGAGACCTCTGACTGTGTGAGGCTGCACCTTGAGTACTGTGTTAAGTTTTGGGCCACTCCCTTGATAAAGGACTGAGGTGCTGAAGCACATCCAAAGGGCAAGGAAGCTGATGAAGAGTCTAGAAAACATGTCCTGTGAGAAGTAGTAGAGGGACTTGGGGTTGTTTAGCCTGGAGAAAAGGAAACTCAGAGGGAGGAACCTCACTGCTCTCTACAAGTACCTGTCAGGAGGTTGTAGTGAGGTGGGGATCTGCCTCTTCTGCCTCCTCTCAAGTGAAAGGATGACAAAAAAAAGGCCTTAAATTGCACCAAGGGAGGTTCAGATTAGATATGATAAATTTTTGGAATAAGCTGCCCAGGCAGCCGGTGGAATCACTGCCTCTGGAAATGTTCAAGAGGCATCTGAATGTGGCACTTGAGGATATGGTTGAGGGGTGATTATGGTGGTGCTTAGCTGACAGTTGGACTAGATGGTCTTGCAGATAGCCCCAGGCTATGGGAAAATAAAAACTGAGAATATAAGAATTGGCACATTTTGTTGCATTTGTGGAACAGAAAATCATTGTGCATGACATGTGGAAGGCACTGAATAGCTTGCAGATGAAGAGGTCTCTATGGTAGGTAAGATATCAAGCCAAGGATAATTCCTGATCTTGGAGAGTTCTAGTCAGTCATAGAGGAGTCTAACAAGGCTTAGTATGGGAGATGCAACTGAGCTACAAAAAAGAGATATTTCTATAGAGGTTGCAAGGAAAATACATATGAAGCCAAATAAGCTAAAAATCAGTGCAAACCAAAATTAATAGTAGTATTTGTTTAAGCAAAGCAGGTTTAATAATGAAATTCTGAAGTTCTGAATCTAGTACTTCAGTTGGAGAGGTTTGTTTCTCACACATTAGGCCCTGAACAAGGGTGTTAACCAGGGTGTTAACAAGGTTACACAGATCTATCCTGGAAATGTAAATACTGTTCTTCAGTGTTGAGTGAGTTGTAGAACTGGACTCTTTTTAGAGTAATATGAAGTTTTGAAAGATGTGCCATGTGAGATTAATGTCCAGCATGTCAGACTGAGGACACACATGGAACTCCGTCACTCCATGATGCCTTACTTTTTTCTTTCACAAATTTCTTATGCAGAATACTGAGGTGTGGACTGTAGGGGGGGCAATTACACTGTGCCAAAACTTTATATACTGTTCAGTACACTTTTTTGCCGGTTATTTTATGAAAGGTTCTAAAAGTTATGTCTACATTTTCTTTAAAAATAGAAAAAGAAAAGAAAAAGAACTGCATGTACACAATATGAACAAACCTTTCTGCTTTCATAAAAATCTGTTGGTGGTAAAGGGAAAATTGGAAACGATTATCTGTCCCGCTGTTATGAGTAAGTGTATTCTCATTAAGGAGCTTCACAGATCAGTTTCTCAATTCTATTAAAAAAAAAATTAAATTACATTTTGAGGTAGACTGATCCATCATGCAAGACACTTTCCCAGTTGTTCATAGGGAAACAAATTCTGGTATTCTATATGGGATCTTCAGGAATAAAAAACATGTGCGTCAAGCAGGTTTTTGCAGGTTTATGTCATATTACTACATTTGTCTTCATGTAACTCACAGATTTTAGATAAGAAAGAATGCTTTATGATTTCTAAATGTTCACTTAAAAAAAACCCAAACAAAACAAACCAGAACCCAAGACTCACTATGAGAAAAAGCATATAATGGCAAAGATCACTTAGTCGATCTCTACATAGCTTCTTTCCCCCAAAGGTTTTTTGATCAAATCTTGTTTTAAATGAAAGAGAAATCTGGTATGTACTTTAATGATGCTATGTATGGATCTATGTAAGGCATGTAGTGAGTGTGAGAAACAAGCTAACTCAACATTTGTCTAAACGAGAATATAGATCTAATGTAGGATTTAGAGGAATCCTAAGGAGAAGGAAATTAGAGCCTTTCTCCTGCACAGACTTTGCTGCAGAGAACTGCTGCTTGATGAGTCAGCATATATTTATTTCTCTTGAGTTGACTATCTCTCTCCTCTGCATACCCTGTTGTCTACATTCTCCTTTGTTCTAGGCAAACTCTAAGTTATCTAGATGCTTCGTTATAATCAGGAAGCTTTTCACTTGCATGCACAACCCTCATTCCCTGTTCCTTCTTCACCTAGTCTTGCACAGGGAATTCCCAAAACTACTGCAGTATTAACTCTTTGTTGAGCAAATCATGTCTGGTCTCTACAAACCTCGTAAAGTTTTGTTTTTCTAGCAGCTAATGGCGAAAAGGTAATTTTGTCATGGTGCACATTAATTTTTTTAATTGAAAGAAAATAGGAAAAAAGAGGGAAGTAGAAGTCCAAACTACCTTTCTCTCCTAGAGAAAGGAAAAAACTCTCCACATTACTATCACACAGAAATTTTTTCCTGACTCTCAATAGACAGCTAAACCAGTTTCCTCACTGAGACATCAGCATAAGAAATTTTAACGTCATATTCCTTTGTTTGAATAGATGATTGAGAGATTTTAAGATGACAAAAGAATGATTTAATATAAGCTTTTTAATCTTATGCCATGCAAGGCAGGCAGGTTAATGAATACCTTTAAAACTGATTCTATCAGTAATTTCCTTTGCTTTGAGTGATGATTATGCATATGAATATGTGTACCCATATAAATGATCATACGTGCGCATAAATGAGTGTATATTAGAATACGTATAAGTGTAAATCTTGTCTGAGAAGGCACATATATATATATATATATATGTATATATATATATATATATAAGCTGAGCTGAATTGGCAGTGATTTCATTGCCATCTGTCAAGTATTTACAGACCATATCACATATACATTTTTTGGGGGCTTTTTTCTTTATTCTTGTTTTTTTTTCTTATGAAATTTTTATGAGGTTTACAGACCCATGTTTGCCTTGGTCAACCAATTTCCACTTTGAAATGCTGAGAAGAACATTAGCTGGTCCAAATTGCTCAGGGCTTACAGTGTAGTCTAAAATTTATTAAAAAATCATCATCAGTCATGCAGACTGCTCCTTGATCCATAATTTCAATGTTCTTCCTTGCAAGTTAGTCTGATTAGCTTACATATATATTATGAATTGTCTACTACAGCCTTTCAGTTAACATGATGAAATTTAATACCCAAATTTCACTACTTAAAAATAAGATCTAAACTGGATTTTAGATATTTATCACGTGTCATCTAATGTAATTTTATTTAGTGATAGGACAGAAAGTATTGTCTTATAACTTACAGTGAAATATTTCAGCTGGCTTTGTTTCAAACACAGAAATAATCTTATACTGTTTTGACATGTTGTATTATGACTGATGAATTGGCCATCTGTGTCAACTTCAAGTCACATATCAGTGTTAGAATATTTTGTTTCCAGTGTTGGCCTTAGAAGTTCTGTGAATGTATTTAGTTTCCTTTAGCAATTTATTGTATTTCCCAGTTGTCAATGTATAAATAAGCCTGTCAGCTTCTTTATTTTTTCATTGGTGATATATGTTGTTGGGGGTTCCTTGTCATTAAGACAAAATGGAATGCAGCTTATGGAAAACTGTTTATTGCATTTTCTCTGGTCATGTTTTCCCTACAGAAATCCTGGAGAACATGTATTTGTTCTGACTGATATTTTGAAATCTTTTACCAGGCTTCCACAAAAGCAGAGTATTGGAATGCATGGGTAACTAATGCTCCAAAGGACCCTACAGAATAGTTGTACTTAGGATCAGTGTTAAAAAGCATGTATTTAAAGAACAGAGTAGCAATTCATCTTCCCCAGTCTACTCAACTATCACAATTCTGCATTTTCATATTTTCTTTTAAGTTGTGTTGTGCTGATAATTTTTGTAGAAACAGGTAAGATAAAATAAAACATTGTTATTATTATTTATTACATTCTAAATTGTTATGGCTGTGGAAAGTATATGGAATCAATAGTAAACTATAAACAAAAATTAATCATGATCTTATAACCAATGATAAATTATATTTCCAATATAGACAAACGTGTATATTCCCAAGCAACAGTCTGCACAAAATTTTAATGAAAGTAGGTAAAATTACATGCTTATTCCAGATAGCACTTGTCTCCATAAGAAAAAGAGGGATAAAACTGCACAAAAAGTTGCTAATAATTTGTGATCACACATATCACAATCTTGCTTTATGTTTTTATTTCTTTATTTGTATGCAAGAAAGACATTTAAAATACTGTTTTATAAAACTTCTGAAAATACTGAAATAACTGTGGGGGAGATTTGACTGTCATGTAATATGGTGAAGTTCTTTTAATTCAAAGCAAATAAAATATTTTAAATATGTATCTATATATACACACACACACAGAAGTAGTACAGGATTTTTTGCCATGTCAGTATATTTTGCTGAATCCACAAGTTACTGTAACTATATCCATAAATTCCAACTGTTAACCCCACTCATAACAGCACAACTGCTATACAGAACCTCTCCACACGTAAAGCCTCTCTGTGATACTTCTGCTCAGTCAGTACCACAAGATTCTGCTCAGTGTGTTTCCTCTCATCCCTGGAGCTTGCAGTGCCAGTCCTATCACTTTTTCCGCCACAGTTCATCTTCTTGTGTCAGATCCAGTTCTGGTTGCAGTTCTAATGAGTGAGATCTTTTTCTTTTTTTATTATTTTTATTTTTTGTGAAGTGAACAGCAAAATCTCTGAAGTGTTGTTCCACGATCTCTGAGTTAGATGATAAAAGTGTTAGCACAGCACTGTGCTGAGTCCCAGAAGAAGTAATCAAAGTTGATAATAGCTTTCTTCATAGTACTAATATTGACAGTTAATAGCATGCAAAGTAACTCGAGTCAGCAAAGCTTATACATTATAGAAAAATATAATAGATAAATCCAGGATGACATTTTTAGTCTATAGATTTGTTTTAGATTCCTTTTCAGAGGGGCTTGTTTCAACAGGGATTTTGACAGCAAGGTATGACTAGAAATTATGTCAGTACATGTATGTGTATCCATCCCAAACCCATTCATTTGATCATTTACCTTGCCAACATGAAAACTGACATCTCCCTTTTCCAAATGAGGCAGGGAACACCAAAGAGAAAGGGATGACTTTGGGACTGGGATATTTTCTTGAAGATAAAAAATGCTGGGTTTGATTCAAATGAAAAAAGCCATATCAAACCAAGGATTTTGAAGGCAAAGTTTCATTTTCTTGTGATTTGGAAGGGCTGGCTAATGTTGCAACTCCTAAATTTTATATCATTGGACCTTAAGCAAAGTATATATTGTGTGAATACTTAGGTGCCTAGAACAAGATCTATTATAGGTAGCACAGAGACTACAGTGTTTCAAACCACCTAGAGCAGAATATGTGAGCTGACAGTACTGTGGTTTTAGTGTAGTTTTTCTCACAGTCTGGGGAACCATATCTATGGGTTGTAAGTCTGCCCTGGAGATAATGCTTATCCTGTCTTTCAAGTCAAGAAAGAGAAATGGTCCTTTCTTTCTTTCTTTCTTTCTTCTAAAAGGCAACTCAGCCTCTGTGGAGGTCTCCTGTGGGGTTATGTGGGCAAAGTTATTATTTAATCCTCTGGTTCACAAAACACATTGCAACCTGCAAAGATGAAAAGGTACATTTAACCAATCTGCATTTTAATTGTATGCATTTCAATAGAATTACTCACCTCTGCATACTCTGGCATGCAAACTCAAAGATGTGACTATGCTTCTACAGTCATGAATATTAATTCTTTTGTCGATAGAAATGTGTACTCTTTTCAGAGCTAGCAGTTAAAAAATAATTCACAAAGCTTATCTTAAATCCTAGACTTTTTCAAGAACTCCATGAAAAAGAAAGTCCTGATATGGGAAGGTTTCTTTGTACCCTGTACAACTAGATTTGCAACAAGTTAGTATCATAAGTTCATGAAAAATAATTACACTGTAAGTAAACTACCAAAAATTCATGATACTGCCTCAGCACTTTTTTTAGGCTTTTCTACAGTAACTGCCAGGCACTATAGGAAGTAAGATCCCTAAACAAAAGTAAAGTCAGTGCATATATGCCTGACTGGAAAATGAATGATGATGGATGTCAGCATGTGGCTGTAACTGTAACTGATATATGCTATGACTGGCAATATGAATTTCACTTTTCTGATATAAACCAGTTAACTCACTGACATTTCACAAGAATGAGCATTGTACTATGAGCAATAGTTTCTCGTAAATCTTATCTGGGTTCTGCTAAGTAGCCACTGTATAGCTTCCAGTCATCTGGCTAGCATCTCAGCTTCAAGGAAGGCACAATTCAGCATGATTGTGTGAGAATAACTACTCAAGAATTAAAGTATTAAATATTTGCATAGTGGAGGGGGAAGTTTGGAAACTTTTAGTAAAGCAAATATCTTTCTGCGAACAAGAAGATACTTTCATATCAAACAAACATATTAAGCTATTCTGTTTTCCTTTGGATTTTTGGTATCCCACTGGTGTTCTTCAAGTGGAGATTTTTTTTCCAAGTTCATAATTGTGGAAGAGCTAATTACATATAGTGCAGTAAAGATGCTCTGCAGTATTCTTATTACCCACTAGAGTTAGATATTAAAGTAATAGGAGTCCTTTTATTTTATCTAACTGGTCTAGTATTTTAAAACTACCTGATGGGAGAAGGTTAAAGCTGAGCCTAATGTGGTGGTAGTTTAATTTGCAGAGAAAATCAGGAGTATTCTTAAAAAACTTTGAAATTCACTCAGTCTTGCTACTAACTTTGTTGAAACCATTTTCAGAATTATTAACTTTGGATCATAAAAATAATCCTTTATGTTGATACAAGGTAAAGGAAAAAGCGTGCTCTGCAGTTTGCTTTCTCAGTTGGCATGCCTTCATTTTGTGTATATTTTTCCATATCACGTATGTTAAAAAAAACAACAAACAAACAGAAGTTGCTTTGGTTTTGGTAGCATGTATAGTCCTAGCACTAAGAAATGCTTTCTTAGTGTATTTTACCCTAAATTCTGAATTTTGCCTTAAAACAAACAAACAACTAAACAAACAAAAGAAACCTTCCAGAAACTGAATGCTTTATTACTAAACAAGACCAAAAAGAACAATGATTTTCTTGAGAGTTCTGTTTCCAGACACTGTAAGAAACTGAGCCTGGCAACAGCAGAAGTACAAGGCTGGAATAAAAGATGTGCTACCAGTAAGGCAAAGACAATTTTTGGCCAATCTATCAAATGAGTTGGAGTCTGAGAAAAATATGCTTCAAACACATCAGGCAGTTCTGTGTTTTCTAGGCTATAGGGATTGTTGGCATAAAAATAATTTTATAAGTTCATCTGGGAAACACATTTGATCACTCTTTCAAAATCTAATAATGAAATAATTAAAAAATTACAGATGATAAAAATAAAATAAAAATTTCTATAATATTTTGAAAATAAAACACATTAATTTCAGATTTTTAAAAAACAATATTATTTCATCATTTTGAAATTTTAAAAAACATTTTTTTATTTTTCCAAATTAACTGCTCTTCTTCATTACAGTTCTAAGAATTCTGAACATAGAAAGATTCAGTTACTACATTCTCTCCACTCCATATCAGGCAAAAATATAAAATAAGTATTAAATTCTGAATCCTTTTTTGCTTTATTAAAACAAAATCATACAGTGATTCTTGCGTTCCTGTAACTCCAAAGAAGATGACGAAGTTAACCGAAGGTCTGGGTTTTGTATACTAGTATGGAACATATTGCAATTGTAGGAGATTTCATATATTATTATTGTAATTATTTATTTATTTATTGTTGATGTACATACATACTGGGGAATGAGATTCTGGAAAGCAGTGCTGTGGAAAGGGACCTGGGGGGTCCTGGTCAATGGCAGTGCCCTGGCAGCCAGGAGGGACAGCTGTGTCCTGGGGGCATCAGGCAAAGCATCACCAGCCCATCATGGGAGGGGATTGTCCTGCTCTGCTCTGCACTGGTGCAGCCTCACCTTGAATATTTTGTGCAGTTTTGGGCAGTGCAGTATAAGAAAGACACTAAGATTTTAGGCAGTGGCCAAAGGAAGGCAATGAGGATGATGAAAGGCCTTGAGGGGAAGCCATAAGATGAGCAGCTGAGGTCACTCGGTCTGTTCAGCCCAGAAAGAAGGAGCCTGAGGGGAGATCTCATTGCAGTCTACAACTTCCTTGTGAGGGGAAGAGGAGGGGCAGGCACTGCTCTCTTCTCTCTGGTGACCAGTGACAGGACCCAAGGGAATGGCCTGGAATTGTGTCAAGGGAGGTTTAGTTTGGATATTAGAAAAAGATTCTTCACACAGAGGGTGGTTGGGCAACAGGCTCCGCAGGGAAGTGGTCACAGCACCAAGCCTGTCAGAGTTCAAGAAGCCCTTGGATGACATCTCAGGCAAATGGTGTGACTGTTGGGGATGATCCTGTGCAGGGCTAAGAGTTGGACTTGATGATTCTTGTGGGTTTCTTCTAACTTGGCATATTCTGTGATTCTGTGATTATTTTCACAGAAAATGCTCTTTTACTGTTCCATTTACTGGAACCTTTTTGTCACCTCATTACTTTATCAGACTGTTTCAACGTTCTGAAAAGGCCTTTACTGTAAGTTTTTAAAAAATTTTTTATACTTACAAAAGATTTGATTCAAAAAGAACTTCAACATCAAAACACCTAACCTTTATCTGTATTGCTTCGAGAAACTTCAGGTCAGTGATTGCAGGTCTACAAAGCATGGGATATATAGGTAGGGAATATAAGTAGGAAAAATATGCACCTTGAGTGGGGGCTGTTGAATCAGGTGTGTAGGTAAAACCCTATAGCTATGAATACTGTCTGAAAAATGGCTGTCTGAAAATCTCTTCAAGATTAGATAATTTAAATTGTAATAAATTTGTTGTAGCATATATGTGTGCAGTTCAAAACAAATCACATATCAGTCCATCTTTTCTACTAGGCTCAAATTTTTAGCTTGTCTGTATTTTATACTGCTGTCATATGGAAGGGACATTTAAGAAATGAGCTGGGTGTTTTTTTGTGGTGTCAGACCAAATGACAGTGTAGAAACTGATACCTGTGGAAACAAATACCTAAACACTTTAATCACAGATATACACAGTTTTAAAATTACATGAATTTCCTGTTCTCTATGAGAGAACATGAAGTCCAGGAGAGACTAGAGGTCAGCACAGGGGTTCCAGATGCGTCATGCATCTTCCTTTAGCTTCAAATGCTCCTCTTCTCTCAGGCATCGCTGGGAGTCAATGAGTCTTGACCCTGTTGCAGGGCTGTAGGGCCCCTCAGATTTTCTCCCTGAGCAACTCTGGACACTGTCCATGCTAGGATGATGTAGAAAACGCCTTGACTGGCTCATTCCCATTCACTGGTGCTAAGATTGTGTTTAACTTATACTAACTGTGACAAGGAATAGAATAATGTCCATTATTAGTCTTGGTAAGAACTTAGGGCGTAATTCATCTCAGCATTAAAACCCTAACCATTAGTAATCCAAGTTGTCTTTACAATTGCGATTTCTTTTCACTAACTACAAAATGAGCAACACAATGAGGTGTTCAGTACCCAATTTTAGGTTTTTAAGGAAATAGATGGACTTTTTTTTGGTTCTTTGCAAACATCCAAAGTCACAGAATCAACTTTTTCCTTTTAAATTCCATTGTTTTCCCTCCTATTTTAAAGCACGTTTTATAAAATTCGTCAGCTCTTTATATATTTGTTTGCTGACTGGTTTCTAAAAGTCTGCTTGTGTGGTCATCCAATGCTTTCTCAAACCTTTTTTCCCAAACCATTAGTTCCTAAATTGACTGTTTACACTCTGCTGCCTCTAAAAGACACCAGCCTTCTGACATTTTTGAATAGTAACAAAACATCCATAATACCATAATTTGCCGTTTATACACATGCAAACATTTGTCATAACCTAAAAAAAAGAGGAGTATGAAAATGAAGAAGAGTTTTTCACTGTGACCTGACTCAGCTTGTGCCATTATTGGTACACTTTCTTTGCTGAACTATTTTTTGAAGTTCTTAAGTGGGAAATACTTAAAACATTTTTCTTCTCTGGATGAAGATACTGAGAACTTATGCCTAAGAACTTGAATGCCATCCCGAAACATCATTAACTGTATTCTCCTGGGCATAATTCACCTTGTAGTATTCAACAAGGACCTTCTCTAATTCTGCAGTAGTGCCATATTTTTGCACTTAAAAAAAAGTGTTTGTCATTTATTTAAACAGTTTAAGGCTGAAAATGTCTAGGCTCATGTTATACTGCAAGTGCATGATTTGATATTGAATTCTTACCTTACTTCATAAGATTTAACCTTATACCTTGCGCATTTAGTATGAATTTGCTGCAACAGAAGAGAAGCTAGTGTCTTTATACTTTTGATGTCTGTGGGTGTAGAAAGTGCAACTGCACACATTAGCATTTAATTTCCTCCAAATATCTGCCAGGTAAAGATCCCTGAGGATTCTGTGTAATTTGTAAGTGAAAGCTGGAAGCCATTCTGCTTTCTCTGTGTCTGTCCTCCATACCAGAGTTCAATTAAACATCTCCCCAATGGCTTCCTTCACCTGCAGAAACAAAGCAAATATACTAAGAACAAAAAGATCAGCATCTGAAACAGGTGCGTTTCAGTTAGGCGGATATATATGCAAGTGGGCAGCCAAGATGTCATTCCTCACTCTTTCCTCCAGTGAAAATAAATCTCCTCTATTTTCACTCACTGAATCATCCAAAGGACCATTTTTCTGTTCACTAAAACAGTTAAATCTTTCTTCTCTGAGTGCTGGAAGGTCACGGACAAGTTTTTTTTCTTTTGTATTTGTCATATGCTCTTTTAATGAACAGAAAAACAAATAAATTTTCAGCATGGAGGTATAGAACATTCACAGATTAGCCTTTTATATCTTCAGATGTTGAAACACTGTCAAAGCTGTGAAATGAAGCACAAGTCAAAGCTGTGAAATGAAAATTCATCAAGAAAACATATGTATTTTAAGAAAGCTTTATTATGTGACAGTAAATTACAATTTTGCAGATAAGAAAGCTTGTTCACCTAAATACATATATATATATATTTATATATATATAAAATCTCATTCAGCCAATAAGAAATAAAGATAAAACCTGTAAGGTGATTAAAAAATTATGTTTATATGAACTTGGCTGATTGCAATGCAGCAGTGGCAATCACCAGAGTCATAAAGTGATAGAGAATTGCTTGCTAATTTTTTTTGTCCTCTTATGGTATTACTATCATATACAGCATTTTGAAATTTGAGTTGAAGTGCTGTATATTTATGTACAAGAGCAGAAGTGTGTGTGTAAATACATAAAAAGAACAAAAGGGAGAAATCAATGTAAATCATGAGTTGAAAAATGGTTTTGGTGAGTTTAAAGATAACCTTCAGAAACATGTAGTCAATAGATGAGGGGTAGGTACCCTGAAGCTGTAAGTGGAAAAAAGAGAATTATATTAAGAGCATATTTTTGTACTGAAAGAAGAGAGTAAATTGATAACATTATACCAGTATTTTTAAAAAACTTAAATTAGGTCCTTTAAGAACCTGACCTGATACTGAGTCTGGACAAGGACTTGAAACACTGAAAAAAGATATAGAAAATTAATGAAAAAAATAAAATTCATGTTTGATTATTTATAAGAACAAGTAGGTTTTGAGTAAAAAATTGTCTTCCAAAGGAGCTTGGCATACTTTAGGAGATTAGCATCCCTGCTGGAGTAGGTTACTGTGTTACATATGCCAAGCAATGGACTTAGGTGATAGGCTAGAGTGGTGATGTTTTCTTTCAAAAAAGTTTTCAAGAGATTTGGCTTGAACAATGAATGTTTCCCAGATTCTCAGAGATGATGTGGAATCCAAAGTGTCTTGAGGCAAAATGCAGAGAATCCAAGGCTAGGAGCAAATATTTATTCTGCTGATTGATCACTTCTCATTGTTCAATGGCTACTTCACAGTGCACAGTCCTACTGTCCCCAAAGCTGCTTTTCATTTGGATATCATAATCTTTGGATCCAGATATCAAATTATTATGGTATCAAAATCTTATTTGGTTTAAAAGAAGAGAAAAGGATGTCATCACTGTTGTTTGGGGGTTTCTTTGGTATGTCTCTGCAGAGCCAAATAACCCACGGCCAAATAATTTGGTCTCCCTACCAGTTTTGCTTGACATTTGTATGTCTGACAGATTTATCATTGTGTTTACTAACCACCCTTGAGTAAGGGGTGACTGATCTCTTTCTTCACCTCAGGTCCAAAGGATTAAAAGATCTCATGCAGATCCCTTTGCAGCTTCTTTTGTGATCATTTCTACAGGACTATTCAGAGCTTGGTGTAATCAGCTCTAGCATTAATGTACCTCTGATCTCAGTGTGACCACCTCTCAGTATTGTGTTCATTTCCTCAGCAACAATGTCCCTGATAAATTCCTAGATTTTATACATTATCGTTGTCTATGTTAGCAATCAGCATTGGATACATGTACAAAGCATATTCTCTGTATATCTGAGGAACGCAACATAGACTTTCATACAAATGATGTATGTCCTCAATAGACATATAAATAATAGATACATAAACTAAATGGCACAAATGTGCCTGCTTATATCCCTTACTTAAAAAAAAGAAAAAAACCAAACCAAACCAGAACATAAACTGTGATAATAAGTAATCAGTTCTGAATGCTACTGCAGACAACATAAAATTCTGTCCCACAGGAAAAAAGTTATTACCAAAAATTAGATCCCATTCCATGTGGTAGATGTGCATTAGGAAGTAGGACAAAATTAATTTAGAATGGAGATGGACATCTGCATAGTCACAGAAATGTTATCTAGAATGTGCACAACTCACTGTTAACAGAAGACATAGGAGGAGGACATGATTTTAAGTAGGTTACCTACGACGTATGTTCCAAAGGAGAAATTATGTATATTTTTTACCTTTAATCTCAGCAAAATGACTTGTCTTGGTTTTCATCCACATCCAAATAAATTGACATGTGAAATCCCATCATTTCAGACACCACTTGTCATTACAGCACTTAGGCAGGCTGTTATTCACAATTAAGGTGTCAGTGTTAAACCTGAATTCTCTTGTCTTTTCAGTTCTTAACAGAAATGGTTTGCAGCATACTTATTGTTGAAATAAAAACAGAAAGCTTCATTTTCTGTTTCCTCAGAAATCACTTCGAATTAACGATGTTGGATTCTCTTTGTCTACATTTAGCCTCTCATGCTGTGAACTACATATGTGACAGAAATAGATGGTAGGTCATCCTCGTCTCTATGTACTTATAAGACAAGTTTTGCTAAATGATTTCGCATTTATTCAGTGAACTGGCAAGAAGAGGAATAGTTATAGAGAGGAATATTTATAGAGAGGAATCCTGGTTTGAGTTGAGGTTTCCAAAGGGGAAGCAATGTCTCTGAAACAATTTTGGGAATCTGAACAAGGTCTTTAAACTGTCAAGAGATAAACACTCTTTGAAACTCCTTTTTTTTAACCTCACTTCACAGCAAAGAGCAGATAACCCATAGATTGAAACTTATATTTTAAGAGCCATGCAAGTTTTTTGACAAATAAATATGAAGGCAAAGTACTGAAATGGAGCAGTATAATTCTTTTCCATTTTTCCCTCTTTTGAAAAATGATCCAGATACATGACATTCTTTCCTTGCCATCTTCCTTTTTGTGTCTTTACACACCAAGCTGTCATTATACAATGGAAAAAAGAGAAAATCTCCAGCTATGGAAAGAGGGGACGCATAAAGAAAGGCCAGGAGAAGGTGTGATGCTTTAGAAAATGTAGCATTTTCTCTATCAGCGAAGAACCTGTAAAATTAGTTGGTAGGAAAATTGAAAAGTAGAAGGTAGTTAAGTATTCGTGATTTAAACCTTAAAATGCTTGATGATTTGTAAGATTTATTGTGATGATCTGAGATTGATTTGGCCATTTTTTATCATTTACATTGGCAATGTCAATTCCAGTCTGCAGATTTTTAGTCTGAAGGATTCACATTTGCAAAATTATTATAATTGGAAAACCATCATATAAAATCAGAGAGAATATGTGAGAGATGATAAGGCCAAAACTCACACTGGTGATGTTTGAGTAGTTGTAATCCAATCCAGATACCTAAACAGAAAAATTGGTTTACTGTATAGACTGTAATGAATACTGTTTATACCCAGGGCATATGCATTTTGCTCACGTCTTGAAGATCATTCATTCTATCCAGCTAAATGACAACTGTGAGTTTTACACTGTGTTTGTGCTGCCATTCAGGAGGACCTCAACAGTCTGGAGAAATAGACTGATAGAGCCCTAACAAGGGGAATGGCATGTTCCTTCACCTGGCAAAGAAAAACCCCATATACCTGTGCATGCTGGTGGGAGGCCACATGAAAAACTGAAAAAGGCCAAAAAAACAAGCTGAAAATGAGCCAACAATGGGCCCTTGAAGAAAAGACCAAATACCCTTCTCAGGCTGCTTTAGGAAGAGCACTGCTAGCAGGTTGAGGGAAGTGATCCTTCTCTTCTAACCAGAACAGGTCAGGCCACATCTGGAAAGCTGTGTCCTATGTGCAGTTCCAGACTATTGAGTAGAAGAGAAACATAAACATGTGTAAGACTCCAGCCTTGGGAGCTGCCAGCTCATGGGCTTGGCTAGGAGTTTTACTTTAATTTATAGATATAGAGTTCTTTAATACCTTGAGATAGCACCAAGAGAATAATGCTCGTTCTCAAGGAATTTCGTTATTAATTTAGGGGAGCAATTAAGGGAACATGGCTAAAGTTCATCTAAAAGGACACCACACAAGCTAGACAAAAATGTTCTACCACAATACTAACTGACTCAGCATATACTATTAATCCACAACCCTTAAGTCCAGATCCATCCAATTCCAGAACACTTAAATCAAGATCCAATAAACCCCCAACCTTTAAGTCAAGATCCAATCACTCCAGCTCCTAGCCACCCTAGCATCAAGAAAAGTGCAAAGAAAGAGAAGCAGAGGGAGCAAGAAGAGAGAAGGAGAAAGAGAGAGAGACAGATGATATAGGCACCATTGGAACCTTGTGGGAGACCAGCTCTCACACATCCAGTGACAGGGCTGTGACAGGAGGC
>JAWMRA010000001.1:73157276-73238510 GCA_035584735.1 Pseudotriccus pelzelni
CCTTCCTTCCTTCCTTCCTTCCTTCCTTCCTTCCTTTTTTGCCAGATCAGTTTCCTAGCTGTGTGTTCACTCTGAACTGTGTATACATCATGAGATGATTTGGTTGCTTACAGTGGGATTTTTTTTCTGTCCGCTTTGCCCCCCTGAGTACCAGCAGACATGAAGGAAAACCTTTATGTCTTGGAAGGCAATTCAGGATATGCAGAACTGTGGAACCGTAACTACAGAGCTTGCTCTCATGCTGCTTGCCTCTTTCGTTCTGCACTCAGGAGGAAAATTGCCATTGGAACATATGTTTCTCCTCTAAATGTTTTTTTCAGTAGTAACATCACCAGTTGTCCATACCTTTTCCTTAAGTGAAGCAGATGGTTTAAAGGTCCTGGAATTAGCTTCACTGATGGAAATTAATAAATAAGTACATTCTACTCTGATGATTTCTTTGGCTTCATGCCTATAGGCAATAATGGCTGATTAGAAAGTCTTTCACTGAGCGCCATATGATTCATGAATTCCAAGCTGAGGTGTGCTGTGGCTTACCTACAGCTCAAACAATTTGAAAGTGAAAAACTTATGTGAAAGTGAAAAAGGAGATACTAGCTTTCTCTGATATTTCCTCATGTTTTACATAAAAATTTTCCCATAACTCAACTTTCAAATTTTCTCCAAGGAGGTTGCACATTTTTAATATAATGTATTTTTCTCTGTGATTCCTCTACTATTGATTTTCATTTCTGACAATCACTCCTAGTCTGAGTTCTGCATAGTAAATCGTTCATTTGGTTTTACAGAGGATAGATTTAAAACAATTATGCTCTTAAAACTTCCACTATGCTGGGCTATTCCTATTTCACACTTTTGGAGTTTGATTCAGGAGCCTCTGTAATCACATAAAGTCTTCTGATTGATTTTAAAAAGCTTTATATTAAGCCTTTGGCTTTTAATTTTTTTAAAAATAGAGCCTCAGTGAGGCTAAGTATTGCAATAAAGAGTATCAAAGTTTGCAGTAGAGTTGCTATTCAAATTTACCACTTTTCTATGAATTTGAGATCAGAAACTGGGCAGTCTAACCCTAGATTTCAATAGGTATGTGATAATTACTGACCATCTCAGTCATCTGTTTGTCAATACTAGTTTTATAATACAGAATTCATGTTGATACATGAAGCATTAGCCTACTAGATTGGATAGTTGTATCCACACTAGGAAATTGCACAGACACAACTTAGCTCACATTATATCAACTACAGTTTAAATATTAATATCCTCTTTGGAAGTTGTGACCCTCCCAGATGATACAATCTGGAGGATAATGTCCTAAAAGCAGCACACTGGGGAAAGTAGGGATGATTATGGCTGAAAAATGAGCAATGGCCACAATTATTTATTAAATGATGTGTACATTTTTGTGTGGAGTCTTCAGAAAATGAGTAAATTGCACAAGTAAATCCTTGCAAAACCCTGACTTGGGAGAAAATTCTTAAACTCAGAAGGGAATTAAACATCAAGACAACACCTATTTCCCAGTCTTCGAAGCATTTTTTGTTATACCATAGACATTATTCAGGTTTTACTGGGATTTAGCAAAATACATTTCATAGTTTCCATGGCAGTCTTCGAAAGCATTCTGCTTAGTATCTGTGCCAGCATTAAAATGAGTCCTCAGTTTAATATACCATTGATACAGCTAAAATTCAGCTTTGTCAATATGTGGTGAGTTTTCCTTTATATTTAGAATAGCAAATAGTATAATTGCTTAGTATTAGTGTTCAAATACTAACTTTTCAAAGCATTCTATGTATGCTGTCACTGTCTACACTATCTACTTTTGTCTCATACAAAAATGTAATAATTAATTTTCACACCCTGCATTTAAAGCAGAAAAAATACTGTGGCTCTGAAGTAATCAGTCTTTCTTACTGAGCAGTTCCCCATGATTTCTTGGAAGAGTGAAATTAGTCCTGTACTTACTTTTGTTTGATTGGTTTGTTTTGGTGTTTGTTTTGTTTTGTTTTGTTTGAGGAATCTTTTGGCATGCTGATTGTTTTTCATAAAGACTTTCAAGAGACCATGAACCAGTTTCAGGAAAAATGAGATTATGCTATATTTTTCAGATATGAATTTAAAGATTTTTGGTGTAAACTAAGAATTCCTTGATGTTAGTGTATTTCATTTGTGTTTTGGGGGTTTATGAACTATGAAAGGGCCTGGCAGGAATGCAGCCAGCTGTTTTTCATTATGTTTTGTTATATCAGACTCCTGAAATAAACACAGTATGCTGAAGGAGAATTTGCAAGGGTTAAGGCAAGCCTCTCTGTATGTTTACTCCCAGTAGCATATCACAGTGATATGTTTGTCTTCATTCTTATAATCTTCATGTTGAAGGAAGAAAAATCTGAGGAGCATGATAGTAATTTGCCACAGAGATAATACCAAAGCAAATGGGTGGTACTTTAAAGCTAGATAATTGCCTAGAAATAACAGAATAAAATTAAAATGTGTGCTTTTTCAGATGCTGGACTGCATTTGTCCTGGAAGCAGTACTATCTCCATTGAAAGAACTATTCCCCTGATGTATTTGGCTGCTGTTCGGATTTTTTTTCTGTTTGCTTAGTGCTTTCTTCAGTTTTATTTTGAATTATGAGGATTAACAGTTCTGAGCTAATATGCTAGACCCATTTCTGTTAATTCATCCATATCTGGGAACATTTTATTGCTCTTACTGACAAAAATCGGTTCTGACATCACTCTGCAATGTTGTGGATGTAAGTAGTGGTCCTTTCTCTATCTCTTGTGCTTGAAAGTAAATGTACATAATTTGTGTCTTTCCTTTAATCATTTCCACCTACTGCAGACTCTGAAGATATTAGTGGGCATTTGTTACTGCTTTTAGAGCACTCTCTAGTAATCATTTACTGAATAAATGAAACAAACTGCTATGTGATCTCTTAATATCAGCATTTACAATGTAATTAAGTGTTTCAAAATGAATGTCTTATAGTTCTATGTCTAATTAGTTTCTTCTGATTACCACAAAACACTTAAAACTGTAATAACTAAAAATAATTGAAATCATAAAATGAGGCCCCACTGTCTAAACTATATAGGTGAAATTTTTTTCTCTTAGGTCATTTATTTCTCTGAATTCTCTTGGTAGAAAATATATCTGCTGTAATAGCTGGCCCTCATTTTGACAGTCCTGACTTATACTACTTGCAAGCTGTGAATCAGATAACTATGATCTGGTAAAAGAGACAGTGACTCAATTAATAGAAATAAAAGAGTGTGAAATCAAATGGATTTTATTACACCAGAATAAATTATACCTAAAAATATGGTGAACTACTGCAAGGTGCATGCTTTGCCATATTTCTGATTACTTTGTTGCAGCTCAGTATCTCAAATTTTTTTTGGCATATTTTAGCATATATATCCTCATCATCTTCTGTCAGTATAGATTGGAGAGTAAAGGCTTTTTGTTTAAACACAGTAGAATATGGCAAAACTAATATTAATTCCTTCCAAAATGTGCCTTTTTTTTGAAGTCAGAGACAAAAATCAGGAAATTTGCACTAAAAGACTATTCAATCTATGACTGTTTCAGGTTAAAAAGAACTACGAAAGGGTTAATTTCACATAAGTAAGGCTGAAATGTAGGGTGAAACACAAATGTGTCCTTGGGAGCTGTGTTCTATATGTAGTCTACTCTGCCAACACTTGCATTTTTGTTAGTAAGGTAATGGGTCTTCTCAAAATAATTTGCCAAATAAGTTATTAATTGTATGTCTTGGCCAGATAGTGACCCTAATTTATGTTGATATAGTGATATGTACCAAATAGTGCCTAATCTAGATGTTGCCTGTGAAATAGGAGGACAATGGTGAGAGTATGTTCTAAAGGAAGAAAAAGAAGCTTTTAGAACTCTAGCATTCCTTTATACTATAGTACAGAAGTGGTTGTTTATAGCAAAACTAGTTTAAAACAATAGACATATATTGAAGCATATGAGGGGCTAGCCAACACACAGCCATTGATATATGACAGACTTGTTAACAGTTCATTAACTCTTCTGAAATACAGTTTTGTATATGCATGTTGTCTTGAGGTTCAGGCCTTAAGCCCTTCCTACTAGGAAAAAAAAAAGGGAAAAATACTTTGAATTTGAATCTCAGCATCAAGCATTGTAAGCAATTGCTCTGTGGAATGAAAGTCAAGCCAAGAAAAAGGTAATATTCCTCAGAAGGAATAGCCATTTTTTTTTAATGTTGACCTTGTACTGCCATCTTCTGCTCACTGATATACACAGGGCTCTGACAGAGTGTAGAACTTGCACAGCCTACTGACCAGCTAGACATATCTGCTGTGATCACAGCCATTCTTCAGGATTCTGTTCATCTTCCCTAAAGGGCTGACCTCACCTCACCCTGAAAAAAAAAGTAAACCAGAGGGTGAGAAACTAAATAAAAACTTGTTTCCCCTATCCACGCTGTCTCAGAAGCACCCAGGCCTTGTTGACACTTCAAACTTCCTCGTTTCTCAGAAATGAAGCTTTCTGCATTTGTGAAGGTGCCCTACCCTGAAGAGCTACCACAAAGCTTTGCTAATGCAGGTACAGAAGTAAGACTTCTCTCTATGCAACTGTCCTGTAAAGCCCAGTTTAGAAGCATTCCTAAAATTGCTGAACACATACGGACTGAGAGTGAGGTGTCCTAAAAAAAAAGTGAATGCAACTGCCTTGTGTTAAGGCTTGTCAAATCATCAGCAACATCATGTCCCAAGGTTCAGTCAGTACCAAGGCTGAGCATGTATTCCCAAAGGCAAATAGGGAACATATATATATATATATGCAGCATATCAACAGATAGAAAACACAGTGCTCATGAAGACACAAACTGCACCAGTTGCCTGATTCTGTTTACTTCTCTGACTGGTCAGTATGAAAACATGTTAATGGAAAATACATAACGTATGCGTATATCTATCTATCTAAATATAATATATATAGATAGATATATACACAATATCCCTTGAATAACTAGCCTTTGAACACCTAACTTGTCCACTAACTGAACTTTGATCTCCCCAGTTCCTGGAACTTGAGCATGCTATCCCACCCCCAAGCGGACAGCCCATCTCCTAATTCTGGGATGGATGCCCTTTGCCCAGACATATCTCCAGACACACAGATTAGGAATCCTTTCAGCAACTACCCTTAGACACTCATCATCTACCTAGCAGTCTTGGATGCTCTGGTCTCTAGTGGCCTCACACACTGAGATCAACATGCAAATGGCCTCCTGGTCCCTCCACTGGCCAAATCACAGATCCTCTGATCTCTCTAGCACCCAGCCCAGATTTATGTCTGCTTCACTGCCTGGCTCCCAAGCCTCTTACCTGACTCTTGAGCAAGTCCAGACTAGCAATCACAGAATAAAAACCACAGAATCCAATCTCTCCAGTTGTTATCATCATGGAGAGATGGACCTGTGTGACCAACCATTCCCACATCAGCAGCTGACACTCAGACCATTATACACTTCAGTCTCTCACCCTAAAGGGTAGTGAGAGATGGAGTTGAATGAGAAGACAGGCTGTGCAGGTCATACGCAGAACATAGCCAGACAAGTGTACATATGAGATCCTGTTTACAGATGACTGACGGGCCCTTTTCATCCTTTTATCCCTTTATTTTCCCATGCCTGTTCCCTCTCAGAACCCCTTGATCTCTCCCCATCTTTGGTTTTGCCCCTAAGCAACCCATATTAAGCTTTGAACAATTTCTAAATGCTCTTTCCCTTCATCCTCATTTGTCTCACATTTCCTAGGAAGTAACCCCTTCAGTAGGTGAAGTGATCCATGGAGATCCTTCCCCACTGAGTCCAGAAGACAGGTAATCCCCCAGCCCATGGACTGAGAGTTTTCTGGGATGGCTGAGACGGGCTCCCATCTCTATCTGGCTTGTTTTGATTTCCCTCTAGCCACTGGGTCTGTGAGCTCCTTCATATTGGTGGAGATGAACATATAATCACTTATTCTGAACAGTATAGTCTTTTAACATTGATCTAAGAAGCTGCGCTTTCCCTTTTTTCCCCTCGAATAATAGTTTGATGGGTAAAGTACCAGCTGAGAAATCCTAGTTCAGTTCATTCCAAAAAGAGTGCCTTTAGATCAAAGCTACAGAATCTTTGAGAAGGAAGAACTTTTTTCTTCAATGACTGTAACTTTCAGATTTTTAACTAAGAGGTTACAAATCCCTGATTTCTCTTTAGCACTTTAGGCCTTAAAATATTAAGAATTCATTCTTCACTGATACATTTTGAAAGAATAGCTTGAGAATAGGCCTTTTTTTTTTTTTCTTAATGAAACTAGACTACAGTATAAAAGTTAGGATAATAGGAGGAAATAAAGGTATGACTCACAGAGGGCAGGGTACAGGTTTCAGTCCAAGTCACTAATTTTTGCATGAAAACCTTAATAATTTAGTTCTTATATGAAAGAAAATTAGTGATATCTGTTCTTCTGTGGACAGAATTTTAAGAAATGGTGAGACACAGAAATTCTCGATTGCTGAGCTGTAGCTTTTCCCTAAGGTTGTGCTTGTACTAGTAATCTTTGCCTCTAGGGAACATGTGCCTTTTGGAGTGGATGCCCCATCCCTGAAATTGTTCAAGGTTGGATGGGGTCCTAAGAAACCTGCTCTGGTGGAAGGTGTCCCTGCCCATGGCAGGGGGATTGGATATAGTTGATCTGTAAGGTCCCTTCCCAACCCATTCTATGATTCTATGATTAGTGGGGTATCTTTTCTCCCAAGCTGGAGCACAACTGCTGGTAGGCCAGTTCACATTAAAACTGGTTTGTTTTCTTTGCAATTATACAGCAGTATAGCCCAGCCCTGGATGTAAAAGAACACAACAGTAAAACAAAAATCAAATTTTGTTATATGTCACAGATTGAAGCTCTGTTAATATTGCTTTTATAAACACAACTGCATTTTACTAACATTTATATACTATGTGTATCCAGTTGACTGTATGTAAAAGTCCTGACTTGAACAAGTTCTACAACTGTAATTTATTACACATTCAATTTTTAAAATGATACAAAGAGAAATGGGAGCACTAAACTCTAGAAAATTAACTTAATACTTAACATTTCTATATATTTTGACTCCTATTTTACCAAAAGAATTCTGTATTTTTTGGCATTAATACTTGATCTCTTTATGATTCCCATTTCTACATAAATTTACATTACAAAACCATGCAGGAATGAACACATTACAGTAATGAAATCCTTGTCAAGTTAAGCACAATATATAAATTCTACTGGCATTTGAAACAAAATTCAGATTCCATCTGTCATATATTATCTCCAGAGCAGCTAGGACATGCACATATGTAATTGGATTATGATAAATAGAAAAATATCCCGAGTGCCTTGCAAGAAGTATATGATATTTATTCTTTGCTTTAACAATGTTTTTTTAAATCTTGTATTAAAGTTATTAACGATAGAAATTCATACTCTTAATAAAATGAAAAATGCATAACTGCATCAAATAGGAGTTTGCAGTATTTCCCCAATTAGATGGTCTATATGAGAAAAAAATAATACAATAAATATGGCTCATGTGAAAGAAATTCAAGATTTTTTATATTTCATAAAAGCTTTAGACTTCTGACTCATCTATTTCTGGTGTTGTTGGCATGCTTTGTGTGAAATATTTCTGACACAAGAAAAAGAATTGAAAGCTAAGTGTTACTGTGCTAAAGAAATGCATAAAACTTGCAATGAAAATTTTATTAATTGTAAGGAAAATTAATATAACAAATAGCATACCATTTACTCTCAGAACTGTAAAAATATTTTTTCTCTACCTTTCAGACAGTAGGAAGAATGACATCAAGTGGTTGACACATTTTCTTTCCTTCCTTTCTTTCTTTTTTATTTATCACTTCACCAGACATACGAGGAAGAAATTATCACACCCTCTTGAAAGGACTATAACTTCATGGTTACAGTTTTTGAAGTTAAATGCTAAGATTTCTCATTTTCACTTTGTTCTTTTAAATGGTGGCCTCCCTTCTTCATTTTCTGCAGGAGAGTAGTTTTTGCCAGAATAAGCTTTTAGTGCAAGAATTCGGGGGGGGAAAACCCAACCCTCTTTGGAATATGTAGCACCAGACAACACTCTTCCAAAATCAGTAATGCATATGTCCATACATTCTTACATGGCTTATTTTAGGATGAGATCAGACTTTTGAAGATGCTTGTTTCTTTCCATTGACTATAAATGGTCTAGTGACTCTAAAAGGTGACTATTACCGCTTAAGTATCCTGCAGGTGTTTAAGTTGAATAGACAAGTCCTACAGTGAAAAAAAAAAAGAATAAACCTCTACGTCATTGATTTTTGTTTTGTTTTGATTTTGTTTGTTTGTTTGATTGTTTGGGGTTTTTTGTAAAACAGCATATCATCAAAGAATCTGACTTTTGACTTCAGTAAACATCCTTCAGAAAACTTTAAGCTGAGATGAATTACCCACTGGACTTTCCTGTCTTTCTGCACAGACAGATTTAGATTTCTAAAGTCACATGAAGTGACTCCCATCCTAATAGCTGAAAAGATACATAAGCAGTGTTTGTGACTAGTGGGATCCCTCAGTCTTCACTTATTCATTAGTTTAAGCCTGTCCTAGAACATCTTTTAAAACCCCAGGAAATGTATTTCCTATATGGCATTTTTGGTAAATGTTGCCTATTTTCTAGTTGTTTGGGGTGTTTTGTTCATAACCAATTTTTTCACTGTATGTGATTTAAATGAGGATTTCTAAGTTCTAAATAAGAGGACCGTGCATTATATTCACATGTCAGTGCGTGGTATTGCTGGATTGATCCTGTTTTTCTGCACTGTTCTTGAAGATTTTAAGGTTTCTGTTGATATCTCCCATGCAGGTGATGATTGAAGATGGGTGATTATGAATAAATAGCACAATGGCAATATTTAATAACTGTGAGAACATGGGCTAGCCCAATACAATGTACTGATGAAATAGTACTGTGATTTCCAAAGCAATCAAAATAGTCTGTAATCTATGTAATATTCATTTCGCTTTAAAAAGAAAATGGTCTCTTTATGTCTTCAGATAATCCAAACAATAAAATAGTTACTATAATGGAAAGCCTGAGTTTGCATGTGCATTTAAAAGAACTCAGAAAGACAGACTAATATACCTGGAATTTTTGTGTGTGCTAGCTATAGGAATACATGTGACTTTATAAATATTTATACACAATTCAAAGCTATCTGTCAACAATTAAAATATATGTCACATTTAATAACATAGCCTGTATAGATTAGGATTACTATAATTAGACTATTTCACAGATATTACAGCTGCAAAATGGATGAGCCAGGCTTTCTCAGGAATTTCAAAAAAGCCTTCTTCTATTTTATAATATTCTCCATGGTATTTGATTGCATCTGAATAAGTAATGCTGCAGAGAAATAGCATAGGCAGCTACTTGAACTTGAAGCTAGCTTTTCTGAGAAAAGTTCTAATTTTATCACATATACAAGACCAAATGGGATCTAAAGAATTGTTCTATCAGATCTTTCTGAGAAGACTCTGATTGTAAATGGTCCACTTTTTTATGCACCAAGAAACCTGTTCTCAAGTAATGTAAGCATCCCCTCCTCCACCACTTTCAAACTTCAAGGATACCTTAATTCTCTTCAAGATTTTGAAAAACAGGCATGATGCATTTTGACAAGACTAGGCAATGGGACCTATTTTAAGAATAGTTTGGAGGCAAAGAGGATTAAAAAATACAGCCCTTCATACATGATAAGTCTCAATTTATGCAAAGCAGCCCTACTACACGAATATAACCAAAGAAGTATAGTTATACAGAAATCAAGAAAGTAAATGACAACTCAAGAATGGGGACAAGGGGCAAATTGTGTGACAGAAAGGCCATGTTTTACCCTTATTGAGAATTCACTAGCTAGCACAAAATCTCAGCAACTGGAAAACTTCTGGTGTAAGGCTTAAGTGGGGTATAAATGGGGTACAAGAGTTTATACTGGCATTCTGTCTGAAGAATATATTCGGAAAGAAGGTATGTTGGACCTTAAAAAAACCTTGGTAAATAATGCAGAAGATTCATTCTGAATGTATGTTTTTGCTGTGGTGTGATTTGGGGCAAACTTATTGGGCCAGACAAAGTCACAGATAAGGACTGGAGTTAAGCCTTTGGAAGTGATACTTGGTCTCACTGAGGTAAGGAGATTCCTGCTTATGAAGTACATTAGTTATTTTAAGTTCCTGCGTAACTTCTTTTGTATTGGTGGCAGGGAGGAGGGCAGGGGAGATAGGACCTGACAGTATTTTTGCATAGAGAATCCCTCGCCACAAAAACTGTGCTGTAGACAACATTATTATGACCCATTATGAGATAAATGAATACTGAAGGATTTTTTTCATAGTAATTGAGTTCTGTGTTAAATTTTATAGGTGTCTACTGCCATATCATATTCTAGATCAATTTAAAATGCTCTGATCTAAGGAAAAAGTACATGTTCAGCTGCTGAAGAGGGAAATGTGCTTTTAATGTTTCAATTTTTTAAGTATGAGCAACCATTTCTCACTTTTATTATCTGTAGAGCAATGGCTAATGCAAAAGTAAAGGCTCTCTTCTATTTTCTTTATGTATTTAACTTGCTTTCAAATGTTTCTGGGAGTGTAGTAGTTTCATAAAGTTATACTAAGTTTGAAATTTTTCTTTTCCTTGGTGAAAGATTTTTGCCATTTGTTTAGAAACCTATAAAATTCTGTCATAATGGGATGTGATGTCGTAGTTTTTTGTTAATTTCATTTTAAGTGGACATAAGAGTCTCTTGGTTCTCCAAGTGCATAAAATCACTAAACTCTCATGGTAGCAGCTTTTATTACCTGTGGATAAGAGAAAGCAGTCAGCACTGTTGGTATCTCAACTCCACTGACCGTTCACTGAATTCCGTTCACTGAAATCAGTTATCTGGATAAATCACCAATTTATCCACGCACAAAAGGGTAGCAATAGGAAATGTAATGCACCTCTAACAACCTGGTCACATTTTTGCTCATGATGCACTACTATTGCAATGCTGCTTTTACTATAATATCTTCTGAATGGCCCTCCAGAAGAAATGTCAAGTAACATGTTATTCTTATAAAGTGAAATGCGTTCCAGAAAGTTTTCCCAAATGGCTTAATAATATGCCCTTTCACCTGTAGATCTGTGAAGCATAGGAAGAAATCAGAAACTGAAACAGTTTATCTGTGATTTTCATTATCTGCCATGATGTTTAATTCACTTGAACTTAACTTTAGAATACTATTTTCACTGATAATGAGAGGAAACTTGAGTTTACAGATCATTGACTCTTCTTATGACACAATCTGTGTCATAAAAGTGAGGGAACTTCTACTTTTGTGGATAATTTGCTGTTGAACTCAATCCTAACTTATTTTTCAGTAGCAATTTAATATAAACATGTCTGTTGAAGCATTGAATAAATTTTATTCTTAAAAAATAAAATGAACATTTGCTGTTTTGATAATTTCATGATTTTTATTTCTAAGTAATAGGCAGACTAATAACAGATTGATATTATTATTAGAAGAAACCAGTGAATGATAGTGAGCTAATGATCATGTACTAAAGTTCATATACATGAATTCTTGCAGGTTGGTGAATTCTCTTCCATTCCACATTTTCCTTGGTATGCTTTTGGTTTCTTATCTTATTTGAAAAACTGTCCTCTGTAATGATAGACATAAGATTATTGAAATTAGCTGTAATTGTGATTAATTCTCCATGTAATTTCCTAAGTTCTAGTTGTTAACAATGAATATGTATGGTCTGAAACTTTTTTCCAGAAAATTTAATTCTGAAATTGTAATCAACATTTTTCCTCATGAATATTTTGACTTTATTTTTGCTAGTAGTACATTTATATAGAGAGAGAACATACAAAGAAACAGTTAATTTTTCCATTTTATAGCTATTGTATCTAGATAATGGTTGGGATCCTCTTGTGCTTCTGTCCAGTTGACCTAGTTGTGCAGCAAGCCGTGTTGTTACCAAACAAACAAAAATAGTGCTCTCTGGCTAAAAGAATTAAAAATTCACTTGGAAAATTTTCTTTTGAAATTATTTCTTTCATGTAAATCTCAGTTTAGACACCAGCCTTTGCTCAGCTGAATCCTGCTTGCTCTAACCAGGATTATGGTTCAGTTGCATATCCACAGATGCCTGGAGCCATTCCAGCTGCTTGGTGTCCTTTGCCCTTAGCTGGTGCTTGAGAAGGTCTTCTGAAAATTCTCTATCACATCCCCACCCCCATGTAGTGCTCCAGGTACTCTAGTCCATCTCAAAAGGCACTAGACAACTACGTCCAGAAAACTGAATCAAACCTCCAACATGCAAATTACTACTGAGGACCTTAGACACCTTACTTAGAGAAAAACACGTGAATTTTTTGACTGAGGTATATGATTCTGAAACCAAGAACCATGCAAAATCCTCTATGTGCTTGTTCAAATGAGCTTTATCTGGTCACAGTATGCCACATTATTTAAATCAATCCTTTTTCTTATTTTTGTAAGACCTCAACTGTTTATTCAACCACTTTATATTCAGCTGCGTAGAGTTTCACATATTCTGTCCTGGAAAGACATAATTTCACCTTCTGAAAAAGAATGCTATT
The DNA here is from genome assembly GCA_035584735.1 of Pseudotriccus pelzelni. NCBI lineage: Eukaryota > Metazoa > Chordata > Aves > Passeriformes > Tyrannidae > Pseudotriccus > Pseudotriccus pelzelni. The sequence continues at coordinate 73,170,026 of JAWMRA010000001.1, forward strand.
TCAGTCTACTCTTACAACTAAAGAAAATGGTCTAATTTGTGTCATATCTATTAGTATCAACCCTTACCAAGGGAAAAAGGTCCAAAAATTCACATGAGGATAAGGTAAATGATAAAATTATTTGCAAACTATCTGAAAAATTATTTGTAATGTCTAGTGGAGGGTGCTATACAGATAACCTTGAAATTGATAAAATGAAACAGACCAACAGAAAAGAACAGTGAAATAAAAAAATACAAGCACATTCATGGCTCTAAAGAACAGATATGGAAGATTCTCATACTATAGGTTTAGAAGTATTTTGAATGAACTTTTGCTGTTGATATTTTTTCTAAAATTTATGTTTCCCTTTCAGTATTATAACCATCTATTTCTCCTTGTAGCTATGCTGTCTTCATGGATGGGTGAAACAGGCAAAGAACATTAGTCTCTAAACATTAATCATATATAATGTGACTTTTTTCTGTTATTTCAACTACCTAGACCGAAATAAGAGTACAAGCTATTGTTTAATCTTGCTCTCATTTGTTATCATAGAAATGTCTAACTCGTTTACTTAATTTACTAAGGTTGATTTAAATCTACAGTGAGATGTTAGCAAGACATGCATTTTTAAGGCTGAAAATACCTAAATATTTTTTAAACAAATCAAGTTGATAGTATGCATAACTGTGGTGGCGGGGGTTGCACCAAGGGATAAAAGCCAAGCTTTTGCTCCTGAATTCACTTGGAACATGTAATAATAGGAAAGAAAAGTAATTGCTCATGATGAACTTATTGAGAACCCAAGTTGAAGGGTTTTAGCTGTCAAATACTCTCCTAGATATAAAGGAATATTTTTATAAGTAAAAAATTAAGGAAAAGGCATTTGTTAATGAAGAACGATATTAAGAAGCTGTATCTACGTGATCACGGATGAAAACACACTGCTTCACATCCCTAGTGCTTACAATTAGCCTCTTCAATAAGAGATTTACCTTAGAGAGAACTGGTTGGAAAACAGATATAAGTTAAAAAGACTGAGAAATTCAGTATCTGTTGCTATAGCATATTGTCCATTTCTCTTTCATTCAGCACTGCAGACATCCTGAAAAATTGTATCTATTGTATTAAATAAAAATGGGCAGGGACTACAAGTGTCCTACCTACCTAGAGCAGAATATCCTCATCCAGGCAGCTTGTTAGAAACAGTCTGTAGACTATGCTAAGGCTCAAATTGGGGACAAGCATTTCTGTGGAGAGCGCTGGTTGGGTCTGTTCAAATCTGTGATGTCCAGGAAGAATACTAATGATGGAGCAAAATGTACAGTGCATGCTTGCACTTGGTCCTACAGTCTCACTGTGTTGAGTTGTACCTTTAGTGAAAATTATTAGCAGTTTCTACTTAATTCAGCAATTCTGTGAAAATTCTGTTTCCTTACGAAGTGGTTTTGAATGCTACATAAATGCTGAGAAAAAAAAGTCTGAATTTTGAAGTAGCAGTGTAATAATAAGTTGGAATAATAGTTATTTCTACTATTCGGGTAGCAACTGTTTTGATCCTGAGATAGTAAAGTATATCAAGAAAGCACAAAGGTTAAAGCTGTGTTGTGCTGTGTGTGTTCTAGTTCCATCAGAATTTCAGGCTGCTGTTTAGTTGGTGATGTTATGGAAAAGAATGAGTTTTCAGACTTGAAACACAGAGCTGTAGTCCTGGATCTCAGGCAGAAAACAGTGGATTTGACATAGCAGTGCAAGTACTGCTTGTATTTTGTGTATCATTTCAAAGATATAAAGGCTATATCTGATTAGAAATTTCATTACCTCTTTTAAAATTCCATTGTAAAACTAAAAAATAAGAAAGGAGCTGATGTACCTCACACAAAGCTACAGCTTTTTACTCAAAAAAATCCCCACAGGGCACTATCAGGAGGGAACTACAAGAGTTGTAATACTAGTGATCTAAATACCAATCTCCAATATAAACTGGACTTCTAATTTAGAATGTGCATTTTTGTTAACAAAAGGAAACCCTTCAAGATATTCTGGCTACAGATGTACAGCTAGTTTTTTAATGAGATCACCAAAGAGAAATGCTGTACTTTTAAGTATTCAGGTATGTAGCACTAAGAGGAGGAAAAAAAAATTTAGCATCTTTTATTCCTCTCACTTTAAAGAGTTCAAGACAGTAATACTTCTAGAAATAATTCTCCTGGATTTGATTTGATAAGGTAAATTGTATTCACGGCTGGCATCCTTTGGGATTCCCTCAAGAAGCACTTAGGATGCACACATGAATCACAGAATATGCTGAGTTGGAGGGGACCCACAAGGATCACTGAGTCCAACACTTAGACCTGCACAGGACCATCCCCAAGAGTCATGCCACGAGCCTGAGAGCATCATGCAAATGCTTCTTGAACTCTGTCAGGCTTGGTGCTGTGGCCACTCCCCTGGGCATCCTGTTCCAGTGCACAGCTACCCTCTGGGTGAAGAACCTTTTTCTAATATCCAACCTAAACCTTCTCTGACACAACTTCAGGACATTCCCTTGGGTCATGTCACTGGTTATCCCAGAGAAGAGATCAGTGTCTGCCCCTCTTCCTCCGTCTCACAAGAAAGTTGTAGGCTGCTATGAAATGAAAGACAGGAAATACTATGTCTGAGCTTAGTTCATATTGAATGTAACAGAGTATAAACATATTTTTATTGAAATAGAATAAAATAAAATTCATAGGAAATCAGTGTTTCCCTTGAAGGTATATGATATGTAGAATAAGTAAACAGGATACTAGATTTTTGTATCACATCAGCTTCAATAGTGTAAACATAAACTTCCTTGTCTTTTGCTGTTCATCATTCATTATACATTATTCTTGTCTCAGCAGGGATAGAGTTATTTTTCTTCCTAGTAGCTGATATTGTGCTGTGTTTTAGGTTTAGGGTGAGAATAATGTTGATAACGCAGTAACATTTGAATTGTTGCTGAGCAATGCTTACTTTGTTAAGGACTTTTCATCTTCTCATACGACCCTGCCAGCAAGCAGGCTGGAGGTGCACAAGAAGTTGGGAGGGGACACAGCTGGGACAGCTAACCCCAACTGACCCAAGAGACATCCCATACCATACAAAACCATGCTTAGAATATAATCTGGGGAGAGTTGGCCAAGGGCTGGTGGCCCACTTGCTTGGGTCATCAGTCAGTGGATGCTGAGAAATTGCATTGTGCATTGCTTGTTTTGCACATTATTTTATCCTTATTATTTTCCTTTCCTTTCATGTCCAATTACACTGGTTTTATGTCAACCCCTGAGTTTTACCATTTTTCTGATTCTCTCCGTCATCCCACTGAGGGGGAATGAGTAAATGGCTATCTGATATTTAGCTACCTGCTAAGATAAACAACAGAGGTTAAATAATTTGAAACTTCCTACATGCACAAGAAAATAAAAATTAATACAGTCTTCTCATTTAAACCATATTTAGTTATATGAACTAAAAAATTTTTGAGAGGCAGAAGGCACCATTTTGGTTTACTTTAACCTCATGTATACCCTGCCCTTGAACTCCTGAATTAATTTATGCTTTAAGACGAAAAACTGTTTGATCCAGAAAAAAACCCAAAACATATACATAAAATAACCTTACTATAACTGTTCATAATTATTCTTTATTACTGATAAATTATTTTGATATAGAACAGCCTGCATATTTTTTAAATGTATACAGTTGATAGCATAGATTTGTTTGGTTAACTTCGAATGTGTAAAGAAAATATTTTTGTTTGCTATTTTCATATGTTTTGGCCTACCAAATCCATTAAACTGTGTTTGTCATGTAAATGCTTACAAGGTTTATAAGACTGGTTAAATAAGTTCTTGAGGTCGGGTTTTTTGGGACGCACTGAAGGATGAGCTCCTTGGTTAAAAAGAAAGGGTTTTTTTGTTCCATTTTAATCAGTATAATAGAGCTCGCTTCTGTGCCATCCTTTCTGAACAAAGGAAATGAGAATGGGATTTAGGAGTAATATAACAACCCTAATCTGACTTAGTATTCCTATTTGTGTCCCCAAAGATATCCCATTAAAATCTTTGGCTAGAACACTGCTCTTAGTAATTCATAGTCTGCTGGCTACCCTGGACACCCACAATTATTTTACAGAACAGAATATTTTGTCTTCTAATATGCATGTAATACAATATTTAGATTTGAAAATTCACATTTTTCTGTATTTTATTATAGTATGTGTTTAAAAATTCACTAGATTGCCTCACTTGCCAGGTAAGATATTTTCTTAGACAGTTTGTCACTTCTCTTTGTTATTTTTTAGTTCTCCAGTTCCTGTGGCAGTAACAGATTTATCATTACCCTTCAATTTTTTATATTGCTTTCCAGATCATCAGTAAAAATTTTATATAGTCTTGAAAGATTACCAGACCCTATAGGACTGTATAACAACCATACATCCTTAGTGATAATTTTCCCAATTCTGCTTAGACTCTGAGATTTGCAGAGAAGTTTCAAGGACCCTCATAGATGCTTCTGTTCTTGCTGCAAGCAGTTTATTTTCTTGCTGAAATGTTACATAGTACCGAGTCATGTATTTATAGAACCCTGTAAGGACTTTATTACAACAACGTAACTTCTGTAATGCAAACATTTGCATTCTAAAAGATGACATTTCACAAAATTTATTACTGATATTTTTTGGTATTATAACCTGGTTCAGAATTGCTGTTTGTGTTCAAGAAAGAATTCCACTAAGACATCACTGAAAAAGCCGAGGGGTATTTTGTCAATTGAGCAGTGAAGGATCTAGGGGTAAGGCCAAATTTCCCAAAGCTACGTAGGCAAGGTGTGAAGCTGAAGGCTCACGAGGACCTTACACCCAAATCATTCACCTGTGCACATGTACCATAGTAGTGGCACACAAATTTTCTGTGACGATAAAATGCCATTGGCAGAGGACATGTTTTAGATATCAAAATCTTAGTTCAAGAAACTTTCATCAGAATTAAGAGAAAGATCCAGCAAATCTGGAATACTGGTGTGTCTACTACAGTCTCACAACACTAGTGAACTAATCCTTGTCATTATTCAAACTAACATGATTGCCAACAATATTTGCTGTTATTTTAATTGAAATTGAAAGACAATAGTGTATAAATAAACAAACTCATGAGGTTTTGGGTTGGGTTTTTTTTTTGAGACAAAGATTTGGTAGAGTGGAAAAAATGTTGGGACACCTACAAAGAAAAGACACTATTTTAGGCTGTGACACAATGGGAAGAACATTCATCGTACTTTTGGAGGGGGCACATAGTACATAGCTAGTAACCCTCCTTATTCATTTGGAAGACTCAGTAACTGTATACAAAATCTCAAGTTATAACATGTACTTGTTCTCCACTTAAATAATAACTGTATAAAAAGTTCAGCATAACAGAATAATTCTTTTACGTGCCTTTTATATTTATTTATAATGTGAATCAATCTAGCTTTGAAGAAGTACATGGATTGTATACATTTAATAAAGAATTTGTATTAGATCCAAGTCTTGCTTAGTAGAGAACCAGCAATGAGATTTCTGAACTTATATGGAGACAATATTTCTTCTTGTACAATCAAGGAGACTGAAGAGACTAACAAAGTCCAAATAAAAAAATATCTTGTTTATTCTTTAATCTCTACTTTTCCAAGTACAGTAAAAAGTTTGGAAAAAATTGAAGTTCATTTTTTCAATTATAAGTCTACCTTTAAAAGAATATAGTGGGATCATCTGGGTTTTCAGGTTTCTAGTTTTAAGTCAATAATGCACAATAAGTTGGGCTAAAATTTAAAGAAGCAAGAAAATATAAGACCTTATCAAGCCAATATATTTTTAAGACTGAGATACAGAATATAGAGGAGGATGCATGTTCTCGGGCTGAAATAATCTGTGTATGTATATATGGTGCACTATGGAAACTTTGGCAGCAACTTTTGTTTGAAATGCTGTCTTGCTGAAGTACCTGTCCACATTTATGCCACAGAGCTCAGGGATAAAGAGCACCTTATCATACAACTGTCTTTGGAAATGTGCCATGATTTCAAGTAGGGCAAAAAATAAGAGAAGTGTGCTGTTTAACTGAATATGGTTCATTAAACTGTCTGTGTTTTGTTTCCATAAATACTACGTGGGCAGCAGTATGGCACGGATTACACAATGAGCAGGGAACAGGGCAGCAATACAAAGGAACACCTTTTCCTCTTAGCTAGGTAGTTTGCCTTTCAGGTAGCATATAAATGGCTAATAAAACCTTTGACTTAAAAGTGCTGCATAAATTTGTCCTGCTGATTCAGTGGTAAATGGGATTCTCCTGCTCTTATGCAGTGTGGCAAGTGGCTTTTATAAAACTATTGAGATTTATATGAGTTGTAGTAGTCATTAGAATATTTTTTGTTGGGCGCTATACAGCACTTAACAGATCAACTAGTCTGGGAAGCAACTCCTTAATCTGTAAATAAACTCAGTATATTAGTTGAAAATATGAACCCAGTATCTTGTTAAACAACAAAGCAGCCACACTTTTGAAGGTATAAAACAACTGAGTCTGTTTCAGACTCCACAAACTGATATTTTGAATGAGATAAAGTTATAAGAATTCTTGACATTTGTAAGAACCTGGTTCTTCAGAGATTATGATGACTATATGTATCTGACACATAAACTGAACTGAATATCAGTGGGCAAGAGGGCATATTGTGTGTGTTTGTATGCATGACATTCCTACCACCTAGTATTTAAAAACTGGATGACAGCAGCTGCACATTTGATAAATGAGAGACATTAACATTATTGAGGTGATTACTCAGCACAGACCAAAGAATGGAGAAATGTGTTAAACTTCGAGATCTCCAACAGTTGTCTTATAGACCATGCTGGCATCATTGGCCATTTCTATGGTGATAAATAAAAGGGAGCCAGAGAACAAGCTTCTGTACTATCTCAAACCACCTACACTGCTTAGGCCAGTATCACCTATCCCTTTGCTTTATTTTAAGTCATCTTTATTAGTTCTGCCGAAACAATGCCTGGATGTAATTTAGAAATAGTTCTCTCCATGCTAGCCCCGTCTCTGACTGTGCTAGCTTGGTGTGCTGCTCCTTGGTCATGCATTTGATATTGTCCCAACACGTTTTTTTCCCCGTCAGCTTCTACCAGATGTCAATATGACACACCCAGAGCGCACAAATATATTTTGGATTCACCAATACAGAGCTGCAACAGAGCTCTCATACCATTTCAGACATTTCAAACTGAAAAATTCACACAAAATAATAAATGTACCCTAAGTCTCGGTAGACGCCAAATGGGTCTATAAAAGATCTAGGTCCAGCTGCTTTGTAGCACAGATGCTCTCCGTCTGCTTTAAGTGTACCTGTAAGAAAGATGGTGACAAACTTTGTAGCAGGGCCTGTTGTGATAAAAAATTTTTAAGCTGAAGGAGGACTGATTTAGACCAGACATAAGGATGAGGATTTTTATAATGAGGGTGGTGAGGCACTAGAACAGGTTGCCCAGGTAGGTGACAGATGTCCCATCCCTGAAAATAGTCAAGCTTGGGTTGGCCAGGGCTCTGACAACCTGGCCTAGTTGAAGATGTCCCTTCTCATTTCAGGGAAAGTTGGACTAGATGGCCTTAGATGTCTCTTCCAAACCATACTATTCTATGATTCTATATACCTATTCATTCCACTTGGCCTCTGGGCCAGAAATTGGTGCCTGATCTTCTTTTATAGTAGTAAAGACACAGACAATTTGTATTTTTAATAATTGAAAATAAACTATACATCCAGATACCAGTCTTCTAAATCCGTCTGTAAGCCATGGTAAAAAAAACATGAAAAAAAAAATCAGAATTCTCATTCCATTGACCCTGGAATTTAATTTTCAAATCAGATAATTACTAGAGAGACATATATGAAATTTTGGGTACTCACTGAAGCTCTCCATATGTACTGCTAACTTGCATACTATATCTTGTCTTCAGCTGTTGCAGGGCAAATCACTTCCAAAATATGATAAATGGGATCTCCAACAAACAGGCAGCGGTGGAGGTGTAGATGAGCAAATAAGTGGTGATTGTGATGATGAAGATGGTTGTGGAGGATCTGGAAGTGGAGAATTCAAAAGAGTCCTGAAAATCACAGACTGTAAGTGCATGATTCTGTTTCCTTTGTGCATTTAAATAGCAAATTGGCATATTTTCCACTAATACATACCACTGAATTATCTTGGAAAAGATGTGGAAAAGTTGCCTGCATAATGTTTCCAAGATTTACAGGAACAGGCCTGCACTGGTAGGATTCCTGTGAGCATGGTATCAATATGAGTATCAGTTTCATTGTAACTCATGTTAAAACATACTTGGTATAATATAGACTGTCTTCAACATAGTATTTTAGTCTAATAATAGGTGTTAGGTGACACGTCCCTTTGAGTTACTACTTTTAACATAAGAGATTTGGCAGTTAAAAAGAGAAATTGTACTAATTTTTGATGGAACTGTGGCAAAATATGATGTTTAGTGCTGGTTGCTGCATTTCATAGAGAACCGCTGGAAACAATGTACTAAAGAACTCAACAATAATGCCACTATTGCTTCTTACACACCTTTCTGTTTTCCTTACCGTTTTGTTTTGGTGTGGTTTGTTTTGCTTTTTTTTTAGTTGGTTGGGTTTTGTTTTGTTTTTGTTTTTGTTTTTTTTTTACTTTGTTTATTTATGTTTTGTTTGTTTGTTTTGTCTCTGAAACACATTTATAACCATTTTCTTTAAAACATCATGGGATTGTGCACTTCAGTGGCATGGAACTCCAACCAGGAGCAAACAAGTAAGTTAACTACTTCTGTGAATCAGGACGGTTGTCTACATCTCTTATTTCAGTTCCCGATGCAGAAATATAGGAAGAGAAGGTGGGAGTAGATGTGATTATCGTTAAGTTGACTTTCTGCCTTTTTTCATGTTTTTTTCCTGCATTTTGAATTTTGCATTGCAAAATTCGGTGCTAACAGGTAAGAATTCAAGGTTGGTGTAAGTGCCTGAATTTATATATACTTACTGAATTTGAGAATGCTACATGTTTTCAGGCTTAGATGAGAACCCCAGGTCCTTCTTGACTTTGTAGTGAAGAGGCAATTTAAAAATATGGCCATAGAGAAGCTGCAGTGTATGGTTGCCTAATTCTGTTTGAACAGCAGGAAAAATGAGACTGAGCATTCTGGGCTATGCCTTAACAAGACAGTTCGGAATCAGCCTCAGATCCTCTTGAATGGATACTTAGTCGGTACATTTTCAAGTCCTACTAGAGGCCCTCCAGTTGGGATTTTGAGACATCTCCAAAAAAGTTCGGACACTTACTTCCTGAGAGTGCCCTTGAAGATCTGACTTTGAGAAAAGGAGCTAGAGATCAAATATTTAAAACCAGATGTTCTTTGGAATGCTGAGTATATTATATCTATTTGATAATGACACTCTATGGTATTGAAAGGCTGTAAAATAGTCTTAGAATATGACTAGAGCTATTAGGAAAGTATTAAATGATAAAAGAACTGCAAGAACAGTATATTTCATTTCAGCCTCTTCTACTGCATTAGAATTTTCTTTATATTGATATATTTAGTGTAATCTTTTCAAAATGTCAAAATTATAATTAGCCTTCATATTCTCTTTATACTACATGTCTTATAAATTTCTAGAATTATAAGCTATGGCATAGTGAAACTTCCATGTAATGGTGTTTCATTTGAACATTTTCTAAGAAATAGAACAAAAATATGAATCCATACTGTTCAATATTTTGACTTGTGTATAAATCCTGAGTTACTAGTACCTTCCAGCTGTTGTGATTTTATGGATTTATGCTGGCATATATTTATTATTTGGAATTCACATTAAAAGTTGTCTTGAATGTATACCAGAAAGAGTCCTCCTTTGTTCTGGGATATCAGATGTGGACTGTCCAAGATAATTGTTAAAGCATCCCATTTAGTATGAATTTTATTACCATATAGGCCAAGAAAATTTTTTTTTTCATAAATCATTGAAGTGTATCTTTAAGATAAATTAAACAGCCACTTGAAAGATTCTTCTTTTGCATCACTCAGCCCTACTCATATGAGTAGGACCTTGGGAATTTAAAGTTAAAATGAAAGTGAAAAACAGTAAAATAAATATATTTTAGTAAGCAGATGAATTTATCTTCTCAAGATTTATGATTTTATGTGACAAATTGGAATTAAAAATTATAATCACAATTTAAGCTCATGTTTTGAATATATGTTATATATTTATGTAATTTATGTATAATTTATTTTTTTTAGCTTCAGATGACTAGTATCAATTTCAAGCTAAGTCAGATTCTAAAGTACTTGTTTTTAAACTGCAAAGTTAGATTCACTCTAGTGATATTGCTTAGTACTCTTCAAAAAGCATGTCTGAACTTCAGATAAACCTACAAGTTGACCACAGTGTGTTGGATCCTCAGCATTAGCTTCTCTATGGAGACATACAGCTAGTATCATTTTGTCTTATCAAGAAAACTGTTTGCATTCTTTTACTTCTGGAAAACTTTGTTTCCTCTCATAATCAGCCAGAAAGAAAGGGGGATTTCTACCATATTTTTACTGTAATACAGTCTGGAAGTCCTAGGCAAAGCCCAGGTTCTTCTTTTCTTAGCTACTGCAGACATTTTCACCAAGGAGATGATCTTGTTTGCAACAAATTAATGATCTTAAAAAGGTTTCTTAGTGCACTGCCCTATATAAAAATAAAATGTAAAGAGACATCTGCCTTCCTTTTTTGATGGCATGTCATTGCCTTTTGAACATGTGTATGATACTCAGACTTGGAAGGAACAGAGAGGAAGGGAGCGGAATGTATTTCTGGCAACATAAAATTCACATAGCTTCTGAAGTGAAAGATTAATAATTTCCACACTCAGTGCTAGAGATGTAAGAATTGATTTCATTTAGTGCTGGAGACTGACAAATGTGTGGTGACAACCTTTAGGCTTCAGAAGACCAATGAAGAGATCTGGTATTTGTGACTCAGAAGTGATAGCCTTTGCATTACACTAGTACTTAAAATATATTTTGGAAAATTCTGGTTTTCATACCAAACAGTCAGTCACTACATTACATTCAGTGTTTCAAAGTGCTACAGTTGTGCTGACTGGTTTGCTCTTTCATAAGTACTTTTAAAATATAGTAAATTGGTGCAGTTATTTGAAAAAAATGCTACTAGAAAGGATAGTGTACTTTAAATGTATAAAATAAACAGCAGTATAAAGTCTTGACACTTCATTTGCTAGTTTTATTCTACTCTAACCCAGGAGCTCCCACAGGACTCTTTCACGCGTCACAATGAATTACCTTTTCAAAACCCCCTGCAGAATGCAGCAGTAGTAACAACAAATACTTATCAGCTATATATTGATTTGAATCTGTTTTCATATAGCTCTGTGAGGAAAAGCTAATCTTGAAATCTCTCCTCTGAGGTTCTCAGTGCCATTTATCACAATTCTCATAAGATTTTTAGTAAGACCACTGATTTTCATAGCGCTCTACCACTGTTTTGTCTTTCTTTGCTAATTTTGAATTTCAACACAGGTGCTTCTTTACTATAGACAGAGATCTCCTAATTCAGGGCTCAAATATGTAGAAGTATCAAGGGTGTGTTTGTGATTAAAGTATATAGAGATGAACCTTTCTTGATTTTTATCTCATCTGATATTCATCCTGTCTGAAGAAAGAAGTCTACAAAATGTTTTATTTCTCAAACTACTTAATCTGTAGATTATTATTTTCTTCTTCAGATTATGCAATAAATAGCTTGGAATAGGCTTTATGTTTGATCTCCATATAAATAAATCAGTCTGTGTCTCTAATCTGACATTATACTGCATTCTCAAGTCTCAAACATCCTTTCTCTGCTTTCTGCTCCTTCACTCACTTCAATAATTGTTTTTTTTCAGCTTTTAAATCTGATTCTGATGGCATATTCTGTGACCAAAACTACTTGAAGCTGGCAATAAAATCTCCATTATGATGTTTGCCATCTGTTATATTGTTTTAAACTCTCATCTGCATTCCATGCTACCTCAGTAAAGACAGGCATCCCTTATGTCTGAGTAGGATTTCAGGTTTTACTTACACACAAGAGTATTCCTAATCCCCAAATGTTAATGTGAGGTGTTCTTATTCAGGTGTCTTTTGAAGGGCTACATCACTCCACTGTTTATAGTTCACTCAGTTCAGAACATCTCAATTCTATGAAAAACGATTAAGAAAAATGAAAGTTCTTTCTGTGAACACCAAACTCGGTCTAAATATGGCACTAACTTCTAACATTTGCATTTATACTTAGATTTTATACTGTATTTGTGGAATGGATATGATTAAACATCTCTTGTTTAGCTAGAAGAACTGGAATTTAATTATTGTACTTGATAAATTTCCATGAAATTGAAAGACTTTTTTTAATCTTTCAAATCTATCCAGAAACAGTCTGTGTGTATTCCCCATTTGAAAATTCTGTCTATAGCTAGTGCTTTGTCTTTCAGACATGTCTTTGAGACTCCTCCTTGTGGAGGAGGAGTGGGAAATGAGAGAACTCACAGAACAATTCCCATTTTGAAATAGGGAATACAGCCTTGCCGCATTGCAGGGCAAAAATTTTCACACAGAAGGTGTTTTTCCCCTTTCACCTTTCTTATGAGTACCATTCATAATTAATTTTATAGCCCACATTAGAAAACTTGATGTATTACTTGCTGTCAGGTCTGTTTGAGCCAGGACTGTATCTGTACTTGGTTTTCTGGACTTCTGTACTTGCTTCTGTGCTTTTTGGCTAAAAATTAGGTGAAATAAGGAAATTACTTTTTCATTCAGTACATAACTTCTTGACTGAAACAGCTTAAAAGTGTCTACATTTCTGGAAGACCAACCACGAGAAACTGTTTTTTTTATCCCTCTCTCTATCCAAGGAAACAGCTTGGAGGGTGTCCACGCTGGTGAAAAGTTAGAAGGAAATGCATGAATCCATGGAGAAGAGTGAGCTTTCCTTCCTGCCCTCAGTGTTCTCCAGGCTGATAAATTACTCTTTTATTACTCCATTACCATATAAAGTGTCTATCTCCACCAGGAAACCAACTTTATTCTGAAGGATAGCAAATTAGTCTAAAGGTAGTTCAGATGACACACAACCTGAATGATACACTGACCACACAATACCATATACTGTATTTCGCTGATTGTTCCAAAAACAACTTGTTGAAGAGCTGTAGCCTTCACCAGAGAATATAGATCAGAAAACGATGTACTGAAGTATATTCTCTCTAATCAATTTTGGGAGGCATTAAGCAGTAGGCAGGAAGGTTTTTTTGGAAGTTGCTAAAAACTGGGAAGTAGTAAGTGCGAATTTGTTCAACAGGCAGTGCTATACTCTAGCACTTTTGTAAGAGTGGCACTGGCTACTTTTCATTCTACTGATGGGGAAATAAGAAAGCATTTAGGGTGTTCTTTATCCAGATAAATAGCTGTGACATCTATTATCTTATTCATTTTCTGCAGGAAATATGAAAAAATTAATGAGAAAGCGATAAACATTAGTATTTTGCTAGAAGTTTGTTTCTTTACTGGTAATCATGAGTGCAGATATTTATACATTGGTTCAATGAAATAATACCTCCACTAAAAGGCTCCAAATATCCAGTAACTTCTGTCATGTGGATCATAACCTGTTAAAACTGGACAATACTGTTACAAAATATGAATTCTTATATTATCTGACTTGATTTCCGCCTCTTTGTGAATTCCCTCAGCAAATTTTATGTAACCCTTCCCCTTATTTGTTTTTGACAACATGACAGTACAGCTTCAATCCATTACTCAGTTTAAATTCATCACTCGAGCTCAAATATTGACTCCTGAAAAAACATCATGTTAAGAGAGCCAATACTCTTTTTAATAGAAAAGAACTAAAAATTGAAATGTCATAATTTTTTATTTTCCAGTGTATAATATGAATATGCAGCTCACACCTTTTGCATAATAATATACCAGAAAGTTGTCTGGTAACTTTTCTCAGTTTTTGCATGGCATTTCAAATGGAATTACCTTATTTTTTCTCTCACTGCTTGTAGTGAGTCTGGCTGAGATGGAGCTCATTTTCCCCATGGCAGCCCTCACAGTGTTGTGTTTTGCATTGGTAGCTGAAAAGGTTTTGATAAAGCATCAGAGTTTTGGTTACTGCTGAGTAGTTCTGGCACAGAACCAGCATTATCTCTTAGCTTTCTTCTGCCTATCTGTAGGCTGAGCCTTGGCAAGATCTTGAGAGGGGACACAACCAGGGCAGCTGACCCAAACTGATCAAAGGGATATTCCACATCATATGATGTTGGCTCAGATATAAAGCCTAAGAAAAGAAGGAAGGAGGATGGGGCATTTTCCATTTTCAGCATTTGCCTTCTAGAGCAACCACTGCATGTACTGAAGCCCTGCTTACCAGGAAGTGGCTGGACATTGCTTGCTGATGGGAAGTAGAGAATAAAATCTTTGGGCTTTTTCCTTTGCTTGTACGTGCACTACATTTCACTTTTGCTTTATTAAACTGCCTTATCTCAACGTACGAGTTATTTTCCATCTTATTTTCTCTCCTCTGTCCCGCTGAGAAGTGGAAGTGATAAAGCAGGTTGGTGGGCACCTGGAGTTCAGCCAGGGTCAACCCACCACAATGCTTCATGCCATTATACATTCAGCAACTTTATTTGTGCAAACTTCATTGTGAAGGTCTATGCTTAGGAATCCAAGAGTCTTCTTTTTCTTTTTTTTTTCTTTTTTGGAACTTGTATATCACTGTGGCTTTGTTTATGCTTCAATAATTTATATCATTATGTATTTCTGAGTCCAACACTTGATCATGCACCCAGAAAAATCTCTGAACATCATATATGTGTACAATATGTATCTGCTTGCTGAAAGTAAATACTAATTTCTTGAAATGTAAGTTTTTCATAGAAATGTACTAATTACAGTAAATCTTTTTCTTTGAAAGATTTTCAGTTCCACAAAAGACAAGGAAAAAAGAGAGGAGAGCTCAGATTATAACAGTCTTTCTGTGAAAAGGAAGGGTGAAATGCTCTTATCCTCCCAATCAGTAACAGCCTATGACAATGTTACTGAAGTTTCATATGATACCATCGAAGTTGTGTTATTTACTAATCCAGTGCCCTCAAATGAGCCAGTGGAATATTGGTCAAGGTTAATCCTTCAAAAAGCATCATACTGTCCCAAGTACATTGTCTCTCACTTTTACCCATTTATCTAATTGTACCTACCTTTACCTATTGTAAGTCTGTCTCTGTCTGGACCAAAGACTGTTTAGTTCTTTGGATAGAACAGGAAAAACTAGAGGGAGATAATAATCAGGCTAAGTCTCTAGAACTGTGGTTAAAGCCATACAGCTGGCTTGTGGAGTAAAACTAGAATAACCACTTCACTAGTGTCTGACTTTAGGTCTTTGTTTTTCTCCAAAAAAATTGAAAAGGTTTGTGTTTCATCCCATTACTAGGTAAGAACTTCGAAAATTTCATCATAAATAAATCTTAAAACAGAAAAGTGTACCTTTATGTATTTGGTTTTTCATACAAGACATTAGAATTCCTTATCTACTCTATATTAGATTATGTGCTATTTATTTTTGCATGTGTATCTGATATAAGCAAAATCAAGTTAAAATACACTTTTGGTTTATGCAAAATATGGTTAATTGGAAAATAATAAGGCTACTATGTTAGATTTGAAATTAGTTCTGATTGAGTTCTTTCTAAAGTCCGTAGGCATCATTTCACCAACTTCATATGAATTTGTATTTCCCAGAGAGACCACATAATGACTTTAGCAGGAGTTACAAATTTCTAATTATATTTTTAAATGAATTACTTTATAATAATACCACTATTCTGAAGTTACTTCACTCATTCTGAAGTTACCAGAAATTTTGAGCCTTTTACTGCATTATTTTTACTGTATTATTTCATTGAACCAATGCCAACTATTATATTTATAATAATTTCAGATTATTCCTTGGTTATAATTGAATAAATATTTTTTTTCTTTAATGTGTTGTTTGAAATGTGTTTTATAATACTGCACTGAGGATATGAAGAGTAAATTTTTTTTTTATAACTCTTGTTTTCAAACCACCTTTACTGTTGTATCATATTCTTCCATGAATGCAGTGGATGAGACTTTTTATTGTTTTCCTTTATACAAAATAAAAATGAGCAAGAGTTTTCCCACAAAAATATGTTCCTTTCAAGCAGTTTTGTTTTAAATCAATCCCTTTCTCTAAGTAGTGATGTCTAATCCTCATAGACCTGTGACTTTCTGTTTCAAATAAGCATCCAAAAGTCAAGGTATTTTTTAGAAACAGACCTTCTAAAAAGTCACTTTCATCTCCAGTTGTCCTCATGTATGAATTTATTATGTCTAGGAGATCTTTCTTTAACTCATAATTTTGAATTTTTCTTTTTAAGTCTCTCCATGTTTTCATGTGGTGTTTGTTTTTTTTTTTCTTGTGAAGGGCTGGGGGTTTTGTTTGGTTGGTTTTGGTTTTGGTTTTGGTTTGTTTTTTGGTTTGTTTTGTTTAGTTGGGTTTTTTTGGAGGACAGCTATATCCTACTGTATGTTTCTTTTATTTTAGCCTTAGAGTGTAATCTTACTTTAATAACAATAGATACAGAGACAGGATTTCTCTTCATGAATTAAAAAAACCTGGACTTCTTTTAGAGTCACTGTAAGAAACATGTGTCACTGAAAATGAGTAAACACATGAGGACACAATTCATTAGGCCTACATTAAACACATCTGTTAAGATGAGAAGAATTGTGTCCTACAATCCTTATTTTTCTCCACTGATTGGAAAAGGACTCAAGCTTCAGTGCCTCATGTGCAGGTATCTAAAGTTAGACAACTCCTTCCCTAAGGAGTTCTTTTGCTTCCACTCTGGTTTTGATTTAATTTTGCTTATTTTTAGATAAGGGTTAAATATTTTCAATATACTTTACAGTCTTATTGTCAATATCGCTAATGATTTGGTACAATAAAAAAATATGGGGGCACTTGCAAATACAGCAAATCAGTTCTATAAAATGGAATTCATGTTGTCTGAAAGGCCTAGTTTGCTGGGAGAAGAAATCACTCCTATTTTCCATTATCTGAGATGGAGCAAATGTTGAGTGAAGCAAAAAAAAATGTGAGAATGGCTGTGAATCTCATGGTGATTTTCATTATCAGACTGACTTGATATCTGTTTTACCTACTTCTTCTTTTAGATTTTGAACACAAAAGTAAATGTAAAACTACAATAAAGCAAAACTTTCATAGCCATTACATTACAAAGGAATTATTTCACTGAATTAAAAAGGAACCGTAAAACACTTTTCAAGTATACTTATGAAAGAATGAGCTCCCTTTTCAAAGTTGTGAATCATATCAGACCATTATCTTTCTATCTATTTCTTAAACAGATAGTAACCATCACACCTTGGTTTACTCAAAGGTAATTTATAATGAAAGGTAGCTCTTGGGCCGCTCATGTGTCTCCAGTCTTTATTACATTCTTTTAAAAAAATCTAAGTCTATGTGATCCTGAGAGTTCCCTTTGCAACTTGTGCAAAGACTTAGTTTCATATTTGCATCTTCAACTATTAAGGATTAAAACTTCAATGCCTTGACTAATCTTCTTTTCAGTAATTCATGCTCAGACTATTTTTAAACTTTTGAATAGAAGATAATAAATTAATTTTTGTTTGTTACAGAAGCTTAGGACTATCTTTTTTTCCCGAGAAATAGTATGTATGTGAGATACAAGCCTATGCAGGATCCAATTGTTAAAATCTGCAAAACATGGCTGAATATATATATATATTAAAATATAAATCATCAAAAGTTTCCTAAAGAATAGTAAATCTATTCTAGAATAGTTATGATCTGTATTCTCTAAAGTAATGTTCCGCAAGGTAGCAAGTGACTTTTCTTTTTCTTTTGTTCTTTTAAAGGGAAGTGGCATCTGTATAATTCCAATCTGGCCTACGATTGTGATACTTCATTTCCAGAATTAGTCTGCTAATAGGCAAAAATACTGGTTTTTACTTTCTGGAATGAAATATCTGTAAAAGATTGTTCAGACACCTCATTGTACAGATGGGACTCAGTTGCCTAGACATTCTGTCTTTTCAGCTGATTATTTCAGGAGTCTGTTTCTATATGTGCTATATGTTTCTATCGTTTATTTTGACTGTATGAACTCTGTTTTCAGTCACTATAGCAGGAGCCAGTTCACATTAAACCTTGTACTCTAGATACCTACATTTAGATAAGTTAAGCTGGAAATAAATTCCACTCATCATGTTTTCAAAGGTTGGCTAACTAGAACAACCCTGCTAGATGCTGGCCAGTAGCAGTGAGACTGGATGTACTAAACATGAGTCATTTTTCTTACTTAGAGCCCCATTAAGCAGCACCGCTCAAGGCCAGTAGACATGCTTAAGGAAGGGAAAATCTGCTTCATTGTGATTTACCCACTTGCAGAAACAGAGGGTTATGCCACAGCTCAACAGACACAGACTTCATCAAAGCATCCTTTGTGGAACCATGTAGTCACCAGCATTTTTTTATGTCAAATCCATTAGATCTCTGAAACATGGAACTTTTCTCCTATTTGGCTTCCTTTGTCAAGTTCTTGCTGCATGCAGTCATCCCCAGGTAACTGCTTTTGCAGCAAAAGCTGAAGTTCAGGGCCTCCTGAGTACCTGTTATGTTTCTCATACAGATATATGATTTGGGCTTGTTATGAACGTAGATTAGATGGAAATATATGTCAGATTTCTAGAAAGGTCATGGATCCCTTGTTTGTGTTTTATTATCAGCAATGCCCCAAGCGTTATGGACATAAGTCAATTTTAATTCAGGGCCAAAATATCTCTGTGACCCAACCTGGAGAAACAAAAATGTAACCTTCACAACAGTGATAGAATGAAATAAAATGTCCAAGAATAAGACACTAGTGCCAAAGACAGGATTTTTTTTGAGGAAGTTGTCTGACTGAGATGTCTAAATGAGAACAAGTCTGAATAGAGAAGGATGTACGAGAGATAAGAAGAAATGTCCTTTTACGCTACCTTTATTGTGTCTGTTCCTTTTTTTCATTTTTTTCCCCTCTGTTTATAGTCTTACATAGAAATGCTCATATATGTAAGTCTCCATCTCCAAGGCCAAGGAGTGGATCCTGTGATCAGCTTTGGGATGTGAAAAATACAGTTTGTGGCTCTTACACAGTTGATAGTGATATAGAAAGTAAAATACTCTTAAGAGAGCCTTATGGATTGAAACAGTGACATTTGGAAAATATGTTGTTAGGGTTAGTGGAGACAGCTGGTTGTTAAAATACACTATTTCTGAAATACCAGGAAGCAAAATCAGAATACAATAATTGTTCTTAAAGGAAGAAGCTACATATAAGCTAAATAGCTGGAAAATAATCACTTAGTACATACTGTGTTGTTGCCTTACATAGATAAACACAGTCATTAGCAAAAAAAAAAAAAAAAAAAAAAAAAGAGAGGAACTGTTAATTAAGGCAAAAGCTTCCTAATAAAATTATTCAGCAAAAGCTACTTATAGACAAAAATACCGATCATACATTGTGACATGCAGAAGACCCTGAGATTTATTAAAACTTTGTTAAGAGTTGGCTAGTTAAAAGTACACATCAGGGATTTTATATTCAGTAAGTAAACATGCGTGCTTATATATTTAAATGAAGATAATAAGAAACTTGAATACATTCCCAGATTACAATGTGCTTGTCTCTGGTAGTTTCAAGATTTAGATACATAAGACAGATAGACACACCTTAAATACAGGGAAGCTGAGAGTACTGACTATTATTTGCAAATTGATTTAGATGAGAAGGTGGCCTCTGCTGCCCACTTTGCCTGTCCTCTGGAGCTTTATCTCTTCTAGCCACTATAGTTGAACCACAAATGGAGGTGGACCTTCACCACAACTCTTTAACAGAGACCAGCTCTTCAAGGCAAACTGAATGTGCCTGTGCTATATATTAATATAAATGTGGTGGCCAGATAGCCACTCAGATGTTCTCTTACTCCCCGTCCTCAATAAATGCTAAAAAAAATAAAATAAGACAAAAAATTTCTTGTGTCAAGAATAACAAACAGGAAGTCACTTGCCAATTAACATCACAAGAACTTGAACATCACTCAATTTGAAGAAAATTATTTTCTTGCCAAATAAAATATAGTCAGACAGTAAAAAACAACTTAACACACCTCTTTTCACTCTACTTCACTGCTTCATTTGCAGCTCCTTTACTTCCTTCCGCCATCAAGTGGTGCAGGGGTGACAAGGACTGGGGATTGCAGCCAGTTTGTAACAGTTCCTTTCCACTGCTTCTTCCTCCTCACGTTTTCTTTCCTGATGCAGGGTGGGTCCTCTCCAAAGGCTTCAGCTTCCTTCAGGAAACTCCGCTGTAGTCCTCTCCAGGGTCTGCAGGGGAATTTCTGCTCTGGTGCCTGGAGCCCCACTTCCCTCTCTTTCATCTCTCACCTTGGTGTTCACAAGGTTGTTTTTCTCAGTTTCTCTCACATTTTTTTCCACCTCCTTCCTCACAGTGCCAGGCAGCATTTTGCCCTTTCCTAAATACATTTTTGGAAGCACTACCATCCTGACTTATGGGGCTCAGCCATGCCCTGTGGTGGATCCATTGGATGTCACTGAATCTACCTGAGTCCAGCACAAGGCATCAGACTCTCTGCTCACAGAGGCTACTCCCACAGCCCCCACTGCCAGCACCAGTGTAGGACCCCAGGCTCACCCCACAAGCTCATCGAAGACATTTTAGGCCAGAAAGATGTAAGGCCCTAACCCCCCCACACCAAGGGATTTATTAAAGGGGTCTTTAGTTCATTTATACCTCGAGGCCATGCGCGGGAAAAATGCGATGGTTTCAGGAGGTCAAAATAACAGACTTTTACTGGCATACTTTGGAAAATAAGAGAACTTGGCAAAAATTTAAAACAAATATGCAATCAACATAAAGCATTTCAGAAAGCATTGAATTAGCAAATTTCAACCCATTCAGGTTTAAGTTACCTAAGTATAAAAAAAGGACATTAGGAGAAAAAGAAGAAGAAGGAGTAAAGAAAGAGAGAGAGAAAATTATAGCTACCAACTTCAGTTCAGCACAGAACCAACTACCACAAATCCAAGGACAATAAAGCTGTGGTGTTGGTTTTACTTGATCTGGACTCCTATGGCCACTCCCACCCCAGGAGTCTGCCAGCCATTCTGGGCTGGTTTAGGGGCTCCAGGGTGCGGGGAGGGGCAGTGCTCCCTGTGTGACAGCTGCACTAAAGGCTCTCATAGACATGGGGTTTTTGGGGGGGCAGAGCATCATTCTACCTTGACAGAACCTAATCTGTCCTCTCCCACACACACGGAGTTGTTTCAAGCCAGTAATAACTTTTACTTTTTAGTCTCTCACAGCTGGGGCACATAAACCCAGTGCAATAGCACACCGGGCACTGGTGTGTCAGATGCCACAGGGGACTCATCTCTTTTTATCAAGGGGAATCACTTTTGGAAGTGAGGTCAAGAGGACAGGCTGAGGAAGTCACCAGCTCATTTTATTCACTTGCTGTTTAATCCAGCCCTGGTCATGAACCAGCACTATGGACAGCCCTGTGGGCTCAACTGAGAGTCTCCTTGTGCATTTCACGCTGCAGAAGGTTTGATCTGTCAGATGGCAAAATCTGTTACTTTTCCTACATGTCTGCAGTAATTTAACAAGTATTTGCATGTAGGTCTGCTTATTTGCAGTCAGGACTTCAGCTCCTCCCATTCCTGTACCAAGTATTTTCATGAATTCAGGGTTAGATCCTTTGAGACAATCACCACCTACCAAAATCCCAGTAGCTTCACTGTGTGAAAAGTGATCCCATGATCAATACCTGTGCTAACAGCTTTCACAAGAAAATGGAAAATTCCATAGGCACTAGAAATAAATGTGTATTTCTCATGGCCTGTGCTCTGCAACAATGTCCATTTAAGGCTCATGTCAGTGGACTGAGGAAGTTGCTGCTTCTGCTTCTCTAAATTTGCTTCTTATGTGAATGCACTGAGCAAGATGTATGATGCATGACATAGAATATATCATTGAAAAGGAAAAATATAATATATAATTGAAGAGATTGTGATTAAAAATTGTGAGCTCAGTAATATTTTTATGAAGTTATAAAATAGTTTTCTACTAAAATTTCAAATTTATATTCAGTTAATATATTCAAATATTCAGTTAATTAACAACTCTCATTGTCCCCAAATCCACAAACATCAATTTATTTTAATGTGCAGCCATTTCTAAGAAATGCAAGTCATAAACTGTAAAAGAAAGTGCTTAGATATGGATTCAAGAAGAGAATAATCAGATTTCGTTCCTCCTCTAGTTAGCCCTATCTGTTGGGCTTTTTTTGTCCTTTTTTATTGTTTCTCCCTTTTTCTAATTAACTACCATTTGTCATCTTATATCAATTGACATAATTATAAGTCATTATGTAGGATACTAATAGCTCTACTAGCAGTTGCCTTACACATAAACTCTCATGTCCAAATGGCCACTTACCAAAGAAGTGGATTTTAATTTCTCACCATTCATTGCTGTTTCAATTGCTCTAAACAGAATAATTGAAGAACAGCAGGTGCTTTTTATTTCAGTTCTTTAATCTTGTTTCTTAACTTACCCTTTTAATAGCAATGTTCTTTCATGGAAAGAAGGCAATTAATTCTTCTCTATGCCAGAAGATGCCACTGTAGCACTCACTTACAAACAGTGAAGACTGATGTCGGGGAGAAGGGTATGAATATTATCAGATACAGCATCTGATTGATTGCTCCTGTGAAGGTATTACTGTGAGTATCCTAAAAGGACAGAGTGTTATTTGGTAAGACAATGATATTCTGCAATATTTTTTATTTTTTTTCAAGAAGTAAATAAAAGTATCTACATATTGAGAACTAAAGAAAATAGTTATTTTATGTTATAATTTCATTAACTGCAATTCTAGTCCAGTATTTGCCACCTTGGATATTTATGGGCTATAGCAGTGTACCAAACATGAATATGAGTACATGTTTTTTCTCCAAAGGATTTTTCTAGAAAGGATTTCCCTGCTGTTTAATGTACTGTATAAATCACTTTGAAAAAATAGTCTTTTTAGGTTGCTATTTCATTTTCTTCTACATCCAGTTAATAGCAGAGAGGTTTGAGATCATCTATCTATTGCAGTGTCATGGTTCTTTTTTTTTCTTTTTTTTTTTTTTTAAATTCTTGTAGTAAGCAGTCCATCACTAGCTTTAGAAACTAGGTTTTTCCCCAGGCAATGAAGAAACAGGGCGGCCAAAAAATATTTCCCCAAAAAGTCTACCTAAAAGGATGCTTTATTTTATTTATTTTATTTTATTTTATTTTATTTTATTTTATTTTATTTTATTTTATTTTAAGAACAATTTGAACCTATTGCCTCTTAACACCTATGCTACTTTCTAGTGACAAGGGAGAAGAGACAGGAAAGTTAACTGTGCACCCCACGATGGTCAAAAAGGCTCAAACTGATAATCTATAAAGAATTACAATAGGAGGAAGCACTTTAAAAACACTTCCTTTTAACAAGCTCTGTATTAATTAATTGTTTGCCCTCAGAGGTGAGGTGGTGTCTACTTAGAAAAGCAAGGAAATATATTCAGAGTGTGTATGTGTGCTTTCCAGTTGCACACTGCAGTCCACTGTCAGATGTGAATGTCGTGAAATGCTCAACCGGAATGCATGTGTGAAATTTAAGCTGTACAGGGTTTTCTGCTGCAAAGGGTGGAAAAATACTACTCACAAGCACTGTACAATGTAAATTCTATGCCATGTATTATCACTGGTTTTTTCTCAGTTAATATTTAAAGACTTCATGTCTTGAGTTCAAGCAGGTTTGTCAGCTAACATTTAAGAGTTTGTGATGTTTCTATGTGATTAGAAGCAGGCCCAGTTTAACTCCCTGGGGGGGTTGGAGGAAAGAAAGAGGGAGGTTTTTTTTCAGTCAGTTATTTAATTATCTTTGTTGCCCTCCTTTAAACACATTCTAATATTTTTAAGTCCACCTTATGTTCTGGAGCCCTAAACTGCACACAGCACTTGAGGTGAGGCTGCATCCATGCTGAGTACGGTGGGACAGTCACTTCTTTAGACCTACACTGTGCTTAATGCACCCCAGGATGCAGTTTGCCCTCTTGGCTGCCAGGGCATGTTACAGACTTGTAGTGACTTTACCATCAACAAAAATTCCCAGATCCTTTCTTCAAGACTGCTCTCCAGTCTCTTTTTCCTGAATCTATACATCCATCCAGGAATACATCATTCCAGGTGCAGAATGTGACTTTTGTCCTAGTCAGATTTCATATAGTAGGTCGCTGCCCAACAGTTTATTCTACCGTGACCTCTCTGAAAGACTTCTTTACCCTTGAGGAAATCAATGGCTCCTAATTTCATCATCAGAAAACTTAATCAGTGTGCGCTCAACTGCTGTGTCCAGGTCATTGCTAAAAACATTGAAGAGCACTAAAATTGAGTCCTGGGGAACACCTCTAGTGACTGACCACCAGGCAGGTGTTACCTCATTTATCATACATCTTTGAGCCTGACCCTTCAGCCAGTTGTTCACCTATCATATTGTGTGCATGTCTAGCTGTATGCTGGACATTTTATTCACCAAAAGTCTGTGAGAGATAGTATCAAAAGCATTGGTAAAATCCGAAACACCTCTGTTCCTTGCCTTCCTCTAGTCCACTGGTCAAAAGTGATGTGTTTCCACATCCAGCACATCTGTTCAACCTATTCAGTGTGCTTAGTCACTCCTCAGTAATACCTTTCCCCCCTTTAGCTGCCACAACAGAATTTGTCATCAGAATTCAGAAGTTATTATATGGAGGAAAAGCCTGATCTCTGTGCCATGGTTTTGAAACACACGTTGAGCAGGTGGTGGGGAAATTGGGGATGCCTTTTACACCACTAAAATTTATGCCTTCTTAGCTATCTTCATGAAATATTAGCTGATTACTCTGTCCTTTCGTTCAGATTTCTGAACGAGCTTGTAGAGAGGAACCAGAAAGGATATTTTGTCAAGTGACAGAATATTGAACAACTGATTACTCTGAGGCACTGGAGACAATGTCCCTTCCTGCTCCTTGCCCTAGCTTTTATATTTGAGCTGATGTCATATGGTCTGGAACATCCCTTTGGACAGTTTGGCTCAGTTGGCCTACTTGTGTCCCATCCCAGGATCTTGCCCTAAACTAAGGAAGCAGTGTTACAGTGCTGGTGCTGTTCTCACCAGTAGCCAAAACACTGGTGTGTTATCAACAGCCTTCTAGCTACCAATGCAAAGCACAGCACTGTGAGGGCTACTGTGGGGAAATGAACTCCAGCTCAGCCAGACCCAATACAACTTCCATTGTTAACTTATATTTATATAAATAAAAGGTGAAATATCATCTTAAATGCACTGACAAAAAATTTTTGATGCACAAAACTTCTTTCTATTTTTGGCAAAGAAGCTAAAGTATATAAATTGTGTGGCCCATCTGTTACAATTGAAGGGTCTTTTCCCAGTAATTACAACAATTTTGTTTGGAAAATAGGATTCATTCTACCCTAAATACAGCTAAAAATGTCTGTGAATTAAGGTATATTTGGAAATTAAATAAAACCCCCAAATCCCCTAATTTTGATACTAACAAGTACCTAACTCAATTTCTGCCGTAGTCGTTGGGTTTCATGTTTGCTGGTGTTCACATGTATTATTCAGAAGCACCAAATATTAGGTACCTATGAGTCAAAGCATTTAGTATACAACAGAGAATTTTTTGATGACTCATGGATAGGGCTAGTGATACAGCCAGTGAATATTATGTCGCTGTGCAGATCAGTTTTGCAATGATAAACTGCTTATTTCTGCTTTTGCAGCATTGTATTAATCTTTATGTTTATCTATAAAAAAAAGTATAATGGATCCAAAATAATTTGTGACGAAGTGTTTAGTCACAGCTGTGCCCATTTCTCATTTTGGAAGAGAGCAGTGGTAAATATTGTGAGAAAATGTTGAAAGTAATTAAAATGAAATACTTCGATGGACCACTTCTGAATATTCTTTTTATGAAATTATCTAAATTTCACTATGTAGTGGGTTAACTGTGTGTGGATGCCATGTGCCCACCTAGTCATTCTATCGTTTCTCTCCTATGAGGAGAAAATATAAGGAAAAGCTCATAGGTTGAGATAAGGACAGAGAGAGGTCACTCACCAATTACTGTCATGGGCAAAATTGACTCAACTTGGGGATATTACTAAAATTTAATATCAATTAAATCAGACCAGTGTAATAAGAAATGAACCTAAATCTTAAGACACCTTCCACCCCAACTCTTTTCTTCCTGGACTCAACTTCATTCTGGATTTTTTCTACTTCCCACTTCACCAGCAACGCAGGGGAATGGAGAATGGGGGTTGCCATCAATTCATCACATGTTCTTTCTGCTGCTCTTTCCTCCTCAGAGGAAGGACTCCGCACACACTTCCACTGCTCCAGTGTGGGTCCCTTCCACAAGGTGCAATCCTTCATGAACAGACTGCTCCAGCATGGATCCCCCATGGGGTCTCAAGTCCTGCTAGCAAACCCGCTCCATCACAGGCTCCTCTCTCCATGGGGCCTCAGGGGCTGCCGGGAGCTTGTTCCAGTGCGGCTTCCCATGAAGTCACAACCTCCTTCAGGTATCCACTTCCTCTGGTGTGGGGTCCTGCATGTGCTGCCAGTGGATATCTGCTGTTCCACCACAGACCTCCACAGGCCACAGGGACACAGCCTGGCTCACAGTGTCCGCACCACAGGCTGCAGCAGAAGCTCTGCTCTGGCACGTGGAACACCTCCTTCCCATTCTTTTGCACTGACCTTGGTGTCCTCAGGCTTGTTTCTGTTGCATATTCTCCCTCCTCTCTCTGACTGCCATTGCAGTGGGGTTTTTTCACCATTCTTAAATACATTATCCCAGAGGCGCTACCACCATTGCTGATTTGGAGCCAGCTCACATTGGCTCTGTCAGACAACGGAGGAACCTTCTACCAGCTTCTCACAGCAGCCACCCCTGTAGCCCCTTGCTACCAAACCCTGGCAAACCCAATAAAGAGTAATATTTAATTAAAATACAACAGAAATACAAAGCAGAAAGCAAGACAACATGTCTGTACTTTTAGTTAAATTTTCAGTTTGGTTGGGAGTGTTTCCATTAACAAATCAATTTTGATAAATCAAATAAATCACTAGTTTGTGTACAAGACAGCTACTGAAGTATGGTCATATAGCACATTTTATTAAGGTTGTGTATGGTAATATCTCATGGCATTATGTGCAGAAGCATACGGCTTTTTCAGACTGTGATCTTTCTCTTTTTATTTGGCTATTTGTTTAAAAAGGTTAAATTTTCACCAAGAATGACTTATTCCTTTGAATTTTTTTTTCATTGAAAGATATCCTGTAAATGTGTTCTTGGATTGTATACAGTCTTTGTAATCCAGTGATTAACTAAGTCAATATTTAAAATTATAAGTATCAATTGTTTGATTGAATCGTTTATTTAGCATACTAGCAGATTTAGCCACTAGTAAGTCATGCAATCCTCAGTATTGAGAAGGACAATTCTTATATTAAAAGATAAAAGAAAAAAAAAATCCCTAATTATCTATTCTTGTTTGCAATGTGAGTCTTTTTTTTTCTTATCATAGAAAACTGGATAATTTTTCTTCCAAACTTTGACATGTCAATTTTCATTGTACTATCTGTGCTTCATTTCTCACTGTGACCTAAGTATTTAGTGAGTCTTCAGGTTTGTGTTCATTTTTACATGGAAGATGAACTTATACTGAAATAACATTTTTTTTTTTTTTTTAAATTAATAGCAGAACGTCTCATTATTTTGCTGGGTATAGTAAGAAGCAACCAGCAGATTTTTTTTGTTTTGTCTGTAATTCAGAACATCTGTCTTAAAAGTGCTCGATCCCTTGGTTCTTTTTCTGGAGTGTATTATAGTATTTTTCCTCACCATACCCTTTGCTTTCCTACTATCTTCTCTGACTGTTCTTGACACAGAACATTTCAGTTTCAGCCATCCATCTAAAGCCAGCTTCTAGCTCTCCTGCACTTTGGATAAAATCTCATTGCTGATGTGTTTTGAACAAGTTTTGAACAATGCTGCTTTAACCAGGTTTAAGTGAATATACATTGCAAAAATGAACAGGTCAAGAGTTGGATTTTGAATAAGTTTGAATATCCTTCTGAGTATGTTAAAGCATTTTGTTTCCTTTTATTCCACTTATATTGCTTTAAGCTGTTAAAATCTCTGAATTTTCTCCACAACTATAAGCAATGCTAAAATATATTAAAGGACATTTTTGTGTGACCCCATGACTCATGGAGTGCTGCCTTCACAAGGGCAGCAAATATCCAGAAACTGATAATTTGCAATAGCTGGCACAACTTTACCTGACTTAACCTTTCAACAGACTTCAGGACCGCAGAGGAATATAGTCCTCATAAAAACCCTTGCTGTACCTATTCCTATTCCCAAGTTTAATTTTACAATGAGTGAGAGTAAGGGCAAGAAAGGAGGAAGGGGATATCACATACTATGGTATTACCATGTTTTCGTATGTGGGCAACAAGCCCCACTCCTCAGCCAAAGAGACCATCTCTAGCTTCAGTAAGTAGTGGTCTAAAAAGTTAAGTTATACTGATCACATTGATGAATTCAGTGAATATAGAACACAGACATCTGCTCTCTTCCTTCTTTTAATCTTAGCTAATGTATTGTTGCTCCTTTTTTCGTATTTTCTGAGGCAATGAAGAGTGAAAAAGTATTCAGAGGCTGGAGACTGGATTTTTAAAGATGACCAGATCTTGTATTTTTCTTTTATTAGTAGAGTATTTAGTTGTGAGCCATACAGTGTGGAGAATGAACACTGTTTGTTTGGTCTGAGTGCACTTACTTGTATAAAAAGCAATCAAATAATTTTTTTTAGCACGTTTAACATAGAATACTGATTTCTCCACTAAATTCCTTCCCACTACCAGGCTCTGATTCTTTAATTATGGGGTCCTGTAAAAATATTCATAAATAAACTACTAAAGATTTAATTGAATCAACTGTATTTACTGGAATTATTTTATTTTTTGCATTGAAATTAATGTCCTATTTATAGTAGTAGTTTTGCAGCATATGTACAATAAGCATACATTAACAAACTAAATACACCCTTTTGGCTTTATACAGCTTAGATAAACACACAGAAATAATTGGTATGGTGCCTTATAATAAAAGTAAGACGATGCTTATTTTTTTTCATGTGAACTAGACCCACACTGAACAGGAAAGTATTTTTTAAGGGAAGTCAGTCAAAGGCTAAAAACAAGAGTTGACTTTTCTGTACTTTAAAGTTATGTGAATCATCTAAGGCTGCATGGTGTCTGATGAAACAACATAAGATGAAAATTATGATAAAAATAGATAAAAGATATTTTTTTCCTACTAGCTGGTTATTGAAAGGAAAGCTTGCTATGATTTTGCCTTCTACAAAGGTTTCTGAATCATGGTTATGACCTCAGGGTTAATAGTAACCTTGAGCAACCTGACTAATAGTCTGTTGCATCATATTTGCTTTTCCGTTTTATCCTTATGGATGAAGTGTGTGTGTACACTGGAACTTTTAATTCTCTGCAATCCTAGGTCAAACAATTGCATCTTAAATTTGAAGTGTGAGAAGCTGTGCATCTGATGCCCTTTATCCAGATTGGCTAAGGATATCAGTAAGACTGAGACTACAGAGGGATCAGACTAGAACGGCATATTTCCTTCCTTTCCTGACCAGAATAAAAGGAATTACCTGTTGTCCTGGTTTTGGCTGGGATAGAATTAATTTTCTTCACAGAACTTTGTATGGTGCTATGTTTTGGATTTGTGACCAATTCAGTATTGATAACACAGCAACCTTTTAGCTATGACCGAGCAGTGTTTACACAGTGTCAAAGCCTTTCTCTGCTTTTCACTGTGCCCCATCAGCACAGGGACTGAGGGTACACAGGCAGCTGGGAGGGGGCACAGCCAGGACAGCTGACACCGACTGACCAAATGGATATACCATACCCTATGGTGCCATGCTCAGCAATAAAAGCTGTGCAGGATGAAAGAAGGAGAAAGTGGGGGGGGAACATTCAGAGTGACGATGTTCGTCTTCCCAAGTCACTGTTGCACAGAGTCCAGCTCTCCTGGAGATGGATGAAAACTACCTGCCCATGGGAAGTGGTGAATGAGTTCCTTTTTTTGCTTTGTGTTTGTGCTTTTTGCTCTACCTGTTAAACTGTCTTTTTCTCAGTCCATGGGTTTCCTCATTTATCCTTCTGATTCTCTCCATCCTCCCTCCGGGGAGGGGTGAACTAGCAGCTGTGTGAGGCTGTGTCTACTGGCCAGGGTTAGATCACACACCTGTGTAAAATTTTTCTCTATTTACTTCCTTAGTGAATATATTGATCTTTGCTTTTTTTCTACAGCTAGTTGCAATATATATGGTCACTTTGAAAGCTCGAAGACCGATAGGAATGAATGAATGGTTTTTTCTGGGTTGTCACTGAAGAGAACTTTTCAGTGGAATTCTGTGCTAAGTGCAGTTCTCTCAGTTGACAATATAATTATACTTATCCCCAGTGTATGTATGCTTAAAATAAAAATATTTGAGGCATACTAAGGCCTGCTATCCATCGCAGGACCTTATAAAGCCCAGTATATAGTTTAACATCCAAGCAGAAGACATCCGTATGTTTTTAAACTCTCACATAGCAGAAAGATGATTAGAGAAGAAAACAGAGTCAGATTAGATCATTAGAAATGAGAATGGGTAAAAATGGATAGGAGGAAGTGCTATGGCTAACTGCTTCCTAATTCCTACTACTAAGTTATTTCAGAGAAATACCTGTTTCTGCCAGAACTATTCAAAACGAAACCCAACCAAATCCCTCAAATGCAGCTTGGTATGAAATTGTCTAGCATACATAATTAAAGAAATACAGTCTTGAATAATATATTTTAGATTTATTTTTATCTTTTCTGAGAAGATCTGTAGAGATTTTCAAATCTTCGCTTCCAAATTGCTAACGTTCATTGCCTATAAAATTAAGAGCTGATCTTTCCTTGGTGAATAATTGAAGTACCTACAAAGGAAAATGCAGAAACGGAAGACGTTAAATTAGTAAGTGGTGGATTTTTTTTAACAAAATCAGTGTACATCTTTTCCTTTAGTGACATTTATAAGCCATAATTGAGTTTTAGGAGCTTGACGTGTTATCGCTTCACATCTGAGTGTCAGCAGGTATTTTTTAGAGTAGGCTGTAAGCCCTTCCCAATTATAAGATATTGTAACTTGTTTTGAACCTAGCCTAATTTCAGAAACATCCTTCCTCTGGCACATCATCTTTTATAAGAAGAAATCTTCCAGGTGGATCTGCTACCAATAAAGAATGGTTGCAAAGAAGAGAAATTCTGGCTTTTTAGGAGGAATCTTTGCTTTTTCTAGATAATGCAATAACTTTTCATTATCGAGTCTCTTAGTCTTTTCTGTTTTCTTGTTTTAGTTGTTTGGGCTTTTTCTGTCCATTTATATAACACCAAATGTGCAACAACTCACTGGTATAAGTGAGACAAAGTACTTCAATGTTGTGAAAAACATTCTGGTCAGAATATGCATTGTTTCTACTAGTAAATCATTTTATGGATCTCACCATCTTATCTGTATTTCCAGTATTGATGTTGGTCCCTCAGAGCCTATTGTGCACGCACATATGGATACGTCCACTCTAGAAATTAAATAAATGTACTTCCATCTCTGTTACCCCTTTGTTTTGTTTCAAGTACAGTTTAACAGTGCCAACCTTGTACTCTCATGGTAGTAGGAGTCATATTTCCTATTTTAACCTTCTGTGACTCATCTAATGCTTCAAAGTCTTGCATCACTTATCTTACTCTGCCTTATCCTTACAAAATAGCTGTCTGTTTTCCAGACTTTTCCTCCTATATTTTCCTTTTTGATAGCCTCCTTTCTATATAATCTATATTCCAGATTATTCTTAAAAATATAGCTCTTATTCTTATATCCTATTGAAAGACTTCTGCTGAATCTTTGTTCCTTTTTGTTTTATCTTGGATTTGTGATGACTGCTCTGCTTTTGGCATTCTGGCATTTTTGTTTTGCTAAAGCATGTCTAGTTAGAGAATCATAGGAAGGAATTAGAACATTTAAAGGAGTAGAACCATTGCTAAAAAACACCCTATCGTTCAAATTTATGTGATTAGATAAATTAAATTATAATTAAATGAAATATAAATATATATTCTTATAGAAATATATGGTGAATTTCAGTAGCAGGATTTTACTTCTGTAGTTTCTGAAAAGTGAAGATAGAGCATTGTTGTACCTGCTTATAGTGCTACATAGTTAAAATACATGAAGAGCTTCCATAAAATGTATTTGATATTAAATATTGAGTATAAAAGAGGCTTTTTCCCTATACCAGAACTTTGGATTAATATCTTGAATATTTACCAGATGTCATATTAAATACACGTGTTTATGATGGCAAAATCCTCTTGTCCATCACCAAGCCTGAAGAGTACTAAACAGACCAGTTTGAGAGGTAACAGAAATCTCCCAAATATAAGTGAGTTTATCTTATTTTTGTATATTCCAGTATAGCCTTATACCTACAGAATTTTTTTAATCTATCCATATTGCAAAGAAAGGTCTTCAAATAAATGAAGCTATTGAAATCCTGAATTACATCCCAGTGTATAGTGTGCCAATAACATATTTTTTCTAAAGTAATCGAATTCCAGAGAAAAGAGACATATATTTTAACACCATATCAAGAAGTATAAAACCTTATTTTTAGAATGAAGCAATTACTTGACCCTGGATAATCTGAAAGGACTTATGAAATTCATATGGATATGAAATAACTCAAGTTATTTGAAAAGAAACATAATTACTTTTCAAAATTGTAATCAGACATAATAGTCCTATTATACTTTATAACTTGAAGATCATTATATATTCAATCTTTCTTTTTCTCTTTTTTTCAATGGAGCGTTAAGATCTCTATCAGAATAAAACTGAAAATCAATCAATTAATTATTTTAATTTATAAATTATACAAATAAGTGCATTAAAATCCATAAATAAACGTAAATTTAAGTATATAAGTATTTTTTATTTGGCTATCAGAAACAAAAAATCATAAATGGGGAAATTTTAATATTTTAATTTATAGTTTTTCCTTCTGTTTTTATGTGCTGTGGATTACATTATAGAAATGTGCTGTGACAAACAATACGCTTCTTTTTTTACAAGACTTTATAATTCAATATTTCATTCTTAAACATAAAGACACAGATAAAAAAAATTTTTGCACTCTTTTTGAAGATTAGCTCTTTTTTTTTTTTGTTATTTGTTTTCATTTTGCTTGGAGTATAGCATATTATCTATTAAGTACAGGTGCTAATCAGAAAGGAAAGTGTATAATAACAGACTTAGAAATATATGACAAACTGAAGTCAGTGACAAAATTTTGTATTTTCAGTTGTGAAGTTTTGTATAAGTTGATTGCTTGTCATTTACAGCCATGCTGATCTGTAGACTTAGTAGACTTGAGGACCCTGATATGACCTGAATTTTGCAAGCGTTAAAAAAACCCAGATTAATTCTGATTTTTCTGAGGTTGCTCTGAACTTGTATGATTTAAATATGAATGAGATAAAGCATTTGCCATAAAGGATTTTGCAGTCTGAAAGGGAACATTTTAATTTAATATGCTACATTTAATATCTGAAAGTGTTCAGCTTGTAAAATTCTTTTCTTTCTTTCGATCCTCTAAAAGGGCAAATGAATAGGTTATTCAATCACTGGTACCATAATTGTCTTAGATTCTATTACAGAGAGTTTTCTGTTTACTGCTTAATCTCTCTTAGGACTCTTCTCTAAATCCTTGTCTTTGAACAAACCAGTTACATTTTTTTATTATATTTACAAAGCTCTTAAAGCACCATTAACTTGCAAAGAGGCATAAACAATGTAAATATATTTGAAAATCTACTTTTCATGTAGAAGAAATATTTCTGACTAAAATAAAAATAAATCCTTCCTAGAACAGAGTTTTCTGGCTGTTGAATAGCTTAGTATTTGTCACTGTATTATAATAGTCTTACTATCGGCTTTTCCAGTTTTTAATTGCTGCCATTTCTGTTGATGATGAGTGGCTTGCCTACAACTTGAAATAAGAAAAAGTCAGTTTCTGACTAGGTAGATAATACTCATGTAGAATTGTCCAGACATTGCTTAATGAATCCAATTCTATGTATTGTCATTGCCTGGAATCTCTGTCCTGTGGGAGAGGGGAGTGCGTGAGAGGCCTAGAAGGTGTTTGACTGTTGACTGAGGTCAACTCCTCACATATACATTGACAGATTATTGTACCTATACACAGCAGTTATAAATGCTCCACACTTAATACCTAAAATCCATTCTAATGGCATTTCTTTTATAATTTTTTTTTTTTTTAATCTCCTACTTAGCTTGTAAGGTCATTTGTCCCACAAGGAAAATTCTGACCTGCTTTGCATGAGCACGACACATTCTTATTTCATAGTTTGGGGTATTTTTGTTTTAATAATGAAGCTTGAGGTATTAAAGAGTGACTTAAGATCCTACCTACTGTTACTATGTGTCTTCGACTACAGGGAAAAGATAATTTTCTTACGGGTTTTATTTGGCTTACTAAATAAAAAAGGCCATGTGTTATATCACTGTAGAGTTTAATGCTGTGTAGCCATAGGAGATAGCACAGTGAGTTCCTATGCCCTAATGAATGCTTACAATACAGAGAAAGATCTTTTCCCTGTGTAGAACAAATAATGTCCAAAATATGATGCATTGCACTATAAAGAGGCCTATTTATACTCAGAAAAAATTGATTTTTTTTTCATTTATCATTTTTATTAATCCTTTCCTCAAATATATAACTGAAATACAGGCTCCAAATTTCATTATTAGCCAGCTTATGTATAATTAACCTTCAGTTCAAGTATAAAAGAAATAAAGACTTTTTAAAATTCTTTTCTTTTTTAAGCACTGAATATAAGTGATATAAAGTGGGAGTTATCAGTTCCTAAATCTAGAGTAATCTATATTCACTTTTACATTCTATCAAAAGTATTGGATAATGCCAAATATATTTATCAAACTCTATGTAATTAAGAAAACCTGGATGAATTTTTTTTTCATAGCTACTTTTCTATGATGACAAGAAAGAGATTCAGAAAACTGAAGATTATCTAAATACATTCACATGAAAATCCAGACTCAAGAATAAACCTGATTTTCAGAAAATAGATTAGGCACTTTAAACAAACTTCTCTTAATTTCTAATTGCCCAAGTTTTTTGTTTTCTGCATAGAGACTAGGATTCTTATAGACTACATCCTTAGAGGTAATTATGTGTCTAAATATGATTTACTTTTCAAGAAAGGAATCTAATTTCTTTCTGAAAACTTTTTATGTGAATTAACAAGTACTAAATAGCAAATTAATTGAAAACAATGGAAATAATATATTTTAATTTCTGATGAACCAAAGGAATAAATAAAATCTAAACCTCCAAAAGGGTTGAGTTTGACTGACAGGTTATAGATGTGTTACGTAGAAATGCATTTTTAGAAAAGACTTGGGAGATTTGAACTTCTGAGTAGCAATACATATGACTGGTTTTTTGTTTGTTGCTTTTGGTTGGTTTGGCACCTTTTTTTTGTTAAAGAAGTTGATGTTGGTGAAAGCTACTTGATTGTGAAGCACTGTCTACTGGTTCAGTGAAGATGATACAGCTAATAACTTATGCTTTTTGGCCAAAGTTATGTTTTTTGAAAATAATATCTTACATGCAGTGCATCATATAACTATGCGCATAACATTGCAGTCTTCCTTTTTTAAAAAACACCTGTTTGTATTTACTTTACCAAACTCTAACAGTGGGCATGCTTGCCAAGTTTTCGTTACTAACATCTGAGAAGTCCTTTGAGAACTCACTGTTTATGTAAATTTCTTAGCAACACTGGAGAGCTAAATCTCTGGTACATTAATGAGGAAAATTGTAAGAGCATAAGTAAACAGACAAAAAACTATTAGTATCTGGAGACTGTTTCATGTAGTATAATAATGGCTGCATGTCATTTTCTCATACTTTTGTATAATTTTTCATTTATAGCTTCGCAGTCTAAACATGCAGGAGTTCTGCCTGTTCCAGTAAGAACAATTATTACAAGAATCTAATAAATCAAATTCAGTCTGTTCCATTTTTTATCATGGACAATACCAGTCCCTGCTCAGAACTCAAAGTACTCATGTAATTGATTGAAAAAGAAATTTCTAACTTTAGCAGTCTTTGTTTCTTTGCAAGGATAAACTTGTCATTAATATTACAAATGTTGAAGAATGTTTTACAAGCTCTGAGGGACTCCTACAGATTTGACCAGTCAATTATCTTCAGGCTATTAGCTAGCTGCTCCTAGAAAACATCTGTCTCATACTTAGGAGTTGGGATGCCTGATAGAGACAGTGAAAGGAAACATGCTTCTGTGAATAACATAAATTAATTGTACTATGAAAAAGGTAACCTCTTAAAGTATGTTTATTTTCCCATAGTATTTAATTCACTTTCATGTAATTTTTAACTAAGTTTTTGTTGAATGCAAACCTTAGCCTCTGCTGAAATTGTTTGCCTAGTTACATAGACAGGATGTACTTATAACATCTCAAAAATTTTTGCATTAAGTTTTGCAAAGAAGCAATATGCTATTTTTCAATTTTGAAATTCCTTTCCTGTTGAAATATTTATTTAAAAGCAAAATCTCAGGCAATGCTATGAGATTAGGAGGTAAAGAACATTTCTAGGTATCAGTTACCCTGTAGTCAGATTCCTTTAGCTTTTGCTCTGTAATCAGCAACTGGACTCTTTTGTTTAGAATCAGACTGGAGATTTTGGATAGAAGCTTTATTTTTGCTGTATTGGCAAAGGTTTGCTACAGTGTCTTTTTCTGGATGGGTGCAATTTACTGTCTCATAAACAAAATATTTTTTTTAAGTCTTGGGCCTAAGGCTTGTTCTGTTTTAAAGTGAGGTATTGGCTTAGGTGCTCTTTCGACACCCAAACATTTAACAGAGGTCTTCCATTGTGGTCACAGAATTTCTCGATGATCCTATCAGTTAAATAAAGACGTGAAGGCCCTCATTTATTCTGAACAAGTCTATAGCATTGTTATGGGTCGGAGCCACTTCAGTGACCTCCAACCCATAGAAGCTGACATTTTTGTGTGATGAACGTGCAGGGAGTGGAGGTTATGGCTTGCTTTGCCTATTGTGAAGGGAAGTGCTGCCATTTTTAACTCTAGCCAACAATGAAGCTTGGAAACTTGTTTCTTTGTCCTGATATTTTCTAGTCAGCATGTCTTCATGAGGGGAAAGTCCTGCCTGTTAAACCTAATTGCCTTTTATGACAAGGTAGCCCACCTAGTTGATGAAGGGAAGCCAGCTGATGTAATCTTTTTGGATTCCTGTAAAACTTTCAACACTGTCTCTCACAGGGTCCTTGAGGACAAAATGGCCAGCAGAGCTGGATAAACACATCATGTGTAGGTGAGCAATTGGCTCCGGGTCATGCACAGAGGGTAATAGTGAATGGGGGAACATCAGACTGATGACCTGCCACTAGTGGGGTTCCACAGGGCTCCATCTTGGGATCTGTGCTCTTCAACATCTTCATAAATGACTTGGACACGAGACTCAAAGGTACACTAAATAAGTTTTCAGATGACACAAAACCAAGAGGAGATGTTGACTCCCTCTAAGGCAGGGAGGCCCTACAGAGAGACCTCGATAAATTAGAGGACTGGGCAGTCTTCAATAAGAAGTTCAGCAAGGGGAAGTGCAGGATCCTGCACCTGAGATGGGGCAACCCTGGATGTACATACAGACGGGGGAATGGGATGCTGGAAAGCACTGCCTTGGAAAGGTCAGCAGTGAATACCAGTCAGCAGTGCTCTGGCAGCCAGGAGGGCCAACTATATCCTGGGGGCATCAGGCAAAGCATCACCAACTGGTCAAGGGAGGGGATTATCCTGCTCTGCTCTGCACTGGGGTGGTCTCACCTTGAATATTGTGTGCAGTTTTGGGCATCACAATGTAAGAAAGATATTAAGCTGTTAGAGAATATCCAAAATAGAGCTATGAAGATGGTGAAAGGTCTGGAGTGGAACAGCTGAGGTCACCTGGTTTGTTCAGCCTGGAGTAGAGGAGACTGAGGGGAGACCTTGTAGCTGCAACTTCCTCATGAAGGGAAGTGGAGGGACAGACACTGATCTCTTTGGTGACCAGTGCCAGGACCTGAAGTTGTGTCAGGGAAGATTTGTCAGATAATATGGAAAGATTCTTCACCCAGAAGGTGATTGGGTAGTGGAAGATGCTCCCCAGCAAAATGATCACAGCACGAAGCCTGACACAGTTCAGGAGGTGTTTGGACAATGCTCTCAGGCACACAGTATGATTCTTGAGGTTGTCCTGTGCAGGGCCAGGAGTTGGACTTCAATGATTCTTGTGGGTCCCTTCCAACTCAGGATATTCTATGATTGTAATCTAAAGGTCTGTTTAACTGTACTGAAATGCCCATCCTTTCCAACAGTCACCTATAGTAGATATAATTATTACTAGAAGCAATAGTGCTCTGTAGAAAAGGGAACAAACAATATGGAGCACAAGGCTTTTAGCTTGTCATCTGCTTAGTGCAGTGCATTATCCTGTATTCTTATATTAGGATTAGCTCTGTCCTGGTGCCTCTCATTCTGCCAGCTATGCTTTGCAATGATACTGTAAACAACTTTACTGTGCTTGTGCCTTGCACTCCAGCAGCAATGTTCATTCTTCACGTTTTGTAGCCAAGTGCGCCTGCTGCCAAGAGCTCTCAGAACTTCTCTTGTAGTGCTGTCATCTTTCCTGGTACTTTTAGTGACTGCCTTAAGTTTTCAGTAGAGAAAGGAATATTTTGAATTAGAGTAGCCTGACACTTCTGAACAACAATCTGAGGCACAATACACATTGGTTGCTATAATAGATTTTAGTTGTTCTCTTCAGGGTACTGAAGCACTGAACAAAAAGGTGAACTATTTTCTTTGTATTAATTTAGTATCATCCACCTACTGTAACACTAATAATGATAAGTAGCCAGATAGCAGTAAGATTTCTTTCAGCCCCAAATACATTTATTGTAATCAGAGAAGACAGTCTATGGTGAATTAGTGAGCATTAATCCAGGATTTCTAAACTGTCTGGACACCTCCAGCTGTTGTGGGAAAAACGAAGAGTTTTTTTGCTGTAATTGCTCTTTTACTGTAGAAGCTCTCCTGAGATGAAAAATTTGGCAATTTCCCTTATTTGGTTATTACTAAACATATAGCTCTGCTGGTTCCTTCATATCGCTCCAAGGCTCAATACTTCACAAAGGTACATCTCTCCTATCACTTACAAACTGTGTCATTAAGTTTTTTTAAATTTTTTTTAATGCTGTTTTTCTTTGTTTCTTTTCTGGAGTTGTTTGTGAACTGATTTACATACTATTAGATGGAGGTAGGTACTGTGCTGTGAAGAGTCTGACCTTTGGCAACGTACAAAAAAAATGGTGAAAATTGTATTACCTTTTCCTTTCTCAGTTTTAGAAATCTAATTTTATTAGTAGCTAAGGAAATGACATCCACTTAAAAAAAATATGACATTTATTCTGCCAGTGTCCTTTTACTTTGTATTTCGCAACTTTTTTTTGTATCTATATTGGCAGAAGAAAGTAAGTCTTGTGACATTTTTCAGGGGTGATTTTTGAACACTGAGTTTAATGCAATAATTCAAATGGGAGACTTATAAAGTAGCCTGAAAATAAGAATTACTCTAAGCAAAGTCCCTCCTTCAACATTTGTGAACTGTTTAAAATATTCTTTGCTCTTTTACAGTGAATAAATAAACTAAAAAGAGCCAGTTTAGAATTGTGAAGCCCCATATTTCTTTGGGGACAGTGCAATTTAAACCTAGCTGAGGAGGCAATGACTAGTGTATTGTGATATGGCATCTCAACAGAAATCAGTGTCCTCCATACAAAACATGGGACTTCAAACTGTGGTCAAAAAAGGTGTGGAGCTTATAGGAAGTCATGCAGCAGGGACAAGTCTGTGGCAGCACATATTTAAATAAAAACCACAGACTCAGCAGTCTTTCCATTTGACAGGAGGAGAGAGGTACATCACTGAAAGGAGCTTTCAGTGTGACTGACCACAACAGAGAAGTTACTATGCATTTTGCTCTGGCAAATTGTGTACTTTGCGAAAGAAAAAGAGTATAGAGTAAGACCAGACGCATTATCTTCCCCTCCTGCCCAATGGAAGGCTTCTAGCGTAGTGTAGTCAAAGCATCCACTCCTTGGACTCAGTGACTGTCCAAGGCTTTATCTGACTCTTCTAAGGTAATTATTGACTTTATTTATGTTGTCTTCTCATCTGTGTTATGGTATATGGTACAGTTATTGTACCATATATGATGAAGCTTTAGCAGCGATATGAGGATCAAAATGGCAAAACAATAGTATTAATTCTGAAAAGCCATTATTCCTTCTGTAAAGCATTACATCTTTATCTCTGCCTTTATTTACTGTTGTTATTATTATTTTTAAAACTTTTTAATTGTTAATTGAAGAAATTATGTGATAGAGTCTTAAGGCTGCTATGATCATTGACCTTGACAAAATACTCTTTGTACATGCAGGAATTTTTAAAAAAGATAGAAGTCACTGCAGATTATCTGCTGACACAAAGTTGTGGACATTTCTAGAGGATTATGGATAATTTAAAATACTTCTGAAAATTTTGAAATAACATCAGTTTATCATTATGAACCTAGTTTCATTAAAAAACAGGACAACCATAAAAAGGTACACTAA
The DNA here is from genome assembly GCA_035584735.1 of Pseudotriccus pelzelni. Lineage (NCBI taxonomy): Eukaryota > Metazoa > Chordata > Aves > Passeriformes > Tyrannidae > Pseudotriccus > Pseudotriccus pelzelni. The sequence goes on from JAWMRA010000001.1 coordinate 73,211,287, forward strand.
AGCTTAATGTATTTATTAGTTTTAAGAGTAAAATAATTTTTAGACTACCATACTTATCTGAACTCCTTTACTTTTAAAATTTGAAAACAAATGAATACATTTTTCTTCATAGTTGAATTACTGGTTTTATGATGGTTTTGTGTTTCTTTTTTCCATGCCAAGCTTCAGTCTAAAGAACATATTTACCATACAGTTGTGAACCTGTGAAACCAAGGGTTACAGTAAAACTGATGTTTCAACATTTGATACAGTAGTGTGAACAATTTCATAATAATTTTATTCATTATGAAAGTTCTTTAAAGGAATTCCTAAGACATTTTTAAAGATGGCAGACCAAGGACTGTGGGCCAAGACTAGGAGTGCTCTTGTAAACTGCAGCAACACTTTTGTTTAAATTATGACCTTCCTTATATCGTATCCTGACAATCTCTTAATCATTAACCTTCTTGTATGTTTTGACCAGAAGTAAATTGTTATACTATATAATGAGAATTCCTTGAATTCTTTACATCTGTTTTCTTGGTAAGAAAACCACAACATGTATTTCTATAGTTATTGCCTTTATGGGTCTTGAGAAAAAAGACTTATAGATGTTGACTAACTTAAGGTGTGTTGTCTTGGTATGTAATGCTGTTTTTACATGACATCTATTTACAACATCTTGGATGAAATATTATCAAAACTTGACTGATATTTTAACTTGGTCAAGGGTGAAGCTACCTAACTGAGAAACAGTGGGTTGTATTCTCAATGCCTGAAACAAAAGGCTGTCCTATCCTATTGCTACTCATGCTTAGCACTTCAGAATTATATTAGTTACTCTATTAAGTTATAGAATTAATAACCTGGGTGGATTCTAGAATGTGTTGTTACATACTAATTATACATTGCCAGTTGTTTCAGGAGTTGTTGCCCGTAGTTATTTTTGTCCTAACTATTCAGATTGCTTTTCTCTCACACATATTTTTCTGGTTTTGCTCTGGTTTCTGGAAGGCACATTATTTTATTAATCAAATTGTACTGATTCTAAATAAGTACTCTAAAGGCAAATTAAACTAAAATTAGAAAGGAAAGAAAAATGAGAACATTGCCAGAACAGTTCTGGAGGGAACTGTGTGGTCAGTAAGGTGTTTGAGTTGGGGAAGGAAAGAAAAATGAAGGGAAATGAGCCATAAAGAGTAAAAACTGTTTGATGCTGGGTGGGATATTTTGGATACCCTATTAATCAGTCTTGGAAGTAAAACCAGAACTTTATTTTTTTTTCCATGCTTCTATTCCTGAAACCATTTGGTCTGGGAAACATCTTTCCTGACAGATGATTTGAGCTTGTCATAATTTATATGATCAGTCACAGGACTAATGCAAAGCACTCCTGTCAGCAATAATTCCTTATTGTTTCTCTCTACATATTTCAAAGTACAGTCCAACAGACAATGACTATCAGACATAGGTATGCAGAAAAATGTACGTATAAGATATAGGCGATTCACATCTGGTTAGTCACTCTCCTCAAAGGTTTTAAAATTGACTTTTCCCCACCAGTTTCTGCATGATTTCTCCAAAGATATCTTTTGTCTTTACTCATCCTTCCCCTTGCTAGGATTTTAATTCTGTTATAGAAATATTAATATCTTAAAGTACAATTTAGGCCACTTTGATCTTCTTTGTAGTTCATTAGCCTATGGAAAACTGTTTTAGTTTTAGTTTGCTTAACTGAATTTCAAAAGAAAAAGCATAGTAAAAGATTTCAAAAAGACTACCAGCTTTTTTTCTAGGAAAACACATATATATCAGTGGCATAAGTATCAGGTCTTTTTCTTTGTATTGTCACTTTGGAAATGGACTAATTAACCTTAAAAACACGCACTTCTTTTACTGGTGTGGCAAACTTTTACTGATGCAGTTAGGGCCACCATATATTTAGGCATCATGCTTATATGGACAAGGTGGATCTGGATTAAAGTAGCAATAATTCTGTGCCTATTTTGTTGGCTTTCTCCTAGGGAAGGAGCTTAAAGGGTTTCTAAGTCCAAAAAGTCATGCACTTTTTGCATAAGCAGCTAAACACATGGGAGGATTGGTGAATGGTTGATAGTACTATGATCACAGATTCTCGGCCTTGTATAGCTTTCATAAATCCTTTCACCAGGTATATTGATTCAGCCTGTTCATCCTTCTCATTTCCTTGAGTAGAACAGCTTGAACCAAGATCTTGCCTCTGTGTCTGCCCCATAGAACAGCTTGAGCTGTGTCTGCCCCATTTGAGCAAGTTCGTATTGGAAAACTGAACTGAAAAATGTCTGTATCATGTATTAGGCAGGTTTGGGAGAAGAGTAGGCTTTTGTAATGAAGTGGATCCTCAGGAGAGAATGAGAAAATCATGTCTTGGAAATGCAGGAGAAGGTGGAATGACTCCTGGAAACAGGGCTACGTGGGGAAAGAACTCCTGTAGCCTGAGACCTGGCTAAATATCTCTGAAATCTGTCATAGGCACATGACATCTCACTTGCCTCAAGCAATGCTTAACCAAAAATAGGAAACACAATCAGTAGAAGCTACATGGGATGGCAGAACTCTTAGACAGGAGATGCAAAAATAAACAAACAAGACAAACAAGCAGAGAAAAATGAACACCAGAGGCAGAGATCTAGGGAAAGAATATAAATGATGAGCAGTGCGAATAAAATAAATAAGTGTAAAGGCTATAAAAAGAAACAAATAGGTCTCTAAAGAAGGTCAGAGATCCGAGCAGGTGTGAGAATACAATTTGCATTTTGAAAAAAAATTGCTTTGTATGTTTGAAACCCTAGTTTGTACATGCAGATGAGGAACTTGCAAACTCAAGGTTGTGTTTTTATGATAATGACTGATTTGCATTCAGTAACAGTGGTCCTGAACACATACCAGGTGCCATACACTTGTGATTATAGGCAATATTTTACCTATATTACTAGCTGAATAATGCACTAACTCTTAGGCTTTTCTGAACGCTTCCTTCCTGTGCAAGCAGAAATGACTTCATCCATTATGTTCTATGTCTGTATTATAAAAATCACCTTCAGTTAGATATAAATATTGTGATTTTTTTTTTTTTTCAAACCAAGCTGAAACAAGGTGTATTAAGGAAGTTAAGTAAAAGCAAAAATGATTTGAGGTTAACTCTTCATGCTCAGGCAACTTCGTGCTTCTTCATCATCATAATATTTATTGAAGATACATGCCAGTCTCCTTTATCCTCACAGGCACAGATTTCACTTCTTCAGTCACACCACAGAACTAAGTAAAACAGTGGTTCCAGAAATGCTGCCATTCAATACCATGTCACATTCGAATGTGGTTTAGTATCTTGTTATGTACTATGCTTTACCTGTTATTGTAGATGAAACCTGTAGCAGTCTCAAACACAAATAGGCTAATTTAAACAGCAACAACAAAAACTCCGAAACAAAGCAAAACAAAAGCAGTAACATAAATGAAAAGTAAGAGAAAATAAGAATAAGGGAATTTTAGGTCACCTGGGTTCCTATAATGGCCATTGCCAGATATCTCAGGTTGCAGTTTGTGTCTTTTAATTATAATAATGAAAAAATATGAATGAAACAGGATCACAGACAATTTTGTAGATATTTATAGTTTCAGAGCTCTTTGTTTTTCTTTATTTGTTCTCCTAAAAAGTCTTACAGAAAGCATTTTGAATAGATTTTGAGTAGCGTAACATTTCTGTAAGAAACTGTGTATTGCAGAAGCAGATAAGACAAAAATAGTATTTACAGTGGATGGGATATCAAGTTATTGCATTTGGTATTTCTTTATTGATGTGCTGTATTAAGAAAATTCATTCCGTTCAGTGTCTCAAATGTCTCATTTTCAGTGTACAGTGAGGAGTTATATTTTTGTTTCAGTAGATAAATCATAGTATAATTTCTCAGTTTCTACTTTTTCCCATCAAGTAGGCCATGGTTCTGTATTCTCCTATCTCTCCCCCCATCCCGAAAACACCTTTCCCTAAAAAAAACCCAAATGAAAACAAGTAATGAAAGAAACCCAACCCATATGTAAATGGGTTTATTGTATGAGTTGATAATTTTAATATATTCCAGTAATAGAAATAATTATACTTGCTTGCATTTAAAATAAAATCAATCAGCAATAGCTTTGTCAAGGATCAAGTTGAAAGTGTCGACTTAGACTCAAGTAAAATATGTAGTTCTAAGTCATCTTGACTCTACTCATGTTAATGTAGGAATGTTTCTTAAAGTGTATATTAACGGATAAATCCCATTTGGCTTTCACAATTTTAGTAGTGTAATTCCCACTCCTACTCTTCAGGGATCACAGCATAGCATAGGAAATCTCTTGGGACCTAATTCTGCCAGTCTTACCTTAAGCAGCCATTTAATCCACCATAATCCCAAGGAAATAATTTTAAGGATTTGCAGAGGAAAGTGTTAGTCAAAATGAAAGATCCATCCTGTGCAAACAAGTCATGATTGCTGTTTTTAACTTTCTGTACAATTCTTACTTTTAATGTGTACTCTTAATTCAGAATATGTTGTGTGAAGAGAAAGAAGACAATTTATTAACCTTAATTATTTACAAATCTCCCTAGTTTTCACTTTTGCAAATCATAGGTAATTAAGGTTATGTTGTAATTCCTGTTATAAATCACTGCTCTTACCTGTTTATTGATTGGGCAAATATTTTATTTCTCTGATTAAGGTTTGTTTTTCCCATGTGTGAAAATTTGAAGGAAAACAATACTTTCAGTCATTTGCAAGACAGTGGTTTTTTGCTTACTTATTCCTTAAAGATGTCTGTGAAGAATCCACAGTTTGGAGCAGCTCCTGTGCTGGTTATCAGCAGATTCTGTTTGCCATCCAGATGAGACCTATTTGAAATATTAAGCCCTTAAAACCTGCTGAATCCCTAACCAGTAAATTTCAACACAGTAGCATGAGTTTCCTGGTAGTGTACTCTTAATATGTATGTAGGAACAAAGCTAATTCTCCACACAGAGCATGGTGCAACTTGAGTAGAAATACTTTTAAACTTTGTTCTAGGCAAATACTTGTTGGATTTCAAGTAGGAGACCAGAACAGGAGACGAGATAAGAATTATACTTGCATTTCTCATTTTTACTACTCATTAAATGCTTGTCTGGTTTAATTTGACAAGGTAGGCAAGGAGAAGTCTCCCATTTTTTCACTGTTGCAGAGGCATTTCACATTTGTTTAGACACACTACCTTTGAAATACAGGATCTTTTAGATAATGTTGATTATATTATATATTCCTTTTTAAAGCCAAGACTTCAGGGACAAAATTCTGTTTTCTAGCAAAGTTTCCAGCTTTAGAACATCAGTACATTTACATATAATGTATAGAAAGGAAAACATCCTCAGGTAATGAACCTATTTCACCAGTGGGCTTCCTAGAGGAAAAGAATTTGCTAAATGTTCATTTAATTCAGTTGTCATTTTGGTTCCAAAAGCCAGATAGTCTACTTCCTTTTTTTTTCAGGCTTGTGTCCTTGCTCCTAGTTTTCCACAGTACAGTATGTAATTACTTTTAAATAACTACAGTGATTTCCTTCAAGAACACCTTGTAGACTGTACCTCATATTTATCTGTGCCTATAGAAATGTGGGTAGAACTTTACCTATATATGCATTCCTGTACTGCACTACTCCATTGTGAGACATATTCCCAGATGCCCCCATAAAATTTAATATCTCTGTCCATTTTAACCACATGGAAGATAGAGACCTTTTCTTAAACATGAAACTTGATTAGAAAGAATAGCAATTTGCATTTTCAGTACTTGAATTTCTAGACCATCATAATTTAATCTTTCATTTGAGAGGCTTTCTTGTCAAAGCCTCAATAGCCATGAGTCAAATACCACATTATTTCCTCATGTAAGCAACATCTGAAGTCATCAATGGAAGAGGAAGCAGCACAGTGAAAAGAAAGACTGGAAGGATAGGCAGTTAGAAAATTAAAATAATGGTGAAAAACATCATGACTGCCTGTGACAAATTACTAGAAAGGAGCCCAGAATCTGACCTTCTTATTCTCCAAAATTAGGAGAGCTTGGTAGAGAATTTTTAGCTGCAGAACTGAAAGAGGTAAGTTTAAGGTCATCCTAAAGCTAAAGCACTGCAATGCTGACTTTACCTGTCTTTTCCTTACTATGAACTGCATTTTCCCATTTCATTGTTTTTCAGCTACAGGGCCTTTTCATTAAATTAAGTCAGTTGAAATTAAGTCATGTGTGTTCTTTTGAAGACATGTGATTTATTTATACATGTTTTTCTTAATGTAGATTACTTGTACCCCATCTTTTAAAGGAATAACTGGCATTGACCATACATTGATCATTGCATATTCTCACTTTCCCTCCCTTGACATCCAGAATTCAGGCAGATCCTGCCGCCTTCCTCTAAACACAGGGAGACATAAAATTAACCCAATTGTGACTTGATGAAATTAGATGAAACAAAAAGAAAAAGCCCACAGTGTTTCTGAATTACTTGTCCAGGTTCGTTATTTTCCCCGAAATATTTTAGGCCCAGAAGACAAGTGCTTGTCATCCAGACTCAATTCAGCGAAAACTTACCTCTGTACCAGAGTTTTGTTACAACTGGTAGTGAATTATTTGTGGGCATAAGAAAGACAGATTTGTGGGTTGATATAAAGTCTTTGAATAGATCTATTTTGTAAGTAATTAATTACTTCACATGTGGCTGATATAAAAACAAGCACTGCACCTACTGTGCTTGCAGAGTGGCAGTTTCAGATTTGCGGAAGCTAATACGTAGCCAGACCTTGGTACTGTCGTACTTGGTGAAGAGAGAAAGTTTTCTTCATCAAATATCCATGGTAAGATGGGGTCCGTCTTAATACTGGCTGAGTTTTCTCTGTGTGAGAGTCCTGTCTGGCATTCAGATACTTGAGGGAGCAAAGTGAGGTCAACATGATGAACTTGCGAGTCTGGTGAAGACTTTATTTCATTTAATGGTTCATTTGTGCTGGATAAGTGGCTATCCAGAAGTCATGTCATTATTACATTTTCTGTCAGAGAACCAGGCCAGCCATTGCTGCTGTTGATTCTATTTCAAGTCTCACAGTCTGGGAATTGTCTTAGTCTCTCTCTGCTGATAATACATGAGAAAATCATGTTTTGTTTGAAGTAAAGTGGAGTTGAAAAAAAGCTTCTAGCAGTTACTGGGAGGAGTTAAAAAAAATAAATTCTTTACATATTATAAATACAATATAAGTAAAAGAAATTAATGTTTGCGTGATTATTTAATCAATTAAATTGTTCATTAATAGCGGGATTCACTCAGTAATAGGGCAAGCTGTCCCTGACACTGTAATGAAAAAAAATTAAAGTATTTCCACTTTTACATGCAAAGAGTGCCCAGAAGCAAGGAAGTTGCAATGATGTAGTTATTAGCTCCTTTCTGATCCAGTTACTTCTTTTATGCTATATTGTATATAAAAAAGAAATTACAATATTTAATTGAGCTTTTCAAAGTCAAGCACCTGGAAGTTAGGGAATAATAGAAGTGAACCTTAATTTTTGTTCTATGTGCTTGAATGAGCTTGAATGTTCTGGGATCTTGTGTAAATGCTCATAAGGTGCAAACTCACTAATCTGTGCTGTGTAGCTTTTACAATGTAGAATTTCAGGGCAGTTTCTTAATGTTTATTTCTTAAAAAAAATAGTAAACATTTCCTAAGTGTAACTTAAGAGTCCCCTTGCCCTACACACCACATTACTTTCACATATATAATGACAATATTACATTTGCCATTTGAGTATCTGAACCAAAGGGCTGTCCTAGAAACAGAAAAAAGACAGTCAGAAGAAAGCTGCAGTCTGCCCTAAGTTTCTCTGTCTCTGACCTGAGATGAAGAGGAGCTCCAGCTTTGCAAAATCCTTGTGCAAACTGACTGGAACATATGATGTTTGGAAAGAGCATGTAATTCTTTTTGTACCTTGCTACCTTCCCTCTCAGTTTCTAGTTTATTGGGCATTGTTACTGTTGTTTTAGTGGAATACAAATTTAATTCCTAAATTATGTATTTTGTGTTGCTTGGCATACAGGTACCTTTTTCTATTACTAGAGAAACCAGGAAAAAAAAGATGACAGTTTAACTGTTTGCATCTTAGGAGAAGCTCAAAATTTCATAGAGAAAATGACTTCTCTTAAATGAGCAAAACACAGAAAACTTTCATACTAGAAATATGAGTGTGTGTCTAAATACAATGTTTATGGTTACTGCCCCAAGCAACACTGCAGCATGAGAAAAATGTTACTCTGTTCTTTTTTGCTACTTTATAGAAAGAAATGGCAAAACAAGCTTCGTCACAAGGCTGAAAAAAAGAGAGGAAAGAAAGACGCAACATCTAAAAATTGTATAAAGTGAGAAAAGAAACATTTTTTAATTTTAATTTCTACCGTTAGATATACCTGAAAACACTGCTTTGATTTCTATGGTGTGGTTCTTAGAAGTAAAATTCGTGCAAACAGTGAGAATTTTCAGTTGTTTTTTTTTACTTTTAAATGTATACTTTGGGAAGGAAAGGGCATGAGTGCTGTCACTACGTGCCTGTATTTATCTCACTCAGACACCTAAATTAACAACCCTAATTTATTGCAACGTTGATGAGGCTTTCAGGTGATTCCAGCTGTGGCTAATTATTAACTTTTTTTAGTGTCTCTTTCATCCTGTGAATCTGTCCCACCTTAGCTACCTCTTCCTGTCCCTGTATCAGTTCGGTGCTAGCACGGGCATTTGTGCAGCTGTGTGGAAATTGAGATTGGAAAACTGACTTGTCTGAAGGGACAACCATTCAATGAAATGCTTCTCCTATGCAGTCATACAAACTGCTTTTCCAGATGAACACGGGGCACTTCACTCAGCTAAGTAGACAAGAGTAAGGGGCAGCTGTTCAAACTACCACTGAGCATAGCATAAACCTACATTTTTGAGCACCTGGGATACATCTAGAGAATTCTGATTTCCTAGCTTTGTAGTGTTCAAATGTGCCATTTTTATGCTAAGTATTTTTTTATTACCACTCATTTATTGTATACTTAATTGGTCTTCTTGATATTACTTCTAGAGGGTCAGTAAAAGAGCTATTTTTTTCCGCACAGAAATTTTGAATTATTTGTATTTTCACTAATTCTGAACATGGTGTAATGCCTAACAATTAATTTCAGAAGCTAAAAAATAGGGGTTTTGTCTTCTAAACTAAGATCAGCGTTTTGTTTAGTGTTACATATACGTGTTAAAGCTCCCTAAACACTCTTCTGTCAAAGAAGAAATGTTCAGAAAATGCTAATTTATAAAATCTCTGGTTAGAAAAAGCTATTTTCCACTACATTTCAAGTTTATTACATTAGTTTTCATCATTGATCTTTAAATTAATTCATCTTAATTAAAGAAGATTTGGTACACTAATTCTTATCTTTTCATTAAATGGCAGCACTAAAATTTTCAGTGTTTGGTGTATAGTTTATTCTCTGTGATAATGGTATGATGTGAGTATTCCTTTTCTGTAAGGATGTTTTACTGAATACTCTGTTAAATTACCTTACTTCAGTTTAATTCATATGCATTGAGAATCTTTAAAACTTATTACTTGTGATTTTTTCATGGCACTTCTATACCAATGCAGCCAGCATAACAAATATAATTATCCCCGAGCTTCCATCACTCTAATTTCTGTACTCTAATATTATAATTACTTAAAAAAATAAAAAAGCATAGCTTTTCAATGATTTTTTGAGCAACTTAGAAATTTATGTAAACAATAAGGTAATATGAGGAATGATATTAAGGTTCATCATATCTTCCTCATTCAAGTTTAAATGACTTTGTGGTTATTAACCAAAATAAAAACAAAAGAAACAAAAATAATAAAGGAAATGTTACCCTGTGTACTGCAAAATAAATTTAAATCAGCAGTTCAGAATCCTAAATGACATTAGCAGTTTATACTTACCTGTGAGAAAGAGGTAGAATATTTATGAATCCAAATACCACTGAAGGTGTGCTTCATTTTATGAATTGTTGCTTTCTGAGTAGATGTATGCCAGTGAGATCATTGAAAATCTAATCTAGTTGTTAGAAATATCCATTTCAAATGCATATACTTTAATCTATTTTGATACTGTATTGAACAATTTGTGTAACTTCCAAGATATAAAGAACTTGAGCTCAGTGTTTAAAATATTGCAAATAAAAGTATAGAGCTACAAAAAGGAAACAGGTAAAGGGAAGATAGTTTGGTGTACTTGTTACTATATTTTCAATATGCTTATTACTATATGCTTGCATTTTTTTCCAGTTATACTACTTTTTGAAAAAATGTCAAAAACGTAGTATGGACCCCCATCATTTTTTAGATTGTAGTTTTGACATTCCAGTTGGCCATATAAAATCAAAGTTTATTTAAAGAATAGCTCCTCATGAAATGTACTTTTGTTTTGAAATTATATGTTCTTCTCTGGAGCTTCTTTGGTAGTATGAAACTGTACCTTTCAAAACCAATCTGCTCTATATTGATGCAGCAAACTAATAAAAGCAAATAAAAGTGTGACTAGTTCTGTTTATGAAGGCATATGGCAACCCTTATTTTTGTAAGTTAACACAACTTGCTATGAGGTTCATATATAAATAAAAACTTAATTCCAGGAAAATATGAAAGTTGAGAAGAAATAAAACATGGAGCAGCTTAGATTTATAAAATCTGATAAAGTATTATCTAATTGAAAATGTGGAAATGGGAACTATTTCCTTTTTTCCCTCCATGATTCACATACATTTATGTGTTCCTGAATAAATGATGAGTATATATCTTCCAATAACCACTTACCTATTAATAAAACAGATATGCTGTGCAAGTTGAAATGAGAAGAATTTATTTTCCATCACGCTAAATCTTTTTGCCCATTTCAGTTAAATTAGTGAGGTGTATTAGGACTTGAACCCTGGAAAACAGAAGCTAGATAAGCAAAATACATAAAAAAAGAGGCTGCTGAGCCTAAATGTTACAAAAGTCTTGGTACATATTTCATAGCATTTTCAGTTCCAGTTCTGCAGCCTGGTTTGTTACCAGAGCCAGTGGATATTTAGGCACATAGGAGCATGCCAGAGGAATAAGGCAGGCCAGTTCAAATTCAGGATTGTAATCTATATTTAAAGGTTTATGTGTATGCTTGGTAGACCTTAATAAAACTGCACCACCACTGATGTCTGTTCTTGAAAAAATTAGTAACCATGATGCCTCCAGAAATATGCAGAAGTACTTAACATCAGTCTGGTTTATCTCAGTTTACTTGGGGAAAAAAATTATATCTGTGAGAGTTGTTGTGATTAAACGTAATAGAGGCCAGCATAAACAATTTAGTACTAATTTTTTTAAATTTTGTAATAGAGGTGAATTGACTTCAGGCATAGAAGTGATAGCTCAATATTTTTGGTATGTTAGCAATGATGGATGAACCTTGAGACATTCTAATAATTTAGAGTTCAGAGGTTCAACATTTTATGTGATCTAAAGATGAAATTGGGCTATTTATATCTTGCACTACTTTTTCTTAATTTGTATCTGAAAGTGCTTTAATGATTTTTTGAGTGGCGAGATGTAAAGAGAGTGTGTTTTCTTGTGAATTATAAAGTTGACCAAATTGTATTTTGCCTGAATGGAAATATGAGTTAGGCCCTTATCTTATAGCAGATTTTGAACTTGTTTTAGAGCCATCTGCTTTCAGAGAAGATGCAAAGCAGTGGAAAACTGAAAATTCCTGAGAGTCTTCCTATTTGTTTAGAAGAGTTGTCTCTTCCTCCTCTGCAGGATGGACATTTTATCTTGTAACTGGAACATCTTAAAAGACAGAACCTCAAGTTATTCTTCCTAAATGCAAATATAAGGTCTGAAATTATATGAATTCAGAGAGTATATCTATGTTTCTAAAAATTATCTGCAAAGCAAGCAATCATCATACCCTCCAGCACCCCATTCAGTCACAGGGTGGGCAGGGTCTGTGCTGGTCCTCCCTTGGGCAGTGTGAGCAGTGGACAGTGGAGGCAAGTTTATCTCATGGGCTCAGTGCTGTGCCTCTGAATTTTGTACCTTGAACTGTTCCTGCAAGCATTCACCCACATCCTCAGTTTCATGCTGTCAGAAAGCTGTGCTCACAGGCTTCAGTACAGCCCCCAAATTATTCGTGTCCATTAAAAAAAAAAAAACAAAAACAAAAAGGGCAGAAAGTTATAATTATGTGATAAATCTGATGGAGACATACAGAGCAGTTAGGATCAAGTATAAGATATGCCCTTTATCGTCAGGCCATTTATTTGGTCTTGGACTAAAAAATGCCCCATGTATTTCCATGTTTCATCTAGCAATGTATGCGTAGCTGTTAAGGTGGGTAAGGCTTTTGAAGTACCTCATGGTCAGGGTTAGACCAGCTGGGTAGGTTGGCAGCAGTGACCTGAGGTGACCTGAGGTGAGAGTGGGCAGATAAACTGAATCAAAGACTATGTTAAAGAATTTAGAACTAGAAGACTATTATTTCTTAGGGGTGATATATTTAGAATGAAAATATTGAACGTTATGGAATTATTAGAAGGGAAAAGTGGCAGTGAAAAAAAGGGTGAAAATAAACGGGTAATAGGTAGAATTTAGAAATAGCTCATCCTTCAAAATTTGGCTGTGCTTTTAATACACATCTATTATAAAAATTATTCTAATTAATTTCTTTATAGCAATCACAAATCTGGTTTATAATTTTTTGAAAGGAAATTCAAGGGGTTTTTTAATTTATCTTGTTGAATAGTACACTAAAAGGTGTGATTTACTCATGTATTATTAGGTTATTGATACTGCAAACTGTAGTAAAGCACATAATGGGAGGAAGGATATCAAGCGTATACTTTATCCAGCATCTCCTTTCAATGGGCATTTATAGGAACTTGAATGCTTATTGGGAGTACTTGCTCTAAAAGCAAAAGGGAAAATATCAATAATGCAAGTAGAACTCATGGACTGCAAGAAATTAAAAAGAGATTTGTTCTTCATTTTACAACTGAAGTAATGTCATCTGTACCGAAAGAGGTTTAAGTGGTTCCTGTTCTTTGGAGCTGAAAGTTCATTACCTATACCATTCAACATGTGCTCTTTAAATAATATCTCACATTAGAATTCATTGTCAATTCAGCTTCATGATATCTGACTGCCAAGGCCAGGCATTCAGCATGTGTCTGGTAACTGAAGAACACAAATGGCTTTCTTTCCAGTTTTAAGGATCCATCAGACCCTGTCACTCATATGCTTTTCCACGTTTCCAGATATATAAAGTAAATTATCAGGTCTGATATCTCCAGGATATTTATCTTTTTTTATATATATAACACAAAATCAGAGACCAACAGCTTTACTGAAATTTATTATGACACTTGAATTCATATTATATTTAGCTATAGTGATATTGGGTAAGGATTGCCTACCTATTGATGAAGTGCTAGATAATGTAGTCATGTTCGTATATGTGACACACTCCAGATATTTTGAGGATCTTCTTCATATTTACATAAGCATAGTTAAGGCTTTACTTCAGAGTAGGCTACAGATCTGCAAGCAACTGCTACAGGAGCTTTAAAGTAACAGGACTTCCTCTTCTCTACTAATTGGTGTGTACTAACATTTCTTGCCTTTACCTTACTCAGTCTGGTACAAACTCCTTAACTCTTGAAACCCATTTATACATCTATTGAAGAATGAATTGGACTCTAGCAAAACCTGTTTCTGTCCATGGGCGCTACAGAGAGCTATCACAAAAATATTTACAATGTAATATGGCTACAGGTGCTCAGATTAAGCATTTTCAAAGTGATGATGTAAAAAAAAAAGAGAACACTCTTCCACCTAGGGAACTTTTAATCAGAATTGAGAGAGCCATTTCTTTCCCCAAAGGAGCAATTTAGACATAAAATCAAGAAAAAGGTTTTAACTCAAATGGTAGCTAAGGAGTCTAAGTTACTAAGGGGAGGAGCCTCAAAGTTACAGGTGATATAGGCAAGCAGCAACATTAACAAGTGCCACTGAGGTCTAGGTCTTAATAGAAACACAAAATGTGTTTGCAGATACACTGCCTTCTTTCTACCTGGGGGGCACTTTGTAAAGAAAGAACAATAATCAATAAGTAAAGTAGAGGAATCTGAGAAAAAGGGAGAAGAATGCTTTGGGATTGTTGAAGATAAGAGGAGGCAAATTTGAGGAATCAGACTCCAGAACTAACAAAGTCAGTGACAACATTCCCCTTAACTTCTTTAGGAGTCAGGATTTCCGCCAGAAATATGAACAGAGTATGAATAAAGGAAGATTTCTCCTGTTTTGTAATACAGCATCTTATGTTTATGTACTACCTGTCTTCCATACAGAGGTGCTTTAGTAACTTTATATGAAAAATATAGTTCATGTTTCTCAGAAATACAAGTGCATCAAAGATGAAAGGTATAAACTTTTCAACAAAGCAACTGAGCAATACATAACTGTTTATGACAGAAAACACACAGTTGTTTCAATGAAAAAAACACTTAAATCTTAACTTCGTGCAGCAAAACATATTTTGGGAACAGTGGCAGTGCCCTCAATAAACTCAAGTGATCACCTTTGAAGGAACGCTCTTGAAAGATTTCGTGAGGTAATGCTATAATTTACATTGCTGTAACAGCAGATTCAGGGAGGAAATAGTCTGAATTTCAAGGTCTCTTCCATTATCATGTTTTTTTCTACCAAAGATGTGATTCAACTTTTTTATTTTATTTATTTATAGTTCAGAGCCACTTTGTATTTTGTACTTGGAGTTCCTGGAGCCATTAAGAAAATAGAATTGTGTCACTGAAGAGAATGTTTTTTTGCTGGTGCTGTGAGCTTCACCTGTATGTCTATATATTTGTATATACGTATATATATGGTTCAGACTAGATGTGTCCACATGTGTGTATGCACTAAAAGTATGTATTTTTTCTCTCAACATGGGAAAAAATGTCCTCATTTTTTAGGGGAAAGTTTTCCAACTAATGAATTTTAGAAAAAAGCTCTGAAACACTAGACTGAGGTATGTCAGCTGTTGCCCTGCTTCCTTTCCTTTTCACTGAAAAATATATGAAATATAAAAATTGCAGAATATGACGCTCATATGAATAAGCTCTTGGTGATCCAATATATAAAGATTCTTTTTCTAAAAGTAGTCTGTGAGTTTTAAAAGACAATAAACGCCCCCCTCTAATTTAAAAAAAAAATTTACATGTAGTAAGGACAACATCCTAAAAAATTATTTTAAATTGTGACTGCATTAATAATGAAATATCTATGGTAGAGATTTTATCAAATATTTCATGAAAGCTAATATAACTTAATGCCTCTCTGAAAGTCAGCAATTCTGTATGATTCCTAATGAATCAAGATATTGCTGTTAACCATTTTGTGCCATAGATAACTGCTTCTTTATTAAATATAGAAATCGCCCAAAGTTGATTAGGTGCATTATATTTTGTGTAGGAAAAACCCTTGAAAAGGGCACAATAGCATAGCTTGCAGTGCCTTCACAGAACTATATACCAGCTGACCAACTTCAAGTAGGGCTTTGGAAAGTATGAAGTCATGACAAGGAGGATGCATATTTGATTTCAAGATCTTCTTAGGAAATATCTGATTGCAAATCTAACTCCAACCAAAATAAAATGGAATGCTTTGACTAAATAAGACTCACCACCTGAGAAAATTGAATAGAGTTTATTTCTGTAAGCTACTGCCTTCAATATTTTATATCTATTAAAATATCTATATTTTAAGTAAAGTATATTATTTTGTAACTTATAGACATAAATAAAGGTTTTAGAGAATGATTCATCAGACATATCTAAAATCTTACAAGAAAGGCAAAGTTTTAGCACAGTACCTGGAAGAAAAGGTCTAAAATTCCTATATGTATTATGTGGGGCAAATTCCCTGTACCCTTAGCTGTTCTTACACAAATCATCACTACTTACCATTGAGTATTTTTGTAAAATGTACTATGTATTACCACCGTTGCATTAAATACTTTAACAAAGTATGGTTTTGTTATTATGATAAGTTGCTAAATTGTTTACTCTTACCTTTGATTTATATTTATTTTCTGTTCACCCTACAGTTTTCAGTACCTTTCGTATTTTACGGAAAATATTTAGTTTACAAAGCTATTCAGCCATGCCTCCTTCACTTATAATGCCACTGTCAATGACCTGAATAAGAGAGATCAATTTATGATTAAAATAGATCACCCCTTCTTTCTCACACCATTGATCTAGTCATTACAAAGTATTTTTTTCATATGTGCAGCTCCATAAACTCTACTGATTTAATAAAAAGCTACTAGGTGCCTTATCATCCAGATTTTATAATTTACTGATATTAGTTATTGGAACTTTTAGATTAAAAAAAAAATAATTTCAACTTAGTTTCTGCTGATTACACTTATACTTACATATATCTAAATATTTGTTATGGTTTCTGAAATTTTGAATATAGCCATCTGAGAAAAGTTACAAAGACATAAATGGCTTATCATTTTCAATGTCAGCTAATTAATTAAAAAGGAAATATTATGGTTGGTCTTCCTTGACTGTACAGCTGTACTGTACTCAGTGTTTGAGAAAAGTTCCTGAAGATGTTGGCTATAAAACTTAAGATGTTTCTGAACATCCACATTCTTCCACTCAGTGAGGTGTTAAAGAACTGGTAAATCTAAAAGGCAACCAACCACTAAGCACTGTGGCATTGCCTACCCTACTGCAATTTCAGATACAAACAATATCAACTTCAGCCTCAGAGAAAATAATTCCTAGTGTTTTGATGATCTGTACTGTTACCATAACTGTAGATGTGATTACAGGCTGCTGGTCTGGAATTGCGTGGCAGCTGAAAGGCTCTGTTTTGTAAATTTTGTCTGTAACCTAACCATTTGAAAGATTTCATTGCAGATGGTCTAATTTTTGTGTCAACATCAAAATAAAGTGAATTTGAAATGAATTACCAAATAAGTACTAATAAAATCGGTAGATAAAACACTTCTCACAAAAAAATTTTAAGAAAATAGTAAAATTGATGTTTTAAATGTATAAATTATTTATTTAATTATAACTTACTGAAAATATAATTATGAAAATATTAAATATTTGATCTAAATAATATTTTGTAAGTGAATATATAATTTTATTTTTCTTTTCTACAAAACTAAATAATTACTGCATTTCTTTTCTTCAGTGGGAGACTGTTTAATTTAAAATTTGTATTAAAAGTAAAACACTGAAACTATTCTAAGAAAATTTTTATGAATGACTTCTGACTTTGAAGTGTAAACTTAGTATTTTTAAAAAAATAGATGTAATGGATGTTTTTCCAAAGGCCATTAATTGGAAGGAAATATATTTTCCCTACATCTGAAGGTGAATCTCATTTTCTGAAGGAGGAAATAACAAAAATGACAAGGGAAAAAGAGAGGTGTTTTCTTCAATTATGCCAGACGTATTTGCATCATATGCAATTCATATAGGCATTCATAACCGTTTTACTGAACATGATTTTTTAAAAATTGTATTTGACAGGATGTTGTGCACTCCAAATGTATGTTTATACAGATTATGCCAGAATGACACTTTTAAATAATAATTAGCTGTTCAAACATCTTGCATATCAAAGCACATCTGGTCTGTGGCAAAATGTGAAAAGAAATGGCACATCAGCTTTTAAGATACATTGATAGGGTCACACAGATCATCTTGTTCCTATCTCCACTCAGGGAGTTTCTTCAGCATCTCACTTTTTATGACATAATTTGCATTTTAGGAGATGTTAAAACGTATGCTGACATGCCAAAATTTTCTCCACAAACAGTTGGTATCTGAGTGGTGGAAAAGAGCTTCACGACTGAAATATCTGGAACTTTTCCTTCCTTTCCCCAGGGGCTTTAAGCTTGCATCCCCATGAATGTCTTGGCAGTTCTCAAGTTCTGGCCTAATGGTGTCTTTCTGTTAAAGCCATGCCATTACACAGCCAGAAATGTTAGGCAGAAGGGGCAAAACTGAAATCAAGAAACAGAAGTTATAATAGTTCCACTGGATGATATAACTGTTCCCATGCGAGATGGAAAAGCTAGAGTTGTTTCTGTTCCCATGACAACTTCTTTGTCTTGTTCATCCAAAAGCTCCCCAACGCAGCACATAAAAGCAAATGTTAGACACCTTTGTTGTAGATCAGAGACCTATTGGCTGAGAGATTAGGTGAACATGCCCTCTTGGACTCTAGTCCACTGAATTTTACATTAAGCCACGTCCCTTTTAAGATCATGATATGTAGGTCCTTTAGAGCCATATCAATTTCCAGAATCCTTGTGGTAATAGCTAGAGGTGGAGACAGCAAGAATATTACTGGCAAGGACAAAAATGAAAGAACAATAGTTTTTTCCACAAAATTCAGTAATACTAGCACATAGCAGAAAAAGATTCTGATAGCTAATTTGCTGATACCTTAATAATTTGTCCAATATCAAAAAATAGAGGTTTTGAATTAGTCTGTATTTTATGAGATTATAGAAAATTCTAGGTATCATATTAAGGTTTGTGCCAAACTTTATTAAATATGGATACTTCCTTGAAGAAAGAATTCCTAAAACCTTTGAAAATGCAGTTCTAAATATATATATTTATCCTTCATTGTACCTTCCTTCCTCTTTTGTGGAACCTGAATACCTGAATACTTGAATGCTTGAGATGGTATTCCATTTTTTTTCCAATTAATTCTGAGAAAGAGTAAGCAGAATTCATGTTTCCTGAAAGTAAAATCAGTGATCAGTCAAATGATGGATTAAATTGTGCCACAAGTAAAGCTCCAGATTATAGACAGCTACAATGAAGTAACTAAATGTAGGGCCTTGATTCATTTATCCCAAGCAGTGCCCAGACGTAGTGTCTTGTGCGTGAGCAGCTGAACTGGGCCCTGGGAATCCACGGACCATACCAGTTGTTATACTCAACTTGCCTATTAACAGTTTGACATGGTTCACTTGCTTTAATTGTGGTGTCCAATGCATTCTTCTCCTTCTGCTGCTCCAGAAGTACAGAGTTCTTTGTAAGGTTTCTGCAACATATGACAACCCCAAGGGAGATTTTGGGTACTCCTGACTTCTCAAAAGATATTTGGTGTTTTGGTCTAGGTATAAGACAGGTTTATAAACTTCTGTCAGAGTCAATGGAGGTCGAGGGCTTACTGCAGTGTCCAGCCTGGAAGGGGCTTTGCCACTAAATGCAGTGTTATATCCTAAATTTTGAAGGATGTTGTTATCTTTCCTAAAAAAAAAATCGTTCTGTGCAGCGAACAAGCAGTAAATTTGATGAATTATCCTTGGGGCAACAATCTCCCTACAAGTATGCATTTTTATTTCCTGATGGCTTTCTCTTGCCCTGCACCATCTTATGCCTGAACCTTTAGCTGACATTAGAGGCAAAGAGGAGCACTTTGGAGCTGGAAGTAGGCTGTTGACTACTGAGAAGTGCATATGGTTGATATGGCATTCAGATGAAGGACTATTAAAGGAGCACATGCACTACACACTTTGCCACATGTAGCAGAGGGCCTTACATAAGATGAACACCAATGATTTACAATTTTCTTCTTTGGGCCTGCCTTTCTGCCACAACTAAATTTTTCCCTTAGTGTCTAGTCTCATCATTCTTTATTTTTCTGAAAAGCACTGCACTGAATAGTGAAAAATTGTACTTCCATGTATCTGAAAGGTTTTGACAGAAGCGACATGTTTTGAGGGGGTATAAGATAATAATATAAATGCTTCTAATAAGCATTAAAATGGTGTTTGGAACAATAAGAATTTCTAATTTCCAGTGAAATCTTTGAGAACTTGTAATGAGAAAGTGATTATCTACTCAAGAGCCCAATAATTTTATTAACTGTTTATATGTTGTGCCCCATGCGCTTACAAATACAAAGAGAAAGTAATATTCAGACTCAGAAATCACAATTATAGTAGTATAATAAGTCCTATTTGTGGAAGTTAATTTCTGATTACTAGAAAATTGAACACACTTCAGTACAGCAGAGTATAAAAGCTACTTTTAATTCTGTAGTCACTGTTCCCAAAGACTGTAAATCACTCTTTGTAATTTTTTGAAAACAGATGTAGATGCAGAGTAATTTTACTCTTTTTGTTACTTGGTGGGGTTTTTTTTAGTGAATAAGCTCCCTTTTTAAATAGCAAGTTATTCTTAGGGCACTTTCTAAATGGCTGCAAATTGCAGTTGCAGGATGGCACTCAGATGATTCATATGATATTTTCTTCTTATATTTACTGAATGTTTTGAAATGGGTTTTCCTGGTGATAAAAGTGAAAGAAAATCTTATATATGCTACCAGGCAGAACTTTAGAGCTAGTTTCACATCTAGAAAATCGAAGAACACCATGAGTTTCTTTAAGGTATTGGTATTTTTTTTTCTTCTAGCACAAAGAATAGTATTTTGCGTGCACATAGTAATGTTAAAAGAATTTTTTTTTGCTCCTAATACGGTGAATGTTCCAAAAACAGTCTAGGTACTTCTGGAACAAAAATACTTAAAATTCCAGATTATTTGCCATGTATTTTAGGGTTAATGATTTGTTACTTGATTTTTCTCTCCCTCAGATGCTTGGTTTGAAGAATTATGGTTAAAATGTATATTTCTTCCTCTCACTTTTTTCTTCTACTCAAGACTCTAACTTGCAATATATCACAGCTCTCATTATAATGAGAGAAAACATCATGATACAGCAGAACGTAGTCAATTCAATTGTACAGAAAATGCAGTGAAATTATTTTGATAGAAATGCACCTGCTGAGTCTGCCTGCTAGGCTAGTCCACAATTAGATAGTAAAAAGTGTGTGTAAAAAGTTATTAAAAAGTTCATTTAGACAATTTATCTCTCAAGTGTGTCAGGGGAATATTTCCCTGAAGAAAGGGTCAAAGCTCTGGAGAAATGTTTATTTCAAAAGTAAAGGTAGATTATACAGCCTTGTCCTAGTAAATGTCAAGTGAAGACACACACTGTCTTAAAAAGAAATTCAAAGGTCTAAAAGATTTTTTAGATGGATTGGATCAAGCCACCGGTGAATTATATAGTCTTGGTCCATAAGTCTAAGAAAAACATGAAAAGATGAGGATTTCTTAAAGAAAAAAAATAGTTCAAATGTTGGAGGTGTCTCTAATGAGCATTCTACTGATTTAGGATTGCATTGGTAGTAATAACACAATAACAAAAAGCAAAAGAAATTTACTATAGAAAATGCCCCAGAAAAATTAATGAAGGCATAATCTGCTTTCTCTGAAGAGCTGTACAGCTGGCATTTTGGAGTCAGCTTCTCCACCACAAGACCACCAGGAAGAATTATTGTGCTAACATGAAGTAAAAGCTTTCCATAAAAAGATTCCTACTTAGAATTAGTTTATTACACTGTGCCCATTCACTTTCCCAGAAAGAAAATAAATCATTTCTGGAGCTTAGATCTTCATGATTGCTAGACTCATTACTCTGTGATAATTTTTTATAGCTTATTTTGTTTACAAGTTGTGACAGCTTTGTGCCATTTTTCTCATAAATGAGAGTGATTGCTGTGATAATAGGGCACTTTTGCACAGTTCATATGTTGAGTTTAAGAATTGCTGAATGTTTTAACCAACTTTTTATAAAACTGCCCTTTTATATTCTTCCATCTGTAAAGATTTTGTTTCAATAATGGTTCTCAGGAGTGCAAAAAGACACACAAACCATTTTCTCTAGCATGGCATTGTCAACTGCATGTTTTAAGTGAGTTTGAATATTGTCACTGTAAAAACTGATTTGCACCTTTGGGAGTTGTCTTAAGTTTTCAAGAGCATTTAACCATGAAGGATATATCAGGAAAAGAGAAATATTTCCTTGGTGAGGAATGACAATTCACTTCTTAAATCTGTACAGCAGATGGCCAGTGTGCCATTGGCATTATTCCTCTATAAAAGCATCTATAAAAATCTAGTGAAAAATATGTACACATACCTCTTTAGTAACTTCCCCAAAATTATTATACTAGCAACCAAAGAAGGTTCTTGTAGAAGACTTTCTAGGTAACCTCTTTTCATGAAGTGTATTGAATAAATGAATTAAAATATATACATATATATTAAAATTGTAGGTGTATTTTTAGAAAACATATCCGTTGTATGTTGTTTACATAATATCTTTAATGCGATACCCAAAAGGAAGACGACTGATGACCCATATTCATATGCTGTCTGCAGAAACCATATACTACTGTGTTATGTAAAGAAGTCCAGAAAAAAAAATAAAAATCTTTAATTATTTAGGGAATCTAATTTTGAGTATGTGAGTAGAAGATGGAGTCAGGATTCATAAACTCTGTTCTGAATGGTTTCTCAGAAGAATTTTAGTTCCAATACAGAGTAAACATGGCAAGTATTTGAACACCATAATTTTTTATTTTTTTCCCTACCTGTTGGCATCTAAAGATGCTGGGATTGCAAAAAACTAGTGAACCATAGAGATATTTGTCTTTGGAGCCTGCAGTTATATAAGAAAGTATCACAATTTCTGGCATCTTAGAATGCCCCTCTGTCATGTAATGTGTTTCAAGCTCAAGCTGAGATTTGCATTTCATTCACATCTGCAGAATTTCAGAGTGGCCCATTTTCATATCTATATATTTTGTCAAATATTTTAATTTACAATTGAAAAGGAGAAATATCTATTATTTAGCCTTGTATTGTAAGAAATATGAAAGTGTACATAACTGAAGAGTTATGCCTAACGGTAGGCAGAAATCCTTATTTTCATACAGAAAAAACAACGACATTTCTAGTTGTGTATCAGAGAATAATAGAATTATAGAATCATTTAAGCTGAAAAATATCCTTAAGATCATTGCATCCAACCATTAGCCCAGCACTGCCAAGTCCACCACTAAACCATGTCTACAAGGTGCCACATCTACACATCTTTTAAATACCTCGAAGACAGTGATGCCACCACTTCCCTGGGCAGCCTGTTCCAACATTTTGGTGAAGAAATTTTTCCTAATATGCAATTTAAACCTCTCCCATAGCAACTTGAGGCCATTTCCCATCTTGTTCTATCTCGTACTGTAGTATATATATAGAAGACATTTGAGTAACTATTTGTGCATATACAGAGCTCAAAATTATTCCTTCACAATGATGAAGGAGACTCAAATGGGCCAGTGAAAATAAGTATGTAAATACTATTAATTATTAAATCATAGTTTATTCAATAATATGAATAAATCAATTAGATTTCATGGCTCTTTATGGCACAATATATGCCCTGTATTCATGAATAATTGATGTAAGCAACAACAATAAGGATGACAAAAACAACAAACAAAGATAAATAATCCCATAATATATTTTGGTTAATTCCTGAAAAGGTTAAGAACATCAAATTTTCAAATATCATGACCTGACTTTAATAACCCAGTAATAGGCTGACATTTGCAGTACCGTTTGTATGTAATAACACATCGCATGCAAAAATCAGTAAGTGCAATGTAGCCGCTTATCTCAGAGGAGAAAAATAAGCAATAATGGTACAAGAGAGGTTAATAACAGGTACAGGTCCAGCCTGACTTTTATCAGTCTCTTTAGAAAATGAACAGGGAGCTGCTGTCAGCTTGATTGGAAAATGGAGAGGAGAAATAGATACATATGGGAGACATCAGTCAGAGTGGAGAAGACTGGTGTGTGTGAAGGTTGTTTGCAAGGTTACCTGCTCTGACGCAATGGAAAGCCGGAATTTGCATCTCAAAGCTTTGTTCCTTTCTCAACATAGTGTCACATAAATTGTCTGCCCTGGGGTTTTAATTTCACAGATGTCTAAGCTCATTTAGAAATTAAAGTGCAATAATCTGTGATCCACACTGTATCTCATAATTCTGCTTTTTCTCACCAAGTGCTACATGGTGATTGTTCTGTTTGCACATCAGAATTGTACTCAAAGTTAGAGGTTTGGTGTGTTTTTTTGTATTGTTTAATGCATCTGTGCTTTTATATGAAGGTTAGAACATTATATATTTTTTCTCTAATGTTTCTTTTTTGTTTTGGGGGATTTCAGAATTTTTCTTAACATCTTTATAATCCATGGTTTTTTTATAATCCCCAATGAGTTTAGTTGGATGACAGATGCCTTATAAAGATTTTAATTATCTCCCTTTTTTTGTTAACAGAGATATTATCCTCTAAGGTATGGGCTCTCAGTTAAAAAAAAAAATCATTTTACTGTTCAGGAGACCTTTCAGCAGTTTAATTGTAGTGTGAATCCTAGTAAAATAGTGCATTATTGATTTACTAGAGGAAATTATTTGAATAATTTTTCTTGTACGCTGTGTTTTTATATTTACATAAAAGTATAAACTTGTTTATCCCAGATTATGATTGGCAGGACTGAAGACAGGAAAAAGCAATCACCAAAACTTGAAACAATATTAACATGTAAGGACATGGTTGTAGTCTACCTACATTGAGAACATAATAATAATAATAAAAAAATATATATTTATAGTTTTTATTTATAGGTGCCCCCATTCCAAATATCCAAGGAAATAAAAATCCTTTGGAAATTTCTTTTGAAACTGTCTTGATTTTGCCTTTGCAGATCACATGCAACAGTTCTAGACCACTAGAAATTGTCCTGCCAAATAAAGGTCTTGCTTATTTGAAGCCAGTTTGTACAGACCTCTCTCAGCTGTGACACCACTTCATGGAGCAGACACGAGCTCTCCGTAAACTGAAATACAGATCATGGAACTCCATTGCAGTGTCCAATTGGCACACTTCAGCTTCTGAAGGTCATGTGTTATGGTTTCCTGTTTATAGAGGTGCACAAATAGATCTGATAAATGACTCTACATCACCCTCTAATGTGTTCCTAGACACCAAAGGCCCTTTTTATATGGTCTTAAAAACAGTAGAAATCCAAAAATTACACCAATATCTATAAGCATTATAATTAGCCTCTTTAAATTTTGTCTGCTTGAATTAATTTCCTTTCTTTCTCCTGTCTATGTTGTTTGTTGATAGCTGGCTAGACAATCTTATTAGATCGATGGAATTGCAACAAACTACAATACTAATTCAAAGCAACAGTGAGGAGCATTGCATTTACTGCAGATTTACAGTTAAATTAAAAAAGGCAAGAAAGAGGTGAAAAAGAAAAAGGGATCTTCTGACTGAAATTTTTGTAGCCTTCCTATTGCTAGTAAATTGTCTACACCGTTCTCGCATAACTGCAAATATAGTTTGCACAATAAAACCTTTCCTTAAGAAAGAACAATGAGTGGTATTTACACCCCTTACAATATGATTATCATGAAATACACCATATCAGAGGCAAACGGCCTCTAAGCCAGAGTATTTAGACACCGTATTTAGACACCCCATGATTTCCTCAGTATAATGACCTGGAAGTTCTGCAGTCGGTACAGCATACCTGCAGGCAGGGTAAGGGAGCAGTAATAGAAGAACCCCTATATGTTTTGGGGTTGGTGTATTTCAAAGCAGGATCTAACTACCACTGAGAATAGTATTCATCTCACTTGGCTGCAGTCATCTGTATCTGATCTAATTATCCTTGAATATCTTTGCTAAGGAAAGAAATAGGCATTCCTAGGGCACATCTTATTCTCACATAGACATTTAGGGCTAATTTAAGGTCTTAAAGGTATTTCAGATGCTTTAAGGCATCCAAAATTTAGGGTTTGGCAGATGTTTGAAACTACTTCCCTGATACTTCAAAAAAAACCCCCAGATATTATAGGTTCGGCAACAGAATTCTTCCCTTCTGTCATGCCAGTGAAACACCATGTGGGATATCCTAGACCAGATGTCACTAGACTTGTTTAGGCAATTTAACTGAGTTACTGGAATTGGGGTGAATCATTTCCTAGAGCAGCACATTTCTCTCTATTGTCTGTGGAGGGAGCCTTTAGAGTCAGCTTGGATGGCTATTTCATGCCATGAGTCCTCCTTGGAAGCTGTGATATGTGCCTCCTTAACACTGCTGGACTCAAGAATTAACCTGGAGTACACAACTCATCAGTTACAATCCTTATACTTCTCAGTTTATCCTTTGCATTTTTCCCTGACAACTGATCAGACCTATAAGAGCTTCAGGGATTGGGTACTAGAAAACTTCTATAAAGTTTTATCAAGTGATGATGTGGCAGTTCAGCAGGATAATGACAGTAAAGGTCTAGAAAATAGTAATCTTATTCAATGGAAAAAATAATATGTGAGCCCCCAACCTCATAATAACTGCTTTAAAGGCTTCATTTTGAGCACCTCAGTGTTCTTTTGACCGCACTGAGAGCTGGGAGACTCCTCAGAGCACAATATTGTGTAGAAAAGGCTTTTAGTAGAATTTGGGGCAATGGCTCCTGGAAGACATAGTGTTCAAAGCTGCTACTGGAAATAGTAAAAGAAGAGTGTGACTCAATGCTGTGAGAAATGAGCTTAACTTATCACAGGATTCTCCTACAAACTAAAGAATTATTCTGTTTTCTTCCAAAAGATTTATTGCATTTGAAGACAGGAGGTTCTCTGGGCATTAATGAAATATTGAGTAGCATTTTTGTGTTCTTTGGGTTCTTATACTGACTATAATAATAAAGTCAACTGTAAATTGAGTAATTCATTTACTGTTCCCTTGGGCAAGCAGGTGACCAGCCATCTCCAGGAAAGCCAGGCTCCATCATGCATCACGGTGACTTGGGAAGACAAACACCGTCACTCAAAGTGTTCCCCCCTTCCTTCTTCTTCCCCCAGCTTGATCCATTAAGCACAAAGCCATATGGTGTGTCATGGGTTTGCTTAGGGGACAATTTTTACCACACCCCCCACAAATTGCTCTAAGGTGGGAGAAGTTTATGCAGACAAAGAGATCCGATTGGGGAGATAAATAATATTAGGATTTATTATTAGCAAAAATAAAAACTAAGCAACTACATCTATAGCAATTCTAATTAAATACAAGCACTATGTATTTACACAAGCATCCCTCCCCCCTTTGTATCAGTCCAGGAGGAGAAGGAGGTATTTTCTTCTTTT
>JAWMRA010000001.1:73238610-73249480 GCA_035584735.1 Pseudotriccus pelzelni
TTGGCCCTTGTCTGGAAATTCATCTGGACAAACTATTTCCAATCCCCAAGGAGGGGGACTTTTGCAAACCCATGACATGGTGTGGGATATTCCTTTCATCAGTTGGGGTCAGCTGTCCCGGATGTGTCCCCTCCCAGATCCCTGCTCACTGTTGGGGTAGGGTGAGGAGCAGAAAAGGCCTTGGCTTTCTGCAAGCGCTGCTCAGCAATAGCTAAAACACCCATGAGTTTTCAATACTGTTTTCAGCACAAATGCAAAACCCCATACCCATGACTGTGAAGAATATTAACTCTGTCCCAGTCAAAACTAGCAAACGTGAAAAAGAGAGATAGTGTTACATGTATAGCATAGCAAAATCCTGAGAATGTGCGACCATTCTCTTTGATTTCAGGAAGAACCAGAAAAAGATACAATGTAGCATGCTGGAATATATGTATTCCTTTATTTTATTCAGTAAATAAGCATAAATTGTGGTGTCAGAAATATACATGCTATGGCACAGAGGTTAAATGAGGTGCATTCATGTGAAGTGGAGGCTTGTGTAGCAGAATAATGAAATAAATGTAAAAAAATACTTTACTGCAAGAGATAAACACACTGAGAAATATACAATTATATATGTACTATATGTGTGTGCTTTGAGACTAGATACTAAGATAGCATTTGTCTATGTAATACATAAAACTTGCATAAACAAATAAAGACTTTAACAGGAAGCATATATCAGTGTATATAAATGTACAGTGTGTATGTATTCCTTTGTACATACAATGTATGTGCATATGTGAGCTCTTATTCCCATATACAAGATCCCCCACCAATCCTAGTAGCATGGAAAGTTTCTGCCAGTTTGTTAACAGGAGCTTTTCATGAGCAAAAACAACGAGCATCAAAAGCATTAATTATAATTATCTCTATTGCTTATCCTTTGCTCCTCCACAGTCTCCAGATTTAAATTAATAAAAAGCACAAAAACTTTCTACTTTGTACTTTCCAAGTACCTTATGCAAGTTGACAATATTCCTGTTTTTTCTTTTCACACGCTGTAATAGAGGTCTCAGCAAAGATACATTTTAAATGATGCCTACCAGCACTTCAAAGCCATCTCTTGCATAGTAGACCTAAGTTTAACTTAATCAATGTTTGATGTAATGAAAATCTCTTGACAGAAGTTGATATGCTTAGAAATAAGTCTCTGATGCTTCATCCTATATTCACAGAAAGGTGAAATTTGTGGTGATTATCCACACCTCTGAAATGTGTCTCATCGGATTAGCAGCTATAATTAGCATTCACATTTATGAAAGTCAGCTTAATAATATTACTGTTCTTACCACAGGTTATATTCTTATTCTTAATAATGTTTTATTCCATAAGCAAAAACAAAGAGAGTACTATTGTTGTGCAGAATAGCATTTATGTATTTAATTTATCCCTGTTTCAAAAGCCAAGATTTTTTGTCTGTCTGACATCTTTTGCTGATCCAAATTTACTGTATATAAAAACACACGTTTTTCCCAACACCACCCCTAAAATGTTGAGGAAACAAGTTCAAAGAGCTACCTCTTATGCCAAAGAGACACCAGGAGGGACAGTCATGGTAAATTTCCATAACCAAATCTGGAAGTGTGTACTTCATGATATTTTAACTAACAAAAGAAGCTCCATATATGATAAACTGTAGCTAGTGCCTATTGAAGAACATAGGTAAAATGTCTATGTAACACATTCAAGAAACACGCAGTGACATAACATTAGATTACCATGGTGTGGATTCAGTGGTAGGAAATAAAGTATCTGGTAAAAATACTTTGAAGGCATGGATCTATAATTTTGCTGGTTTATATATGCAAATGCTAATTTGTTTTTTGCTTGGTTTGCTTTAGTTTTACACCGTGGAAGTTTCTTGCTTACCTGAAAATGTTTATTAATTTTCCCAACAGACTGACAATGCTGTCTTACAACCGGCCTATTGAGAAGGTCATGGATGGAGTAGCAGCTCTGCTTTGTGTTGCAGTGTTAACCATAAAGCTTCACAGTCTGTACTCATTATTTTTATGTATTACACTAAATGAAAAAGCTTGGTCTGGGACACTGTCGCTTGACTGTCCATGCATTGCTCACATGAGGATGGCACAATTTAGCCCTGAAACAATTCATACTCTGAACATGCATTGCATGTTAGCACAAATCACAAAATCACAGAATCAATTAGGTTGGAAACCTAACACTACCATGTCAACTAGACCATGGCACTAAGTGCCATATCCAATCTTTCCTCAAATGTCTCCAGGGATGGTGACTCCATCGCCTCCCTGAACAGCAGCCCATTCCAATGTCTGATCACCCTTTCTGTGAAGAAATTCTTCCTATGTCCAACCTAAGCCTCCCCTGGCACAGCTTAATACTGTGTCCTCTTGTCCTATGACTAGTTGCCTGGGAAAAGAGTTTGATCCCCACCTGGCTACAACCTCCTTTCTGGTAATTGTAGAGAGTGATGAGGTCACCCCTGAGCTGCTTCTTCTCCAGGCTAAACAATCCCAGCTCCCTCAGTTGCTCCTCATAGGACGTGTATTCCAGACCCTTCATCAGCTTCATTGCCTTTCTCTGGACATGCTCCAGCACCTCAATGACCTTCCTGAACTGAGGATCCCAGAACTGAACACAGTACTCTATGTGTCACCTCACCAGTGCCAAGTACAGGGGAAGAATCATCCCTCTAGTACTGCAGGCCAAACTATTTCTGATACAGGCCAGGAAGCCATTGTCCTTCTTGGCCACCTGTGCAAACTGCTAGCTCATGTTCAGCTGCTGTCTTATCAGCACCCCCAGGTCCTTTTCTGCTGGGCCCTCTTTCCAGCCCCTCTTTCACGCAGCCTGTAATGCAGCATGGGGTTGTGGTGGCCAAAGTGTAGGACCCGACACTTGGCCTTGTTGAACCTCATCCTGTTGGTCTTGGCCCACCTATCCAGCCTGTCCAGGGCCTTCCTACCCTCCAGCAGATCAGCAGTGACCCAACTTGGTCTTGTCAGCAAACTTGTTAATGGTAGACACAAAATGTAGTGAAGTCTGAATAGGCCATCTGCATCTAAGTAGTTTTAAGAGAAGGGAGGAGAATTTCACTGTGTGCAGCTGAACTGTGCCATTCCTGCTGCAATCAGAACCAGATTCTGTCTATTTAGACCCAAATGCATAAGAAGGGAATCAGCCAGGGATGCTGAGGGCAGTCAAAGCCTACCTTTATACTCCATTCATAATGCATTGGTTTTGTAGTGCAAGTTTGCATCCACCATCTATACTGGTAGATTGTATTAAGATATTTTTTCGCTTGACTTTGTACAAAGTCCAATCTAGGGCAATAATTTGTATATTTTGAAATGTGGTCTTACAGAAGCGCTGTAGAGCTATTCTAAAAATATGTCATATGATGCAACCAGTATAATATTTGCTGTTGTCCACCATTGCCTTATTTTGATGATCCCTAATCATTTTGCAGTGAACTAACACAAAAAATATTTCTTTATTGTTTGTCTTCAATCCATACGTATTTCAGTCAGTCTATACTATTGTGATTTTCATTCCGTTATTTTTTTTGTTTCACAGAATATTCTGAGTTGGAAGGGGCCCACAAATATCATCAAGTCCAGCTCTTAAGTGAATGGCCCATATGGGGATCAAACACATGACCTTGGCATTATTGTGCAATGCTCTAACCAACTGAGCTAATCTACTGTTATGCATACATCAGAAACATCAGCTATTCCTGTGAGATATTCCAGTTCTTCTCCATACTGATGAGAGTGTTATCAGTAAACCTCATGAGTGTGGGCCCGGTCTTTGTGCCAAGGTCGTATAATCAAAAATGTTTAATGTCTTCAATCCTAAGAATGATTTCTGGGAAACTTGACCAAATAATTCCCTATGGACAAAGGTTTGCATACATATGGTAACTAGTGGTCTTGATGTGTAATCTACCTGTTCAGACAGATCAGACAAAATTAAAAAGAAAACTGATATGTACTCCTATTTCCTATAAGCATCTCATAATTCATTTTTAACTCTCACTATAGAATGAAAGGTTGAGGCGATAGTAAAAAATGTAGTTGCAAGAATATTTTTCAGCGTCTTAACTTCATTCTGTCACAGAGAGAAGGTGAAAACACAGAGAAATGCTGGGGGCTGTATATACACATATCTACCTCTGTTGTTCAAGTGTAATGGAGAGCCAGAAAAGAAAGCAAAAGATAGGAGAAAGTTAAGAGAGAAAAAAGAAAAGCCAGCAAAAAAACAGAGTGAGGGGGTCCAATCCACATCCTTTATAGTTAACCTGGTGCACAACTCTTGAGTAAATTAGACTTTTCATGCCTTTTGTTCACATGTGTACAGCCAGACCTTCTCCAGGAAGTGAATTGGGAGAGGGGAGGGATTGAGTCTCACAGCGGAGCAGGATGCTGGCTCAGAACAGCACTGCCCCACCTCCTCAGGACCCTTGCCTCTGATCACCTTTCCTGTAGCAATACTCAGAATATTTGAGACAAAACATGCTTAGGTCTGGTCATCTGCTGTAATTTACTGCATAATTACAAGGGTGTATGAAATAATAATTGACAGAAAACAAGGTGTTTGTTTAATTGTTTAAAAGAATTCAGTTTGGCCTTTTTTGTCATATAAAGACCAGGGGATTTTTCACTTTCCTTAGGAGTCTTTGCAGGATTTTGGTGTACATGCCATTTGTCTCAGTGGACTTCCTGCTGTTCGCAAGCCAATATCACTACATTGCACTGTTTTTCACCTAGAAAAGTTATTAATCTGTGTTTAATAGAAGTTGCCATATAAGGACATATCACCAATACATAAGCTGTTTAAAACTCTGTACCAAAAAAGCAGTCTTAAAAGAGTAAAGCTTTAAGTAACATTTAAGAAATAACATTTAAGACAGTGTTTATCACTTTAGCTCAAACTCTAAAAATGCCTATGCTTTGTGAACAAAAGAGATTTATGGAGTGCTTAATCATACTAGGTTGGGAAATACTTCTCTCTCACTTCTCTGTAAGGCATTTCTGGATCCCCTGGAACACCAATGTTCACGAAGGTGCATTTAGATTGCACATTAAAGTTTCCATATGGAAAAGCTCAGCTCTTACAATCTCTGTGAACAGCTTGTGTTACTCATCTCATTAGAAGCAAACAACTCCAAGATGGCCGAATTGTGAAAACAAAAGTATTTCAGCACCAGGCATAGAGGATTAGTTTCAGATTATCATTTTAGGCAGAGATGAAGTGGAATTTGAATTTCAGTGCATGATTTGTGCTATCACTTGTTTAATTTTAACATCTTCTTAGTATGTAACTGTAGCTTAATATAATACACTGAGATAATTAGATGACCATGTCATATAACAGTTTATTTTTGCACTGCATATGTTCAATCAATTAAAATCACTGAGCTGCTGGAAACATATTCAGTATGTACTCACATTAATCTCAGTACAGTAGAAATAAGATAAAGCAATCCTTGTGTAAATCCGTCTGGTATTTTTCATATCCAGAATCCAAAATGTCTTGTTTTCTACATTTCTGGGATGTATATTTAGCTTATTAATTTGCTTTTTTTTTTTCCCTGATAAGTAAGCAATACCTTATGGGCATGGCAAATTATAAAGCTGTCCTTTATAAGTATTTATAGATACCTGTATAGTAGTAATGCCTATATGATTTCACATTCTCCTAGTACTGTTTTAGGAGTTGAAGAAGTCATACTCCTGCCAGACACTGTTGGCTCTTCAAGACACTTCTCCTTCATGACTTCAAAGGTTTATTGAACTTGGAAATCAGTGAACTTCTAAAAACCAGTGCATGATAAGAATATATGTAGGTGGGCCTTTTTAAATTTTTATGTACAGCTTATTCATTCAAGTCTATGAAGACATTTTTCCTATTAAAATGTACAATGACATTTGCAGAAAGCATGAATTAAATGTCCTCCTTTTTTTTTTCCTTTTACTGTTGCTTTCTGATACAGAACAAGTTATGGTGAAATTGACTTTCCATCAGCTTAATAGCTATTAATGTATTGGGTGCAGTGAAGCATCACCCTACATGATCCATCTTTAAAGGTAAAGTTGTTTTGCAGGAAGGTCAAAATTTATTTATTCTTCATTCATTCTTTCATCTTTGGAAAGGAATCATATAAACTTTGAACACATTCATGAATTAATACAAAAAAATTGATGGGTTCTCTACTTAAAAGTTTAAACTGTTAAAATTTATAAAGCTGCCAGCAACATAGTGAGGCAATTTTTAAAAATTTTCTCTAGTGACTGATACTTTTAAATATTTTTTCAACATGAAATGTTTCAACTCCATTAAGTGAGTCTACAAAGACATCTAATGATGTGCTTATTTAATTATATTCATTAACAATTATATTTAGTGTCTGTGGATTTTCCCGAAAGTAGGAGTGGTCTGAAATCTAACTTGGATCAACATTATCTAGTTGGCAATATAATAATACTTTCAAGACAGATGCAATTATAAATTCTCAACATTTTGGAACTGTTTCAGAAGCAAAATCTTTATTAGGCCTTCAAACTGATTGCAAGCCAAATGCATTCCAGGTTCCAAAAGCCAAAGTTCATCACACTTTGCATTCTCTCTAGTTCTGATAATGTCTAAGTGAGAAAAGAAGAAGGACTATGACAGAAGGCATTTGTGATATGCTTTGTAATTTAATTTTACAAGTACCTTCATTAATCCATATCAGAACTAATCAAAATTAAATTAATACAGTGAGAGAGAAACAAACTTCAAATTGATATGTAACAGCAGTGTTGCCTTTGGCTAGGAGCCTTTAATTAAGATTTCCTGCAAGCTCCTATTAAAAATTATCATTATGGTCTAAATTTCTTGTTTTGAATAAATCTCAGAGTATCAGTGTTCCAAGATAAATGCAAACATTTGTAAAATGGTTTGAGAAGGATAAAAAATCTGAGTTGCCCTTGCTGGGGTGAGTTGAGCTATTTGTATTCATTTACTGGGTTTGGGCAAAGAATTATAAGTTGTCTTCTTTCCACAGAAAACACTGCAATATTCCTCTCTATTTGCTGAAGAATGAATACAGTAATCCCACTTCTGTGGCTTCAAATCCATCTCAGTTTTCAAGTTCAGCCCAGTTTATCGTAAAGTGCTTGTTAATGGGCAACTGATATTGCTTAGTGGATGAGAAGATTATTGAAAAGTGTGCTACAAAGTTTCCAAATAAAACTTTTTCTCGTGTAATAGAATTCTGTAAGATAAAACATTTTTTCTTAACTTTCAGAATATTTGGGAATACTTAAGAGACTTAAGTTGAGAACCCTTAAGAGGCTTTAGCTTCTTATACTATAGAGTTGTTAGTATTTAAGACTTTTCCTTAATAAGTAGTTTTACTTAAAGTCATGTGTTTTCACCAAGGAACTTCCCACAGTTTAGAGATGCGCTACCACCAGATGACCACCACAGGAAGTTCAGGGGAATAGCCATCAGCAATTCCCTTAGAAAGAATCATTTACTCTATATCTGGGTCTCACATTCAATGGTATGTGCCTACTCTGCACCAAGGTCGAACAGCTAGATTCTTTCCTTCCCACATGCAAACTAGAAGGGTACAGCAGCTGCAGAGTAGCCTGTGCCTTTGGAAGTTGTTAGAATAATATTACCAATATCCAACACAGAACAGTGAGCTGAAGAAACGAGTTTATTAGAAATGTGAGGACAGTGACAGAAGTGTTTGCAGCTCCTCTCCAGGGACCTGAGTCAGCAGATCATATATAAGCCTTATTACTTGCCTTAGTGTAAGTATTTGAGCCTTTTCAGAGGAGAAAAGTAGCTTTTATTTTATAACAGCCTCAAAAGAGTAGGTGAGGCAAAAAGTTCTGGAAGCACCCTTATTTGCACATCAGGAACTGGAGGTGTGATCATCATCATCATACTAAAAGTCCAAAAGCTGCCTCTTCCACATCTCAGGAGAGCATGCTAGCTAGCCTCACTCTTTTGTCCTTTCTACTCTGTCTTCATTAGTTTTAACTGGACTTTGCTCCTAGGCCTAAGAAACTCAGCATTTCCCAGCTAGAAGTAAGTTTCCCAGGTATTCCAAACCAGATCATTATCCCAGTGTTTCTTATACGGACCACTGTATGGTTTTCCTTCTGGTTTTGGATTTGATGTTTCTTTTTCTTTGTTACTGCAGTATTAATAAATGGTTTGCAGCAATTTAGTTAGGCAGACTTTTTCCTGTAAACATTGCTCGCTGAACTTCATATTTTTTCATCACATGAAAAAAATATTGAAAAATATTTGGTTTTAATGTCTTCTTTTGACTGGTTTAAACCTAGTTTATGACTTTCTCTATGTGCAATTAGACTGCAGAAGTAAGAGATGGGTTAGGACAGTCTTTCATTTAGCAGTGAAAATTTTATATTGATTCAATTTACTCTCAATCAATCAATCAATTCCATCAGCCTACTTTTTAATACTTCACACAATATAATCAATTGTTGTGACTGCATTGCAAATTAATGTATTATTTTTTTCATTCTTATGTATTATACTGTATCATCATATATGTCCTTACTACAGTTTCAGGGTTTTTTCTTCAATACTTGACTTTGAAAAAAATGTAAGAGCTAAACTGTCTTCATTCTCTTCACATACTGAAAGTTTTTAACCAATATTTTAACTTGTTAAACCTTATTATAGTTTTCTTTCCTCATCAGAACCCTTAATTTAGCAAGATGTGATTTTCATAACCTGTTGCTTCTACTTGCAGATAACCTTGCCAGAAAGAGCAAAAATAAGTCTTGTAATAATGTCCCAGAAATTCAGCCAAAATCCTCAGATTTTGGCCATTGATAAAAGTCATGAAATAAAGCTTCTTACTGAACAGTCATGGAAGAAAAAGGGAGAAGAACATTTCTCATTGTTAGTCTGAAGACAAAAAATATCAAACACAAAGGAAAAAAAGGTGGATTTACGTGAGAGAAACAGAACATAGTGAGCTAAATAATGTTTGAACTAATAAACTAGTTTACATGGGAATCTGAAGAAAAATATTAAAATCTGAGTAGGGATGCATTCATAAACAATTTTATTTTGTTTTCTCTAAAAGTGCCTTCTGTGAAGAAAACAGAACTCGAAGTACAGAGTTTCCTCAATATATTTTTGAACATAAACTTCCATTCTGTCTGAACTCTTAAGTCTTTTCAGCTTGCCATTTACATGGCTGATAAATGTTTCTTCTCAATGTTCTTCCTGCTTTTTTTGGTGACTTTTATTTTATGTCCCAAATAATGAAATAGCACATTAAATATAGGGAAAAGAAAGTCCAAGCTTTTTACATCACAATTTCTTTTGCATGAGATGCAGTTCCCTTGTGAGTTAAGACCAAATACATACTAAATAAATCAAAGACCTTATTTCCTCAGTTAAAATTGCAAGATAGCCGCTAATGGTACTCCGGAATTGTCATTGTAAATAAATGAGTTTCTTTTCTCATTTACCATTTTTTCCACATCTTTATAGGTGTCATAGCAATTATCAGGGTCCCATATGCAAATAATGCAAGTTCTCATTTTTCCCTGTCGTTGGAACTCCAGGATCACATATAAATCTATAGTGCTTTTTTGGCCTTAAAATAATCACGTTCTTCTGTTCAGAATATGTCTAGTTGCAAAGTGAGATGTTAGGGATTACCCTTTCTAAGATGAATTTCCATGTGTTAAAAAGTGATCCCTGATGTTCTGCTGCCCATCCCAGAGAACCACACCAGGTTTATTTTACTTATCCTGCCAATTTCTCTCACTTCGAGCTACAATTCTTCTCTAGTAGATGAAAGTATTGAGCTTCCATTCGAATCTAATTAGCTCTATTGAGCTCTTCAGCTGAAAAGTGTTTCTCCAGGACAAGACTGCATAGAGTAAATGAACTTGATTACAACCTGGATTAAAGTCAGAATTATTTAGACTTTTCCTTGCTGAGATTCAAAACCATTTCTTCTGGTATGAGGGAAGGCTGATAACTCATGGTGTTATTTTCCTTCTCCCAATTGCTATCAAGAGGAGAGCTTTGAAGACCTTCTAATACAGTGAACAATTTAGCATATTCTCTTTATTTTTTAGGGAAAAAGAAATATTATTAATATATGAAAAAAACAAATACATAAATTGACTTAAATATGAGCATTCACTAAATACGTTGTCTGTAATGTGGCACATTTGGGTTGCTCTAAAATCTCTGTAGACTTCCCTTCAGGAATACAGGTAAATTTTGTATATATTTTTTTTCTAGCTAATTTTCCTTCTTTACTGTTCTTCCATATTACCATTAAACTGTATTGCATGTGTTATTGAAAAGAATGTGGAATTGTACTCTTTACTAGAATACATTTTTTTCCATCTCATAAGCATTTCATTAGGGTCATAATGAGTAACAGCTTGAGTGCTTTAAGAAGCTTTTTCTTATATTATGACCCTTGACACACACAAAACCACATTGTCTTGAATCCCTCTTTAATCAGAGGACAGGCCTCCTCATCAAGTCGTTCGGCAAATAATTGTATGTGATCAGCAGCCAGGTTAGCCTGAAGCCAGTGCATTAGACAGATGCTCTTAAATATCTAGCCCTCATCAGAGAAATAGTTTCTCTAGAGGCTGCTGCTCACACACAAGCCCCAAACCAGCCCAAACTGATTTTACGTGTTGAAACTAAAGTGAGAAGTTGAAGCTCTGGGATGCTGTTTCTACTTCTAGGAGGGAAGGACTGTGCTGGTTTAAAAGTTAACCAGCAGGGGGAATGAACTCAACTCAAAAGAGAGATTATAAGTCAGAATAACAAT
>JAWMRA010000001.1:73249580-73276886 GCA_035584735.1 Pseudotriccus pelzelni
CTCAGAGAGGGGAAGTCCATGAAAGGGCATGAGGACAGGAACATCTTCTTATCTCGCAGGCCTCTTAACGCCTAGTTCATAGCCTGAGGAGCCAGGCTGCTTTGGGCAGAGGGTGTGAATGCTCTATTGATAACAGTTTCTGGGAAATGGCATAGAGGGCTATAGAATACATAAGTTTAGGTTACACCCATCCAGTGATGAATTGATCCCAGCTGTTCTAACTAGGACAAGGACCAAACCTGGTTCCCTTAAATCCTGCATGACCCACACACTGGGGTTCCATTTGGATCCCAGCCACCACTTCATTCTATTTACTTTCCTGCAGCACCCAACCCTTTAAGCACCTATCAGAAGGCATCGACCTCACTGGCCCAAAAGTGTCCTGGAAACCAACCTTCAAACACTATCCAGGAGAGAGATGTAACCTAAACCTTTTCAGTGCAGGTCAGGTAAGGTCCCCAAAATGTCTGCTACAGTAATAGCAGCAGAGACACCATGAGAAGAGTCCAAGTCTTGAGCTGCTGGTGTATGCACAAGCACAAAGACTGTTTGAAATCAACAGTTTCCTTCTCTAGGAGACTGTCACATCCACATTCCAGGGAGCAAAGACTGGAATGCCACTTGTGCGCATTCCTTCGTAAAAAAGCCACAGATCCTTTTTTATTGCTCTCCTGCTGGTCTCTTGGCAGGCCATGTGCATAGTACATGCTCTGTGCTAGGAGTCTCTTCAGGGGCCAATTTTAGCTTCTGAGGCTACAGAGGATCTGCTGTCCCATATCTAAAGTGAACGTGTCATTAGTTGTGCAAATGTGATGGAGAGGGAACATTGCTGCTTTCTCCTTTCTAAAGGAACCAGCCTTGATTTATTGGTTTCTGACCCTCAGTTAAAGATTTAAACCTTGATTTAAGGTAGAACATTTTTACTGTATACTGTGTAAAAACTACATTTTTACTGTATATGTTGTCATCTAGAGGTCTTTGGAAATGGCTATTTGTCTTTACTGATTGTACAGAAAATATAGGCAGCAGAATATGTTATGCACTGAAAGCAAGAACATCTGTAATCTAGACATAGCATTAGTTAAGCTACATTCTTGACTTGTTGGGAATAAGTCTGGGAATGCATGAAACCATGCTTTCTTATGATAGCTTATTACTAGTGCTCTAATTTATATCTCTATTTAATGTTAGTGTTTTCTAAAATGATTTGCACTTTTATATTCATATACTGCACTTCAGCTAGGAGGCAGTTGCTGAGGGGCAGTGAGGAATTTTTTTTTCTGAAAATGTCTGTCCTCTGTAACTGTATGAGCTCTCTTAGTTCACGTCAAGGCAAAGCTGACTTACTGGTTTAAATGAATGCATTTGTTTTCATCCTGATGCGCACTAGAAATACTTATGTAGTTGTTTACCTCCTCTAGATTGACAAACTCTCACAGCACCAGATACTCAGCCTCTCAGCTGTCATGACTGTAGGTGTGGTTTTTTTACATGTTTCTTCAGGTAAATCAAACAAGGTTCACCTAGAATTTTTTTGCTTTAATTGATTTTGCCCTGACACAGGTGGCAGCATTTTGAAGACACAGGTTTCAAAATTTCTGCTTGGTTAGAATCCAGGCTGGAGGATGAATGAATTGAGACTAGTCCTGCCAAGAAGGACTTGGAGGTACTAGGGGACAAAAAACTGAACAGGAGCTGGCACTATGCACTCGCAGCCCAGAAAGCCAACTGCGTACTGCACAGCATTGGAAGAAGCATAGCCAGCAGGCTGAGGGAGGTGATTCTCCCCAATACTCTGCTCTGGTGAGACCCCACATGAAGTATTGGGTCAAGCTCTGGGGTCCTCAGCACAAGAAACACACGAATGTCTTGAAGTGGGTCCAGAGGAGGGCCACAAAGATGATCAGAGGGATAGAGCACCTCTCCTATGATGATAGACGGAGAGAGAGTTGGGGCTGTTCAGCCTGGATAAGAGAAGGCTCCAAGAACAACTGATTGAATCGTTTCAATATATAAAGGGGGCTTATAAGAAAGAAAAAGACTTTTGCCCAGGGCCTTTAGTGACAGGACAAGGGGTAACAGCTTTAAACTGAAAGGGGGTAGGTTTAGACTAGATATTAAGAAGAAATTATTTACTATAAGGATGGTCAGACACTGGAACAGATTCACCAGGCAAGTTGTGGATGCCTCATCTCCCCTATCCTGGAAGTGTTCAAGGCCAGGCAGGATAGAACTTTGAGCAACCTGGTCTAAAGGAAGATGTTCCTGGCCATGACCTGGCAATTACAGTAAGATGATCTTTAAGGTCCGTTCCAAACTAAACCATTCTATGGTTCTATGATTGTACGATTCAGACCTGATATACAGGAACACCTAAAGTCAGGATATGGGATCTTAAAAGCCGCCTGACAATCTCAATAGTTCAGCTTACCAAGTGCTCCGCACCCTCTATGTTTTCTTCTATCAGCACCCAGTCTAGTTGTTTTATTTTTAGGTGAGTTAGCACTAAGACGTAGCTATCGTCTCTACTATTGCCTTGTAGCTCATATACTCAGAGAGAACCTGTGGTAATACATGTGATTTCAGGGTACTATTTTCTGGCTTGCTTTTATTAATGTATCACTACATGAACAACTCTGCAGTAAATGCCATGCAAATCTCTTTGAGCAGATTACTAGTGACTGGATATGGATGTTCTTTTTTCTTTTATAGTAATAAATTGCTCAGTGCTCACTATCATTCCCTAGTTAATTCTCTTGTGGAATAGGTATTTCTTGAAACCATATTTTATGGTAGTTCCAGTGAACTCTTTCAACTGTACTCTTTCAAATCAGCATTTCCCCATAACACTATTTCCTGTGCCCTATGTAGTTTCATGAAAATTCTACTGAGTTCCGTATTGTTTTAGGATAATAATTATCTGTACACTTTTCTAAAGAAACATTTTAAATGTAAGTGTTATTATTTGCATTTCACTGCTATATTTAGTAGGAAGTGAAACAATGAAGTGTAATTTATTGACCAGGTATTCTGCACAGATTAATTCACAGAGTTGGAACAGAAGTTTATAATCCAGTGAAAAGTCAATGCTACTTATTTCAAAAGAATAACATTTACTGAGTTACTTTTATGTACTGGGAAACGCAGGTGATATTTTAAAATTCCATTATTGTGGTTTTGAACTACGTAAGAGCACCATGTATTTGATAAGTATTATTAATTGCAATGCAGCTATATAATTTGTATTCTGCCCATTTTGCAAAATCATAACCTAATCTAGTGTTATTCAGACTGTCTTCATACAACTTTTATGATGTTATGCAAGTCAAGGTTAATGTGCAGCAGGAAGATACTGCTCTGTCTTTCCACATTAGCATCCTCCCACACTATCATGCACATTTTCAACAGGAAAATAAAACTGATTTCAGAGAAAGTTCACTTAATAAATTTGAACTAGATATGCAAATAGATATATAAACTCAATATTGGGGACTTTTTAATAGTTAGAAGCACTCCTGGTTTTATTCTAGAGAAGTAAATATAATTTCTATACTACTTTTTAGTAATATTTAACAGTTTGCATAGCCTCAAAATTATTTATTATACATAAAAATAGATAGTGCAAGTAGAAAACACAGTCTGATTGTCAAAGTTACTGTAAATCAGCATATCCACATTTTATTATATATGTGCTACTTGGAAAAGCAATTAATTGAAAAAAATGGTAGTAAGAACTAATGGCTTAAAATATGGGTTACTATTTTAAAAAAATAGAATTGCTTCTGGACATTTTTGTTCAGAAAACTAGAACATTACATTTTTAACCAGCTTTAATAAATAATTCTCATACACATCTCTGCATTTGCAAGTTTAGTGAAAAAACTAAATAATGCTGCTGCACTTCTGCTAAAAACAAGCAGCACTTTCCACATGGTCAACATACTTAAAAACAAATTATGTTTTGGAACTTCCACCACATATTATAAAAAACTTTATCTAGAGATTAAAGTATTCTTTTTGTATCTTTTGCAGAGCCTTTACTCTTATTTATCTTCTTTCATTTAAAAATAAGATATTTAAATTTCAGACTCTGACAGAAAGTGTACATTTCATGGGAAGTGTTGGTCCTTTAAAAGGCATTTTCTTTTCATACACCATCTTTTCTTTTTTTCTAATGGAAAAATAGGGTTTTTTTACACTGCTGCAATAATTCTGCACAAAACTGATATAAATATTCAATAAAAAAGAAGATAAGTAAAATAGTATGTCTTTATTAATGAAATATTGTCTTTACTAAAGAAACTGATCTCTTACATAGATTTGTTGGCCAAATGGTCATTGGCAAAGCAGTCAATTTTCTTTTTTCTTTTCAAAAGTTTAAATCTTTTTGATATTAAAACATTAAA
This sequence comes from Pseudotriccus pelzelni, assembly GCA_035584735.1. Lineage (NCBI taxonomy): Eukaryota > Metazoa > Chordata > Aves > Passeriformes > Tyrannidae > Pseudotriccus > Pseudotriccus pelzelni. The sequence goes on from JAWMRA010000001.1 coordinate 73,253,987, forward strand.
TGGTACTCACGTCTGAGGACCCTTCGATGGTTGCCACCCATGTTGTGTGGGTCTTGGGCCTGTGGAAAGTGCTGCTTATTTCACTAACTCTCTTGTTTTATTTAGATCGGATTTCTCTTTGAACACTGTCCTGTGGTAAGTTATTCGAATAACAAGCCAGTCTCAACAGCTCATAGATCTGCTGATAGATCTGCAGCCTGAGAGTGTAAAGGCAATATAATACCTGGCTTGTGAAGCAAGCTTGTGAATGGGCTGCTCAGTATAAAGAACCATGAGGTATAATAAATTAAGCAGCCAGATACAGAAACTAGGTACCAGGAGATAACAGAGACATTGGAAAAGACCAGAGCTCTCAAATCACTGCCTGACAGGCCTTTGAATGGATCACTCAAAGCCTTGAGGAGATTCAACCACAACTTTTTAACTGGTAAAAAAGGAGAAGCACGAACAAAATGAGTCTTATGGAAAAAGGCAAACTTGTCCTGGGATATTTGAAAGCATGAGATTCAATGAAACTTCACTATGGGATGCTTAGGGGAAAGGCCAAAGGCAAGGTAAAGGAGAGGACAGTGAATGTGGGAGAAGAGGGGATAAAAGTATTCAGGTGCATGTAAACAAACTGCTGATTGATGCTCTTTTCTGGCCAAGACCTGAGCCTGATCACCACAGTGTCTTCTTATTTAACTCTATTCCTAACTTTTTTCCTGTGCATAGTAGAAAACTTCAAGCCAGAGTAGATGTTAAGTAGTCTAAGAGGTCTGGGCTATTATCATAACTTTAACAAATGAGCAGTGAAGCACACAATATGACTCTTCAGTCAGAAATCACTATCTTTTCAAAGTAGTTTTTATAACTATTTGTTGGAAGGCGGAGTCTCAATGGTTCCTAAAGTTCTGTATGTGTGCCTTAATTCTCTACTTCACCGAAGTCCCATTTACCCCATTTCATTATCTATAAGAGAATCAGAGATCACGTCTAGAACTGTTACACATCAATTCCTTATCTACTCCTAATTCCATTCCTTCTGTAATATTATAGTCCACGTATAATGCTCTTTGTGAAAAATGTAAAATGAAGTGGCAACCTTATATTAAGTTCATCATATTGCATGTAAGTGGGAAAATGGAGTACCAAGGAGTGTCATCACAACCCTCATGGTACAGAGATGGATACACAAGGGTCAACAGAGAAGGGGATTCTTGAAATAGTGGCTCACTTGGTTTTAGCCTCTGAATTTGCAAGTGCCAGTCTCTGAAACTCACTCCTTCATTCTGTGGCCAAGCTCCATGTTATAACTTCTGACTCCTCTTTCTCATTGAAAAGGAGCTTTCTGGTCCAAAATGTTGTACAGGAACTTTGTGGATAGGACAGTTTTTCAAGAGTGGATACCTGAGTTTTGTCTCAGCATAAATCAGCACTGAGTTTGCAACTCCTGCTCTGTATTAGGGTGGAGTGGGTGGGAGCTGCCTCTGTTTCTGACTGAAGCCAAACCTCTTTGCCAATACAGGAAGTTTAGATTCACAAAAACCTAGAGAAAGCTTCATGAGGCAACATCTGCAGCTGGTAATTAGGACTCCTAGCTGTGCCTGACAAGACCTAATGTTTTCACCACTATTCCTTTGTGCATTTTATATAATTTGAATGTTAAAGAAGCGATTAGTTTATAAAACCCTGAAATAATTCAGTCATTAATTTAAAAACATGATCCCAGTTTGACATTTTTCAATAATCATAGAATGGAAAATAAAAAAAAAAAAAAACAAAAAAAAAACAGCATAGTGCAAAGATAGAACAATTTAGATGTTGATGTAATATCAGCTGTCTGGATGAATGATGATAACTTATCTCATTAATATCCAGTACACTTCAACATAATACTAGGCTAAATAATGCAGTACGTCTTAAGCTGAACTCCAGAAGGGATAAATACATGTGATACATTATCAAGCACGGCAAGAGAAATTTAGCACAGTAAAAGTAGTAACTGCTTCTATGCAAAGAGAGAGACAATAATTTTCTAAGCTTTACAATTAGAGATAGTTTACAAAATCACACTTTTTACTTCACTTCTACAGCTTGTCCTATGGGCCAGAAAAAATGCCTAAGGAAACATGTAAACTATTCCACAAAGAAAACATTGCTCTGAAGAATTCTCTTTGCTATGTCATTCTTTTTTATTGTGGTAACCTCAGGATCTTTTGACTTGTGCATCAATGAATATTTAAAAATTTTTATGTTAAAAAGAACCCATCACCTGCACATTTTGGTTTTTAAAATGGTAATTTTGAATGGAAAATACTTCTTTTGAGACTGTGAAACTGCACAGGTAAAAAAATAATTTATCTTCTTTTACTGTTGAAGTACCTGATTAATATTGCTGACTGGCTGTAGCTACAATGCTGGAAAGCTTTGCAGCAATCCCCTGTTTATAACCCTAAACATGGTAAGGAAAAGAAAAGTGGAAGCCTGTTGGTCTATTTGCCACCTTCCAGCTTCCTATTTTGGTCCTGGAGCAGATCTTCTGGTCCTTTAGTCTCCCTATTATAGACACCACCAACAGAAGCAATAGTGAAAACTCTGCTCAAGTCTAGTCAGTCCTGTTAATCCCTTTGACACAGGTTGCGAAGTCATAGAATCATAGAATTATTAATGTTGTAAAAGACTTCCAAGATTATCATGTCCAACCATTGAAATTCCTACATTCTTAAGACTAATAGTACAACTCAGTCTTTGGGAGAGTGCAACTCACTACTCCCTTTTTCTTCTTTCTGGAATAGGAAACAGAACTTCTGCCAGCCCCTGAGGATTCCCTGAGGAATCCTTCCCAACTAGGCTTTGTTCCTGCCAGCATGAAGTACACTGACACTGCCAGACCCCATCCAAAGCCCTTTTTTACAGGGATTTTTGGGATTTTTTGGTAACAAGAATTTTTCAAACTGTATCATTCTCTGCAGTCAGCCATTTTGGGTGCTATTTGGTATAACATAAAGTGTTGACACACATGGATTACTGTTCAGTGCCTGTGGAAGGAGAAAAAGTAGGGTTTGTAACCTGGTCTACTCAGACTCATCAAAAATGGCATTTTTCTCAGGTCTACAGGGCTACTCGAAGGACTGGGAAAAGGATGACTGAGGTGGTCAACAATGCATAGCTAGATGTGAATCTTTTCTGCTAATTTCATACGAAGAGATAATGCCACTAGTAATTGCTTAAGGAAGTAGAACAAGGACAAGAAAAAAAAAAAAACAGATTCAAATACTTTTGCGAATTTGTTAGAGCTAGTTGTGGCAGTTTCTGTTGAGATTTAGCAAAAGCATCTGCTGTGTGACACTCCTCTTATTGTACACAGGAATAATTGAGAAGTTGTGCATTGTCTTTCAGTGGAATGAGCAAGCTTCTGACAATAAAGAGGATTTAACAGAGTGGTGAGATCATGCATCTTTTACCAACTAATAGGATGCATCAGTCCCCTTTTTGTTGTGACTAGAGAGGAAAATGGAAATGAGATAACAACAGGAGTGCCTAGGAGGTTGAACACATATCAAGTGTTTGTTACAGTTACTTGTTCCTAGAAAGTCATCTTACAAATGAAAAATATATTCTGTGTAATTTGGTTATCCACCAGAAAGAATAATGAGATTTTTTTTTTTAGTAAAAGATCTATATAGTCTGTATTTTGAAATCTGTAAACCTAATTTCTGAAATCATAATAGGAAAAAATATTTTTCACCAATGCTGCCTTGTGAGTATGTAGAGTATGCACAATTACATGTAGAATTCTGGCATGACAAAGCTATGCATTTGTAATTTGGCTCGGAGTGTAATTCATTATTATTTCTGTTTCAATCCATCTTGCATACAGTACTTTATCATATAGAAACAGCATATGTCATAAATGAGGTAATTTTCTTAGTGAGAAAACACCAAGGATCTTCCTGTAATGTTTATTTTAAGGAAACTAAAGTAAATGGTTCTCTTGGGTAAATTACATCACTATATTTTCACAGATGAGTTCAAGTGTATAGTGAAGAAGTAGGTGCAGTTAAGATTTTCACAAATGAAAATCAGCAGATGCGTGATAATCTGCTCATCTGTTTCCAGTAGAAAAAATATTATTTATTTACAGGATATCTAAAATTGGATTAGAAGATCTTTTGGACTGTGTGGTTTAGAAGAAGAGTCCTTGGGTGATCCAAGAGGCCAGTAATGGGAGAACACGCTGCCACTATCTGTAGGGCGCTGCATGAAATCCAGTGCAGGTCAGCAGTGTTTAAGTATGTATGTTTATGTAAAAGGAGAATGTACTTTAATCTTCATTTCTAGAACTGTAATATAAACATGTTTCTTAAGGAGCTCTTACAAAACGGTTAAATATTCTGCCCTTCTTCTCACAGAGGACTGGGAGTCTGCCCCATCTAACGTTTCCTCTGAGCCCAACAGCAACCACTCTTTTCACTCTTGTGGAGTGCTACTTTGCTATGGAGCAAGTAATGTTGGCTGGTAAGAGGAGATCTGTAGAGAAAAACATTTATTTTCCAGGGCCAGCACTATAATTATTTGAGGGGCTTTAATGCAGTCTAGCTCCAGTCTAATTCTATTACTATGATTGTTCTTATTCTTCGGTGATTAGCTGTTGGAGTGCTTCCTCCAGTTCAGTGTCATCCACCTGACCTGGAATCAAGTAAAAGGTGGTTGGAAAAAAACCAAAAGCCAATGGTAATCTATCCTTCAGGTATCTACAGTATCATCTCACCTTTTATTTCACAGTGAGAGTGAGAAGGAAAAAGTACAGCCTAGTGGAGATATACTAGGTGTCAGAACTTTTCTGCTAATCCTTAACTGGAAGGGTTAGGAAGACTATCAAATTTCTGACAAAATCTAATTGTAAAAATGGACAGACCTGAATGGAAGACTTGGAAGACAGACCTGGAAGACTTACAAATGCATTTTGTGATATAAACACTATGTTTTCTAGACACAATCACCTTTATAGAAATTTGGTGGACTGAAATAGGTCTGGGTGTAACAAGGACATCAGCTGGGTGAAGACAAATAAATTAATATAAACAGAATGTCTTCCACTGCTGTAGTCAGTTTTATCACAGTGGAAGGGACCTACGGAGGTCCACTGGACCAGCTTGCTTGCTGGAGCAGATCCACATAGAGTCAGCTGCCCGGGACAGTATCCAAACAACTTTTGAATATCTCTAGGGATGAAGGCTCCACAGTCCTCCCTGAGCAACCAGTGCCAGTGCGTAGTCACCTTCACAATGAAAAAGTGATTTTCAGAAGGAACCTCCTGTGTTTCAGTTGGTGTCCACTTCACTGCCTGTAACTTCATCATAGAAGGTTATCAGATTAGTTTCCAGAATTATTTGTTCCATCACATTCCCAGGGATTAAGGTGGGCTTTACCGGCCTATAATTGTTATTGATATAATTGCTCTGAAATAGGAAAGTAGTGAGTGTATTGAACCTTTTTCTTTTTACTGTTGCACAGTGGACAATGCATAAGAACCCAGTAATCAACTTTAAAAACTTGATATAGTGGGAAACTGAATTAGAGGCGTCCAGAATTCCAAGCACTTATATAACTGCCAGACTTTTGTTGAGGTGCTACTATTCAGGGATAGTAGCAAGTATTTCATAGTTAATGCTGAATAAGTTAATTGTCTTAATACATATGTCTAGTGAGCAAAATTCCGTTTACAAAATGTCCTGAGGTGAAAAATACATCCTTTTATGAACTGATTTAACATACTGAGTTATTATGAAATATCACTTTCTAAGCAGGTTTTTACACTGGGCTAAATTTGAAATTAAAATAGTATTCCATGATAAGGTTTAACACCCACTGTAAAGTGATATTTTATATACATTTATATATATATATATACTTGTATACATATATGTATACACTCATTTTTTTATATGTCAGCCCTCTTTCCCATTTTCCTTATCACTCTTGTAAGTAACTGCTAGTCTTTAAAAGTAGGTCTCCAAATTTTCCAACATTATATTTCTCAAATGCGCTGTTTAGTTTAACTGAAATAAAAATCACCAGTTTGATAAAATTGAACTTTTCTTATGTCTACACTGGATAGTATAAAACTAGACAGGAGAAAGTGCTTCATAGCATACAGTTCACCAGTGTTCAGTAATATACAGGGTATATTCTGAGTTTATTGAGTTAAGTGATAACACTTGTGAAACACTGCCACAGAGGGAATATTTTTATCCATCTTGTTTGAATCTGATCAGCAGAATATCTGCCAGATATTGAAAGAATTGTTTTTAAAATAGCAGAAATAAAAAATTCTTTTATCCTTAAGGTGCTGTAAAAAGAGTTCTGAAAACATCTGTAAATGTTCTGGACACATAATACAAAAGAGAATTACTATTTTTCCGAAAAGATAATAAAAAAGAGAAAAGAAGTAGAATGAAATGAAGAAGGAACAGATGAGGTAATAAAATCAAGACGTGCAAAATTATTTCGTTATCTCTTGGGAAAGCACTGGAACCCCAAAGAATAGCATTATTATTTTGTAAAAATGCTGCATTTTGATTTCACGTGTGTTTTACATATGCATTTACAAAACCACAAACAACTTCAAAGTGGTCTCCTTTGGTAATTTGTGATCTTTAGTACTTTTAAATATACATGGCTAAATGAGAAAAGGCTTACTGAGGATGTGTTTTACTATCTGAAAGTAATATGTTTACTGGAATTTATTACTGTTAAAAGTAATTTTTCTAAACTGAGTAAATAATCAATTTACAGTAAATAAAATCGTTACTGACAGAAATAGGGAATGACATTTAATAGAATTCAGTGGGCATAATCTCTAACATTTTAGTATTTTTAGTATTTTCTTATTAATGTATCAAGTATGTCTAAGTCAGTCAGTAACTTCTTTTTTGTACCATTGAAAAGTTCTCATATGAATCCATCACCATATGAATTTAAATTTAAATATAAGAATGGATGGACTTGTTAAAACTCTTGTCATCCAGCTTTGTAAAATAATATAAATTTATAAAAGCAGTACAATTTGAGCTTATTGTATAAAAGTAATGAGAGGAAAATTGTCTTGCAGTATTTTCCTTGTTTTGAAATCTCCTCGGATAGACTACTCAATAATGAAAAATGAAATGGTACATACACGGTGTTTTCTTATATGGACTAAATCTTCCCCATTTCTTTTAGTAGTATGCTTCTCATATTTGTAATTACTTTCGGTTAATAGCAGAATTTTTGAATTAATTTTTCTGTTAAAAATCATATTATGCTTTTTTTATCAAATTAAATGACATTCACACTACTGCTGTGTGAAGTTTTGCAGAATTAAAATGCTCCATATGCAGAAACGATTTTTGGTACATAGAAGTTATAAATTATAATTGGAAAATTCCTAAATTTGATAGATGATTTTATGAACATTTATCAAATGGTAAAATTTTTTGAACATTAAGTAATCTTTCTTCTATATCTTAAGTTTATAGACAGAACTTTGTGTCAATCTTATTTCTGTATAATTTCACTCTAGTAATACTATGAATTTGACTTCATATTTGCTAGCAGATGATTGACAGATTAATAGTACCTGACTGGATCTGCTACTTTTATTTTTTCACTCTTTCATATTGTCCTGGTTATAGCTGGGATAGAGTTAATTTTCTTATTAGTAGAGTGCTGTGGTTTGGATTTAGGATGAGTATAATGCTGATAGCACACTGATGTTTTAATTGTGGCTTACTCTAAATCAAAGTCCTTACCCTTAATCAAAGACTTTTCAGTTTCCCATGCTCTGTCAGCAAAAAGGTGCACAAGAAGACAGAATGGAGCTCAGCCAGGAGAAGTTGCCCTGAACTGGCCAAAGGGATTATTTCATAGCATAGAACCTCATATAAGCTGGGGGGTAACTGCTCGGGGATGGGATGGGCATCAGTCAGTGGGTTGTAATTGTACTGTGCATCACTTATCTTTCTTGGGTTTTATTTATATCTCTCTCTCTTTTTCATCATCATAATTATTATTACTACTATTATTATTACTATTATATTTTATTTCCCACAGGTTTTACCTGTTTCCAATTCTTCTTTCCATCCTAATGGGGACGGGCTGGGGAGTGAGCGAGTCATTAAGTGCCACTTAGTTGCCTGCTGGGGTTAAACCACAACATATCTAAAGCAAGTTCAGGTTTCATAATGCTTCCAGATCAATGACACTGTTATTCAGGATGATGATGAGAACTGTTCTGAAAGACTATGTCAGAAACTTTTGAACATAGGGAAGGTTGAGATTCTGATTTAAACTTTTTAACTCAGGCATATTTTTACTCAAGGGTGGATTTATTGATACAATATATACAAAAATTAGTTTCACGTCACACTACTTCCTATAAATTCAAGTGCTTACACCACAGCATCAGAACTGAAAAACATTTTGTTCCAGGGCATTAGAAAAAGGTCTCTAAAAAAAAAATCTTCAAAACCAGAAGTATTAACTCAGAGAGTTTAACAAAATAGTAGTAAAAAGTACTAAAAGTTCTCTGGGATAAAGAATATATTCAGCCCTATGTCTACAGAGGAAAGGACATAGCTGATACTAATCCTGTGCTGCAAATAATAAAACTGACAATTAGCCAGCTTTGAAAAACCTATTTTACTTTTTTATAGACCTCAAATAAAATGCACGCAGTGGTACTCAAAAGTACACTGAAACACCTGTCATGAATGTAGGGGGAAGCTTGATCCTGAATGCTTTTTGCTTATGGGTATGATACTTAAGTAATAATCTCAGGCACAGGCAGGCAGTCTCAGCTATTTGCATAGCCTCTCTGCATAAACAATGAGAAGAACTGACAACTCTTGGGACAGGATGAATTGACCTCTGAATTGTTTCTCTCTTATTGTGGAGCTTATCACCACGAGTTTACAAAAGCGGAGTCAAGTTCATTAGTTTTGTGAAGTACCTAAATGAACAGCAGGTGCTTAAGACATTGAAAATTAGGTACTTACAGGGAATAAATTATCTGATGCCTGTATTATTAGGCTTTTTTCTGTTTCAGTTTAGTGTTTATTGTGTTTGTGTTGTCTTAACAAGCAACTGGGAGTAAATACTGTTTTGTTCTCAGTGGACACTGAAAGTCCCCCAAGCATGTTTAGAAGTTCCTTATCTGAGGTATTGGAACAATAGTCCATTCAAAACAGAAGAGGAAATTGACCTTATTCTCTGTTCTTTGACAAGAAGATGCTGTGCAAGAAATGAAAATAGTGTCATGGGAGGTAGGATCCCATAACTGATATATACTGAGCTCTAACTGGTGCTTGTTTATATACTAATCTTGCAGTTCATGGTGTTATAACTGCAAAGAATAAATACTATTTTTTAACAATTTGCTAGTTACAGAAATATACTAAAATTGTTCTAACAAAAAAGCATTGTACTACGTTTGCGCAAAGCTAAGCTAAAGCTAAAACAAGTCAGGCAATAGCCCAACCAAGAAGCAGACCAAGAAGCCCTGAGGGCTGCTAGCAATGAGAGAACTCCATTTAGACCCTGTAGGTCTGCAGTGTCTGACATTATCAGAAGGCTGAGTTACATTTTGTACTTGGCTTCTGATACTGAAAGTCAAAGCACATTGCATTTTCCCACTGTTTAATCACTTGTAATTCATATCTTTAAAACTATGTTGCAGTTCTTAACTTTTTGAAGTACAAAGTCACACAAAGCACTGTTTAAAATGTCTTCTCTCTTGTGTAGCTCCTGTAAGATTTTACATTATAAGTAATGAATAGATTATATTTTTGCAAACTCTACCTTTTGGCTTATTTTTGAAGGAGTAAACAAGAATATATTTGTTTACTTTAGAAAAATCATGGTCTCATAGGAAACTCCTTTCTTTTCCCTGAATCTGATGAAAAAGGGCAAAATGTTGAAATTGGCACCCAGACATCTCTTGCCAATTGATGATTTAGTGACATTTTGATCAATATGTCTGCATCTGCATCCCAGGAGCCATAGAACGTAGGAAACTGATAACTGTTGATGCAGTTCAGAAGTTCACATGAAACTCTTTGCCATACAAAAAGGAGCATTTTCACTACTGCTGTGAGATTTGCTTCAGACATGTCTTCTCAAAGTAAAAGGCTCTTTTTTGTTTATTTCTGTTTTCAAATAGAAGTTTTTTCATATGTTTGGCCTTGTTTTCTATTGTTTCTCTGGTAGCTTTGCCGTGTGATAAGCAAGGCACTTTTCTGACAGTGAAGCACCATGGATACACATTAATCCATAGATCTTAATTTACAGGCATTTCCTCAGAAGTGCTCTTGGTGTTTACTTGTTATTGACATGACATGTCTGCTTTAGTTATAAACAATTGATGTTTTAAGTGCTCAGTGCTGCAAATATTCATTGTAGTTCTTTCTTTCTCTGAGATCTCAAATATTCCTTTGACAGTGTTTTCCATATGGAAGCCCTAAGTAGACTAATATTTAACTGCTGCACTGTATTCAACAAAACCTTCACTTCTTAAAATTAAATTTGGAGATATCCTATTATGTCAGAATTTAAATGACATTTCTCAGAATTCTTTAAAATCAACTCTGAAAATGAAAATTGAAAAATAACCTGCCAATTTTATCTGGTTTTGTGTGGATATAATCAGATTATCAGATGATCTGAGTATCTAATTGTCGTTGAGTTAAAAAAAAGGCTTTACTGTGTCAAAGAAATTGATTCGATTACTTCTTTAGTGCTTGTCAATGACCCTGTATCAGTGCATAACAATTATATTTCAGTTCTGAACCAGAAACACTGGGACAAATCTGTAATGTGGGGGCTTCAATAGGCTTGGGAAAGTCCATAGAAATTGTCTTTTACGTGTTTTTTTTTCCCCCAGATGCCTGTATGCAGAGTCGATCAGATCAGGGAATCTAGTATGAAAATTTGACTTTCATTATTTATGAAGGTATGGCAAATATGGGTGCTGAAAGAAATGGAGCTGCACACCACACAGAAGTTATTTCAGGATTTGTCCCCCGATCTTTTTCGGCCTTTCTCTTTCATTAGGGTTCCTTTGTAAACAGCACCTCGTATGGTCACTCATTAAACCAGAATTCCCAGGATCTTGCTAAACTGACATTTTGATTCCACACATTCATACTCATATCATGTTTGACTGTTTTCATCCACGGGAAAAACATGCGGACCATTAAGTGGTGTCCCGCTTTGAGAACACAGCACTCTCTTTATCAAAAACACCAGCCAAGGCCAAAACACTCCTTTTTGATCCTAATTAACTGAATGCAGGTGCTGTTGGCTTAACTTGTTGCCACAGAATGTTGTCCCTCTCTACATGGCCATATGGTTTACCTTCTACATGGGCGCACAGGCTTCAACAGAAGTTTTTGCCTAGTTGTGCTTTTGATGGACACAGTGGTACTCCAGAACCCACACACAAATATTGACTTCCTACTCTCATATTATCAAGGCAATTCCTTAAGTATGATGATTACACATATGGCATTTAATCTAATTTTTTACTCTTGATCTTTTGTTCTGCTGCCTGAAACAGATAGTAAATGGATAAATAATAAATCTTTCTTTAACTAGAACTATTTTCCATGAATAAAAACTCCAAGTTAGATAAAAGTATACAATTTTGGAATTTCTTTTTGCATTACACTCAGTTGGCTATTTGAAGTAAAGAGATTAACTAGCACAAGTTAAATAAGGAGTCTTGGTTATGTTAACTTATTGGACATATTTTTTGCTTTGTGTTTTTAGGTGGTTTTTTTTTGTTAGGTTGTGTTTTTTTGTTTTGGTGTTGTTTTTTTTTTAACTATGCCCTGAAGAACCCAAAGAAAGTTAATTCAAATTTCTTAGAGATTGAGCGGTGATGAAAGGTGTTTTAATGACAATCACTGCCTTAAAAAATCTGCTACACAAAGTATTCACATGGAGAACCTCTTAATATTCAGGTCCCACATCAAGATAGTACTAAACTGAGACTTGAATACTGAGTGTGTGTGTGAGTAAAAGTACTTACTTAAATATGAGTCATACAATAAAAAACCTGACATGCCTAAACCTCTGCCTACGCCTACTCCTGGACCTAGACCTATTTCACTCCAAATGGCATTGTTGGTTTATTTTTCACTGTTCTATTTAAAATTTTCATAAAGGGGAACTGATTTAGTATTTCCTAAGTAACTGAAAAGTAACTTCAGTGTAGGCATTCCTTGGAGCACTGCATCACTGATAGCCTTTAAAAGACGAAGAAGAAAAGCACATTCACTTGAGGAAGAAGAAAACTGATCTATGCCAAGAATATTTTACCATTAGTACTTAGAATTGTAGAATCATAGGATATCCTGAGTTAGAAGGGACCCACAAGGATCACTGAGTACAACTCTTAGCGCTGCACAGGAGGGCTGAGTCACACCATATGTCTGAGAGCATTGTCCAAAAGCTTTTTGAACTCAGTCTTGGTGCTGTGACTGCTTTCCTGGGGAGCTTGTGCCAGTGCTCAACCACTCCCTGGGTGAACAGCCTTTTCCTGATGTCCAGTCTAAACCTCCTCTGGCTCAGTTTCATGCCCTTTCCCCTAGTCCTGTCACTGGTCATGGCTGGAATCAGCTGGACAATCTGGAAGACAAAGCAATCACTTAGGTGTCCATGCCAGTATGATTTTGTATACCCATATTTCAAAATGACTTGGAGACCATCATTTGTTTTAATATTTTCACATCATGAAACACCACCTCAGAAGTGAGCCATGGAAAGTCTTAGTGGCTTTGTCTACAGAGCAAACCTAGGTGTCTAGTTTAGAACAGATAGTTACATTTGGACATAAATGCCATCCTGCACTCCTCAGTTCTTTCAGTGTGTTCTTCACTGAGTTATGTCGTACTCTTACAGTTGGATGTCAATGAGTAGAACTCCTTTCACTATCTGTTGAATTCCTTTCACAGTCATAGTCTTGCTTTGTAATCATAGGGAAGAAATAGACCCTTTTAGAGCATTATTGTTTCTCCCAACTATTTTAGACATTTATCTTCAGATTGGTTGAATCATTCTCCAAAGGTTTGTCTCTGTCATTTAATAAAATAAAAAAGCCTGATGTTAGGCTTAAAGTAGGTTAGTAATTCAGCAGCTAAATATATTTGGGATTAATTTTAATCAAAGTGAGCCCAGATAAGAGTCAGCACCTAAAATCTGGTTGCAACCTTGTTGTTACCCACAGATGGAAAGATTACTTGGGCCAAAACATAAGAAGTGAGAGTCAAAATGAACTCACAGACCATATTCTTAAAAAAAAGTGAAACTTAAAGAAATTCATACCTGTCAATAAATGTTGTCTTTAGAGTTCTGGTGATGATTAAAACATAATTTTTGTCAACTTCATCAGGTGACAAGATGAGGATGTCATCTTTCTGTTAAGGTCAGACTACAAAATCCTTCCTAAACAGAAACTTTTTTTTTTCAATATTATATTTAGTTGCAATTTATATTGTAGTACAGATACTTATAGCAATACTATCTGATTCCTTTTGATTTCTAATTTCTCAACTTGTCACAGCAGTTTTATATCAGTGTTAAAAATTTATAGTCAACAGTTATTTCTTGGGACAAGCAAAAAAAAGAGCAAGCTTAACTTTCATGACCCTGGCCTCTTCATTGCTTCATTTATATTCCTTTGAGTATTTATTTTTGTGCACATTGTTTTTTCTGCAGATTCCAGGACATTTGTATTTTTACCTTGATATAAAAATTCCTATATCTCTACAATTCTCTGAGTAGCGGTGAGAATATTAAAAGATGTAAATACACAATTAAAACCTAGTTTCATCATTGTATTGAATATATATTCATTTAAAGGTGATATCTTGCAAAAAAATCAAGTTCACTAACCCAGATAATTTTGCCAAAGGATCATTAATAATATTTGCTATAGACAGAAATCTGAGAGCCTTGTCACAAAACTAAGTTTTGAGATAGGTGGTGAACCGGAACCACACTGCCACCTTCATCAGGAAATAAAGGTGCAAAACCATGACATTTGAAAATAAAGAATCATTTAACTTCAAATAATTCCCAGAGTCTGAGGGAGTGTTTACCAAGGAATCAAATGTGAATGGCACATGAAAGGGACAGAAATGTGAACTACTCTGTGATAACATTTATTGGGTGAATTATATAGGCAAGCATATACTACAGACAAACGAAATTATATTGAGATCCTGATGAGTTAGGAATAGTCTTCTTCAGTTGGAAACATCTACTCTTCCCACTGAACACAGAAGGAACCTAAGGCAAATGCTAAAATAACTACTTTCTTTTTAAATAGCTACCTTTATCTAAAGATATTAAAGATAACCTATTAAAGATGATCTAAGAAAATATAACAGGTGAGCACAGCAAAGTTTGGAGAGCTACTCCTCCATCCCTAAAATTGGTCACCTGAATCGGGAGTTTTTGGAATCCTTTGAGCCAATGAGCCTGTATACTGTGGTCCAGTGCCAGATATCAGATGTGAAAAATAAGCTACGGTGACAGTCAAGCATGTCAAATTACACAATGTGTCTCTACTAAAGAAATGGAATAGATCCCCAGATGCCCTTTGACTGTGATAAATGCATAGATAATTTGTGTATAGTCAACCTCCAGGCACTTAGATATTGATGGCACAGAATTGAATCTAACCTTGTACACACTCACCAGTCTTCTAGGACAAAGAATAGGCTTTGGATTGCTTTTCACTATTTAATACTAGGTTTAAGGAGATAACAGCTAGAATTAATTATTAGATTTAAAATCTACTTTGCTAAGGCCTCTACAAGGAGAAACTTACAGCACTTCTTTTCATTGCCTGGTGATATATGACAAAATATACAGCATAATAAATTGGAGAAAAAAACTTGCAGAGTATGACATGGTAACTGCATATTTTATCTACATAATCTATGTCTGTTCTCTGGGCCACAGAGTGATATTAAATTAATACATTAGAATTTACTGCTAAGATTCATAATGGAAGAATATTCAAAGCATCTGCCCTTCGTTTAACAGTGCATTGAAATCTTTTACTTTAATTCAGATGAACAGAATAAAATCTTTTTAAAAAGGCAGATGAGAAGCACTGACATTGGTAATAGGTGAAGGGGTTAGTACGGGAAAGTAAAATTTACTGGACTGCTTCATGATCCTAGAGAAAGTCCATGCTAAGTGTATAGGCAGGAGAATATGGTAACAGGAAATTTTATGAAATAAGGTGAGGGAGTGGGGAAACAAACTCATTTTTTAAATGATCACAACAACACAGCTGAATAAAGAAAGGCATAGAAGAGTGGTCATGACAGAATTACTTGTATCTTCCTGACGAATAAACCAAATAGGAGTGAGATGGTAGGAACCTAAACCTTCTTGTCACATAGTAGTCCAGTTGTGCATGGGTAGTGTGATATTAACATCCCTGACCCCCTTTAACTCTCTGAAGTCTAAAAGTATCCAAACCTAGTTAAGATATGGGTATGTAATTTATTAAATAATATACCAGAGAAGACAAAATTAAAAATGAAAATAATTTATTAAAAAAGGAACGATTTTGACTCAGATTACCCAGAAAAAAAGGAGAAAGAGTTTTACTGGTGATGTGAAGCAGAAGAAACATTGAAGTTCAGATGAAAAGTGAAAAAGTGTGATGCATTGCACAACAGAAACTGAAGTCATCCACAAAGTACGTGGCTGTGACGAGAATGTGCAGGTAAAAAATAAAATTACAGAAGGGGTTTTTTTAGTGAAAGTAAAAAACTAAGAAGTTAATAATTGGATGTACACAGCAGTGGACTAAGCAAGCAAATTACCATGTAGATCAGTTGTTAGAACAGGGGTTAGAGCATGGGAGACAGTGGTTACGTCTCTGTGATTACCCAAATAACTAAATAGATGGAATTCACACACTCTTCCCTGTGGATTCATACAGAGTGTGTTCATAGATGGGACTTTGATGTGCTTAATTCTGGATAAGACCCTGCTTTCTTGGTCTGTTTAGGCAAGTGAAATCAAAAGCAATTAACTCTTGAGCCGGATGTCATAGAGGAAAATGGGATTCATCTTCAAGATGACACAAACAAAAAGCAAAATGGCACTATAACAATGTCTGCTTATTTGGAATGCCTTCTCTTTGCTAGAATTTCAAAAATTTAGAAGCAAAATTAAATAGCATCCATTATCTTTTTCCTCCAAAATGTAATTACTGACTTTCTAGAATACAGGCTGCATCTGTGGAAGGACAAAATATATATTATTAAAAATGCTTTAATTGGTTAACATGTAGTACTATATGGTCTGTAATTCTGTGTTCAGTATGCATAGCTTTTTGACCTTTGAAAATGTAGCTCATAACATATCACAAAACCTCTTGCAATAATTCAAACACTTTTGTGTCGTTTGTTTCTTTACTGTGTCCATGTGTGCACTGGTAAATGTTAAAGTGTCTTGTTACAAGATTTCATTCTCTGAATTATAGTGCTACTACTGACATTTCAGTTCAGAGCCAAGGCCACCAACACTTTTGTCCCCTGCTGTTCTGTTAAATATTTGTCAGTGAAAGAGATTGAGGATTGCTTTTCACATTTCTTGTACATGCTGAGCTACACCAAAGGCAAAATGTCAGGTAAAAACTACTGCATACCCTTCTGATAGCAAAACTCTTAACTTGCATATAGAGACTGTGGCCTTTCAAGAATATGCTATCACCATGTGCACTGTGATCCTTTAATTGAAAAGCAGTGTAGGTAGATAATTGTGCAGATTAGAGACATTCCCACGATGTGTGCCAATTATGCATGAAAAAAGAGGGAGACTTTGTATGACAAGGGGAATAAAATCAGGCTGATATAATCACAGTAGAGACAAACTTTCCCGATAACTCCCACGTTAAATTAGAACTTGTAACTTTTAAGTGACACAGTGGAGGCTGGTTTATTGCTCATGCTTTTGAATAGGCCCTGCAGGGCTTGTTCACTTTTAGTTTCTTGGTAAGTACTTTGAGCATAAATGGAACTTAAATGAACTGGCATGATAGACTCTCATTTCTGTCACACCTGTAAAATTTCCACTACAGTCATCTGCTGCTCTGCCTCATCCTCTTGATAGTCCTGTGTGTGACAGTACAAAACTGAGAGACGGGATTTATTTGTTTGTTTGCTTTAAAATCCAGGTGAAGAAGAGAACAGGACTTTCAGAAAAGTTATTGAAAGTAGTAACCACAATCTGCTCAGTGTACTGATAGCCTTCTAGTGAATAGCTCTGCTTTCACCAGCATACCAGCATTTCAGCTAATGGCAAGAGATATTATCAGTGCAGTCAGCCATAGAAGTCAAGCACGGTTAAGTGTTTCTTAATGATTTGTGGCACTGATGGCATGCGTAATTTGTGACATGACTGATCTTGAAGTGACATGAATAGACATAAGCTATTATTTTATATTTATTTTTGAATATTTTAATTCACTTATTTTTAAATAACTTCTCTCCATCACCCGTTCAAAGAAAGAAGTACAGGTTTCTTTCTTCTCTGTCTTAGAGCAAGAAGACTGATTTTTAGTGTCTGCTCTGTCAGGAAGGATTGAGTGAGAAGCAATCTGAGAGTCTCACTGTGACAATTGGGAAAGCAGCTGTGTGTGAGATAGGTTTGGGGGGAATAGAGCTCTGGAAAAAACAAGAGATTTGTTATGCTTCTCTTTGGCACTGTTTGAAGTGTGTAGTTCTCTGGGCAGCCAAGGAAAGAAAGTTTTTCCTCGTAAAGTTGTGCTGTAATTTTTTGGAGAAAGTTGGGGAACTTTCAGATGACAGAAAGTATAAATTTTGAAGTTTCTGAATATTCCTTTATCATCAACCATAGCAAACTTCCAATAAGGGCTTCATGCAGCTTTGGGAAAGGTCCTCTCTCCTGTGCTTCCAACTTCTTTAGAGTGCCTATTATGTAGTATGACTTAGTATATCTTTCTTTAGATGATTCTGTTTTACTAAAGCAAAAAGGATGCCATAGACAGAGGAAACACACTTTAAGCTTAATGCTTAATATGATAATTTCATTATTTGTAATAATATAATATGTAGGGCATGATGTAAGTAGCTAACATAAACACAACCTCTGTATCTAGGAACTAAGGCAATGGCTGAATTACTACAAATAATGAGGGCTGTGTTGAAGAAAAAACCTGTCACTTAAATTAATGTTATTTTCCATGTTAAAAAAGTTAGAAAAAAATATTTTTGTGTGGATCAAAAGCAGTTAAAATCTGATATTACACTGTAATATTTGAAAACTAACTGAATGTGAATACTATCTGTACTACTCTTGAATTCAACTGACTACTATTTATGCCTATCAATACATCACTTACCCTTTCTTTTTAGAAAAGAAAAAAGTAGTAATTTAGATTAAAATTGTGTCAGTTATGTAGGCTAAGTTTCACCTTGGCTAACTTTACTTAACTGACACACAAAGATGGGAATCTATTTCCATCTGAGTCAATGAAGAAATCATCTACCTCTAGCCTGTCTGTATGCAGCCTGACACAGCTGGAAGTGCTGTTTCTTTCAACTGAAAATAGCAGGGGTGTTCACTTAGAACAGACACTTAGAATTTTAAACTCAGAATGCATTTAATCTTGCATAAGCCTATATTAAGTAATATCAAAAGAAAATTTCTGCGGATGCACACCAACAAACATCCAGCAGCACTGGTTCCCAGATGGAACTTACCCCTGTAAGGTGAAGGGTGCTGAGGTGCTGCACTTCCAGTTAGTGCTCTGACTGTACTGGATTTCATACTCAGCACAAGAATCATCAAAGTTTGCACTATAGACTTAACCACAGGAGAACAAGAGAGCCCTCTGGAAAAAAAAAAATTACAATAATTTAGACATGTTTTGTGTGTATGCACTAGATATTGTTGGTAACTCAACCTATGAAAATCTTCGCTGAATCAGATCACCAAATAAATTTTACAAAACTGCAATTTCTCAAGTAACAATAGGTTTTCAACTTTTACCTGGACACTCCACTTTGTCTTTATAACAATACACAAGAAAAGAGCAAACAGCCACATACAAAATTCATTAAACTTAGTAAACTTTATTAAAGACAAAAACTTATTTTCTGCCCTGTGCTTTGCAAGATTCCATATGAATCACGGGGGAAGAATTGAAAAATAATGGCCTTGTATAACAGCATTTTATTCTGTTTTAGAATACTTTGCTTTCATTTTATGATCTTATAAACTGCAACTGTTAAACCTGTGATTAAAGCATATTTTCCAGAGGACCATGATAGCTATCAGGTCCCCTTCACATAAATTGTTTATCACTCATTTCCTGCAGAGGTAGTTGTTTAAAATGAGTAGACACAATGAATTATTGCCTAGCAAGGAAAAAAATTTATCATGTGGTGCACCACACTGTTTTGTATACAGGCATTCATTTAAACAGACATGATAAGATTTTAATGTGTCTTCTGAGAACCGGAGTGATATGTGTTAATAGTTAGCATCAAAATAGCTGCACATTTGTTAAAAACAGATTATCATATTACTAAGCACTGAACTATGTATTTTTAGATATTTTTAATTACTTCATAAGCAATCACTAGGATATTTACCTTATTTTCTGAATCTCAGGAGCAAAACTTTTCCAAATTAAGGTCAATTGCAACTGTGCAATATATAGGTGACAAAAAAGAACTCAAAGACTCTGCTTTTAATGATTTCCGATATGATCTAAGTGTGTGATGGTTTAGAAGATGCTTTGGCCTAAACCCCTCCGATTCTACTCTCAGTGTTTGTTTCTAATATACTCATTTGGATGTCAATGTATGCTGCAATAACACCAGTTTTAGAGGAGCCACCTTTTATATTGATGTTCGTGTGGCTGTGGAGCAACAGGACAATCTTCAGCGTGAAAGATCTAAACCGAAGCATAATAAATATCAAAGTGTAAAAGAAACCTCACATAATGTGGTTTGGACTATCATTCTTCAGTCAGAACCATGGAATTATTTTGTTGCCTGAAATCGGCACTTATAAGAAATCTCTCAGATGCAGTTGTGAGTTTCAGCAGGCAGGCATTCTTCAACTGCCGCTGGGTACACTGGTAATCATTTCGCCAAAGTGCACACTGAGGTATCTTCACTACGGTTTATTTAGCATTACATGATTATTCATTTTCGTTCCCCACATTCCTGTTACATATTCGTGACATTTCCCAGCACTAATTAGCATATACACCTGTCTTTGTAAGAACTCTCAGGGCTTTCGCTGAGGGCCTCTGGTGGTCATTTCTGTCTGGAGCCCCCAAAGTTCTAAGTGACCACCTTATGAATTTCTTTAAGACAATCCACTGGTTATAGAGCAATTTGGCATTGCCTGCTTGGCTGCTGCAGTTCCTTTCTTCATTATTTCTTCACTTTGCTTAGCTGGTTTCTTTGCTTGGCTCAGCTATACATAATTTTCCATGGTATATCCTGTTGCAAGCACTATTTGTTCTAGTTTCTTGAGACATCTCTAAACCCTGATATCAGTTCAGTTTAGAAGAACCTCAGGAGATCTCCCATCCAACCTGCTTAAAGCAGTGCCAGCCTTGAGGTAAGACAAGGATGTTCAGGCTTTGTCCTTGACTTTCAAACGAATGCAATAAGTCCATGTCTCCCTACAGTCACTAAAGAAAGATAGGCCAGGTAACTGTCCAAGATTTGGTGGAATGAACCTAAAATCTTGTCTCAGTACCAATTATCAGTTTAAAGTACTATTGGTTTGATGCTTTAAATTCATGTAGAAATTCTTTAGAAAACATTCATCTGTCAAGGTGAAACCTGCTTTTCCAGTTCCATGGAAACTTATTAAAAATATTTAACTTTTTTTTTCCTATATGTAAAATAGCCCAGTTACATGCTTTAAATAATATTTCAGTGTTTTAAAAAAAAACTGCTTGAAGAACTTTTGAGAGCTTTCTGAACCAGTTTTCCCATTCACTTGAAAACTATATAAATATTTTGCTGTTTTATTGAGCCATGCTGCATCTTAGAGTGTTTTGTTTTATTCTGTATCATTCTGTTTGATCTCATCAAACAGCAGCAGTGTTCAAAGTTGTAATGATGTATAGCAGAATTACTGTAGTCTCTGAGGAAAAATCATGGAGATGAAAAATTGACTTCCCCGCTTGCATACCATAACCAATCAAATTTTAATTAGAATTGTTTTAAATTAATTGACTTCAGTAGTATCTTTCAAATCTCATGTATCTGTGTCATAGTTCTGTGAACAAAGATGGTCTTGTAGTCACACATGGTACTTTCTAAATACAGCCCAAGCTCTATTTTTACCATCTTCTTTTCTAGTGCCACAGGTATAAAGGAGTATTTCTGTTAAAAAGCTCCTTAGTATGATGAATGCAGTAAAAAAGCTCCTCTGAGAACTTGTTTTTGAACTGTACCACATCCATTGTCAGAGATCACATATTCACAATTTACCTCTGAAAAATAAATATTTATTTGATTCAGGTAAGTAGGTCTGTCAAACTGCAATTCTTAGGGCTAGCACTTCTGAAAATCAGCTTATGCATATACAAGTTCACTAGAGACTGCTTGTTCTATTTTTCCCATTATATTATTAAAAACAGCAATGTCTGACATATTTATGCATACAGATTTTTATGTTACCTGGCAATATAAGGGAGCTGAAACATAGCTGTCGCTAGAATCTAGTCTCAGCTTTGTTCACAATGCAAAAGGGGGAAAATTACTAGATAAGACATTTTTATAATATGGGTCTTATTATAATTACCTTCTAGAGCCTGAGTATTCAAATAACACCAGAACATTTTTTAGCTGAAATAAAAACACCCATATTAGATTTATTAAAAAAAAAAAAATTTACATCTTGAAAGAGTATACTACACGAGGGAAAAATAATAAAAATATTCAAGGCAAGCATTCTGTTTACCCAACTGAAGCTTACTGGGAATGGAATTTTCAATGTTTTGACCTACATCAAGTTTTGTTTACACTAGACAGGACTGAAGGTGGGTCAAAAAGTGAGAGAGTTTGCTCTGATGTTTTATTTTCTTCAAATACTCTGGTGAATTTTCATCTCCTGGAATGTGCTTTTAATTTATTTTTGACAACTGATTTCAGGTTGGTAGGTTCTGTAGGAATGGATGTAAAACGTAGAGATAAACATTTTCTTCTTCTCCAGCAGAAGTATTTGAATCAAAGAATGTGTGTACCGGACTGCAATGTTACCTGACAAAGTGAGGTATTACACATTAGTTTAAGAGAAAATGTCCCATTTTCAACTTGCATTGTGCAACAAGAACATGCCTTATAGAAACAATTATGTTCTCACAGTATGCCAGTATCCTACATTTCTACTGTAAATAATAATTCTGACCCTCATTTTCATATTTAAAAAATTAATTTAATTTTAATTAAAATTAATTAATTTAATTTAATTAAAATTAATTTAATTTAATAAAATAAAATTTAATTTTTCTAAACAAAAGAGTCACAAAATTCACTTGCAAACAACTACTGGCCATTCTAATTACACCTGATTTTTTTTTAAGATCAGTATACAAATAAAGTATGAGGGAGTATTTGAACAATCCATGGCCATAGCATAAAAAAAATGATTTTTTTTTTTTATTCCTTGGTCCACGTAGAGAAGCTTGGAGGAAGTTCCAAATGAGATGTTGTCATGGTTTTGTTTGTTCTTGGAGCTGTACTGGAATTTTCCCTTTTCCCATGCCGACTGTGTTGGGGGGGGAGGGGGAATTGGCCAAGGTATCCAGGCAACTAAGTGTCACAGAAGAAGAGAACTAGTAAGGCTGCATTGC
>JAWMRA010000001.1:73276986-73348228 GCA_035584735.1 Pseudotriccus pelzelni
ATTTGAGCCAAAGACAATTTGCTGACAGGACTCAGTAAGAACATTTCAGCAATATCCTTCTGAAATCCAAACAGAAAATGGAAGAGGGAAGGGGGGGAAGGAAGACTTTTTAAATGAAAGATGAAGTTCACTACCAGAAAATGACAGACAGGCGAGTCAGATAAAATTAATAGCAAGAAACTGAATTCCCCTCTAAGCAGACACCTCCTTTTTGTTAAATTCAGATATTGCCAATAACAAACTAAATGCTGCTGCCTTTCTTCAACTATTAGATTTTGTTTATGGGGAACTCATGTTGCCCAAAAAATTGTATTTCTGAAGAGAAGGAATTGATGAAAAACATACAGAGACAGAATAGACTTGGGGAGAAATTCCAAGGGGTTAAATTATGGTGATAATTCATAAAATTCTAAAATATGTCCTCCTGATACTTGTGAAGGATAAGTTAGATTTATACAAATATTGGAAAGGTACTTATATAAATAAATAGTGCACTTATGCATAAACTGCAATAGGAAATAATTATCATTGAACCACAGAATGGTTTGGGTTGGAAGGGACTTTAAAACCCTTCCAGTCCCATGTCCTGCCATGGGCAGGGACACCTTCCAATAGCCCATGTTGCTCCAGCCCTGTCCAATCTGGCCTTGGACACTTCCAGGGATGTGGCAGCCCCAGCTTCTTTGGGCAACCTGTGCCCTTGTAAATTGTCTCTCTCCATGTTCCTTGCAGCCCCTTCAGGTCCTGGAAGGCCACAAAGCTTCTCTTACCCCAAAGCTTCTCCTGTCCAAACTGAACAATCCCAACTCTCTCAGCCTTCCCTCACAGCAGAGCTGCTCCATCCCTCTGATCACCTTGGTACCTCCTGTGGCCTCGCTCCAGCAGCTCCATGTCCTTGCTGTGCTGGGCCCCCAGGGCGGGAGGCAGCTCTGCAGGTGGGGTCTCACCTGAGGGGGCAGAGGGGCAGAATCCCCCCCTGCCCTGCTGCCCACACTTCATACAGACAAGATCTATATAACAGGGTAAAAAAAGGACAAAATTTGGTCTAGAGATCCACAGTACTTTTCCAAGTTCCTGATGGTCACACAGACTACAAAATCTTACGTGCAAACTGTTTACTGAGTTGTAAACCAGGGCAGCTGCACGTGTTGTGTTTGACCACAATAGGCACCACTGACCAACCAAGTGCCATTAGGTTTTGAACACAATTTTTCGAAAGCAACCTTTTTAGGGTTGTTTTAGGAAAAGAATAAGTTCTCAAGTTGTAAGAATTCTTTAGAGAGCTCTGAGTAACATTCCCAAAATGCAACACTGCTGCTATCCATTGTACCTTTCTAGACTTCATTACAGAGGATCAAACAGAGGGTGACATTAATTTTAAGTCTCTACTCTCTTCAATTAAACTGTTGGGAGGATGGTGAATCCCTCATCTTACTTCAGGGTTAGATAAAGCTGTATAATTATAATGTTCCATAGACCTAGCATCAAGATCAAACTAAATAATTTTAAAACCATTTGGCAACCATGTTGAACTATTTTATATGTGATGTACTATATTGTTCTCTAATTAGCTGGATATCTAGTAATAGCTAAAGTAATTGATATGATTTATTTAAAACTACTCACAGAGTGGTGGCAGAATTCTGCAGATAAATTTGAAATTAGTTTAATATCAACATCGCCTGATTAAATTCAACTCTCTCCCACACCTCATCTTCCAACCTTCTACACATAATTTATGGACAATATTTTTTTCAGACCCACAGTGCTGAGTTTGAGTTATAGGAGAGGTTTCTGTCATCAGCAGCATTTTAAGCTTGAGCATTACAATTTAAGAAGAACAACACAAGGTTAAATAACTTTTAACCTTTTAACCTTTTATAATATAAGCATTTAGCTTGAATTCTCCTGCAAAGCTGAAAAGCAAGCACAGGAACACAATGAGAGATGCCTCTTTAGTACCTTTATTAAATCCATATTTTCAAATTTATATAGAAATAAATATACCACTGCCCTCCCCAGATTAAATTCACTTTGTGGCCAGCCTGAGCTAAGTAATATTTAATCTTTTTCCTTTTAGTCTACATACCTTGCCTTCCTTAAAATGTCATGGAGGACGGGAAAAGTGTAGAAGTGGCATCAGTAGACCACAGACCTCTTGCCTGCTACTGTTAGCTGTAACCACACAGCCATATTTCTTCCCCATATATTTTTTTA
Organism: Pseudotriccus pelzelni; assembly: GCA_035584735.1. Classification (NCBI taxonomy): domain Eukaryota; kingdom Metazoa; phylum Chordata; class Aves; order Passeriformes; family Tyrannidae; genus Pseudotriccus; species Pseudotriccus pelzelni. The sequence goes on from JAWMRA010000001.1 coordinate 73,279,204, forward strand.
TTATTATTATTGATTTCAATAAATAGTCATCTACTGAGACAGAGAGTAGCTTCTGTCGATGACAGGACAGACTAAGATTTGACAACAGGCTGCAGCCATCATCACTCCACACAGGATGTACAACACATCTCTAAGAGGAGATGAGTTGCTGATTTAATTCCTTTTCTATGCTTTTTTCATGTTTTTTCTGATGACAGCTGAGCTTGAGTGGGAGGCTTTGGGTCGAGTACTATGGACAGGGAATTTTCCACTAGTATTGGCAGTGGGTTTCATTTTTTAATCACTGTCATATTTGGCTACGAATACAGCCCTTCAGTGGCAACACTGCAAGTTGTTTCAGAAAGAAGTTAAAGTGGTTTCTTTGGACTGATATTCTCTCAGCTGAGACAAGACTGGGCTGTTTGTCAAAACCCCCGACATGGCATAGCTGAAGAGATTCCAATGGATGAGGGACAGAGCCATGCCATCTGCTACACTACAGTCTCCAGAATTTCTTGGAGTGTGGAATTTCCTCATGTGAAAGTCTCTAAGAAAAGTTAATACTGAGTTTGTCCTTACACCACTTTTATTAAGTCAGAACAGAACTTTGAAGCAACAGTTTTGCTGCTTCCTTCCCATCTCGTTCCTTTCCTGTCCTTAAAATGATGTTGATTGCACAGGTTGAATGTAGCTGAATCAGAAGATTTGTTCTATTTAAACACTTTAGTGTTGTTGTTTTGTAACAGCCTTCACTTTTTTTTTTTTATTTTCAATTTTCTGTCAACAGTCTCAAGTTTTTCAGCTTGTCAATCAGTTCCATAAGCCAAACATCTTTAGAAGATGCTCTATTAAGCTGTGAAATATATGAATTTCTTTTTTTTATATATTTTTTTTTTAAAGTAGAGGAATATAAACTTCTTTTCAATACGAGTATAACCACAGGCCCATTTGTCTAGCCAAGGATTACATACCTTTAATGGACACTGAATAAGTCTACTATTTCTTTTCTTTCTATTTATAAATTCTGTGAGCAGTGATTTTTAATTTGATTTTTTAGCTGATTGTTTGTAGTGGGTGCTTTCTGTGGAATGGATTTTTGTGATGAACGTTTTAGTGAAATGTTTTTTCTTGGTTGCATTTCATTGTTGTAAAACCTTTTTACCAAAAGATCTTATTTTTCTCACTAAATTAGAAGCATTTCTGTTAGAGAAAAGCATGTGACTCTTGCTCCAGATGCTAATTCAAGGTTATAACAAACCAAAAAGCTTTTAAAAAGTCTTAAATAAAAATGTAACAATTCTAGGCAGCTTATGACTTAAGCCAGGGTATAACAGCAACCCACAATCACCCCCATCAGTACCCTTGTAAGACAAGGATAAGTCCATGGCAATATTTTAATTTTATAAGTGGTTTTTGACAGAGAAAAATCCATTCTTGATCCACAGTCATTTGTGGACACCACTCTGGACTACACAACCTAACACTGAATTCACATTAGGTTGTAGGAAGATTTCACTGACACAAGTATTAATTGGTCACATGCCAGACTGTTTTACTAGTATTCTAATACTCTGAATGGTGTTTCTGCACATCGTAAGTAAAGTCAGAAGAATTTCTTCCATAGAAAGAGGCAGAGGAAAATTTCTTACAACTTTCCTGAAAGTTAATGCAGTAAGAATCAGTTCAGAATAGAAAGGTTATTTAAAAAGGTATACAAAAGCACAAGATTTTTAAAAAAAGTTATCAGAAATAGTGTCAGAGTATAGAATGATTTCCAGTTGGTTTAATGCCTTTCTACATTATTCAGCCACTACAATTTTCATATGTGACAAGCAAAATAAGGGAGCTGTTCACAACTGGCTTCTAAAGAGTTCCATGTCAAAAGAATTAATCTGCAACTTTGAGAAATATTTTCTTCTTTTACTCTAAAAGGGGAGAATGATACGGGCATAGGGGCAAAGAGAACTCAACCAATTAGAGTACATTCAGAGCAAATCTGAGAATATTAAATGTTGTCACCAGGTTTGAACACACCAAAATCTTGTTCTTTGTATTAAGTCTCTGAATAAAATACTATTTGTTGTACGCAGCACAACTTAATGAGGAAAAAATAAGAAAATTATTTCCATCCTGTTTTCTGATGACTGGTTTTCACAGAACAGCAAGTGATATGAACCTTCTGACTGATTAGCAGTTTTTTAAGAAATAGAACTACATAATTATAATGTTTCATACTTACATGGTTACTTTGAAGTCAACACTGAATTATTTGGAAAGGCTTTGGAAAAATGACTCAAAAAACCCTGTGTAATATAGTATATCTAAACATCCAATGTAGCTGGGCCTGAGAGAGTTTCAAAGAGGTAAAAGGTGTATTCTATTTCCCAAGGAGAAAAATGTTTATATTTTTATATCTTCATTGTTATGCAAATTTCTGTCTTCACAACACGCTAAGTCTTCCTGGATATAAAACTACTCCTCAAGAAAGGTCCTTCCTCTGTAAAACTAGAATCTCCCACCTTCTCTCTTTTCAAAGTAGAATTTTAAGCAGTTCATATGTACTTTAACTCAGTTTATCACTCCTGCCTGACAGAAGTTTCTTGAAGCACACGAAATTTAACTGCAGCCCCAGGTGTTAATTAACCCCACAGTAAGTGTTATGTAGCTAAACCCAACACTATTCTTACTGTAAGCCATACCCAGCTGTATTCATAGCACCTAAAGGTGCTTCAACACCTTTGCTGTGGAAGCAAATGAGTTTCTTCAACATTAATGTGTAGGGGAAAAAAACAATAAAAACACCACAACATGTACTAATACTTGTTCACTTAGCAGGAGATGTTTATTAATAATATAAGCTTACGAAGCCCAATGTTTGAATGACTTAAAATTGTTTCAATGCAAAGAAGTTAATTTAAAGAAAAGTTGGCATGCTTAAGCTATAGATGTTTCTAACTTTTGAGGGGTAGGATCTTCCAGGTGTGTCTGATATGCCGCAGTCTTTGTTGTGCTCAGATGTAGTTTTAGGGTTTTTTTGAGCTTACTGATTTGCACTTTTAGAAGTCTAATCTGTCAAGTGTTCAGAGTGTGCAACTTGTTCATCTAGGGCAGACTCCTTCCTATTACTTACCAATTTAAATATATTAATTGAATTCCATTAATGACACTCTCTGAACTGTGAAACTGCTGTCTATTACCTGTGACCCGAAGTTGTCCTGTTTTAAATCCATTAAACTAAATTATGTGATACAAAGGTTAATTAATCATGCATACCCAGAAGGAGAAAAATCAGACATATAAACAGAATATTGATCTTCATGGAGTCTGCTACTACTTGAAACCATGATGGAATTACCCACAGGTGGCATTCATGAGTGTTAGGATTATAATTAATGGTAGAATACTCTGGCCTTGGTAATTAATTTGATCAACTATGAAGAATGTATCACAAAAGTGATTTCAGAAGCTCATGAACTCTTCTAAAAACATCAAGCTATTCCCTTTTTCTCAGGGATACAGCTTGGAAATATCAGCCATTAACTAATGAAAGTTGATGGGTAAGTCATGAGATTATAGTTTCTCTTAATAGTCCAGTGCAGCAAACTTGACACCATTAAAGCTAATATACTAAATTGGTTCTCTACTACCAGTGTAGCAGTATTTTACATTTCTTTTTCAAAATGCAGCAATACTGCACTGTCTTTGACACAGTATCCTTGCTGCCATAAAACTCTACCATTGCAACCCTCAAGCCTTTTGATCCCAAAGCTCTCAAAATCCTTTCTGTAAGCTACATTTTAAATTGCAATGAAATTTGCAGCTCTCTTTCCTTATAAACCATAAATGTGACCTCAGTTAAGCCAATGCCCTATACAAAGAAAAGATAGAGATATTCAGATAGTACTAGACTCCATTTTTGACTTTCCATGCTTTACCTTGTTCTTGGAACCTTGCACTATAACTCTCTATTTTTAATGTGAGAGAAGGGTTTTAATTCCAGCCCTCACAGGGAATTTTATCACTAAAGAAATCTTAATCACAACACTGTCCTTAATATGCCTAGAAGTAATAAAATGTTTAATGATTTGTCACTTTTGGAATTGGTTGAGCCAGTATGAAACTATCTCATATGGACTTTAATGGAGTTTCAGAATGGGATTAATGAAGTGAGATGTATCATCTATACTGATCGTAACGTGTGTCTATAGGAATATTAAAACAGGATTGTGAATGTTACACTATGTTCAACTCAATTTGGTTCCACAGAAAGTTTTAAGTCCAGACTTCATACAAACCAGGCCTTCAACCTGTAGGTGGGGAAAATGTTCAGATTGCTGAACTTTTAATAGGTGGAGGGGTTTGTCTTTATCTGAAGTCCAAATTAGTCTTGTAAGGCTTCCATAGGAAAGTTAAATCTTCTGGAAAATAGGTGTGGAAATCTGCAAATGTTTATTAAAAATATGAGTTTAGGAAGCTCAGTGTTTGAACGAATTTAACTACTGCTGAAGAGGAAAGAAAAATAAGTGTATTCCATGATCTGTAACAGGTGCAACACCATCCAAACTACAAAAAGAAATATAACCTACATGTAAAAAAATTTAAATATATTTGTATATATTGCATATATTATATAAATAGATATTATATTAATACATTAAAATATATATAGATACCTAGATATTTATATAAATATATATCAATATACTATGAAAATATATCCTTTTAGATTTAAATAGATAAATATCAATATATTAAAAAAAAAATCTGTGCATAAAACCAGTCCAGGCTGCACAAAGACAAAAGCGTTGAAACAGTATATACAACAAAATTTAGGGAGAAGGTAGATTTTCCACAAGTTTTGCTTATCCAGTTCTAGACTAAGGTCCAATGCATGGACCTACTTGCTCCTAAATAAGGCAGCACTCAGTTTCCTTTAAGCTTCAGTTCTACCTGGAAGCAAGGGGAACTCCCAGGTTAGGCACTGAGATGCTTGATCTTGCACAGCAGCATTCAGGTAATTTTATAGATAGGAAAAAGACTGGTGATTTTGTTGTTGCTTTTGTTAAAGCCTTTTTTGTCAAACCTGTCTTGCATGGATCTAGGGACCCAGCAAAGCTCCTGTGTGAACTTGCGGGCATCCAGATATACCTGCTGCTCTTTCAGAGGAGTGTTCTCACTGAACTGCAGTCACTAAGCTTCTCATGGACCTGCACTACTATGCAGCCAAGAGGAAAATAACTAATTGGTTAAAAATACTCAAGTTGGGAGATGTGGGCTTGGGTCAGGCTCCCTGCTCTCCACATTATCAGTTTTCTTTTTCATTCACAAGCCACCAGAGAAAGCACACACCGTCACAAGAATAAAAGACTCCTCTGAGTCTTTTCTTACCTGCCAGGCCTTAAATACCTGGCTGGAGCCACATGAAGTGTTCATAGTATATGGAGAAAAAAAAAAAAAAAAGAGTTACATCTTTATACACAGTGGCCCAGTTTTGTCAGAGGAGAGAAGATTTATTTCATCAGCCCAGTTTTTGCCTAGAGGTAGGAGAGAGGTGATTAAAAACTCCTTTTCCCTTGCTTGCCTTGCACTCCAAAGGCTGAGGAACTGGGTCAAGACTTGCAGACCCAAGGTTAGAAACCCTTCATTGCTCATGGTCTAGGTAGAAAACTAAAAAAGAGTAGGCAGATAAACAGAAGGTTTTGTGATTTTGATTTTCAAGTGAAGTTTTTAAAATTTACCTGTGTTTCACAGTATAAACTTAAGATCTCTCCTGGATCTAACCCCTTTTTCCTATATTTTTCTAATAACATAAGGAAATTAACATTTAAAGAATGAGTGTGATATGCAAAAAAAGGTCCCAGAGTTAAAAAAGGAGTGGTACTCTAATTCTAGGTGTCACAAAAGATTTGCCAGTGAAAAAACCTGGGTGGCAGAGTTGACATAATTAGCATAAAAAATGAGATAAATGGGACTGGATTGGGTTCCCATATGCAAGCAAGAGACTCAGGGGAGAGAACATGTGCACTTATATTACTCTCTGCTTTACTGACTAACTTTCATACCTGTTTGGAAGGTTGTCATTCCTCGACAGAAGTGTTTTTACTAACAGCACAGTTATGCAAGACTTATCTACATCTTTTAAATACCAAAATTTAAGCAAACAAAATAAATCTTGTATTTAAATAGTGCTCCAAAGGAATGCAAAGGCCAGAAGTGCAAGAAAGAAAAAAAAATTTGGAGAAATATTGATTTTTAAAGTTACAGTTATACGAATACCATTGAAAAGGAGGATTAGGAAAAGTTTCTAATCTGCTGGGGTTCTTAGTTAATCACTGCAGAAAAATCTTAAAGTATTGATTTCCCAGCAGTCAATGTGAACATGATACTCATAACACTATATGCAGTCACATTTGTCACTTTTTAATCCTATTGGCCCATTTCTTTTCCCCCAGAAAATTGCCATTACTAATTAAAGGAAACTTAAAATAAATAGCGCAAGCACAAAAATAACCTAAAAAACATGAAATATATATTTCATAGTGTGTTAGAGCCAGTGTGCTAATATTTCTCAAACTTGTAGCTAACCTTTAAGACTCAGTTTTTCTGTGTGAAACTTACTTTCAGAAACAATAACTGATAATTTTTAGTATTGGTGGGAACTGGTTCCCTAAACTACCATAAAATAGAGTTGAATACTTAGCAAAACCCTGAAAACACTGAAATCATATAGGAACAGAAAACCTTTATCCCACATACCCAGATGAATTTGCCTTCTTGCATAAGGCAGTATGAGTCGGAACTGGAGCAGAAGCTGTTTGAACAATTAAGGCCAGGTAACTTTGTACTCAAAGAGTCAAGTCTAAAGCTGAAATTGATTAACTTTAAGTTAATTGTATCACCAGCATTCGTTGTTCCTTTTTTTATCAGCAGCACTGTCAGCTTCTGTGTCAATGTATATACACAGCCAGTACAGAAGTGAACAGATCTTGAAAAACAGAATTTATGCAACTTCACGCAATAAAAAGTGAGTAAAAAACGTTTTAATTTGTCAGAGACAAGACTCTGAAACAGAGTATTTATAACCATAGCTTGCATACATCTTGGCTTAACACTAATGCTCAGTGATAAACTGGCCTTCGATGCTCAAGCTAAACTCAAGGTAATGTTCAAAAGGAGTTCAGTTTCCCTAAGCAATAAATACAGCAGGAACAGGTAAGGAACCCAGAGGTCTGTCTCCAGTCTTGGATGCCAGATTTTCTAACCAGTAGCAGCAGTGAAGCATGGCGATGCAATTTTTTCTAGAAGATTTTCCAGAAAACAAAACAAAACAAACACAAACAAGAAAGCAAAAAAAAACCCCAAAACTCTGATGGAAAATACTGGTGAAAAAGGCGGGTTAAAGAGTTTTATTTTATTTAAGAATGATGCTTAGATAATAATTTGTAGATTCAGTGTCAGACCTTAACTCCCTCAACTCACTATAGCTGTTGGAGATCTCTCTTGGCAAAGGGAACATACCAGCTGCAAGTCATAACTAAAAGCAGAAAGAAGGCACTCTCTGCATTGATGCACACACACCATCAGGAGGAACAGTCTCTCCTCATCCCACCACTTTGGAGTCAAGATCACATGCAAAAATGCAAGGTTGGAGGATTAGAGTCACATTTGTCCAAATTTTGGAGCAGTATTTCAGCTTCAAGGACATATGCATCTCCACAAATTAATATTTTCACTCTCCTTTGACCTCAGAATCAACCCTAAGCACAATTATAACACAGTATAAACTATCCTAACAATTTTTACAGCCAAAATATGAATTTCAAGGCAATAGATGCTGGACTTCCCAGGAAAGAGGAAAAAAACCTGCATTTAAAAGAGCTTACAGTATTGAAAGTCTGACCCTGTCCCCACAGGTGTTAATAGCATCATTCTATTGAGTATTGTAGATCAGTAGAGTCTATTTTTATAAGCAGTTGCTGACAGAACATAACAGTTACAAAGAAATGGGCTGCACCCGACTAAAAGGGGTCAGAATGGTCAGAATCTGATCTTCGTCATAGTGCTATGGCTTTGGAGAATCAATATTTTTATTTTGTTGGACATACAAGCAAATCTCCAGACACAGTAACTAGAAACATTATTTAATTTGTTGTCTTTAATTAATTATTTTAAGGACATTCAAATATTTACAGGATTCATCCTTGTTTAATAGCCTAAACAACTATTGTGTAAGAAACCTTAAGTCTGTTTTCATGTTCAAGATGTGCCTTTAGTACATATATAGTTAAAGGAAAAGTTAGTGCTTTGAAACAATTTTTATGGCAGTTATGATATCAGAGCACAGAATTCAATTCTTGCATTATTTATGAAGTTACAAGGTATAAGGCCAGTGGCTCTGTGGATTTGCCCACCTCATGTATCAATGAGATCTCCAGGAAAATCACTTTCAAGCTCAATAGCCAATAGGATGGAAAACACCCTTTTGAATAAGTGGTGCTATGTATGTATCAGAGAAATATCAGTTCAGAAGGGATATCCTGCATTTAGGACACCGTTCAAAAATGCTTTGGTGTCTGGAGCAGGGGTACAACACACGTGACAGAACTTTTCCTTTCTATAAAGGCTAGAAACGCAACTCCCAACCATCTCACTGTACAAGGACACTTAGAAAAAGCAAATTAAACTGAGACCTTAAGGAGAGAGATGAGCTACTTAAATCAGTTCCCATAAAGTGCAAAGACAAAACTGATTGCCAGGATTCTGCAGATTTTATGTCTCACTGTAAAAGTGGCTCTTCCTATACAGTGGGCACATAATTACTCACTGCAACATGTTCTGCCCTTCTTTGGAGCCTGCACTACTTCTTTCAAGCAGAAAAACATGCAAGGGTTGCATATTCCCTTTGGAATTGGGTGAAAGCTGATGTTTCAGGAAAGAGCAGATTCGTCATGGTATTCTGTGGGGTTTTGTTTTGGGTTTTTTTAATTACTATTATTTTTATTGCTGTATTAAATTCTGAACTGATCTGAGTCTGATGAATCCCAGCTACTTTTATAGATAGTCAGAACTCTTCTGTCCCTTTTTGCCTCATTAAGTGCAGAAAAAGTGACAAGTTACCACAGAGCTCCACAGGAGATCAGCATACCCCCTCAGAAACTTAAGGCTAGGGAGATAAATAAATACAGAAAAATGATGTATTCTGTAAGTTTCTGAAAAGATCAATAAAGAAGGAATTAAGATTTACCTTTATGGTTCTCTCACACTGCATCAATATAATAAACTTTCTCCAGCTTAACATTTCTTTTATCCAGTTTACTTTGTGCCAAGTATCAGTCTCCTTAATCTTGCAGCATTGCAATCCTGGCAGGACAGTTTTGGAGCCATCTTCAGAACAACAGCTTTGCTCCCAGTTTATGGAAGGGTGTTATTAAATGTGCCAAGGCTACTGCTGTAAGGCTTAACACAGCAGTGGGATGTCTCCTGCCAAGATATATACTACTGTGACTAGCTAAATTTTAGTTTAAACATTGCAAGTGGCTATTAGGAAAACTGCACTCCTTTGGTTTGAGTCCAAGTTACATAAGACTGCTTCAAGCACACATTAGTTTGAATTTTATTCATCCTCCAAGTTTTTTTGTCAGAAACAATGTCACAAATATTTGAGAAACATCATGATAAAAACCTTTATAATTATATCATTTCAGCAGTTGTTCTGCTCATTTCATGAATGCTGTAATAGGCAGTTTGGAATCCCTTTAAAGTGGTCTGCTAGGACAGTTTGAGTGAAATACACTGCAGTGTCCTTCTCTAACACAGAAATTCAGTTTCTTTACTAAACTGTGCCACTAAAACAGTGAAAACTGGAATATTCAGGAGATACACAGGCCTTAAGTATTTGGAGGCAGAAAATAGAACAGGAAAAAAAAAGGCTCTTAACTAAGCTTTACTTTTCCAGAGCTGTTTGGCACCAGCAACCTAAGTAACCTTCAAGTATTCACACTCAGATCCTCAAAAAATTGTTCTCTAGCTTCTGAAACACATAATGAACCCCAGCAAACATTCTTATATTGAAAGCCTGGACTGATTTCAAGATGAATATCTACTCCTTCTCCCAAAACTCCTCTTTTTAATGACAGGAGGAGAAGAAATTAATGTTAAGGCACCTAAGTCTGAAATTATTTAGCCCTTGTTCAAGGCAATAGTGCAAAGAACATATGTGTATATATTGCCTTGTTTATCAGGAACTCAGAGGGGCCCATAGAATCCTTCTTCCAAAGAGGTTTAGAATTGAGCCAGTCTTACCATGTCTCACTAATTTGAGGTGCAAGAACCTTGCCAAAACTCTTACAAAGCGGCGGAACAAACTCTGGCCGCAGCTGGGGCATGAAGATAAGAGTGCTTGTAGCTTCAAGGTACCACTTCCACGATTTGCAGCTCCGAGAGACAGGTACTCAATCAAAAAAAATTAAATCTTAAGTGAGTCATCACTTGTAGAGTTACCATATAAGAATAAATAAAGTATAAATATAAATAATATAAATATAAAGTTGACATTTGCCTTTCGAAGAACAAATTGTTCATCGTGTCAGATGCTGGGGATTTCCACAGTGTTGGTCAGTATCCAAATAGTATTGATTGATATCAGGTTCACTAAAACTTTTGACATAAAATGGTGTTAGAGGCATATTGTCCACCTTTAAAGCAGATTTCTTCTGGTACTTTTCTTCAGCATTTGGCTGTGGCACAGAAATAGCTTCACATATGCAGTACCATGCATTACATTGGCTCAAAGAAAAGAATCTTTCAAAGTGTGAGAATAGGGAAATAAAAAAAAAAAGGCAGTAATCAACACATTTGTTACTAAATGCATATTCCTTCCAAATAATGATACTAAATTTCATAAAGTCAAGAGCATTCAGAATGAGGTGCAAAATGTGTAAGAACCTCAGTTAAGGTAAGCAAAACCACAAACCTGCAAACCAGAACTATCCTTGATTATTCAATCATTTTAATTACTGAACAAGGAGGAGAAGTGCATGAAGTTAACACATAATAAAAATTCAGGCACTGCTGTATTCTGTTTCCAAAGATGAGCAGAAGGAAAGGGAACATCCCAGCAAAAAACTCAGCTCCATCTCATTGTCATTCTGAAGACCTTTGAATAAATTAATGTTATTCACATAGACATCACAGTATTATAAATACACGGGTTTAAAACTGCAGGGCACCTGATGAAGTGGTAGCTTTTAAAGAATCAATAAATTTCCACCGTTTAATCAATGGAAGCATTGGAGATTGTCAGTCAAATAAGTTATTTAGACTGCATTTAGATTTTGCATTACAGAAGACATAATGCAGGGTCTCGGGACCTGCCTTGGCCTGACCTGCTTTAGCCTGGGATGTCACTGAATTACAAGGACTTGCTTGATCACCTAATTTCATTTAGCTTAGGCTCTCTGCCTGTTCTTGCTGGTGAAAGACCCTGCTAAGTCATTGTGACTTCTCCACCCTCAGTCTTCTTGAGAAAGGCCAGAAGTATTGACCCCAAGGAATGCTAGAGGAAAGCACCACACAAGGAAAATTGAGGTAGATGCTAAGAAATCTGTCTACAATACATTTAATTGTATTATTAATGACACTTTCATTTAATAATTAGATAATTAGGATTCATTTTGATTGGATTTTAAATATTTGACTATTAAGCTCCCATAAAGTCCCTTAGGAAATTAGCGTCTTTTAACCCCCAGTGAGATTCTCCCAGACCAGTCATTTTGAACTATGTTGTTCTTATTCAGGATTAAAGTTTCTGTTCTTCAAGTGCTTGCACAAACTCATTCTTCCTCAAAGGTTCTCCAACAGAGTAGAATACTTGAGGTGGTGCTGCTGTACATGTATATACATAGAGAGAGGCACAGGTGAAGGACAGGGCACATCAAGTTTGCTCTGTAGGGTCTAAAAGTAAATGCTTATTTTCTGGCTACTCTTTCCATAACCTTGAAAAAGTTATTAAGACTTGCACTATAAAAATTTGACGTTTTCTGACCTGGCACAGACACTTTTTAAAGCATGAAAGGTATAACAGGCTATTGGAGTCCTCTAGCTCTGGCCTAATAAACTAGAAACCATACTAGTAAGAAAGGTAAAACTTTGTATCATCAGAGATAATACCCTCTTCGCTTTCAGACTTGAACACAACTCTCTTCTAACTGCACTGCTACTTCAGGTTGATAACACCTAGTTCTGCAGGGACCTAGTAGCATTCTTCATCTGAAAGCAGAAAATGCCAGTATATATCAAATAAGACATTAAATAACATATGTAGCCAGACTGGCATGTCAATACAAAAAAAAAATCAAACTTTACTTTAAAGTAATGTAGAAATACGCAACTTCTCTACTCTTCCTATTTATTGTTCTGCTTAACAAATGTAACTGAATTAAAAGTTTTTTTGCGCTAGACATGACTGAATCATCATGTATTTATTTTAATAACAATAATAAACTTCATAATTAAGAATAAGCGTAACCTAAGTTTGTTCCATGAGTATTCCACACTGTGGTGGGTTGATCCTGGCTCTGTCCTTCCCTTCTTCAACTAGACAAGAAAAAGAAAATACATGAAAAGCTTTGTGCGTTGAGATAAAGGCAAGGAGAGATCACTCTCTGTGCAGTTATCATCACAGGCAAAAAAGACTCAACTTGGGGAAATTAAGTAATTGTCAATCAAAGCCATGTTTGGCAATGAGAAGTAAGAGATAAAAAATTGAAAACACTTTCCCTCCACCCCTCCCTTCTTCCCAGGTTCAACTTCACTTCCAAGTTCTCTACCTCCTTCCCACCAGTGGTGTCACTTGAATCACTGGAGGATTCTGTATGCAAACACTTTTTTGGGGGCTTTTTTTTTGTTGTTTGCATTCATTAATATACATTTGAAGTGATCCTACTTGCAGTAGCTGAAGCTTCTTTTTTAATCTTTGTTTTCTGGATCTGTACAATGTATCAGAGATCTGAAAGAGATCCTGAGAAAGAACTCATTGATTTGATTGATGGCATGAAATTTTTGTTCTCTTCATTAAACTTTTTATCTCACTGTGGATGGTTTCTGAAATAACACCTTTTTTGTAGACACTGTCGAAGCTCTGGGAGTACTTTTTCATTGCCACCGTTGCTTCATCAGTAGGGTATGCCTAGTTCTCCAAACAACTGTAATCTTAAAATACATTAAAATAAATGCATTTTGTACCTCGAAGATTATGGAAACCAGATCCAAAGTCCCAGAGTATGTCATGCACAACCAGAAAATTGGATGTGAGCCTGGGACATCTAATTTTGCAGTAGTACTTGATTTGAGAGTAATCCTAAAAGGTTTAGGAAACTGTAGAATATTACAAAGCTGCTAAATTGTTTACTTTTTAGCCTCCTTAAAAGGTGAGGAGGCAAAGATAAAAATATCCGTCATATTGCAGTGTAACAATTTTCTGCTGAAATAATGAAAAATAAATTAGAAAAATTATTGTATATTCATCTACCCACACCTACACTTTTCATAATGGAAGATTCGTATTATCACTGAGGAAAAAAATATAAGTTCATTTAAATGAATTCTGCTGGTTCTCTTTCATCATTTTCATTTATCCTGTGTTCTTTTCGCACACTCTGTTTGTCTGTAATAATTAGGAACAATCTATTACATACACTTTTTGTTTACCTCTAGCAAATTACCTTGTACCATCAGTGATATGGAAATACAAATGAGCAGTATAAATCTTCTTGAAAATCATTTAAGATAGATTCATAAGAGCCCTGCTTATGTGAGTATGAAACAAATGAGAAATATGATAAAGGCTGCAAGAAAAAAATTCACCAGGGTGAAGCTGCACCTATGTTATTTCATAAGCAGTACAAGAACACTGAGAGGCTTGGAAGTCAGAGATAAATTAATTTTGGGGGAGCTGAAGTCCTAAAATTGTAAAACACACAACCTTTACTATTCACCAGAGCCACTGAGTTTTCAGACTAGGAGTAAAACAAAGGAAAGCAAAGTAAAAATAGTGTGATACCTTTTGGTATCTATGCTACTCAGAGAAAATGGTTCTAATATGACTAATCTGTCTTAAGACAGAGCTTGTTTTCCAGTTGCATCAAGGTACTGCACAATAATCCCATCAAGGCATATCAAATAAGCACAAATAAGTTTTTCTTGTTTGTAAAAACAAGTTTCATCTCTCTTGCTTACAAAGGAATCAAGGCAAGAAGATTTCAAACTGTCTCATCAAGGAAACATTTCTGTTGAAGAGTTGTCTTTTTTTTTTTTTTGCAGTTAATAGACTACATGAGAAAAAAACCAGTCAAATTTAGTTTAAGTTTTCGCTGGGATAAATTATTACACTAAATGCAAGACAAAGAGGGACCTCCCTTCACAACAGTATGAAAAGCTTATTATCCCTGTGTTTAAGGGGATTTAAGGAGGGGACCAGAGATATCCTGCCTATAGGATGTTCCTGGGTTGCACTATCTCTTTCTGTTGTTCCTTGCATATATTTTTGTATCTGTGAGGTATGAAGCTATGAGTGAGGCACAATGAGAGTAGTATAAGCATTTCTGCCTTGACCATTGAGAAAATGTAATTTCTGGTCTTAAAAAGCTCAAAAAATGCTCATTATATTATGTCAGTATGTCAGTGTGTAATTTTGTGATTGGCATTCACAGCGGAAAATGCAAAAGACTTTTCAAACATAAAACGGAATGGTTTCACCTTACAAAAAATAGCATACTTAATGATTTATGGAATGCTCATGAAATGTTTCAATGTCCAGTTGGAGCTATGGCAGAATTCCATAGGGAGTTTATGACTTCATAAAGTACTGACCTTTTAAACTGAAACTTCCTAGCATTTAATCTAAAGCTGCCCTCTTTCAGTTTAAAGGCATTAGCCATTAAATGATGTTTATAATTGCCTAACAGTAACAAATAATGTTATGGAGCTACAATGAAGGTGTGTTATATCAAAACAGACTACCTTGAAGACAAGAACCATAAAGCTGTTCTATTTCTGTCTTATTTATGGTTTAGACTTTGTGGGTGTGCAGATGTGTAGAAAGTATCAAGAGGTTGCAGTTTGCAAAGCAGAAAGGATGTAACTTTGTAATATTTCATCCAAATAACCAATAAAATTACTCAGAAAAATGTTAGTGTAAGTAAAAAGACCTTAAAAAGCACAAATGACAACCACTTCATTGGTATTGAAAGATAAGAGAAGTGCAACAACAGTTCAAAAAAGCAAGACATGAGGAGGTGGCAGAGGATATTGATGAGGGAAAAAAACTCGTTAATATTACATTTTGTCATTTTTTCTCTTTAGAGAAATCAGTAATAAGATTCTTAGAGACAGAAGCAGAGGAGGAAGCAAAATGTTTGAAATTTGAAATTAATCCTTTCACAGAATCTGTTGGGATTGAAGGTTAGGCATTAAGTTATATTAGAAAAGTTGTTATTTACAAATAGCAGAACCAAAGATAGAAGGTATGCTTCCTGCTACTGAAAGACAAGCTGGTTGTTGGATTTTTTCTTAGTGAATCACAGCAGAGGTCCTGCAGTCACAGTAAATGGTCTTACAATCAATTAACTTGTTCCAATTAACCTTGAAGAAATGATTAATTCATTACATTTACTATTCTCAATTAATTAACATATTATCCTGAAATTAATTTCTCTATCAAGTTTATTCAATTAAATCTCAGGGTTTGAATTCAGATTTTAACTTGACAGTCAGGCTGAAAAAATTAGGCATGCAAATGTAAAACAACATGATTTAAATGTTTAAAGCAATTTACTTAAAGAGATTCTTCACAGAAAACACATTTATTATTTCACAATCGTAACTGCAGAAAACCACACAGAAGCTACAATGTTAAATTTGAAAAGCAGTTGAATGTTTCAACATCAGGAAAACACTTTGCACTCTCCAGATAATATTCTCTGGTTAAACTGAAACATTCTTTCTTTTCTGAGGAAAAGACAAAAATAAAAAATTTAAAAAAAAAACCCACAACAACAGAAAAAGAAAGAAGATATTATAAACTTTTACTCAAGAAATAATGCTGAAAACTTTGTCTTTAGCACTTATTCTTTATTGCTCTCACCTCAGGCATCACAATTAAAGTTGTCAGGCAGCTTTCTGTGGCTTGGAAACCAGGCTGAATTGTCCCCTTCAGCAAACAGAAGTCTATCTTCTGCATATGTTTAGGCAACTGAGGGTCCTGGCCTTAGAGTTCTCTTTTGCCCTGCTGTTTACCTGCTGTTAATTGAGGGGATTGAGAATTTTTTTCATGCTAAAGTAGTCATTTAGAAGAAAGTGCAGTGGCAAATACTTGTTTTGATACTCACGCAAATCTGCAGAAGAGGCAATTTCCTCCCCCAGCTCAGTGTGGCTGAAAGGTTTAAGGGGTCCGGCTCTGGGGGCCCAGCAGAGGAAGGAGGAGTTGAGTGAGTCCAGAGTGAATGAGTCCAGAGGAGGCACCAAGATGATCAGAGGGATGGAGCAGATCTGCTGTGAGGAAAGTCTGAAAGAACTGGGATTATTCAGTCTGGAGAAGGATGATTGGAATTACTTTTAAAGTAGGCTGAAATTTGCTTTGCTTGTTTTGGTTTTTTTAACTCCCAGGAAAGTTGCTGTCTCATTGTGGCCTGAAACAGTCTTTCTTTACGTGATGGAAGAGTGAGCAGTTTCACAGCTGATATCTAATTATGTCAGTATGTGCAATTGTCACATTCACATTTAAAAATGCAATGTTAGATGGCATAACAGTATGCTGTTTCTGCCTTCAAACAGACAAATTTTGGTTTTGCACAGCTGCTCTGATTGTAAATTCCATTTAGTTTATGTTTTTCCAGTACTATTTGACTGAGTCCATGATGCTGGTGGATATAATTTGGTAAATGTATGCCACATAGATTCACTACCTATTCTGGATGTTAGAATAGAAGGAAATGCTGGATCTGCCTCGTGTCCCATGATGTAGATGCCTTCCTAACATCCTTAAGTTGCCAGCTATGGCCTTAGAGAGTTGGTCTTTTAAACATCTTAATTATTTTTTTCTATATAAACTTTTAAGAGGTTGTTATGTGATAAACATCCAAAAAAAAATGTGACAAGCAAAAAATCTTAATGAAGAATTGTTTTTCTCTAGCATTTTTCAGCAAAGCTAAAAAGTCCTGGTCTTCAAAAAGATACTCAGCAGCTTAATAATTCAGAGAGGAAAAAAGAAATAAAAAGCACTCCTGTGAGAAGGACTTGTTCAGAACCCAAAGGCCATGAAGGTACAGTCACAGCCATGACACCCAACATTTTCTTCTTCAAAGCAAGATGTATTTGGGACTCAATAACAAACTGATAGCCAGTAGTGGCCTACCATACTTTATTGGTGATACTTAAAAAAAATATAGTTATATAATCTAATAAAGAAGGTAGATAAAGTGAGGACACACTGGTATTCCCTGCAGCAATAAATGACTCTTGGAACCAATGAAGAATTTAGTGTCGATTAGGCAAATTCTAATTAGAACTGATCTAGAGACAACAATGAAATGGTTTTATGCCTGTCAGGAGGGATAATATGACATAGTCACTATGACTCTACATCTAGAAGCTTTTAATTTTTTCCTTTTTTTTTTTTTTTAATGAAAACTAGAGGAACATTTTTTTCTTATCCAAATAGCAAGATGAGTATGAGATCGTAATCCAAACCCTTGTTCTTCAGAAGGCACTCAAATTCATACCCACATTTCAGATAAATTTTCTGACAGTGAAAGTGTCTGTTTTGACTAATTTCTGTTAGTTTTCCCATTCTTCTTCATATACACAAGGAAAGAACAGTAAAACCCCAGAAGGTGATTACAAGTCATGGAATACGATTGCCCAGCCCTCTGATCTGTCCAGGTCTCTCTGCAGGGCCTCCCTGACTTCAAGGGATTCAACAGCTCCTCCCAGCTTTGTGTCATCTGCAGACTTGCTCAGTATCACTTCTAGTCCTGTATCCAAGTCATTTATGAAGATGTTGAAGAGCACAGGGTCTAAGATGGAGCCCTGTGGTACCCCACTAGTGACAGGTCACCAGTCTGATGTTACCCCATTCACTGTTACCCTTTGTGCTCGACCCATGAGCCAATTGCTCACCTACCACATGATGTGTTTATCCAGCTGTGGGGTGGACAGTTTGTCCAGCAGGATCCTGGGAGAGACATTATCAAAAGCTTTACTGAAATCCAAAAAGATCATATCAATTGGCTTCCCTTGATCAGCCAGATGTGTCACCTTGTCATAGAAGGAAATCAGGTTGGATAAGCAGGACTTTCCCCTCATAAATCCTTGCTGACTGTGACCAATGACAACATTGTCCTTCAGGATTTTTCCCATAACTCCTAAAATAATCTTTTCCATAATTTTACCAGGCCCTGAAGTGAGACTGACAGCCCTGATTACCCTGATTATCCAGTTGCCAGGGTAATCCCTTTTGGTCATCTTTGAACTTGGGACACTGTTTGCCAGCTTCTCGTGGATTGGTAATGAACAACCACATAGTAGAAGGTGAAGCTTCAAGTTTATAAGCCAAATCATCCAAAACAGGGTTGTTCGTGAGTGCCTCCAGAATCATGAGTTTAAATCATCTTATGATTTAAAAACAGGTTACTGTGTTAGCCACAGAGATCTACCTCTGCTAATTTTCCAAAGGATGTAGATTAAGGAATTCATAAATCAGACACCAGGTTGATTATAGTCTGGCTGCAAATTCATCAGCACTGCAGTTAAATACATTTAGATATCAAAAAGACAAAAATACACTAGGAATACATGTACTCACTAGTCACTCATTAAAAATGAAGTCTGACTCTTCTGGGATAGGTTTTGTCTTTATTCAAATACAAAATTAATTGACTAGGTTGAAATTCAGAAAAAATATCCTTTTTCTAATATTCCTTATGTTGCCTTCATAAATTATATTCAATACTGTGCTTCAATAAACCACTTGGTACATTGTAAAAATAACGCAGAAATTCTCTTTATAATGAAGGTGTGAGTGGGATCTCAATACACATGAACTTTTAAAGTATTAATAGAGTTCTAGGTGCTTCCACTGGAAAAAAAAATAAATTGAAAGCCTTTGTCTTGGAAAACTTGTTGACAAATTATTTATGTTATTATAGCTTCTACACAAAGTTAGGAGCTAAAATTTTGCTTTTAAATGAGATATCAGTGAGGTATTTTTTCAACTCTTAGACATGACTCGAAATCCAAAGATTATTTTACGGTCAGTTCTTATTAATGTGTTTACATTGCTTTATTTAGTGAATCATTGGCCAAATAAATATTGAGTCATGACGGATTATTGAAAATGTAATTGCTAATGATGCTGTGAAAGTCATTTTTCAGTCACATCCTACAGCACAGCCTTTGGAGGCTAAACTTACTCATTTCATAAATAGACTTATTTTCGGTGGATCTGGTCTCACTTCAGAGATTCAACTGCAGTCACATGAGCAAATTATAAATAGGAAGAAATCACACTGTACGTACAAACCACATATGTCAAATTTAAGACCAAGTAGTGAGCAAGAGTGTAATGTTCCTGAGACAATTTCAATCTCAAAAATAAAAGCCTTATGAACTAACCAGCTACAAAATACTGAGATTTTTTACCACACATTAGACTTTGAAATTTCCAACTCAGTTTCCTCATTTAGAGTTGATAATAATATAATATCTGATTTATAGTTTTGGGGTTGAGTGTTTTGCTTTGGTTTTCTGGTTTTTTTTCAGATTTCATTTTCTTGTTCTTTCCTTTGTTAAAACCAGTTCCTTGAAAAATATGTAATTGAAGTTTAAAAAGTAATTGGAAATAAATCAGTGCTTCAGAGTTACTGGAAACAAATCAGTGCCCTCTTTCTCCTCTCTTTGATTGGAAAACTATTGAAGTAAAATAAGAAAAATAGAAGCAGACATTGATCTCAGAATCGCAATGAAAAAAAACCCTAAATATGACATATCTTGAGATTATTAATTTTAAATCAGCCTGCATAATTTGTGTACCTGAACATGTGAAATATCCTTGGCATCATAGCTGCACTTGTCTAAGTAACCTAATTAAGTGGTGCTAAAGATAAGTATATCCATTTCACATCGAACTTAAACACTGTGATATTGCACTGACAGGAAGTTAGACTTGTATATCCAGTTATTAGCAGAATGTCTCAATTTACATTTGATGGCCGTTTTTTGGAAGATAATTATCTCTGCTTACATTATTGCTTCCTTGGTGTCTGAAGGCAAAGTTCAATCCTATGTTCCAGGATCTGAAGAAAATTTTTCTATTAATATGAAAGAAAAAACGACACAGAAAAAAAATATAATATTGCAGGTGTGATACATCTAGTGAAGCCAGTCTCCAAATAGCCCATACTGCAGCAGCCTCTGTCTGTACATGTTTCTTAAGTAAACATGAACTTCAAATAAAAGATCAGACCAATCTAAGAGCAGAAAAAAAAAGTCCCTTTGAACTTAAAAGGCTAGTAATAGATACTACATACGTCGTTGTTCTGGAAGTGTCAAAGTATTTTTGTCTAAAGAATTAATATAAGAAACTGCAGTATACTCACAAAGAGAATTTTTGCCATTTTCATTTTTCCTCTTTCACATTAAAAAAAATTAATTTAAACAACTAATTATCTTTAAAATGCTATCTCGTGCTTCATAGTTTACCCCAGTATATAAATTTTTATAAATATTTATATAATGGGTTCTCTATTAAAATTTTTTAAGAAAATTAATTTCTGATTTAAAATCTAGTCAGAGCAGAATATTTCCTTTTCAATTATCAAGGAAAAATGTTAAATGTTTCTCAACAATTAGCAGAAATTATAAGAGCAATTAAGAAATATGAAAGTACTTTTAAAGCTGAGGTGTGCCTTTAAGGTATCTAAATCTACCCAGTTTTTGTATCATCACTAACAGTGACTAATTTGCTTATAGCTATTGAAGTTGGTTAAGAGGATCAAGGAATAACAAAATTCTTTTGAGCTGCCCAAGTAACAGCTTCAACTGACCTCTGTTTTTTCACAAAGAAATTTTGTAGGGTGATTTAATAAGTTTTAGTAAACAGACTAGTAAACAGTTCTCAAACAACTACTATCTAATGGTAGTGGTGGTAAACTCCCCACATTTCAATAACTTATTAGTCCACTACATATGATTTTAGCTTCATTATTAGGTAGATGTTTAATTAAGGGTTGATATTCTCAACTGGGAAATGTATTTGAAGAGGATAAATAAAAATGCAAACGTTGCCTTAGAGAATGGCTAGGGAGCCAAAAAGAGGCTCACCAGGTAATTATTAGTAAAGATGACGTAGAGAGCAGCTTTAATAGAAGGCCTTCGACCATCATGGGGATACAGACATGCACATACATCCAGGAGTTTCCACAATTTAAGGTATTAGTCCATCCAGTCCCAGATCTATCTACCCCCCAGTTCCTCCCATTTCTGCCCCCAGTTCTGCCCCTGACATGCACTTCTGGAAACTGAGTTAGGGGTCTCCAAGACCCCCTCTTCTTCTACTTCCTCTTCGTCACAGCATGTCCAGTACTTGGAGCTCCTCCAAAGTTCTGTATTTTGTATTAAGGTTGCTTTTTCTGTCATGGTATCTTGTTGTAGAGGCTGGGGTGGAATGTTCTTAAACAGAAAGAGGGCCTACCTTGAGAGAAGTCTAAGCAAGCTAAAGGAATTTAGAAAGTTAGAAATTAAATAGGGTAATAGGGTTGGGTAGCTGTGTAAACTGCTGTGCTAAAGGGTGAGCTAACTACAGCTGCTTCTAAAATCTACAAAAAGCTAAAAATCCAAAAAGCTCAATGGTATCACAAATCATCTCATTTTCCTCCAGTCATCCAGAAATTGTCTCATTATAAATCGAACAGCTGAATTATATGTCTTATATGGGCAAAAAGCAGGAAACCTCTTATTGATTTTTCTTTTATCAGGCCCAGTTCTCGACTTTTTCAGTGTTTGATGTCAGACTGCAAGAACAAACTGTGAACGCAAATAGAAGTTAACAAACTTAAAGAGACTGTGATATTGTTCTTCATAGGTTTTTTCCTTCTTGATGCCAGTATAACCAAATGTCATGGTTTTGTTTGTTCTTGGAGCTATACTGGAATTTTCCCTTTTCCCCTGCCCACTGTGTTGGTGGGGGTGAGGGATATTGGCCGAGGTATCCAGGCAACTAAGTGTCACAGAAGAAAAGAAGTAGTAAGGCTGTATTGCCATGCTAATTTCCTCACTTTGTCTCCAGGGAAACAGGGGAGGGTTTGAAAAGCCTGGAGGAGGCGCTGGAGGTAATGGGAGCTGGGGGGAGTGGCATGAACTGAGGGAGCTGCCAGAGCTGCGGGAGCTGGGGGGAGAGCTTCTCTTTGTAGCTGTGCAGCAGTTTGGAGCTTTTTGCTTGGATTTCCATAAGAAAGGGACGAAAAACCACGTCACTGTCCATCTCAGCCAGCGTGAAAGAGTGAGTTCTCCAGTGTTTGGGAGCCAGTTCTTTCCCTTCCCCTCCCTTTCGCCCCTTTTGGTGAGGGGGGGAGGACGTCCATTGTCCAGCTCATCCCCAGCTCCTGGGAAGCCCCACATGGTGACTACTAGTGATCCAACAGCACCCCAGTTGACTGACTCCAACTACAGCAGGTTCCACATCTCCAGTGGTTCAACAGCACCCCCTGCTGACTGTGGCTATATTTGCCCCAAAAGGTGAACATTGAACTGTTTTCACTGTTAATTTCATTTGTTAGTCTTGAAGGGGATTGTTTCTGGGTACAGGATTTTGGTGTTTGGGTGTTTTACTTGTGTTCTTTAATTGTTTCTGTCAATACATATATACCTTTTAATAAAGGGCTGTTATTCCTACCTTGCTGTAATTTAATTTTGCCTTTCCCACACTGTTCCTCAGTTGGAGTCTCTTAATTTCGGATTTCTAATTGTTTAGAGGGAGGGGGTTTGGGTCTTTCCTCATAATTCATTCTCTGCAAAGCACCTGTGTCTCATTTAAACTGAGACAGATGTGAAAAGCAGTAGAGATTTTGTTTCAAATTGGAAGGTGTCACTGGAAGATATGACATAACAGATTGACAAAAGAACTATACCAAATAACCAGGACAACCTGCTAGTCACCCAAAGCTTTTTAAGAATTTCATGGAAAAAATAGACATGGACACTTAAACAAAAAGCTTGAAACTATCCTGGCAGTGGCCAAGGTACTGCCACAAAGAATCATGAAAAGAAATTCCGAGACAAAAGTGCCTGATGAGTTTGTTAAGAAAGATATAGAGGCTGTTTAGAAGAATGCATAGAAGTAGCAGACAGACTAATATACTGAGGAAGAGCTGAAATGCCTTTTGTAAAATGAACCCATGACTCGCAAGATCTACTAGAGTGCTCTTGGATTTTCAAAAAAAAAAGCTGACCAGTGTCCACTAAAGACTTGTAAAAATTTTGGGAATGAAGTTCTGGGAACAACTAAAAACATAGGGGGGAAATCATTAATTTTTCAAGATTAGGAGGTGATTGTGGATCTAGGTGTTCATGCTTTTCACCATAGTGATAAAAGCTTTCAAGAAAAGCATGAGTACTGAAGTAAACACATTTATTAACAATAAAAATTGTTCTCATGGTTGAGAGAGGCAAAAGGACCACACAGTACTCAATGACTGGTGATACTACTGACGAAGCAGTTCTTAAGATATTTATAGGTAGCTCTGTAAAACCAGCAGTGTTGGAATGAACATGAAAGAAAATTAAGTACGAAGAATAATTATGAAGTGAGTGGAGAACAAAGCAGAAAATATCCTTAAAGGTCTGGTGTAAACCATTGGATGAGTGTAGCTAGGGAACTTCTCTCCATAATCCCATTGGAAAAGGTCTAAATTAGATTCATACAGGCAGATAGACAATCTAAGCTATTGCACGTCTTCTTCACAAGCAATCAGTAAATACACTGCAATATGGGAAGGAGGGGAAGTGAGAGATGAAAGAAAACTGAAATGTGGGTCTCTAAAATCATGAGTGG
Source organism: Pseudotriccus pelzelni (assembly GCA_035584735.1). Classification (NCBI taxonomy): domain Eukaryota; kingdom Metazoa; phylum Chordata; class Aves; order Passeriformes; family Tyrannidae; genus Pseudotriccus; species Pseudotriccus pelzelni. The sequence continues at coordinate 73,303,286 of JAWMRA010000001.1, forward strand.
CATTGAAAATAGGAGAAGGGCATAACAGTTCATTACTCTCACACTTATATTGTAAATTAACTACACACTACTGTCAGTAATTAACAATAACTCTTACTTGTTGTTCTCCAAAGCATATATTCCAAGAAGGCTTGAAGCTGTAATCTGAAGACTTCAAGGAGTGCAGAACCTACCAGTTCCCTTAACAATAGCTAAACACTAATAGTAAAAATTATATTTCTCTCTCAGCCTGTAACTTTCCCTGTATGAAAGTACAAATGCATTATATTCAGGCAGGAATATCATGACACCACCTATGGAAAGACAGTACATAATGCTGGGGTGTTACATACTTAAGAATTCAATTAACCATGGGTGCAAGAGTCCTCATTAAAAAGTCTTCAAGTCTTTGCATTAAATGTTACACAAAGTAATATTAAAATGTTAAAGACTCTGTCACCATGCTTTTATTGCTTTTTATTTCTCTTGCTTATTCTCTGTTGATCCCTTGTATGAATTACATTTCCTTTGTTTATGTGCTACAAGTATATTGTATTTATACTTATTAGATTCATATGTACTGCATTCTTTCCTTTCCAATTAGTATCTTTATTATCAATCAACAATGGATCATAAAATTGAGAAAATTTCGGCCTTGAATATTTTTTTTAATATAGTCCCCTTTGAGTTCTGGACTCAGAGAGAAACTGAGTGAAGAGGGAACTTTGAGTCTGAAATGGCTCTGAATTTCTGAAATTCTAATTCTATTTCTTTGTAGTACAATAGAGGAACATAGTAAAAGACCACTACTGATTTTTACATACACTATGCATGTGATATGCAACATATTTTGCCATACTGCAGACAGGCTTGTGAGATCTAAATTGAAAATTTTATTTTTCTTCTTTAGGGAGAAGCATATCTGGTGTGAAATGCGTGGCTGATCAACAGTAAAACAAATCATTTCCCAGAGGAAATATATGATATGTTTGCCTTAAAATTAATTCCTTTGGTCTTCTTTTTTCAAATATCTTGTGTCAGCTATTCTTTAGTCCATACTTTCATCTGTGATGCAAACATGCTAGAAATAATAATTTTAAAAGCTCAAGTGATAAATATAAATCTTGCTAACATAGCTACCCAAGAAGTAAAATAATTTTAGCTAATAAATTAGTTAAATTGTAGAAGATCACTTTCCCGAGTTTAGTAGCAAGTTCCAGACACATCTCAGTCTAGCTTTCACCATTTGCACAAATAACGCATAGTCCTAGGCTGTTGAAGCCTTGGTAGATCAAACTTGTACTAACAAGATTAAAGCTGATGGGCCAGCTCTAATCACTGAAAGGAAAAAACACATAAGTGCCTAATGTTTCATGGGTTTTGGTTTTGGGTTTCTTTGGATGATTGGTTTTGGTTTTTTGGTTGGTTGATTTTTTTGTGTTTTTCTTTCTTTTTTCTTTCATGGTTTTCTGTCAATTTCATTCTGGAATAGAAAAATCCTGAAGCAGATGAACTATCATGATTTCAAAACAGACCATTTTGTTTCCAGAGAAAACTGAACAATTATCAGAGAGAAAACCATGCTGTCTGTTATACACCCAAAGAAAGCAACTAGCAATTACTAACTAGATCTGTGCCATTTGTCATGGGTATCTATGAACCATATTAGTTCTTGAATTATTGCTTATAAGTGCCTATCAGTTCTTTTCTGTCACTTTTTCTAGAGTGTCTCATATCTCTAATAGAAACAGTTTCTAGCTTTTCAGTGGTTCAGCCTTTGTCACCATGAATGTGAAGTACAGGTGGTATGGGGACCAAAACCAACCTTTGCATCATTCGTTTATCATTATTCCACATATTAAGGATATCAACACTTTTGTCAAAGGACTATCCCCTTGGAAAGAAAATTTGAAACAAAACCACAACAGTTAGAAAACTGATAAAATGGATAACAATGTGAGAAACATGACAAACAGAATTTCAAGAATCTCCGAGTAACTTCATGAGTTGATGGATGGGAAACTGACCTTTGACAAGGTGATGTTCCACCTCAGACTCAAGGATAAATGCAAAGGAGAGAATTTTAACAAAAGTCTGCTTCCAGTACTCACATCTGTTTTAATACAGGGAATGTTTTTCTAAAGTTCAATACACACCTTTTTCACTCAGTCTAAATCAATGACAAGAAAGCACCTTAAGATACTCGTCTTAAGACCTTAATAACAAAGAGCATAGACATTTCTAAATAAGGCTGTCTGATGATTTGCAACTCAGCTAAAGAAAGGATCAACACAAAATTTAAGAATGATCTCAACAAAGAGATTCTGCTTGCTATACACTCTAGCTGATAACTGTGTTTGATAGGCATAGAAAGGCATTTGTAAGAAGAACACTGAAATTTGTATTAAGCCTTCTGCATAGATGATTTTGAAACAAAAATATCCTTCCTGTTTTCAAGATTGGAATTTTGCTGTGGTTCAGCTAATAATTAAAGTCGTTACAAACTGACTTTCCACATCTTGAATACTGTGTTCAGTTTTGGGCCCCTCACTATAAGGCATTGAGGTGGTGGAACAAGTCCAGAAAAGGCAATAAAGCTGATGAAGGGGCTGAAGCACAGGTCTTATGAGGAGTGGTGGAGGGAGCTGGCATTGTTTAGCCTGGAGAAAAGGAGGCTGAGGGGATACCTTATGGGTCTCCTGAAAGGAGGTTGTAGTGAGGTGCGTAAGTCTCTTTTCCCAAGTAATAAGTGGCAGAACTAGACAAAACGGCCTAAAGTTGCAGTAGGTGAGCTTTATATATTAGGAAAAATTCTTCACAGAAAAGATTGTAAACCATTGGAACTGACTCCCCAGGAAAGTGGTGGAGTCACCGTCCCTTGAAGTGTTCAAAAAATGTATGCATGTGGCACTAGAGGACGTGGTTCCATGGTGAATGCAGAGGTGGTGTTAGGTTGATGATTGGACCTGATGATTTTAGATGCCTTTTCTAACCTTAACAGTTCTAAGTTTCTGTGATTCTATTTTTCCATCAGAGGTTATGAGCCTTAGTGCTTCACTGCAACTAAAACAGTCTGGGCTCTGAAGACTTGGGATATTTAAATAAATTGTTTAGGACTTGCCTGATGATTCATGCTTAAGTTAGTACCAAAATTTACACTTTGGAAACATGATGGGTAAACAAGGAGCTCAAGTACCTAATGCTCAGAAGAGATTATTTGGTTCTCTAATACAACTTTATGTCTACTATTACTACCTCTGTATGCCATATGACTCACATCCCAACTTTGTGCTTCTTTCATTGTGGCTTGAGACTACTTTTTTACCTTATGATTCCGGAACTTGAAGTGGTATGTTTGCAAATAGAGAAGTTCCTACTTCGGGAAATCATGTTGCAGTGTAAGACTGACTTTTCTTAAAATCGAAAAAAATGAAAAGTGTGAGTTCAAAGGCTGAGAATCGTTCTTGTCCAAACGTATAGTACACATGAAGAATAATCTTCAACTGGCCAAACATATTTGTCTACAAAGTAGTCTTCTACCTATGAGCTAATTATCTGGATGCTCTTTCTTTACAGGCAATGAAAAGAGACAGGTTCTGTGGGCCATGATTCATCTTCTGAAGCAGACTTAAAACTTTGATTGTAAATGTATGAGAGGTATCTTAATCAAGCTTATTACAGGAAATTGCCTAGTACACTTTAATACTGTAAGATAACTACAATTAAATTACTGTAATTGCTGGAGAATATGTCAAACTTCTTGCCAAGAGCTATTAGACTTCAAATTATCTTAAATTTAGCAGCAGTCCAGTTGTTTTAAGGGTTGAAAGAGCCATTGAGCCTGCTCAGTGTCTTTCCTAATTTTTTTTCTGAGGCGATTTTAGAGCTTATTCTGTGTCAGTCTATATTCAAAGGGCTTATTCTGCATCCTTAGTAATCATCAATGACTTTTGTGGGTGTGCAATAACACCTGTTCATCTAAGTGGAATAGGAAACACCTTTTTTTTCCCCAGGAAAATTAAAATAATTGTTCAAAGTCACAGAATCATAGAATATCTCAAGGTGGAAGGGACTTAATGAGGATCATTGTGCCAAACTCTGCTCCTTGCAGGACCGCCTAAAACTAAACCATATGACTAAGAGCATCATCCAGATGCTCCTTGAACTTTGACAGGCTTGGGGCCATGACCATTTCCCTGAGAAGCCTGTTCCAGAGACCAACCACCTTCTCAGTGAAGAATCTTTTCCTAATGTCCAATCTGAACTTGCCCTGATGTAGCTTCATTCCATTTCCTCATGTCCTATCACCAGGAAAGAAAGAGATGATCAGCATCTCCCTGTTCTGCTGCCCCCCCTCAAACCCCCCAACTCCCCCCCCCAGGAAGCTGTAGGCTTCGATGGGGACACCTTTCAGCCTTTTCTTCTCCAAGATAAACAAACCAACTCTTGCTCATAAATCTTGCCCTGGAGGCCTTTCACCATCTTGTTTGCCCTCCTCTGGACACTCTTTGCTGGTTGTGCTGGGATGGCTTGACTGGGGCTGGGGTGACCTTGGTTTGATGTGAAAATGGAGCAGCTTAGGCAAAAATATGGCCCAGGTGAGGCAGGGAAGTCGCTGGGAAAGGGCTCCAAAAGTCCTTGGTGCTCCGACGGGCAAAAAACAGATACAAAGAGAGCAGTTCTGGCACATGCCTATCTTTTATCTCCTGTCTTTTGAGTTCATGGGATGCTCCACTTCAGGGACCCAATTTTCCGGCAGGTCCCAAGACACTGGGAACTTTTCCTATCCAGCCTGGAAGGGAAGTGGTCCCCCATGTTCCGAATTTCATGTTGGTATGAAAAAAATCACTAAAAATCCTTCCCATTTAACTAAACTACAACAGCAATGATAAAATTACTGGGATTTTTTGAGGTGCTGAATGCAGTTTACGTTCAAGCCAATGATCTCATGAAGCTCACAGTGCTTCACCTCTGTTATAAACATCAGTTGTTTAGCTGCTTCCTCTGTCTGAAAGCATTGCTTATCAGTTATCTCTGTGAATATCATGCTGCAAACTGTAAAACATTGCAGAAAGTTTCTAAATAGAGGAGAGGATAATTCTGGCCTACTTTTGTTCTCAGATCTTTTTTTTTCATACCTGTATGTCAAGCTGATGTAATCCACATTTTCCCTTACTCTTCCGGTTCTGGATACTTCTGTCTGTGAGAACACTGCGTGAGTCTGTGTGCTGCTTGTTCTTGCTGGTGTCACAGGACTATACTGTGATCATAAATGGTATTAAAAAAAAAATAAAACAATGAGGAAGAGTCATCACAGTGTTTCTATAACAAGAGAGATATGTGCAAATAAATATATAATTCTGATTTAATTAACTTGTATAGAGGAGAAAAGGATTAAATAATGTCAGCCAATTAGTCACTTGAGCAATAAACTGAAATTTAAAAATTGTGTTTCCCACTAATATATTATCTATCAGAGGAACTTGGTGCTTGTGTAATTTCCAGAACTATATCTATTTTCTTACTTGACTCATTAGTAAATTTTCAGTTTTGGGTTTGTTGTTTTTTTTTTTTTAAATCTCAGTTTTCTCCATCTCATAACGTATTTGGCACAGAAAAGTTGATCTTGTCTGGTAAACCCACTTTTGGTTAGCTGTATAAAAATAAGTCTCAGAATGAGAACTGTGTCTTGGTAAACATATATGATAAAGTTTTGTGTGGTTTGTTTTTTTAGAATACTTTTAAAAAAAATTAAGACCAGTACTTTCTTTGGGGGGGGAGTAAAAACATGTTTTCTCCTCTTCCTATCCTAATTTGTAGCTCGTATTTGTTCATATAGTGCCCAATCATGTACTCGTATAGGAAAATGTCTACTAACTGTACAAGGCTTTAGTCTGAGAAAGGGCCATAGATCTGGTACACACAGAATTTACAAGCTGTTTGACATTGTCTTATAATAATTAAATTACAGTGTTGACTTTTTTAATAAACACAATCAATCTCTTTCAAAATGTAATGGGTTTGGTGTGGGGGAGGGGTTACAAGGTGAATGTGCTTCCACTGTTTGATAAATTGGTGTCATTACTGGTTAACTGCCCTGATTAAATATCTATTTAAATACTTCATTTTAGAGATGGAATATCTCTTATTTTTATGCACCAGTTTAATATCTGTTTCACTTGGATCCTTCACAATATCATAGCTTACATTTTCATGTTACTTTAAATTGACAGTCTTTAGCAGAAAAGTAATTTTTGGAGGTTATCTTAAAAATCTGTATTTGAAAACCAGAGTGCTTGTGCATGATGATCCCTAGACTAGTGACTCATCTCACCTCTCTTGAGGCACTATATGGAAACAATCTATGCATATCTGTACATTCCTTGTACTTCTGAATCCTTTGGAAAGGTGTTTAAATTAAGAACGAGTGCCTGTCTCTCAGTAATAATAATTCAGATAACTTATCTCCTCAAACAGTCACTTGAGTCATATATTTAGAACTAGAAAGAATGAATCTGTATATCGTACCTAGTGAAATACAAATCTTGTTCTGTGGGATTCAGTGACAGGCTGAGATACGTAAATGTTCTGACAGCATTTCAAAGTATTCATGATTCTTCCAAAGGTGCTTGTTGTATGAAAGGCCATCTACTCACAACCATTGTATAGAGTTGGATCTTAGCTCAATGCTGAATTTTTAATTATTTTCTCTGGGCTGTGGCCAAATGCTGTGAGGTTTTTTAACTCCTTTCACTCCAAAAAGGGGCTAAGTTACAATATGATTTTAGGGACCAGTATTAAATCTCTTTTGAAAAGTAATCACTGGCACAAAATTACCTCTTCTAAGTCAAAAGGCAAAGATTAAAGACCTCGGAAAGGATGCTGAAAATCTCTGTGGGATTTTTAAATTACAAACTCTTTGAAAAATAGACAAGCACTAAAGACAAGCCCTCAGGTTTTGGAAAGAGTACAAATACAGGTGGGGTTTTGGTGGGCATAGACTTACAAACATATGAGATGATTAGAGTTTATAAAGCCAATTGAGAGTCATTAGAATGGCAGAAGGATCCTGCCCCATTCACAAAATATGTGACCATTAATGAACTTTCTGGATCTATTGGAAGCTTAAGCTACCCGGTTGCATCAAAAAATATGTAGTTCCTGTTGATTTCTAGCTGCTCATTACAGAAAATGCTTATGCTTATTCCAGCTAGAGAAAAATATAAAAAACAAACAACCCAAATGTCAACTATTTGAATATTAAAGCAACTGTTTACATGAGCTTAAACTAATTTTTTTTTTTTTTAGCTTTAAACTAATTTTTTTTCCTTTAGCTTTAAACATGGGATGACCCAAAAAATATGAAAGGCTGTGTTTTTCTCTAGAATACCCTCAGGCTATTTTAATTTTTCTTCATAATATCCAGTTGTATAAACACATAGATACTTTCTCTTGTGGCAAGCAACATACATAGTCAATCCTTATAACCTGATTATCTTTTAACATAAAATGCAGAAAGAGGTAAACTTGGTATATGTTGGTACATATACATACATATATATGTATTTATATATAAAATACACTTGGCATATATTGTTATATAAATACATACTTGGTATACACATAGACATATATATATGATACATAATATATATAATACATGTTATATCTATCTACAGAATATCTTTATATCTATTCGTAAATATATACTTGGTATATATTTCTAGACAAAGGAATCCATATTTGGGGCAATTTGCATTTTCTAATCCATATCCTGACAGTGAACTCCCAAATGCTTAACAGCAAGTACTATCCAAGCAATATGAAATATTTTTTAAATGAATTCCTTGCTGCTTGTGCTCTGTGGTGAAGCTTAACACAGAGGAAAGGGGACACTGCAAACACATCGAACAAAAATGGCAATGTTGTGCTGAAATGCACTAAAGGATAGTTATGCATATAAATTGTTGTCATTAATTCAGTTTCTGAAATCGATACAATTGCTCCCTCCTGAAACACTGGAGGTCAAGGGAATTGTATTTACTAAAATAAATTGAAGACAATTTTCTTTTCCTATCAGGGAAAAACTTGTGTTAGCTAAACTCAAAGCAAAGGGGAGTAATAGTTTTCCTTGATAGGGAAACATCCTGATAATCCATGTGAGACTTGCAGAACTTTAGCTTCCTCATCTGTATATTTTCCTGGTTTATTATTTGCATTTTTATACAGTCTTGTAAAGTGTTATTGTTTTTCCAAATAAAATTTTCTGTAAATGTCTGAAAATTTTAGGGTTGTCTGCCTGTCATTTAGGTACTGTGTACCTTTAGCTGTTCTTCAGTAGTGTTCTTTTGACAATTTACTACTTCTGGGAGAAAACTCAACCTATCTATTCTGGAAATATGCTGTGGCCCAAGAGTACACCAAACCTGGACATTCAGGAGTTGTCTAAATGTTAGGGATGTAATCCAGCCATTTTTATTGGAAGTTTTATCCAAAGTGTATTTTACTTATATTTTAGAATGCCTCTTCTTATACCAGAACTTATCAAAGTGTATATTTCATTGTTTTGTTTTTCCTCAATTCCCAAGGAACTGATAAAATGGTCTGTCATGGTCCTTGGGGATTTGGTGGTAGGAGCTCTTCAGTTCTTTTATTTTTCTATAACAATGAACTTCTTTTCAGCATAAACATGTTCTGTTCCATGTTTATTTCAAAAATACTATCCCATCTCTAAATAATTCAATGTACTTAGATCTGTAAAAAAGAAAGTAAATGTTTTTTTAAATATATAATATACTTTACATCTTAAACACCTAAATAGTGTTTTTACTAATCCCATCTTCCAAGGTCCTGTTTAATTCTCAGTTCTCTCATACATCATACAGTGTAACATCTATCTATTTTTGTATTCATTTAAAATTCAAGGTTTCTGTCTCCAATGGGGCTAGATGCAATCCTTAGTTAATCCCTACATGGTTACAATTCCATGGCCTTTGATAAGAGTTTCTGTTTGACTGTTATAAAGTGACATTTTCATAATGGTGTGCTTACTGTTCTTGAAAACAAAACAAAGCAACCACCACCACCCACACACTGAAAAACATCTTAAAGTCAGGGGTTTTCAGTTATACTCTTCTAATTTTTATTTGGCTGTTATTTCTAGCAAGTTTCAATATTATTTACCTATACTTCTGGTCTTAAACTTGTATTTGTCTTTAAAAACCGTGTATATAACTTTAAGCTAAGATAATTTGGTCCACTTTCAAAGACACAGTGTTTAAAAATATCTTCTTCAGAAGCCCAGACAAAACCAGGGATTGAGTTACTGGATTATATCAGAATAAAATGTATTAAAATAGGAATTTACATGGGAAATCCATACTGTGGAGAGTAGAAGTGAGAATGCTAGGTGGAAAAGAGAGCTCTTGAATAAATCAATTTCAACTAAATAAATCTCAAGTGGGTAAATCCCTCTAATAGTCAGACATAACCCACATTGCTGTCAAATTGCTTTTTGTTATTGATAACATGGGAATCAAATGCATGAGGAGATTATGCTTTAAAAGTTATATTGAAAGGTCTTCACATATTTGTTTTTAACTGAAGAATCCTAAACCACTGAAAAGTAATTCCAGAATGTGAGCCTGGATTTTCTTGTGTGATTTTTGTGCTCAGTCTTCAGAGTCTGGCCACAGCAACGTAGAGCAAAAAGTACTAAAAGAAAAATTAGGGTTGCCTGCTCTATATATCTGAGCAGTTGGAGGTCAGCTGTGCTACGCATAATCCCACTAACCCTATCAGGTCTCTGCTGCCAGAACACATTTTTCTACCACCGCAAAAATTAACAGCTGATTTTTAGCTTTTGCTAATGTGGTATTCTGCTTCAGTGCTGAGGGAGAAGTTGGGCAAGAGATAGGCCTTCAGGCAGGAGGTCTCAGTTTTTCAGGCCTTGTTAAAAAAATCATTTGACTTTATAGAACTTATTTCTTTTCATTATTTGTCCATGAAGTGCAGCTAGACCAGATGACCTCCAGAGGTCCCTTCCAACATCAACCATTCTGTGATTCTATGATTCTGTAGGCTTTATTTCTTTCAAATCAGGTATACAATTCATATTTGTTTACTCAGGACATAAAAATAAACATCAGACCTTTTAATTCAGGCTTGACCCAGACACCAGGGGTTTGTCATGGGCCTTCCACACATTTCAGCCGGCTGATAGCGCTTCATTTTCTGCTTCCATCTTGTTCTTTCTGCAACAAGCCGACATGAATATGATTGAACCATATTACTATATTAAGCAAAATAATATTGCAATTCTACATGAAGGCACCTCATTGGATATACATGACGAACAGTCATTTAGGGCTAGTTTATTCTCCAGATTATAAATACCTATGCAACTCAGCCTCATGCTTTAGCATGATCAGAAGTAGAAGTTATGTAGTTCATTCTAAAGGGAACACCTAGATTTTTGCAGCACAACACCACTGAGACTGTAGTCTTCAATAAATCTCCATTTACAGTAAAAAAAAATTAGAGATCTAGTTCACATGAAAACCTTGTACATATGTACTTAAACAGGGGTGTTGAAAATATGGGACCAAATTACTCCTGTAGGCTGAATAGGCAAAGGGGAAGTTATATTAAAAAAAAAAAAAAATCTGTTTTATCCTAAACAAGTTATCCAGCACATTTCAGGAAAATGCAGCTCAAGAATGCACTTTTCATTCTCTGTAGGGAACTAGCCCAGGTACAAGAATACTCTCTGAAAATCTACAAAGCTGAATGGCTGTTATTTGATAATTAGACAATAAGTCTTATAACTGGTAGACTACAAGGAAGCACATCCTGTACAAAATATACTTGCTAATGCTTGAAGCACAATATTATTACCAGGCAAACTAAAAACAAGCAAACAAAACACCTGCAGTGTATGACAACCGTTCGATTTCTGAAATAAAAACACCTTAGGGTAAATATTTAAAACACAAATAATTTTTCAAGCTATTGTTCAGAGGATGCAACATGTCAAACATTGTTAAGAACTAAAGAAAGTAAAATCTGAAAGTAATTTATATATGTTCTTGTTGCTAGATGCTAACAAGGATATTATGCTTTCTTTCCAAGTAATTTGCTTGATGCTATTTCTGCTCCTTGCTTTTAAAGTGTTTCATGTAACTGTTTCATTACTATGAGGCTATTTGCTATGCCCAAGGTCAAATGTAGAAATTGGTCTTTGCAAGATTTGTCTTATGTCTGGAAATCTCTCCTTGTGTGAGCCAGAACAATGTCTGTCTTCATACTAGCTAAAAAATGCTCATCTTTCTTATATGTATGTTTCCTCATTCATTCATTCCAGCTGTTTTCTTCCTTCGGTGACGGTCTTCTTCAGGTGAGCACTCTAAGTGCTTCAGGATTCTCTGCTTTTCACTTATGCAAAGTATAATATATTCCCTTCCGTCCCCTTCCCCTTTCCTTCCTCTTTTTTTTTTTTGATTACTTGCATCTGATACACGCTGTGTAATCTGCAAATCAGTTCCTGTTTATTCTTATCTGAAATATGTCCCAGTTCTCACAAGGAGTTGATGTTAGATGTGGAAACAAAGGCAATAAGGTTAAGAGGAATAAATGTATAGAAATGAAAATTACCAGTGCTAACATAGAAATGAAACTAAAGAAGCGCAATGCACTAAAATTCAGTTTTCTTTAGAAAAGTGAATTATATCTTACTGACTATTCTGACACGACTGATATTTGAAAACAAAAGCAGTTTGAATAGAATAATTTTAAAATCTAGAGTATTATCACACATCTGAAGACTAGTAAATGGTTAAGAAGTCAGGTGAAACAATATAGGCAATCTCACTAGGCCATCCTCTATAAGATTTATATTAAATTAGGAAGAAAAAAATAATCAAAGACCTAAAAAGTAAAAATAAAATAAGATAAAATACTGCATTGATTTATAAATATAAATAATGCCAAAATAATCTAATTTCATATGTATATATATATATAAGCTATGTGTCTAGAACAAGGAAATGCAGCAAACTTTATCATCTGGATTTCATATCTCAAGGTGGAAAGATGAGAATTAATTCAGCTATTATAAAATTGGTGAAGAGCTGAAAAAATTAGTGAAAGCAACTGGTCCATCAAGAGAAACACACAGCTGGAATGTTAAGAGTGGTGTGTCTCAAGAATATCCTTAAGGCTAATCTTATGTAATATTTTCAGTAAGAACTTAAGTACAAGATACAGGAAAACTCTGAAGAAATTTTTTGTTGGCTAATTTGGAAGCACCATTTATATATACGGAAATAGGAATATCACTGTCCTTGAGGACCGGAGCAGTGACAATGCATGAAACTCAATGATGTTGAACACAGCACTAAGACATCTACAAGGAAGATGTTCTGCTGTAAACCGAGACTGTCAGCTGGAAATTACAAAATCAGACAAAGATTTGGTATGATGATTAAAATGAGACAACATAACCAATTTGATGTATCTGATAAGTAGCAGAGTAGAATCTGGAAGTTATTAGATGAAACAATTAGATGGAGAACTTATATTTCTGTGAAATACTGCAGTACAAGGCATTGTACTCGTGAAACATCATTTGGAGTCCTGTGTGTACTTCTGGTCATTCATATTCTAAAAAAGTTAATTTTAAAATTAAGAGATGCAAAAATGGCTGTTAACACTATCAGGAGGATGAAGAGCACTTTATTTCATAAGAGGAGAGTAAATGAATTTAATTTACTTAGCCTATCAAAACTAAGATTAGAAGAAGAATTATAGTTACATTACAAAGACATCGGGGGAGTAAACATTGGAGAGAGAAGAAGATGTTTAGCAAAAGGGTGGTGTTGAATGATAACAAGCATTTGTCAATGGTCCTGAATAAATTTAGCCTGGAATTTTAGGAGATGGTTTGTCAATGACGTGTAAGCAAAACTTCAGTATAGCCTTTCAATAGAAGCAGCAACAACTGGAAATCTAATCCGTTGTCAGGTAAGGACTGACAAATTTTTGATGGGGGCACCTGTAACAGAAAGGAAATGTATTCAGCAATCTATGAGATAACTTAAAAGCCTATGATAATGATAAACATATAGAAAAATTACTCCTTTTTATTAAATTTTATGTTTCCTTAGAAGTGTAGCATAATAAATATTGATGTTAATGGTACCACAATGAGTTCGTCACAGTTCTGGTACTGAAAGATAAAACCTTTACTGAGTGTAATGTTATGTTTTTATCCAAATAATGACCATTTTAATTTTTTATAAAAGCTTCTTTGATTTCTTATTCTCAAAAGACAGTAAATGTTAATATTTATTTTATAGCATTCCAGTATGTCTGCAGTCCTTGCCTTGCCACTGTTTAAATTAACATGGATTATGCTAAAATATACCTAATACGTGTTGTTTACAGGAATTAAACTTTTCAATGGAAGGCTAATTTTTAAATAAGTAAGATTATTGTCATGAGCCATGTAAATTGATTTTCCTAGATAAACTGCCAAGGTTGTTCTTTGGAGGCTGCATTAAAAACCTATATTGTTAGCAAACTGTGGATGAAAAATAATTACCTGTATGCTATGCAGAGGAAAAATAATCTAGTATTTATTACTCTGTAGGCTGATGAAATTGGGGAGGATAAATGAACGTGTTAAATAAAATATCACTTAGCAGAAAAGTATTCAAAGCAAATGTCTGCTAATATTAAGCCTGCTTGAAAACAAATTATTCTGGAAAGAAATGCCTCCAACTAAATTTTTTCATTATGGAACTCAATATTTCTAAGTGATTTTTGCTGCTTCTTCGTTTCCTTACTTACAATGATAGTTTTGTTTTGTATGAAAAATAAAAAAGGGAGAGGCTCAGTTACTTCCTTCTGCCAAACCAAAATGCCTATTTCTGTTGATGAAGGAGCTACTTAAAAGTACAGCTAACTCAGTAATTCCATATTGCTTGACATTCATGAAAGTTCATCCTACTTACATTTTGACACTTAGGTGACCACCTATTACAAGAGCTCAGTCTCCTTCTGTACTGTCATCTTCTGACAAAAAGCTTGCTTAAAGTTGTAATTACCTTACTCATTCTTTCCTTTGACAAACTAATTGGCAAAAAAGTATATAAGAAGAAGTTGGACTTCAGAAGTTGATTCAGCAGAATGCTAAAGTACATCACTAGATGCTTTACCAAATAAGACCCAAATGCCTTAAGTTATTTAGAACACTAAGTGCCCTCGAAATCTCTGGGAATTGCACACCTTCCTTTATGGAATTCTACCTAATGACAGATAGTGCAATGAGATAAAATACTTTAACATAAGGCTGAATTGCCTTAGAGTTATATGGTTCCCAAATGTAGTAGATCTATAAAACTCCTTAACATGAATAGGTTAAGAGAGCTGGTGAATGAACATCTTTTACATACAAAATAAAGGCTGCAGATACACCAGGGCAGATGTTCTATATTGCTTTATAGCTTTTAGACAATTGAAAATTACCAAGTGTTTGAAGAGGCAAGCCCTAGAGCTGAAAGCACAGATTTTAAAATATTTTGATGCTCTGCTTTTGCAGTCAATTAAGCTGGGGTTGTGTTTGTTTGGATGGTTTTGGTTCTGGGTTTCTTTTATAGTCAATATGAATATAAATTTTTTTTTAGAAGCACAGTGTTTAGTAAACCTATTCATAAAAATTTATCCAAGAGGCTAGAAATCTCTTGCTCAATCACACTTTAACAAACTCATTTCATAATTTACTTGTTAATGATACCCAGAAAGCATAACACATGCAGTAATACCATTTGTAAAATATGTTTAGATATGTGTGCTCACAGCACATTATAATATATATGGTGATAACTGGAAACAGCTGGCTTTTATCGTATGCAATACTATTTTTAAGTTTATTTGAGAAGTAGTAAGATAATTTACTGGTTTCTAAGAATTACTGATAAATTTGAGCGGGATTCCAGACCAAATTTAAGGTATAAACCATGTCTCCTTGGATGACTTACATCTCCTTGGATGATCTTGTGTCTTAGCACATAAAAGTGTCCCCACAGGCTTAGCTGCTTATGACAAAAAGCTTTTTTTTTCAGTATTGCCTGACAAATGGATCCTAGTACTGAGTTAGAAAGTGTTTCTTTTTCTCAAAGAAAGATAATGAAATCTCAACCCAGTGTTTCTCTAAAAGTACATTCTTTACAGGATTCCTATTTTTTAATTTTGTTGAAATAGATGTGAACTATGAAATTATCTAGATTATGTGAGAGGTGCAATTTGGAGGACAGTCTTTTTCAAAGCTAATTTATGATGTGGTATAGTTTTTTGAACAGAATTAAAAGGATGTTCTTGGTTTATAAACAGAAGAATTACTTAAAGCATTGTACATATTGTATAAAAAAATTGAAATAGCTAAAAAAAATCTTTGCTTTTTTCTCTAAAATGAAGTGCTTTTGTGCTAACAAGCAGTAAACATCAAAAAAAGGTAATTCTATTCAGTATCAAGATACATCTTGTTCTGCAAAATAGTGGTGAAGTGGAAAGACATAAGAATATTTCTTTCAGAAGAGACAAAATTGTTTGTACAGATATGGATAAAGTTAATCTTTCCTAATTTAGGCCTCTAAAAGTATCAAACCCTGAGTTCTCAAAAGTGTTTTTATTTACTCAATGGAAAGGTACAGCCATTTCACGAATAAATTTCATTCCAAGGAGGATCAAATAAATAATCCACTTCAGATTCTTCTCCATTGACTGCAAAAGGGGACATTATTAACTTTTTCACAATTAAACATTTAATTACTAGGTAAGTAATAACACATATCTGCACCTATTTATTATTAATAATATATGATTATAGATATAAAATTATTAATATATAATACCTGAGAAATTCCTAATAACAATCTAATTCTTTCAATAAAGATCATATAAACTTTAAATATGAAAGAAAACAACAAAAGGCTATATTGCAAGTGTGCTTTCTTATGCTCTTTTCTTAAACTAAAGACCTTGTCTTAACAGTCTCACAATGATCTTTGGATCAAAAGCAATTACGAGAGTATAGGTACAAAAGATTTTGAGAAATAAGAATACTGGTGGCTATATCTAAGGGTCCATCTATTAAAATACCCTCTCCTCTTTCTAGCAGAAGTTGTATCATGCTACACACAATCCTGATTATTAGGTATATTGGATTAATATCACACAGCAAGGCTGACAATATTTTTACTTGGACTTAACCTCTAGGAAAGATGAAAACATCAGACATAGATTTTCTTCATCCTAAACAAAATGTTGCTCCCTGTTTCAAGTTGTGGAAACTCTTGATGAGCTGTAAATAAGATACATAATTATCACTTCATGCTGTAGAGTACTGCCTGAAATGGCAGCTAAGAAAGGGGTCTGCAAGGAAATTTAGAAGGATAGTCTTACCAGGAAGGTGTTGAGCTGGGACTTTGGGTCTTTGGTTCAGTTCCAGGTTCTGATGTAACCTAAACTGTGGGGTCTTTGGAGAAGAAATGGAGATGATGCTTTTCTGTCACCATTAGATTTTGTAACAATAAATAGACTAATGTTTGTGAAACATGGAAATACTGTGTTGATGGTGGTCATGCAAAGTAATAAATAAATATCCATTTGTTGGAAAATGATTCAGCTGTAATAAAAATAAATACCTACATGAAGTCCATCAAGAAAAAGAATTCTAAATGTTTTGTGTATGGTCAAAAGAATATAGACAACATAGATGGAGTTAATTTGTTTTTATATTGCTATCATAGAGTATACAGTTGCTATAATCCTTTGTTATATCTACCACAGAGAAAAACAGCCACCTTTGTTTTGTACAATAGTGATGTTAACAATCAAGCTTCTTAACTGACCTAATTATTTTAGCACAAGAAAAGAAACCCAATATCTCTTTAAAGAGCAAAAACCAAAAGATCCTTAAGAGAACTAAAATGTTTCTTTACATTATACATATTTTATACATAAAACTTTGCAGGGGCTACTTGCTTAAGCTGATTGTTATGAAAGACAGGGAACAGAGGGAAAGGACAGAACATTTGAGAGGGGTAAATATTTTATGCAAAAGGTGTAGCACTGAGCCACATTTTAGAAAATATATACTTCTAACATAATGATGCTTCCTGTGCATTTCAAAGAAAGTTGTTCTTTCCCATGAATAAGACCTGAATGGCGCAGAGGGAAATTACCCCATGTTTCTGTAAAAGTAAAAATGCAAAGCTTTTCAGAAAGAAAATGCAGGCAATTTCTTTTCTGTGACCATCAGAAACAATGAAACTTATTTCCTACAATTCTGTGTCTTGTGATTGATTGAAGTTTCCATTGTTAGATGAAGTGTTTATAATGTATCTCTGGCTGTGTCTAGATGACATCTGGTCCAGCAGCCAGGACGGCTTTGGGGGCTGCAGACCTGGGTTTATCATTAGCCTCTGTCAGTACTATGTGTTTTCTTCACTCTGTCATCCACACAGATGAAATCCTCTTATGCATCCCAAAGCACTTCCATCATGAGTGACCAGGGAATCAAAATTCCAGGGTTATGTGCCAGTGTGCATCAGAGGTTAGCTGAGATGTACCCTAAAGTATGAACTCATGAAGAAGGTATTTGCGCATGGCTCAATTTTTTTATGAGGCAGGGCAGCTTTAGGCTCCTCCTCCTCTCTCCATTAGCTACTTTTACAAAACACAGAAACAATATCTTTTTTAAAACCTTTTCAACATTTTTTGTTGAAGTTAGGATTGGATTAAAAATTTGCCGGAGACAGCACAGTTAAAAGCATTGTACCTGCACAAACACATATATAACATAATTGCATGAACATAGTTTTTATATGACACCAGTCTGCAGAGCTGGATAGTGAATGAAAAAACAAAACATGTAACATTGTGATCAAATGCTTACCTTCCTTTTTCTACTATTCCTAGCATTTCTGGGGTCAAAAACTTTACATATAGGCCTAAAAATCTTCTGTAACCGAAAGTCTCCATGTAGCTCCATCCAGAAAACTGGTCATACAACTGAGAAATACAAAGAAATTGAGTTCAATGGAACATGCAAATTAAAGTGCCTTACTGTATGAGAAAAGTATGGGTATCTAGTTATCTGTGGCAGAGAAAGTTCTGTAGGAAGTGTTGAGTCTAGAGACAGATTTTAATTACATTTATTTAAAAAAAACCTCAAAAAATCATCTACTATGAAATTGTTCAGATTAAATTCTTCACTGTCTCGTTGATGGATAAAATTGATTTTAAGCTTTGTAGCACAAAGACGACAAAAGAAACACTTGATTATGTTTAAATTACAGATGCTTATGATATTGACTGGAGTGGTGGAGTGCATATTGTGGATATTTACTCAATTTCACCATTTATTACTCAGATGCAGATTATTCTATTTACTAGGACAGCTGTGATTTCTAAATCAAATAGTCAGTTAAATAGGAGTGAATGCTTCTGGGAAAGACAAGTGCTAAAGTAATGCAATTCCATGAAAGATGGATAGAGTGTTTACAAGCATTTGTTAACATTGCTGAAGTTATAGAAGTGTCATATGATTGTCACAGAGGACTACCAATGAGGCAAAAATTTCCTGGTGATTCATCATTTCCAAGAAGGAGTATTCCTTGTGTCAGGACTTTTGTTTATTTATTTATTTATTTGACAAGAACTCTCAAGAAGGCAGACAAATGAAACATGTTTGCATAGGTAATGATGGATTAATTTCTCTCAAAGGTCAGTGCAAACACTGAGTAAGGGAAAGTATGGTAAATTGAATCCTAACCAATTTGATAGAAAGCCCCGATGATGATACTGTTTGTTTCAAGAGCAAGAAGAATGTGCCAAAGCCATATATTTTAGAGGAAACTTCTCCACCTAGAATTGCAATCTGTGACTGTCCAGCTTCTTCTGTATTGTTCCCTTAATGAATTCACCCACCATGTGTGGTACTGACATCAACTACAGTTAAGCCTCAATAAATTCCAATGAAGTTCATGAGATATTATTTCTTTGGCCTAGTTAATATCTCCCCCCAACAAGTTATAAATATTTCTAGCTTTTCAAGCAGTTCTGTCAGTGATACTCCTGTTTGAAAACAAATTCCTCTTACCCTTTCTATAATATTACCCTCAATATTTCATTTAGACTCACCCATTGATAGTTAGTGGAAAGTGTGTGGAAGGTTTTTTAAAGACTGATCTTAGAAAGAGATGATATTTTGGATCAAATCTGCAATCACAAATATGTATAGTGAATTTCTATATGTACACCATCCATAAATACTGCCACACTGCCAACGTCCACCACCACACTGCATCACCTTTGCAGGCAAATCAAGTATTATCACCACCTAAAATCACATAGTTCTTAATAGAAACACTATAAACTCTCTCTCAATACAGATCTGTATCATACATGAAGCTTTCATTTAAGATACAAGAATCTAGGATTAGACTCAGTGCAGGCTTGTATGGATGTTATCGAAATTTGAAGATAACGCCATTACTTCTTTTCTTTGCTTCAGAATGTAAGGAGAGATTAATCTGTCAGATTAAGACACTCAGATTTAGGTGTCTACATGGAACCTGGGTGCCCAGTTCAATGGAGATCTACAATTTAACGTAGTAGCCTCAGTTTGGGCATCTGCTTGCATTTGAGATACAATAAGGTAACCTTTCAGACTTTAAGGGTGACCTAAGGTAACCTCCAAAGCTAACTTCAATTAATGTTGACCTAAGGTAATCTCCAGCCTTCACCTCAAGAGAGTCACAGTTTGCCCCATATATCCTCAGCAAACCTGGTAGCCTTATGTGGATATCCTGAAAACTCACAGGTATTTCAGATATCACTATATTTAGACATCAGCCTTTGACACAGAATATGTCATCTGGGCAATCTGTTAACAGCTAAGTTTAGAGTTGGATTTAGCAGTTTTTCCACTCAAATACCTTGCATGTTTTATATGCTGACAATGACCGATGAAGATTCATAGGATCAGGTTACACAAATGTTGGGGGTTTTTTCATAAAGGTGGAAAGGTATATGATGCTTCTCTTTTATAGTGGTAATACTAACAGGAAAGAGAAAAGGAGAGCTTTCTGCTTCAACACGGTCTTCAGTATGTAGGTACTTATGTCTCCTACTTCCTACCAGTACCTCCTGACCTCCAGCTGATCATGGTGCACTTCCCATCTACTCACTTCAGGATATAATGCATAATGAAACATTGTCTTAGCCAAAGGGATTCAATATTACCATTAGGGAGCTCATCTGGTACTTATTCCAGATATGGCAATTTATATTGCTAATAATGGCTGGGTAAAACACCCTTTCTACCTTTCCTTTTGAAAGAAAATGTGTATAGCTACAGGAAACTCTGTGTTGTTGATGTGTATTAGGTATTCTGAAGAGAAAGAGACAGAATAATGTCTGAGGTGATATTCAGTGACCAAATTTATAGTGTAGGTATCCACATCAAAGTCAGTTACCTGAAGTTGTCTTTGCTGTCAGTAGGAAGAAATATATTGTTCTAAGGCATTGTTCATCATCTGATAAAATCGATGTTTATAAATAGGTGATAATAGATAGGTCATCCCCAACATAAGATCCAGTCCACCTAACTTTAGAAACCTAAGTTAGGAGAATAAATCCTTTCTCTGGTAGCATTAAAGGGAAGCCATTAGTCTGTGTGTGCAAAGAATGAACAATTCTCTTCAACTGTTTTAGGTCCCTAAAATCGAGGCACAAGTTAGGCAGTATTCTTCTCCCCATTGCTATATCTTAATGGAACCCATTTAGATGGGAAACAAATCATGAGATTTTTAAACTGGGACAGCTCAGGCCATGTTCAGAAGCACGCCTCCAAGTTTCTTAGGAAATTCAGTGAAATGGGAAGGTTTTTTGTAAATGGAGAGTTTTTCATGTAAGAAATGTTTGGAATTTTAATTTTGGACTCAGTTCTAACTAACGCTTTTATTAGCTGTCGCCTTACTCCCAGTACAGTACAGCAGGAGCCTACTGACTAATGCAGTATTCTAGGGGACTGACTGCCTAAAATATGAAATGTTGATTTTAGGTATTGATGTCCTTGACTGGCTGTATTTCCAATATAAAAAACTGATACAGAAAGTATCAGTCATTGAGGAAAAAAATATGAGACTATCACATACAAGTGAAAACAGGCAGCTCATATAAAACACAGCTTTAACTATGAATTTTATTATCACAGTAACTCTGAAAATATGAATTTTTCCTCTGAAAATATGAATAACGGTGTCAGCTGCTTCTTCTAGTAGTCAGTCATGGATTTGATAATATAACGGTGATTGTTTATGTATAAGGTCATCTTAGATGGTTTCTTGAAAGACTCAGTTGCTTGCAAGGATACTAAGCCTTGCAATAAATTACAGTTGCCATGCCAGTCTGTTCTTATGACAGTATGCCTTATATGTATATACTTGCACAGTTAGCTGAATCATACAAATTTTCCCTGCGATTGTATTTTAATAACCATTATGAACTGGAGCTGCAGTGTAGTTTTGAGGCTACTATATAGGGTTCTGGATATTAGATTCACCCATTTTTCTCTTAATTCTCAGTATGAAGCACTGACCTGAAAAATTAATTTTGCCTAGTTGTTGGCTAGAAATTCCTTGTGTACCCTTGAGGGCATATCCTTTGCAGTGGCACAAATGAAAATTGCAAGCTTCCATAACAACCAGACCTAAATATCTGTCCAAGTAATACAGGAAATTATCCATCTCCTCTTTTTTTCTAGCAGTTCTGGGCAAATTCCATAGAAGAAGTTTCCCTCTAACACCTGGAGTGCATTTGTAACATTAGATATGGCTTTATTCCAACAGTATAAATACATCATCTTAGAGAAGTTCATACAGCTAAATGTAAAGGCTTCTGATAATAAAAAATGCCTTCACATTTTTATTGGAACCATTTGTGTATACAACATTCAGTTCTGTTGATGTTCAGATTAACTATACTATTATTTACTGCCTTGGAAATGTTTTCTTTCACACTGTGTAATAACCTTTTGGTTGATTTGGCCCCCATGGAAGATTTAGCCCTAAGTATATCCTTGGAAAAGATAACATCTGTGCCTGTAAAACTAACTTTGAGAAAAGGCAATTAAATAACGTAGAACATTTGGGACTATGGAAACTCCATGAGGGATTCCTGATAGAACCAGGACCTCTGTGACATAACATTATGGTGATATATAAAGTCTTTAACCAGCAGTTTCATTAAAGACTTGGAGTATGAATCTCAATAAAGAGGAAACATTTCAAAGGAGCATTCATCCAAACAATTATAATGTTAAAAGACTGTTTAGTTAGAGAAAAAGGGAAGAATTGAAACACAGGAAGACAGAAGACGAATAATAATTCATCTTTACAGAAATTATGATTTACACTGAACATCAGATACTCATGACAAATGAACTCAGGAGTGGGTGTCTAACTTACTAAGAAAGTGATTCACGCCTTTTAAAATATGGGAAAACTTAGAAATGCATTAGCTTCTAAGCTTACTTCATGTAATTACATAACATATGAAATTGAAATTCATATTAAGAAATGGAATGGGTGACTGTTTTTATCTCATCTGGAATTTACACTGGTATTCAATACAAAGAGGAGATAAATTTAAGTATATCATGAAAAACTTTGACCCCATCATTTAACATGAGGTTTATATGAAAGGTTGCTTTTTAGGACTATAGTTCCATCTAATACTTCCCTTATTCTAATTTAGATTTCAACAAAACAGATTCTGAGATGGTAGTGCCTATTATGGAAGATCTCAGTCTTGAAACATAGTACACACATGATTAGCTTCAAACATATGACTAACTGCTATGTTCCGTATAAATACAGAAATGTGTGTACATCAGCTAAAGACCTAAATGAGTACAGTGGGAAAGATTCTTAGTTATGATTTGGCACACAGCATATTTGTATATAATATATATTGCAGGTATATTAATGTTCATAAATACATGTCCCTAGCTAGAATTTTTCCAGGTGGTTGAAAAAAAAGCGTATTCTGGAATCAGGGCTATTGAGCATCTCTTTTCCGTCTTTAGTGATTAATTCATTAATTATGAGGAACGGAAGACTTAGATGGGCCTATAAAGTAGGAATTTCTAAAAGGACTACTAGTTTTATATTCTTCAAGAAAGTGTTTAAACAATGCTGTAGGAGATGAGATTCAGCTGTCTAAGTCACTAGTACCATTTTTAGTGTATTGGTGTATGGGCATGACTTCTATAGATCCTATGTCTTGTGTGCTGTCTGTGAAGATCTCAGACACAATATATCACTTCAAACTACCAGATAGCTTTGATTAACTGGCTGAAAGAAGCTCACTGTTACACACAGGCACCAACAGTGTGGTCATGTACATTAAAGCAAGTAAAAACCCACCCACAGTTATAGAAAACTTAGAAGACACACAATGAGGAACGATCACCACAAACTGGTTGTGGGTGATCTTAAGCAAGAGCCACCCTTGCTCTTGCTTAAGATCACCCATGCTGCTTATGCTTATCCTACCTAGATATTTATGCAATGGATACTGTTACTGTCCATATGGTACAGAAAGTAGTATTCAGTGTAAGAGTCACTCCTGAAATAGGCAAAACAGGGAAGGGGAAGCGGAAGGGGAAGGGGAACAGGAAGGGGAAGAGGAAAGGGAAAGGGGAAAAGGGAAAGGGAAAAGGGGAAAGGGGAAAGGAAGGGGAAAGGGAGGGAAGAGAAGGGGGAAGGAGAGGGGGAGGGGGGGAGGGAGGGGGAAGGGGAGGGGGGAGGAGGAGGGAGGTTTCATTTAACATGAAACATGATTCTCTTTATTCTTAGCAAGGACACATAGTTTGCTGGCACTGCAAAGGAGAGGTTTTGCTTTTCCCTTTTGCTCTTCTCATATTAACTTTCTCATTTGACCACACACCTGATCTATTTTTCTAAAACCATTCCAAAAGTTTTCTGTGGTTTTAGTGAGTTAAGTCAGCTCAGCAAAAGTTCTGACAATGGCCTGGAGAGCTAAAAGGAGGAGAGAGTAGAATGGGAAAGGAAAGGATGAGGATCAGAAAAAAGGAAGAAATTGGGTTCAGGAAGGAACAGGACTTCCTCTTTTGGCATCAGTAACTCATGCAGCTAGATCATATGCTCATGAAATTAGAGACTTTTTCCAACCTATTTTGTGAAACTTAGTCTTCACTGGCAAAGTAGAAATAGAAATGATATTTTTTTTTACAGCTCATTGAGGAAACATTAATTAGTCACTAAATTACAGGTGATGTTATCTAATCTAACAAGGAGATATCCCTAAGCAACTAAAATAATGCTTACTTTAATTACGAAGAATAAGCAAACTGCCTTCTGGATGAGGAAATAAAAGTTTCAGTTAGAAAGATTAAATTTGTCTGGACCCTCAGAGATTCCAAAAGTGAGATTGGTTACTACAATTCAGCAAGAAAATCTAATCTACAGTTAATGCAAAAAGTGTTAGTGCAGAAAGAGGGAATGCCTCAAAGCCATGAATTCTGGCAGAAAGTCAGATTGATAAAGGTGAGACAAAGTGCCTTTCATGTACATTTGTAACACTCTGATGCGTTTGTAGGTGTTATAGATAATATATTTTATTTACATTCTATATTAATTTAATCAGGAAGAATATTACTGTAGTTACATAACAGCATTTCTAATTTAAGAATCTGGCAAATCTATCACTGATGATTCTTGTACATTTTACCAAGTAATTGAGGTATAGGTTATTTAAACAAATAACTTGAACAGGAAGCAAGTAACTTTATCTAGTAGAGTTTTCACAGAAATCAAAGAGTTCTCAAAGAGAATTCCCTCATTTCCCTTGCATTGTCTGTTTGGATAGTTGCCATTACACAAATATGGAAGGTCAGAAGACCACCAATAACTGAAAAACCAAGTAGCATCAGGTAGACGTGCTTAACATTTGAAGGCAAAGGGTCCTCTAGTAGTTTGCTACAGACTTTATTTTTCTTTCTCAAATTTAAAGAAGAAATGGAACATAGAATATGGAAATATTAGGATGAAGATTAACATGCAGGAACAAATTGTCATTCAGCTTAGTGGCTCAATATTTATTATACCACAGTGTAGAAGCTGTATTGACCTCTGAAGAGAGATCTTCCAATTCTCAGGCAACTGACATTCTGATTTTGCTATGAAAAACCTATAAATTGTACCAAATTCCCAGGAACAGCACTACACCCATTGTGAAGGAAGCCAACAACCTTAAGATCTTTATTCTTTTTTATTAACTGCAGCAACAAAAATCTGCACAGGACTTTATTAGAAAGATTTGTGTACCATACACGGATTACAGAATATCTAACATATCCTTTACTTGCTGAAACCATTTTTTGTTACAAATATTTAATTATATTCAAGATTTGTTCAATGGACCAAGCCAATGATATCTAAGAACTCCAGGCTCAAAACCAGGGCTAATATTAGCACAATTCTGGCATTCAGATCAAAAGGGAAAATAATTTCTTCTGGGTGTAAAATTTCCAGGCATTCTGTTACTAAAGCCTAGTGGAGCTACAAATCATCACAAACTCTGTCACCCCTTCCTGAAAATGAAAGTCACCTGCAGTCCAACGTAACTTCTCCAGTGTAAAAAGTGTGTTTGTCTTGCTGATTTTGAAGAGAAACAAACCTAGAAACAATCCAAGCTGCATGTGTGTTCTTAAAGAGATGATGAGAGGAGACATCTGTGAACTACAAATTTGTAACAGGTGTTAGTACCATTGCTTAAAATACAATAGAATACACACTGATGCAAAGAAAAAGAATAAAAAATATGAATGCATACAGTATAGAAAAGAAAATGGTTTATTGTTAATTTTTTTTTTTTTCAAATCAGTGGCCACATTTAAAGCTTAAGATAATGCTGATTAATGAATTTACATGAACACTTATTATTCAGAAAATTTCCTTAAGCTCTATATTCAGTCTAAATAAATACTTGCTATACCTTCTGACAATTCTGTATCTAACCATTGCTTGTAAAACTATTTTACATATATAAAGAAATTAATAATAATTAGAGGGATTGTTTTTAGGAGAAACTCAGATTTGTGGCAAGGATTATAATTTAGTCTCAGACAGGGAAACAGATAAAAACTGAAAACAGTTCCACCTCTTAGGGAAGTAGTGGTATGTTTATTTTTTTTCCATTTTATTCTTTAACGTTTTTATTTTACTCATTTCCTGATTAATTTTTTCACCAATTATAATTTCTACATTGCACCAAGAGCCGATGTTTTCACAAGCTAAAGGTCAGCCCAGAATATTAAAGAGACATTTAAGTTGTTCTGCTACATCATAATAAAAATTGCTTGTCTCTTGGTAGTCAAACCTTGCATCAGTGAATGCCTGCATTCTCCAGAACTCTATTCAGAGGTTAAAAAGATGAGCTCATCCACTTCTGTACTTTCACAATCCAATTAGCTATTTTTCAATCCAGCTAATTATTTTTATAATTTTTTAACATATTAGTATTTATTTGACTGTGGGTTTTATTTTTTCCTTACGTTGTGGCTCACTTTGGATAGATTTCTAAAATATTTTAGCTGGCTTTTGCATCTAAAAAAATTCAAGTCTATAGTGCTTCTCAAAGTGGCTGAAACTAAAAAGAGCCTGTGTTCTTTGCTTGATCCTTGGCTATTTATCCATTTCACTCTAAACAGTCAGTTGATAAAAAGCAAAAATAACTGAAAGCACAAGGAATTTAGCACAGTGCTGGGTTTTTTTGTAGATTAATTGTTTAAATATTATGTTACTAAACCTGTGTTTCCACAGCAGCCTAAACTGATGTAAAGCGGGCATGGTCTTAAGCTCTGCCCAGGCAGGTTTAGGTTAGATATTAGAAGAAATTCTTTACAGAGAGTGTAATCAGACATTGGAATGGGCTGCCCAGGGAAGTGGTGGATTCTCCATCCCTGGAGGTTTTTAAGATGAGACTGGATGTGGCACTTGATCTAGTAACTGTGGTGGTAGTGGATCAAGGGTTGGACTTGATGATCTCAGTTCGTCACCAACCTGGCTAATTCTATGATTCTGTAAATACAATTCTGAGGTCTTCTAATGCTCATGGCCTTGATTTCTGCAATATTTAAGTAAAAATGCTGGCAGTACTTGAAAATGAGGGATTACTAACACAGCACTGGCTAAGAGGCAGCAGGGCAAGTATGGATAGAGGCTATATTAATTTTTCACACGTGCCGGTGAAATTCATTCCTAAGTTTGACATGTCTGTTGTTCCAGATGTGAGACACTCCTTGTAGCAAAAGCTGTGTTTCTATAAGCAGTGCTATTTAAATCAAGATTATTTTTAATTTTTTTTGTATTTGATCAAAGATTGGAGAAGAAAGGGGGGAACAGCTTCTAGAAACTCAAATGCCAAGTTAGTGATTATTCTATTTCTCCTTGAAAATGATGCCAAATTCTTCCATCACACAAATTTTCTGTAATGCTTTTTCTACACCACTGCTTGCAGCCCATATATTTTATGGCAGAGATCCAAGTGACTTCAGTAAGAGCACTACCAAGAGGGAGAGGGTGGAGTGAAAGGTTACAAGTTCAACAAGAAGCAATTAAAATAAAATTGAATCACAACATTTTGAAATAGTTATTTAACGTAACCATGTTGTCTTAATCACACTGAATAATAATCCATTGATTCCCAGGCTGCCTTTTTATTCCCTGTCTTGATGGGTGCTTTGTCTTAAAATTTGTTATGTATATCACATGCGAAGTTTCATTTGAATAGTGTCACTGAAAGTTTGGTGAAAAATGAGGGGAAAGACTATGTTCAAGCCACAGAAAAAGGACTCAGTGCTGGAATAGAGGACAAAATATATGATTTATCTCCCTTGAATATTTCCTACACCCTTCCCTTGTCCAGTATCTAGGCATGTGGTGTGATTCTTGGGGTTGTCCTGTGCAGAGCCAGGAGCTGGACTTCATTAATCCTTGGGGGTGCTTTCCAATTCCGTATATTCTATGATTCTGTGATATAGCAGAGATCAGTTCATTGTCTGTCCATGTCTTTCACAAGATGAAAAGTTCACACAGGGTTTCTGCATTTACCATCTGCTGCCTTTCTCCATCCTCCATGGATAGATTAAGTACCTTTGCAAAAATTACCCAAATTGATTGTTAAACACAGGATAAATGAAAAGTTGCACCACAGGAAAAAAACAGGAGGAAAATTTGGACTTGTAAATCTCATATATGGGCTGAATAGCATTAAGCTTTATATATTTTTCTGCAAATATGTGAATTAGCCTCTTTTTTGTTATTACTTTAAATAATAAGTCTTATGACCTTCCTATTTTATCCCTTGTTAAAATGCAAGGAACTCTGACTTGGAAGAAAGCATTTTCAATGAACAGGCTGACCCTGTCAAGCTCTTGTTGTTCACAGCCTCCGTTGTGGGTCAGTGGGTTGTACCGTAGCAGCACCTCTTGCCGTGGGCTGTGTCTGCTGCTCACTGGAGTGGAGTGCTTTTCCTCCTTTGCTTCACTTTTCTTTTGTTCATTTGCATAGCATCTTTCTCTCTCCCTGCTCTCCTCCCCCCGGGCCCCTCCCCACCAGGAAGCTGCAGGGAAAACTTGGAAGGATATTTCTGTGTTTATGTAGTGTTTTCTTTTTTTTGCTGTCTGTGATCATAGCCAGATAACATGTAATAGGTACAAATCAGACCTTCTGACACACCAGTATGCCTGGGTGGCCAAGAAGACCAAAGACATCCTGGCCTGTATCAGGAACGGTGAGGTCACCAGGACCAGGGAAGTGTTTGTACCCCTGTACTCAGCGCTGGTGAGGCCACACCTGGAGTGCTGTGTCCAGTTCTGGGCCCCTCACCATTAGAAAGAGGTGCTGGAGTGTATCCAGAGAAAGGCAATGGAATTGGTCAAGGGTCTGGAGCATAGGTCTTAAGAGGAGCCTCTGAGGGAGCTGGCATTGTTTAATCTGAAGAAAAAGAGGCCCAGGGGGGACCTTATCCCTCTTGAGAACTACCTGAAAGGAGGTTGTATCGAGGTGGAGGTTTATCTCTTCTCCCACGTAGCAAGTGGTAGAACAGCAGGAAGTGGCCTCCAGTTGCACAAGGGAAGGTTTAGATTGGATATTAGGAAAAATTCCTTCACTGAAAGGATTGTCAAGCATTGGAGTAGGGTGCCCTGAGCAGTCTGATGGAGTCACCATCCCTGGAGGTATTTAAAAGACATGTGGATGTGGCACGTAGGGACACAGTTTAGTGGTGGACTTGACAGTACTGGTTTAATGACTGGACTCAATGATCCTAGAGGTCTTATCCAACCTTAATGATTCTACAATTCTGTGAAGTGAAACCCCAACATCTTTATGACTTTTGAGAAAGTCAAACATTGACATGTGTTCGACAGGGGATCTGAGCTACTTGTTGCTGACTTTAACTGTGATTCAGGAAAGCTGAATGTGCTTTGTGAACTTGCAGATGAATTCCTACTGGTGTTGCTGTTTGTCACACTTGGCTCTCATGCACTGACTACCTAAAGAAAGCTGATTTCCCCCTCCCTCCCCACTTTTTCTTTTCTGACAACTTCTGGGTTTTGGCCAGGTAAAACTGTAATGTTAATTTCATACTTATTCATGGAAGCAGTATAGCAAGTGAAAGCTGGATGACCTTTGGGGTCAGACTGATTTGGGGGTGGGATAAAGCTGTAAATCTGTATGGCTTCTAGTGCTGGGTTGCTGTGGCCTGTTCCAAGTGTTGTCAATTGACTGCAGTGTGCATGTACAATAACAGTGGAGACAGAAAGGTTGTGACCATATCACACTGACATGTTCTAGGGCAGGTTTTATTAAAGGATAGAATGCTCAAAAAAATCTGTCAGGGTTAATTACCGTCAGGATCAATTACAGGACTCATTACAGTTGGGATGATGGGAGAAAAATAGAAGGTTGATGAGTCTCCTGTGTTTTTTCACAAGCTATTAAGATGTAAAAGGTCTGATATTCACACTGGAGCATAGACAGGCAGTGAAAAATTAGTTATGATTTGGAGAGAAAATGGGGTCCTGCAGAATTTGACTTGCTGTAGGCTGATGCCAGGAGTTCTCCTCCTCCAAGTCCTGTCCTTTCCAACATCCCCTGAAGTGATCTGCAAAAGCCAAGCATCAGCACCAGCAGGAATCTACCTCTGTCAGTGTCAGGTGTGAGCAGATGTTAGTGTCTGCTGTGTGTGTGATCTGATGCTGCAGCTTCTCATGGAAATGAACAAGCATTGTCTTTTTATTATGATATGCTTCAAGTGAGAATATGTGGGGACTGCTGCTAAGAAGGAATTAAACTTGGGAATCTATTAGTCATCTTTTCCCTTTCCTTTTTTTAAATTTTATTTTTAATATATATATTATTGCCTAGATCTTATTTTAATTTCTCCATGTTTGCACAAATGTTTAGGTTAGAACTCTTAAGTTCTGCCTGCGACTCTTGGTATAAAAAGGGTCTTTGAAATGAGGCAGGCATGTAATACATATAATTTCTTGTGCTCTTGTAACTGGCCTTTCATCCAAATGTGATTAAGAGCCTACCAATAGTAAATCAGAAAAACTGTTTCTTCTTTGAAGCAAAAAGAATTCAAAATGGGACTATCAGCCTTTCCTATTACAGGACTTCAAGTCTTATTAAAATCTTAGGCACTTCAAAATTGAAGTCTTACAGGGTCTGATAGATGGGATCTGTGTTATCAGTTTGTTTGTTGTTAATGAATTATAGTTAAAATTTTAAACATTATAAATGAAATAGGTGGCAATAGTCAAAGAAAATTTTTAAAAAGACAATAGATTTTAGTTTAGAGTTACTCTTCCAGTGGAGATATCTGAATACATTCCTTAATCATAAATTACAGAGACAAAAATTTAGAGCCACTTACTTGAATTCTTGAAAAATTAGTATTACTGATCATAACAAACGTGTACCAAAAATGGATTATGATGCTCTACTTGAAGACTTCCTTTTTCTTCATGACTTGAAATCATTTGTTATTTCATTTTTATCACTAATCCTAGCTTTTTCTTAGAATCCAGACATGCAGTTGCATGTAACTTCCTATTTCCCCACTAGTCTACAGAATATTTTCTCAAGAAACTTACTCAGAGACGACAGGCCTCATGCAATTTAAATATCAATTTTAATTAACATGCTAGAATTGTCATTGGTAATGCTAACCCCAAACAGATAGTTTTACTTCTTTTTTATCTGTGGTTTTATATATTTTTTTTTCCACTGTTATTATTTTCAATGTTTTGACTCTTGGTGAGAAAAAATAAAAGAATCTCTTTTTCTCAAGTAAGCATTTAGAGAATCCCATAATACATTTGGCAAGACTTTAGGGGATTTGTTTTTATCCATGGATTTATTGATCTCTTCACTTATAAACTCACCAGATCTGATTTCTTAAATCCTTGGAAAGGAGTTTTGCCAGAAAATGTCAATATTAATAAGGAGTGAAATAGACAGTGGAGCAAATTTATGAGTTCTGCCACTACCAGCAACTATTATCTGTGCTGTTGAAAGTAAGAATTAGGAACGTGTCTGTCCTAGAAAATTACTCTTGAAACAATAAGATCAATTTCTGCCATATTCCAGTGATGCCAAATATCTGATTACATGAAGCCAATTTCAGATTTTGATACCTACCATATTGCTTGATTTTTCAGGGATTTAAGTGGCTTTTGGCTTGTAGTCATTTTGAACTATAAACAGAAGTATGTCTCCATATGGTTGTATATTGCCTTATTAAGGACAGAATTCAGCAGTAAATGCTACCATTTGATGAAATTCTCTTGAGCATCATTCATGCTGGTTGCAGATCTAGAACTTCTTGAAAACCACTCTGGGCTGCTGCAATGCTGCTCTGTCTTCCCTAATTCTGGTGACTGTACTTCACAGCCCCAGAATTACAGATGTGTCTTGGTCATTTTGCTTCTCTAGAGGTGACCAGAAAATCTCTTGGTTAGGCAGCTCAGTCAGAAGGCAAGTTTTGTCATCTCTACCTTCCCTAGTCATGATTCTGTATCAGCTGGGATATCCAGGGATAACCCAAGTAGCAAATGGGTGAAAATTCATATGGACATGACTTTGGCTTCAGGGAGTTCAGATGCTATTGAAATATCTGCCATTTTCCTCCTGGATGTACCTAGATAGCACTCTGCATGTCAAAGCATCTGTGAATATCCTTCAGACAGCACAGGGATCCTGGATGCTTTTGTAGAGATTGCAGCACCTGTTTTAAGTACTGCAATTAGCACTTTTTTTAGCAGGTCTGAATATTGCCCCTTGGGTCATGTTTGGCTTTCACAAAAGTGATCAGAAAAGAGCCCTTCTGTATAAGAGGACAACTTTGGTGTGATGCCTCTGGTAGTCATTGGTCCTAGTAAAATGCAGGTGCTGTTTAAGACAAATCTGATTATCTCTATTTGTCAGTGGTGGAAGTTTGCCTTACTAAGGTTTGAAAAAAAAAAAAAAAGGTACATTTTACACCAGGAGCTTTGTTTATGTTGTGTTTTGATTTGTTTAAAGAATTTTTTTTACCAAGCTGGACATTTTCATGCTCTTGGAGGCTAATGTTTTGTTCATGGACTTTACAGCCTGTTCTGGAACTTTCCAAGCCGGAAGGTGCTGGTAGCAAAGCTGTTGTTTATTCCTCAGGAAGATCACAAATTTCTGTTTGTTTTTGTTTGCTGAGAGAATAAAAATTCTGCATAAGTGCCCTGGGCCATGCAGGCATAATCCATGAGCCAGGACATACAAGCTGATTTGTGTATTCCCTAGAATCCACATCGATGTGTCAGCAACATGTATGGGTTGCTTAGTTTCTGACTCAGCTGCAACAGCATTTAGGTATGGAGTATGATAGCAGAAGCCCAGGAATGTGATTCAAGCAGTGAATCTACTGGTAAGAAAAATTAATTGCTGAGTGTACTGCATGTGTGTTCTGCAATCCAGGTTACAACATGCCGTTATGATGTTTGTGCTACTTAAATAAATGCTAGCACAGTCGGGAAAAACATACAGGCAGATTAATAATAATAATATGGCAAGAGCATTTTTTTTTTGTTATTTAAAAGGGTCTTGTGATTAGAAAAAACCCATACTCTTCAAAACCTCTTATAGTTGCTGCAGTTGCTCTGACTTACTGCTTTCTCCATTCAGTGTTTCCATGAGGTTCAGCCAATGTATGCTTCACTTCTAAAAATGAAATGCAACATTGTCATGCCTGTGCACGTTTTATTGAGGAAAGGAAATAGAGTTTTGGAAGCAGGACTTGGGATAAAAAAGTGTAACTGAAAAATTCTCCTTTACTATACAGCAATAACTGTTGTGGCAGGAACCTCTGTAACCTGTTGGAAATACAGGAAAGCTGTGGCACCTTTGTGAACTTCTTTGAGAAAAGACAAAACACCGGTTAATTCTGTGCCTTTTCCAATTCATGCCTGAATTACTTCATGCAATTGAATTGTTCTGCATGTAGTTAGCAAATATGACTAGTATTTAGCCATTTCTACAACAGCCGAAAAATGTGAACTGACATCTCTCAG
Organism: Pseudotriccus pelzelni; assembly: GCA_035584735.1. Lineage (NCBI taxonomy): Eukaryota > Metazoa > Chordata > Aves > Passeriformes > Tyrannidae > Pseudotriccus > Pseudotriccus pelzelni. The sequence continues at coordinate 73,336,965 of JAWMRA010000001.1, forward strand.
TGTCAGAATGACATGACAATTCAGGGAGTTTAAAAATTGCCTATAAGTCATACATGTTGTCCCATAAAAGGATTAGCTTGCAGCGAAGCAAAGTGACCAAGAGTAGAACTCTTTATGACCCAGTTTTATAGTTGGATTGTTGGGTTTTGGTTATTTTTATATGTTTGTTTGTTGTTTTTCTTTCTTTTTAACATGTTATGGGAATCTCAAATTTCTTATTTGATATAATTTTCCCCATTTTTTTGTCTGCCTGACAATGAATGGAGTAGTCTTTCTTCATGGCATGAAATTGGAGGATGAGAATGGTGGATTCATCCACCGAGATAATTGAATAATGGGACATCCTCTTTCAAGAGAAGAATTTTCACACATACAGACTGTCAGATTGGCCTATCTGCCTTCAAGCTGAGGGCCTGCTCACCTGGTAGTCTGTGCTACAGAAGTATTAATTTGCACTCAGGCTCTGCTGGGATGTGAACAGAGTGACTGCACTGTTGGTAAAGTGGTCTCAGTCTGTGGACAGGTTGTAATTGAGCCACAACTTTCCTATAGGATTATTAGCCCTAAAACAGCACACTCAGAAGCAAATTATACTATTCGGCTTTAATTTGGACTAGGAGTCAGGTATGGCAGAAGGGAGCTCTATCATTCATCATTAGTTTCACCGTCCCTTTGCATTTCTTTTCTTTATTTTCTTCTGAGAATGATGTTACAGGCTTAAGCAGGGCATGTAGTTCCATGCAGTAATTTATGAGGGTGATGGTGAAAGCAAAGGCTGTGAGTCACATCCTTTATTCATTATAGACTTCAGCATAGGTAATATAGAGCTCAGAGCAGCAGGGAGAAGTCGGAAGGAATAATTGTGAACTATGGACCAGAAAACTGCAGGCTGTAAGGACCTATGCAGCTGAACTCATGCTGTTGATAAGGACACCTTTCACAGACTTTGGGTTGTGTTGTAGCTTACTGTTATGATTTCTCTTTGCTCCTTGAGAATTTAGCATCCACTTTCTTTAGCAATAGATTTTATGCAGCTGGGTGAGCCTAGGCTGTACTATGGCCCCATATGTTTCTGAGGTCATTCCATCAAGCAGGTATGAAAAAAAAATAAATTTAGATAGTGCAGATATGAAAACTGAAGGAGTTTTGTTTTGAATGCTTAAGAATAAAGAGGAGAAAGCAGAGGCAGAGAACTTCTCTGCAGCCGTCCCCCTTTCCACTGACATCAGAAAAGATTTGTCCTTGAGACGGCATCCTGTTTTGGAACAAATATCATTACTTTAGGGTCATGTTGGTGCCAACTTGCTATTCAACTTTGCTGAACAGGATACTTTTTCTTTTTCTTTTTTATTTTTTAAATGTGTGTCTGTGTAGGGTATTTATCATAAAACATTTGTAGCTTCCTTCCTTGAAGCATATTTTAGCCCATGACTCAGGTGCTATAAACACTGGTACTTGTTGCAGAGCTCCTGCATTGTCTGCTGCACCAGCCTGGATTTAAATTGTCTTAATAACTAGTTAGCTGCTATTGTGGGAAACCAATTGGCTCATCAAGTTCAGAAGTGCAGAAACTAGGGAAAACAAGCAACAATGGTGCAAATTCTTGCTATTCTCCTTTGACAGTACACTGTGACTTGGGAATGGTACTGTAGCTACTTTGAAAGAAGAATGGTGCTTGGTTGGCCTGAGAGATGCTGTGCTTCACCCCTACAGTAGTAGATGGGTCTCCTGAGAGGATCCATGCCCATCAGTGGGTAAGGAAATGTGTGCAAACATAAAGATCTAGGACATTTGGTGGTATGTGTTTCTTTCTGTTTATTTATCCTCTGCAGGGGATTTCTGCTCTCTACAGAACAAAAATTTCAGAGCCCCGGGAGGACAACTATAATGACAACTTTATCACAGACTGATGTAGAATTTGGCCTTTATAGTTCCTTGCTCCTCTCTCTTCTCTAGCACTTTCTGATACAGTCATCTGAAGGATAAGCTTCATTTGGATGATGAGAGAAGGTATAATGCTTTGCTGATGGAGGAGAAACCATCAAGGGTTATCTACAACTCAGACTTGAGTGCTAACGTTGAGAGTTCCCTCAAATGAGTCATCATACAGGACAGTAATGTGCTTTCTCAGGTGAAATTAGGGTGTGAAGAGAGAAATTACGTTAATCTTGGAGAGTTAATGGAGCCAAACCTTATCTTCCAGGCTTTCTGCTCCTGGGACGTGACAAGAAGCACCTTTTATTGTGGTTTGCCTTGCAGAGATGATTAGGGAAAAGAGCTGATGGCAGCCACAGGAGGAAGTGGGGACTGTGGCCATGTGTGACCTCTGAGTAAGCTAAGTTTAGTAGCCATAGTGCTGATGTCCCAAACTTACTAGTAATGCTGTTTTATCATAAAGTTTAGAGGTGGCATTTTGCTCCTGAGCATCTGACAAAGTGACTTCATTAGAGTGATTTCTTGCTGCCTGCTGATGCACTGCTGCTATGGTATTACTTAACCATTTACCTCACAGAGCTGTTGCTTTCTATAGGCAACTGTTCTCAATGCTTAGGTTTTTGAATTATTACTGTATTTTCAATCTGGATGACAGCATGCACAAGATTTTCTTTTTTGATGCATGTGTTTTTTTGCCTGTTAGTTTGGTTAGTTTGGTAGTCATCTTGTTGCCAAGGGGATGCCTTAACATTACACTGCTTTGCTAGTGCATGGTTCTCTGATTGATTCTTTGGGAAACTGCAAGCTCAACTTGCCATATCATTTACACAACTAACAATTACAGTCTAAAAATAAACGGGTTGCCTGATAGATTGAGGTCACCCTTTAGAGTGATTGCCTCTTTCCACCTGGATCAAAAATGCTTGCAGATGTGTTCCAAGTAAAAATTAACAGTAATCGAGAAACAAAATTTCCATTTCAGAGCAGCAGCTAGAATTACTAAAACAGACAGACAGAACTCATTAGCAAAATAAAAGGCCTTGACATATTCTGTCACAAGACAGTGAAGTTACTCTGCAGTGAGCTGTGCCAATGTGGGCTCAGTGGTGAGGGAGTGCTGCCAGTGCATCTGAAGGAGTTTGCTCCTTGCCAGGTGTGTTCAAAGAAGGATTCTTACTGGCAGATGCTCTTGCAGAGATGTACTGAATTTGTGCACTCTGCAGTCCCTAGTTTTATTATCTCTGGCTGTTTAACCCCTTGTTTTTTCTGGCTGTGCTAAATCTGCAGGGCAAGCTGTTGTCTGTCTGCCACTGTTCTCTAGCAAAGGCCCTGAAGGTAGATCATATTGGCAAAATCTAGTGGAACAAGGAATGATTTTAGTCCGATTAATGAATTCAAACAAATAAGAGGGTTTCTTTTGCTCTTTATATTTTTTTTATTCCTGCTTAGTTAACAGTTTAGTTAACTGACACAGGCTTAGGGGATATACAAACAGTGATCTAATGTTTGGCTGCCACTAAGAAATATGGTGCAAGCTTATCTGAACCACCAAGAGGAAACATTTCTTTCTTACAGTGTATATTTTCCATTCACATCAACTCTATAGTAATAATAACAAGCTCTTTTGCTACTCTCACACTGTTTATTTTTCCTTTACTTGATAACAGCAACACTGTACAATGCAGTGAGCTCCTGATGATAAGCTGAGTGTGAATATTGTCCTTTCTCTTTGAATAGTGCCTTGTGTTCTACATCTAGATCTAGTGAAAGCTACAGAAATCAGTAGTATTAGATAGTTTGAATGTCAGTATGAAGGAACGAAGTGCAGAGGAGACTGGCAATAAGGCAAGGCAGGCAGTAATGCAACAGCAGCAATAGCAAGGAACCTTTTATTCTGCATTGTCTAATGCCAAATACATCTTCTGTGCAAACAGCCATAATGTCTGAGGCTTGTCAGACTTTGCCACTCATAGTCACATCTTTCCATGAATGAGATTTCTTTTTTTTTTTTTTTAAATTTAATATTTAGTGCTGGAAAAAATTTGGCTTTCTGCCTTTGATAGCTTCTGTTGCGGAGACACTCCTTTGCTGTAAGTGAGACAGTTTAACTGATTGAGTGGGTTTTGGTTGTGATTTCAAATATTGAAGTTCTGGTTTTATTGAAAGTTTTACTATGTATGCAGTTCTGTTTAAAGTATTTATGTATGTATAAAAACTTTATAGTTTGGAAAAACAAAATTATAGTAACACAATAAAAAATTGCAATAGAAAATGTTTCCTAACATATTTAGAGGATGAACTATGTTTTGCTTTTATAACATTCTAATAAGAAAGTGCTCTGTCTGAGGTGTGTAAGGCATCAATTATACAAAAATAAATAGATTTAGGTCATCATTTGAAAATAAGTATGCGGTAATTGCTAACACACGCTATCTTTCTTATCTCAGCAACATCAGTTGGAAACTGAACAATGCTACCGATTGAGAACTTTAAAATGTGCATAGGACTTGTACCCTATAAGCAACTCCTAGAAAAGTAGAAATTACTGTTTCCCAGAATTATTGTAGAGTCTGTCTTCAATGCATTATAGAATTACCACACTGGGCAAAAACTGCTTATTTGACCTCAGTCAGCTTGCTGCTACATTGCATCTGGGTACCAGATCAGGTGATCATGTATTCAATGCCATAGTGTGTGTCACCTCCTGCTTGAAGGTTGCAGCCCCAAGTCTGGTCTATTCCGTTTCAGGATCTTTTTTTGGTAGGACACTAGAGTAATAATGTAAAACGGGCTGTGTTTCCTCTTGCTTGAAATCACATACTGCACAAGTCACTATTGTTAGTCAAAGCTTTTATCATCAGTATTTAAAACTGAGCTTTTTGTGTAGGTAGAGGGGTATTATAGGCCTCTGGTTGCATTGGCAAGGTTTTTGCTGACTAGTTCTTTGATGGGAGGTGGAGAAAGGTAGCATGTGATAGATATGCCAATTTTGACTTACTTATCCCCTTACTTTTTGACTAGAGGGTGATATAGAGTGTAGGAATAATACTGAATGTGCTGGAATTAGTATGATGTTTCCCAAGTTCCTTGCTGATGTTGCAGCAAACAAGGAAAGGTTCATGCAACAGGCTTTAAATTCAGTTCCACGTGACTATATTCTTCATTTCCTGTAACTTTGATGCAATCTGAAGTATTTAATTTTGGTTCTGGTTAGCTTTTCTTTGGTGTATCTAGAGACAGAAAACATGCATGTTCATCCACAGATGATTAAATTCATATACCAATTAGAAGTATTGATACATACTAAAGTAATTTTTTAAAATATTGCTTTTACTAGTAATACATATTGAAACTCTTGATAGAATATATTCAACAAAATGATTTAAAACTCTTAGAAAGGTGTTCACTGGAATTTGACATGCAAAAAAGAGTTAACAGTGTATTTTAATATTTTTCCTTTAATTTCAAAGCAATTTCATATCTATAATGATTTATTTCAGCTGATTTCCAACATAATAATATAATGAATTTTGGCTTCTGATGGATACTTTCTGACTTCAGTGCCTTCAAAGGACACTTTACACTTTCTACATTATTAAATTTTATTAACACTGGTAAAATCAAATACTACAGACTCTTGCAGGTAAAATTTTTATAATTTTTATAATTCAGTCTCTGAGACTGACATTCACAGTGTAAAAATAACATGTAGTTTGAAGAAGAACATATCTTTTTTAGACATCTACATAAACATCTGATAAATATGTACACTTCTTGACAAATACATGCTCTTCTGTTCTTTGAATTCAGTGGGGCGATTGGATGTGTAGAATTTCTCAGTTTAAAAATACTGTATTAAATCTGCTGCCAGATGTTTAATTTCTGCTTCATGTAGCAAGGAGTTCACGTATAGCTAACAACAGCTAAGGTAGACTGAAAACAAAGGAAGAGGGTAGAAAGATTAGAAAAACTATTGTCACTCCTTTCAACAATATTATATTGAGTTTTGACCTTGTTAGAGCTTTCGTAACCTGTACTGTATGTGCAGGGAAGCAGAAATAACTGGGGTTAGGACAGGGGGAAACCTGTGTCGGCTTGAACTACCAAAATCCAAATTTTGACATCACTGAGACTAAAGCCAGTTCAACATTCTTTAGCTGAACAAGTAAAAGTCAAAGGTAGTAGTATGGAAAAGGGGATCTGTGAGGTCACGAGGGGGTGATGAATAGGGATTAGGGTGTAGGAAGAAACTTCAGGATGGTGGGACTCTGGTAGTACAGAAGAGACCCCCTTTATTAACACCACAACCTCATCAAATGTAACAGCAGAGTATGGCAGTCAAACCTCATCTGGTCTCTGAGAGCAGTCCTTCCCTTTAGCTGACAACAGACCTCCTCACTGACCGTTAACAACAGAGGTGCTGCAGTTAGAATAGATTACTTTGGGATTTAGTATGGCTGAGAGAACTGAATAACATCCCTTGGCGCTGTCATCACAAAAAGCTGACAGTGTCCTGAATCTAGATCAACACTGGGGAATATTTTCCATTTAGGGTAAAAGTCAACTGTTGGGAATCATAAAGTTATTTGAATTTTGAATCTTTGGATTTTTCTTTCTGTTTAAAAAAATAGTGCTGAAGGGAATAGAAAGAGCTATTTCTGAAATCCTTCTAGGATTTCTACTCTCTGTGAGATATTACCAAAGGGGTAAGCTGTACTGCTTGTAGACCTGAAGGAAACAGAAGCAACTGGTAATTTAGGGTGAGGAAGGTCAGTGCCAAAGAGAGGAATTATGTGATAATGAATGCTGTGTCTAAGTGGAAAAGCTTCAAACAGTAGAGGTACATCAGTTGGTTGGCAAAAGCAAAGAGAGGTGATAACTGATGTAAACTGGAAGTCACAGACTTCTTACTCACAGACACATTAGCGTGGCAGACCATGGCAGATGATGTTTGAGGTCCTCTGGAACCTCACCCAGGTCTCCTCACTGCATTTTGACAGTACCTGAAAAGTTAGACTTTGCGTTACTAAACTCAAAGGGGTTATGGTTTATAACATTTCAAAGCACTTCCTCAAAATATGAGAAAAATTTTATAAGGTGGATACTATGAACAAGATACAGGCTATAAAAATTCATATAATATTGCATACAGGGAAAGGGTTCCAGTATCTATAGGGAAATTAAGCGGTCTGGATTTCTCAAATATTATTCTGAACTTGTGTTCTTGAGAAGGCAGTATCACTTCTAGGATGATCCCTGTACCTACATCTAGGTTCTTGTTGATGTCTCTACATTGCTTTCTGGGACTCCTTGAACATGCAAAACAAGGATAGAAAATGGCTCATTTGCAAACCTATGCAGAAATTTTTCTGTTGGAGCTGAATAAAGTTCTCATTTTCAGTGCCACTTTTGAAACAACTGAAGGTTCAACCCGGTCCCCGTACCACTAGAAAAAAGTGGGAAACATCGTAAGTTCAGAACAAACAGCAGTAGATGACCAAATAAATGTGAAAGTATGTTTCTTTTTCTCAGCAACAATGTATCATTGCAGTTACATAATTAAAATGGATTTTTTTTTGTTTGTTTTGTTCTTCTTGTAACTGTTGAGGTTAATGTAATAGATTATTATTTGAGGAGGCTTCTGCAGATCAAGCTGGCATATTCTAGTGTTCCACTTCTCTGCTGCAGAATTCAGGCAGCAGAAATCTGCCGAGGAAACAGGCTAATTATTGTGTGGGTGATTTGTATTTAATATATTTCACTGACTTTTACCATGAACAAAGAAGGCTGCTAAGGAACACACTCCAGTATGAGTAACTTCTTGAAAGTAGGTCAGCCAAGTTTACATTTCATGCTTTGTCTGGTGCAGAAAACAAGTGCAATACTCTCTTGGTAGACATACAAACACTGAGCCACTTCAGTCTTCTTTTTAGGGACTTACATAGATCTGTGACCACTTCTTTGAAAGTGCGTTCTTTGTATTCCTATGTAAATAAACTTTTCCTGATACTTTTTACAAAAGAAATTCTAGTGGAGACCTTTTAAAAAACTCAGAGTAACAAAGTAATATGGATTGCATGTGTAATGAACAGCTTATTCAGGGACATTCAGACTTCCAATTGCACTATGAGGAGGATTCTTACATCTCACATGATCACTTTTCAGTCTCTGATTCCCACTTTGCTTGTATTCACTTTTTATTTTGATTGATTTTTTTGTTTCCAAACTGTTGTTAGCATCCTGATGACTTTATTTGAATGTCGATTTCACCAAGGAAGCTAAGTAAAATTGGTTTCCATTGATTCTTCCTTCTTTCTTCTCTCACTGGTATCTTGTCTTTTGTTTGTCACTATGTCAATCACATGCTCATTTTACATTGAATTGAAACTATTTATGTACAGTAAGCCATCAGCAGCAATCAAAGCTGTGAGTGAGCTTTTGTATTGATATAGGATTGGAAATACAAAATGAAGACCAAATGAAGGCGATTTCAGCATGAGAGCTGCTTATTCAGTCAAATAGCTTATACGGACCAGCTGCCAACATCTTGTCACTTTGACTATACTCACAACGATGAACCTGCTATTTTCTTACATCTCTGATCAAAATGCTGAATTCAAAGACCATTAAAATTTTGGGCAAATAAGGGTCTGGGTACAATTTATGTCACTGAAAGTTATCGCTTTCTGTAAGCAGGCTACTACTAAAATGCAAATGTTTAAAAATATCTGTTTAAAAATAACAGAACATTCAAATTCTTGGACTCCCTTAAAGAATTTATAGCAGAAGTAATGGATAAAGGAGACTTGGCTAATATATTATAGCTGCTTTTTCTGATGAAATTGACCAGCTACATGCCCAAAGATCAAAGAGTCTAAGTTTCTGTAATACAAGAGATAATGCTCTTACAAGGATAAAAACTTCTGAAAAGCTGTAAAACTATGAAAAATTCAGTTTTATTGGAATCCTTCAAGAATATATTCTGGGATCTGCAGTTCTCAACATCTTAGTGACTGGTTTGCATGGTAGTGGAACATCAAAATTTGCTGATAGCACCAAGTGATTTAGAATCTTAAAGCCTGAGTGAAGAGAGCCACAGAATTACCTGCTGATACCAAAGAACAAAATAAAAGCTGAAGTTTGATCCAGTTAAATTTGAAACAAAGCGGATGGAGAAACTATCTAAATCCTGAGTGCTCTGTGCTGGCCTCTGGGCCAATATGTTTTGATGCCCGTGAATAGGATCTTGGGCCAGAAACAGGCTACGAAAGCATTGCTTCACTGCTTCTCAGGGAGGTCTGGGGAAAGACAAACAGTGCTAGTAGACTTAAGAGTCAGAATACAAAAGGTTCTATAAATCAGTGGCTTTTTCTACTTATGAAATACTTTTTAAAATATATTTCATGTTGTCAAGTTCAAAACTATCTGTTATGGCTGGAAAAGAAAGAGGAAAACAATGACTAGATATCTCCAGCCTGGGTAGAAATGACACAAGGTCGTAAAGGTATAAGCACTGTGAAGAAGATGATCTGGGAGCTCTCCAGGGTTTTACTCACTGGAGGAGTTAGGAAGCATTGAGCTTGACAGGCATGGTAATACTTCATCAAGTGAGCAAGAACTCTGCCAAACTCCTTACCAGCGGACACTGCAGATATTATTTTATGCCACAAGTTTCATTAAAGTAATCCATGGAACAAAATCCATCTTGGCAGTTAAATTCAAAGCAAGCAGTACTATTTTAGGAAGTTTTTGTGCCTGAAAGCACTTGAGGCTGGAAAATGGTTCTGGAGGAATGTGATATGCCTTTTACCCCTTCAGTGTCTTCCTCAGATGTCTGCAGTTTGTCCTAGTCAATCATAGGGCCCTTGGGCCTCACCTGGTATATTTATAAGCAGAGGTGAATAGCAACAGTTATTTCTTTGTTTAAAGATTTACATTCTTATAGCTTTCATTTTACTTTGTGATATAGCAGGACAACACACCTTCTCTTATAACCAAAACCTGTCTGTCAGCCATAATGTACTTCAGCAGATCCAGATGTCTCAGGAAAAGTGAAGCACAAGGCTTTTTATATCTTCACAAAATAATGTTTTTCTTTAAAAGAAAAAAAAATGGAGTAAGACAATTGTTTTCCTATGCATTTTACAGATGTTTCTCAGAAGATTCTTTTAAAGTGCTCTGTCCATTCATGCCTTTTGGGTCCAAGAAATTTAATTTTGTTTTGTTTTCAAGGATTTGGGGAAATGGGGAGAAAAGAGTGATAAGTTAGCGTTATGAACCTGGTGTTCTGGCTCCTAAATTTCTTTTTCTGCTTCACTAGTCTGAAAAGCTGTAGGTAGCAAAGGGAACTCCAGGAGATTGTGGAACAGAAGGAAATGGCAAGTGAAGCAACATGAAACCTCTGTATAAAGAACAACCTCTTCGTTCTTCTGGAGATAGTTCACATGGATAATCTGCATTAGGACTGTGACCTATTGACTGAAAAAAAGCAGCTGGCTTGTTTGAAAGTGCAAACATCCCACGTAACACTTATTATGTTTTGCTGTGTTTAGGCTAATTTTACTTTCCTCCTCTCTCTTGTGTGCTGTCATATGGAAGGGGAACAATGGATGACTGTGAGTGAAATGGTGGTGTAGACCTCTATGTGAACTGGAAAAAATGGAAATACACGTAATTTTGGGTATATAACACTGATTATCCACACACAAATGAGCAGTAAATGAATAGCCTACCCTAATAATAACTTATAGGAATGAGTAACTCTTCAGAGAGCATGTGTTTTCTTTTTTTTCCTCTGAGGAAAACCAGAAAACCCTTTTGGCAGTTACAAATACTTAAATAAAGCAAGGATGAAAAAATGTTTTATTTTTTTTTCTAGAATTTTCAAGTACTTTTTTTTTGGTCATCAGATATGTCTAAAAGTGAAATCTTTAGTGTTTAAAATTAGACCAATATTACTAGGTCTGTAGAAAGTACAGTTTATGGCTGCTTGTTGATATGGATTGCAAGAAAATGAAAACTACTAAAGAGATGGCAAAACCAGCTTACATTCAAATCAGGACCTGCCACATTAGTGGCTCTTCACAAGATCCACAGTCTGATTAAATTTCCTGGAATATCCTTCCTATGAGAGAGAAGATAAAAGGCAAAGGGCCAGGACCTTTGGTCTACATCAGCCAGCAGGAAGGTCAGTGTAACAACTACTCCGTGTGACTTCATAGTAAATACGGAGAGAATCAAGTTCAGACTTGGAGTAATGGCCAGTCTTCGCGAACGAAGATCCGGGGAAGGTCTTTACACCTTCCAGCCTGCGCATTGGATTTTTTAGG
>JAWMRA010000001.1:73348328-73442176 GCA_035584735.1 Pseudotriccus pelzelni
TGGATCAGGAACAGTGTGGCCAGCAGGAGCAGGGAAGTGATCCTTCCCCTGTACTCAGCGCTGGTGAGGCCACACCTCAAGTACCATGTCCAATATTAGGAAGAAATTATTTTACAGAGAGAGTAATCAGACATTGGAATGGGCTGCCATTCAAGGAGGTGGTGGATTCTCCATCCCTGGAGGTTTTTAAGATGAGACTGGATGTGGCACTCAGTGCCATGATCTAGTAACCGTGGCGGTGTTGGATCAAGGGTTGCACTTGGTGATCTCGGAGGTCTTTTCCAGCCTGGCTGATTCTATGATTCTATGACATGTATCAAGATGTCATAACTTTTATGAGGCATTATCTTCTTAGCCCCCAGGGAGGGAACAAACTTCTATAAGTGACAGAATAGGTCATTATTTTTTAAAGTAATGGATCAGGGGCAAAGATGAGGATAGTAGTTACACACATTATTGGATCACTGACTAGAAAACATCAAACTGACTGACAGATATACATACAGCACACAGCATGTAGAATATTTTGAGTGGTGCTAGGATTCAAGAAAATATGTATTCTAGGTTGTAAAATACTCTAGGCACTGTCCAGCTATATGATATGAGGATACATGAAGATAACAGAAGGCAGCAGGGGAAACAATAGAACTGTTTATGTGGAATAGGGCTTTACCAGCAAGTTAGAGTGTTACAGAGAAAAAATACATAGAAATTGCAGGGAAGGAAAGACACACACATGTGAATGCACGTGCACACCCTCCCACACCCTTCCATGCACAATGCCAGACAACTGCCCTAGCAGGTCAAAAAAATGAAGGGCTCCTGCAACATGCAGAGAGAGGGAGAGCTGCTGCTCTTGGAGCAGGCAGCAAAGGAAGACAGCTCCCTCACTACTCCAGTGATCTCACATCAGTTCTGCAGGAATAATTCCTGTGATAAATAGTTCTGTCTCCATACCCCCATTCCAAATCCTGTCATTTTATACAATGTTTGTGCTTCTTGGCAGTTTTAGCCTTTAGTCTCTGCCCACTAGACTGCAATGCACAGTGAAGGTGTTACTTTCATAGGCAGGTGCCTTGTCCTGTTGCTCAGCTATTTTTTTCTTGCTTACCTGTTTCTTTTCTTTAGTATGCTGAAAGCAGTGTTTTCCCCACTGTCAACATTGTACTTCTTCAATGACCAGTAATTAATTGACCATCTGTGGGTTGTTTGTAGGTCTAGGTCCTCTGTTTTCAAATACGTTTTCAGAGTACTTGCTATTACCCTGTGTTTAAACTCGACATCGTAACAAGAGACACCTGGTACCAAGCTCAAGTTCATGCAGCGAGTTCTCATAACAAGTTGGTAACATGCTTCAAAGGTCAGGACAGAGTCTTTGCACATTTGGCATAAGCTTACATTTGCATTTTTATTGGGCCACTGTTCTCTAAACTAGAACTTCTTTTTTGTTGGATATGTACATGGTAAAGAGTGGGAGGGAAATATAGGAAAAAAAATTGTCACCTTCACTACCAGTGAGAGCGTCCCTTATTGAAAATTTAAATAGATGCTTTTCTACCTGTCTAATCAGGTCAAAATATTTCCCATTAAAAGATCTTACTCTGTTCTTGGAGGAAGCAGTTTCTTCAGTTGAAGTTTTCTACTCTAGGCAAGTTTTGTACTTTAATTAAGAAATTAGAAAAAAAAGATAAACAGGTATTTCAGAAGCATGTACTGTTTCCATTTTCAGCTTTCAAAGAATTAGGCCTACTGTCCTCCATTTCATGCAGTAAAACCTAGCTTGGCAAGCTTCATTACACTGCGCTCAAAGCAACAGAATATTTGGAGAAGTGCACAGAATAATTATTGTATCTTAAGCCCACAAGAGGCTCAGGAGAAATGTCGAGTGACAGAAAATACCTAGTCCTGAGCAGGATGCTAGGATATTTTCTGCAAGGTGAAGGTTGTGTACTGGCAACTGCTTATAACACAGATGGGGTGCAGAAGCTGCACTCAGAGCAGTGTTTTAGTGAGCATGTAGTTCTGCATACTGTGATCCTGCTCAGTCTCACTTCTTCAGCCTCTAAATAGCAGCAGCTCTCTAAAACGTAATGGATGTGTTTCTTAATGTAGCAGAAAAGCAGAAAATCTCCAACCATTGCTTATTAAAATTCCCATTAGTGCAAAAAAAAAGAAGGCAATGGAAACCTGATTCTTGTGGTTTAAGACCAAATCACAGCGTGGGTACTGAATGCACATGGATACCAAAATACTTTAATCAGAAGTATATGCAACTTTATGAATTACTCAACGTCCATGTAGCACAGCAGTCCCAGTCATGTGGTGTGCATTTCTTGGATGGGGCCACAGGGCCTGAGGTGTTGGACTCATGGTCATGGTCCCAAATACTGCTGTACAGTCATGGATTCCCTTCAGTTTCACAGGATCTTGTTTTTCTGGCTCCCTGCTGGAATATCTTCCTCTGACATCTCTGATTGTCTTGATCATCTCTGATCTCTTGATTATCCTCATTTATACAGCTGGGTAGAAAAGATCTCATTGATGATTAGTCTGATCAAATTGCACTCTTTCCAAATTGCGGTCAGTGTTGTATCAGAGTCTGCTTGTTCTGGATACTCCAGGATATGTTTGCACTTGATGATCAGCAGGTTGCTTTTATAGTTTGGCTATCTATCTCCTTGAACTCAAAACCAAACATTCTGTTGTTTGGAACAGATGGATTGTTATATTTTGTTTACCTCTACTAAAAAAAAGTTGTTACACTGCTTTTTGCTAAGAGTTAGGCTAACTAGGCTAAATTCATGATACCTATCTGGGTGTAAGAGGAGAAGAGAGATTGTTTCTGTTTGAAAAATTTTGAAGACCTTTTCTTTTTCTGTGGAAAGTATATGTATGTCTTTCCATGAGTTGTGTTCCCACTCTATTTTCTGCCCACAACCCACAGGCAGTTCTCTCAATAAATGGAAAGATTTGCTGTAAAATAAGTCTGTCCATTAAAAACTCACTGAATGTGAAGCTTTCTGACATTCAGAGGTGTTTCTGCTGTGGAATGTATTACTGAAGATACCACTGCATATTGCAATGAGACATGTTCCCAGTTCTATAACAGTCCAGCTGTTAATGTACTTTATGATCAAATGTCAGTAAAATTTGAAATTGAACAGCTTTTCTCTTAATGTTTAAAGAAGTCATCTTTATAACACATGTTTCTTCACTAGTTCACTAGTTTCACAACACTTGAAATATACTTCTTATCATCAACTTTAATTAGGCAAGGCATTGCTTTGGACATTTTTGCACTTACCTGTGTAGCACATCTAGCATGGAGGACTCATATCTTAGTCTCAAAAAGTTGGCATGCACTAACGTTAAAAAAGGGAACATTTTATGAAACTGTACAAGAAAGTATACCTTTCTTACTTACTGACATAATTGTCAAAATTAAGAAGAGTATGCTGATAGTAACTCATATATATCAGATTTGAAAACATAACATTGGTCACAGAGCTAGCATTTAGCAATTTTAAGAAGATAATGTATCACTTTTGAACAACAGTTATCTAATACATTTTCTTTTAATCACAAATCTTACTATCTCAAACAAGGAATTGTACTTGAGTATGCAGGGGAGCTTTATGATGCACCCAAATTCTCTTAATATAAATGGCTTTTCCACAACTGTTCAACCTTCTATTAAAAATATATATAACATTGATTAAATTTATAAGGTAAATTCTCACAATTATTTTCCCATTTGCACTCTCTGATACCACTTAATGATAGAAGCTGTGACACGTCTGTGGGAAATGTTCTTATTGTGCCATTAAACTAAATCCAGTATGCTCTTTATTGAACTATAAACAGATTTAAACCCTTAGAATGTTAGTCCAGAACTTTGATGGTATCTCTTTCTATTTTTTTTTTCTCAGATAAACACATAATGCATGATGGCTTCTTTTTAGAGTTCAATATATGTAAACTGTATGGAAAAATATTTGAAGCATGGGGAAAAAATTTAGTATGGCCTGTTCATGATTTATGAAAAATATAGTACCTACTAACCCCAAGCAGAAAAGATTTCTGCAAATAGACTCCATATTCAATTTAATTCTACTGCTATGAGGTATTCCATCTGGACTACTGGGAGTTAAGAAAATGTAGCCATTAGCATGAAATAGCTGAAACTAAACAGTCCAAACAAAGTTATTATTTAATCTTCCTCAAAGATAGAGGATTTTCTTTTCTTCATTTCTATACTTACATGAAATCTGACAGCTTTTCTTGCTAAATCAATGGGAATTACAGTACCAGGGAAAAAGTGATATAGCTGGACTGAGCAGTAAATATTTTGTTTCCCTCAGTTTTCATGAAAGTCTAGTTATTGATTATAAAAACAAAACAACATCAAAGTATTTTTGCTTCTCCAAGAACAACTTTTAATGCATTTCACTGTATTTCTATTCAAACACTGATTTGCAGAGACCAGTCACCTGACTTTTAAGTACTAAATGAACTCTTTTATCCAGAATTCTTAAGCCTAGATTTCTCTCATTTAGAATAAACTTCAATTATTTTTTTTCTTAAAGAGGGAATGTACAAAAAAAAAATTTTGAATGTCTGAAGAGGAGCAGAAAGCAAAGAGCAAAGGATGTTTTATGGCTCTGAAAAAAAGATGAAGAAAGGTAAAAGTTTTATTACAATAGTAGACTTCATACTTAATATATATCTCAGAACACAGAAATACTTTTTTTTGTTTGTTTTTAATTTTAACATCTTTATTGGGGAAACAGATAGTGGGATTAAGGGCCCTCATCAGCAAGTCTGCTGATGACAGCAAGCTGTGTGGTGTGGTTGACATGCTGGAGGGGTGTGATGTCTTTGAGAAGGAACTTGACAGGTGGGCCTGTGCAACCTCATGGGATTCCATAAGGCCAAGTGCAAGGTCCTGCACCTGGGGTAGAGAGTCACAAACATGGATACAGGATGAGTGATGAGTGAATTGACAGCAACCCTGAGGAGAAGGACTTGGAGGTATTAATGGATTAAAAACTGAGCATGAGCCAGCAGTGTGTGCTCACAGCCCAGAGAACAAATCACATGCTGTAGCCAGCAGGTTGAGGGAGCTAATTCTCTTCTACTCTGCTCTTGTGAGAACCCAGTTGGAGTACTGTGTCCAGAGCTAGGGCCCTTAGGATGAGAAAGACAAGGACTTGCTTGACTGGGGCAGTGGTTTTAAAGTGAAATAGATTATTAGAATGGAACCTATCATTGTGATATTAGGAATGGAACCTACCATTGTGACTGAATTAGTGGAAGGTTTCCCTGCCTATGACAGGAGGGTTGGAACTAGATGATCTTTAAGGTCCCTTCTAACCCAAATCATTCTATTTTTATATGATCTATGCATACTTCCACTGTAAAATGTCCCACTCTCTGGAAGCAGATGGAGCATGGCAATTTAGGATGTCATTTTACCGTCTCAAACAGGGATATTAAGCAGCACTGGCTAAGTTACAAGAGGTGAATTCTCAGCTGTCATTTTTCAGAAGCTCTGGGACTGATATCTTGAACTGATCAGCCTTGGAGCCATCTCTGAGCTTAAATGAGCTTGTACCATTTCTGACATAAATTGTACCAAGAAGGCCATTACTTACGAAGTCCACCATTTGTCAGGGTAAAACAGAGGAATAATATTAGGTATTGAGCTCTTGGAGAACCCAGTGAAATATCTCTATAATTTCAACATTGATCAATACTGATAAAATCTGTCCTCACAAAGGTAATGCTGTGATAGCTCCAAGTGGTGATTCTGCCTAAAGATAGGATGATCTGTCCTATGTTATACCTACCTAATCTTTTTTGATTTTGTCATCTCTCCATCTATAAAGACAGTAATATACTTCCAAATAGGGTCAGGAATAGATGACAACTCATCATATCTCTACAAATTTGCCATCATTTTGTTACAATGTTCACTGTAAATTTAGAGTACTGAGAAAGAGTAAAGAATCTGTTGTAATCCAGATGAGAATATATATTCTCTGCTTAATGTATTCATCTACCAGCAGCTACTCTTTTGAAATTCTGAATGTTCTATCATTGAGCTGCTCATGAAATAATACGTAAGGAATGGGAGCATGGTTATTTTAGCACAATCATAAGAAAATAAATATCTTTTTCTGTTGTTTTTGTTTTGGAGTTTGGTGGGAGTTTTTTGTTGTTGACTTTTTGTTTGTCTTTTTTTCCCCCACAAAACATTCTGCATTTAGCCTCATAAAGTCACATTCCATGTTGAAATTAAGATGCTCATCTTTATTGTCAATGCATATTTTTAGTTCCTTTTTTACATTTTTATAGTCTGAAAATTTTGACTTTTTTCCATGAAAGGTTACGGTCTGGTCAATAGCATTCATGTGCAAAACATTGACTGAAACTTGACACATATTGGAATAAGTGTTTTCTCAGTATGTAATTGAATAGAATGTATCACTACAGTTGCTATTCCAGAGTGATCGTACCTTTCTCTGTTGGCATCTAAATTCTGCCTTTAAACCCAATAGGCAGGAATGCCCTTTGAGCCTATAGCCTCTATTTTAGCTAAACATTTACATAAAGATTTAAAGCAATTACAGTTCACTTCCTTCTGTCGTTTAAGACCCCTAGTGATTTCTTGGCAATTTTTGTGTGTGCTCTCTGAAGTTTTTTCCCCAGTTCCTTCATTAGCTTCAGAAATCATAATGTGTGTTTTAGATTAAATTATATGGCATCTAATTTATTGTAGACACAGTGAATATGGTGCAGAAATGGGTAGCTTTTATAACCTTGACATAAAAGTACATTTCATGCTGGGTTTTTCACTCGTCTTCTGTAACAGTTTCTATCATTTGCATGCAATTTGGGGATTTTAGTATAAACATTCAAACAACATCCTGATAACCTTTGTGTTGATAATGCCTACCTGATAGGGTCTAAATTTTATTAGTGTAATCTTTCTGCTGAGTTTAAGATTGATTCTGAATTTCATATTGTATTTATTTTGTATCCCTGTTGATTCTATAAATAACATTAGAATCCCTATAGCCATGCAAGATGTGATTTTTAGTTTTGTTAAAAATGTGAAAAATTTTTCTCCTGTCACAGTGTAGGGAAATAACACTAAGGACCAAATGCATTTTCATGATAATAGATCTGTATGTTTGTGTACAAAAGTATAATGAGAATAAACTCATTACATTTTTAAACTCTGCAGAAAATTAAGAGCATAACACAATGTAGGACATAAAATCTCTTCAGCTTTCATCTTCTGTCCTAGTACCTGTTTAAAAGAACTTCAATCACATTGTACTGCTGCTCATGCACTATTCAGGAGGCATATAAAAATATGCCTCTTTTGTATCTTCTTGGTGATGAGAACAGTGTGTCTGATTCTTGCAAAAAGGAATTACCTACTGGATTGTATTAATTTATCTGCAGACATGTCAGAAGCTGAATATTTATAATGGATTTCAACATAGTTCCCTGAGGAAAAACTGCCTGGCAAAGCATCAGGCATCAGACTGAATATGCATGTAAGGTAGATTTTCTATTCCTTAAAAAGTCTATTCTGATACATAAAATTCCCTGTCTAAGAAGAATATGTCACAGGATCATCAACAAGTGAGCTTGTTCCCTCATCTTTAGTCTTAGAATGCTCATTAAGTAATTCTAAGGTTTGAGTATTGCTTTAACTCACCAGGCAGCTAAGATCATCAGCAAATTAGATTAAATACCTTGGGTTTAGCCTTGTGCATGCAGTTTTTGACAAAAGTTTTGGCTTCACTACCTTGTTTTCCTCCAAAATCTTTATCTGTCAATACACTGAGGGACTCTTTGAGCTACAACACTGCTTAGAGTATTTTCCCAGTAAGCTGTAAAAGTCCTTGTTCAACTATTTGAATGAATCATCAATAGGACAGTGATCAGATATAAAATACTTGTCTGTGTTTATACTGAAGAAAGCATAAACAGCAAGACAACTGAGATGTTTTCTGAAAGAATTCCCTAAATATGAAGCACTTCTGAAGCCAGGCAGCAAATTTCTGTGTGGATTAAGGGCAAAGGAAAAAGGCTGGAGGGAAAGCAAGAAGCTCTTGTCACGGTCGGGTCCCTGATTTAGGAAGAGGTTTAGTAGGATGACCAAGAAGTACACAATAGGGCAGAAGTCACTGAGGCCTCTAAGATCAATGAGTTGCTTTCAAGGCTTCCTTCTTTCTCTTCACCTATACTGTAAACTATACCCTCCCTGATAGGCCATTTGTTTCTCTGGGAAAAGACTGTGTGGTCTTTAAGCTGTTCACATCACTCTCTTGTTTTCCGGAGGCTACAGGAATGATGTGATTTACAGGCCAGTGGGAGTTAAGCAGACCTTTGGCCCTAAAAACCTTTGATCACGACACTGCACTATTGTGTGGCCAGGAAATATTCTCACATCTTGCTCCTGTTTTCCTGGCACTAGGGAAGGAGGATGATAAAGAGGGGATTACTTGTCATATTTTTTGCCTTTTTCATGAATGGGAATGTACTTCCTAAAACTGCCTGTTAGAATTTGACAGCCTCAAAAGCACTCTGGACACATGGTTCAAAGTAATCATCGTAAGACTTGGTCCTAGGAGCTTCTGGTAAAACAAATATGCCATTTTGTTAATTAGCAAAATACATGGTGATTGAATTTGTTGGTATCTTTAACAATGAAGTACATTTTAGAGACTCATTGTATTTTTTGATGTATTGGGGGGAGTTGAGTTTGAAACTATTTTTGCTCAGAGTGAATCTCAAGACTACATGCATAGAATGAACTAAATTCACATTGAGACTAAGAGCAACAATACAACTCCCACATGGATCTCTAAATTATTGAACACAAAGAAGAATGTTTTTCAACTTTGATTAGGGAATTGTTAATCAGGCCTATAATAGAATGTAGGTCAAAAACCAATTAAAAGAGTCTGACTAGAATTTTTGATTAAGCAACCATTAAAAACACTGCTTATTAAAGAAAATAAAAAGATGGAATAGATCCATAAATATGAGTACTTTTTTTTTCTGTGCTCTGGATACAGTGTGACAGTTTGAGCAGCAATAAAGCAGTTAAGTTAGCGATCAATTACTAACTTCAGGAACAGAGAAATAGTTTGGCTGATGAAAAGCATATTCAGCCTTTGACAAATACTTGGCTGTCACTATAGTTTATTTGAAATACCATTGTAGCAACCCCAGCTCTGGCTTTTATTTTTTATATCTTCCAAATAAATAAACTATGTATGGTGCTTTTAGTCAGGCTTTGAAGTTCAATCTCTTCTGGCAAGGAAGTGGTACTTCACAGATAGTAAAAATACAGTTCCTGCTGTTACTTATCCTGCAGAACCATTCTCTTATCAGAAGAGCTTGCAAAACAAATGGGCAGTTGGATTTCTGCTAACCGTAAAGTTTTGTAAAACTGCAGCGTGACAATAAAAGAACTTAGCAACAACTCCAGCACTTTAAAAATGCACAAAAATTCCAAAGAAGAAATTTTGTATCTTATCTGATTTTTCGACCAATTAAAAAAAAAAATTACTGGCATACCTCTTCATCCCAACTTCACTTGTATCTCCAGTAATGAAAACATAACTTCATTGTATTAGGAGTTTTGTTCAAATAATGTTTTGCTAGCCAAATATGCCTGTATATGCATAAAGCACTTACGTTCAGTCTAGAATTTAGTAAACACCATTCATTTCACTCAAAAACAAGCAAGGAAACCAAACAAAAACCTTTTTTTTTTTGTTAAGTCAAAATTTATTTTTTTAAAAATCAAAGAGTAAAGTAGTGTTTGATATTAGATGAAGAATGTTGATAAAGATGGAACATTCTTTTAAGTTATGAAATGAAATTAAGTTTCAGGTGTATTCTGATTGAGAAATCCCAGATGGAAGTGAGACACTGCAGAGATTGTCATGCATGAAGTATATTCAGTCTAACAGGATTACCAATAATGATATGCTCATGTTGCAAAGAGATTTCAGAGGAAACTAAGAGAATAAAGTGAGTGTTGGAAAAATTACAGGGCACAATGTTTGTCTCATTTTTTTCAGTGTAGTATGTTTATTCTTTCATAAAAATACAATAAGGAAGTATGTCAGTGTTGTTCCGTGATAGATACATTGTGACAGTAAATATATGAAGCTTTGAGAAAGGTTCTGTTTTCTACAGAAATAAGTATGCTAATAGGAAAAGAGATACTATAAAAGCAGAGGGCAAAGAAGTCTTTTGGTCTTTTAAAATTGTCTTGATGATAAGCTATAGTATTTCTGTTACTGACTTTTTAATAAATACCTGTATACATTTA
The DNA here is from genome assembly GCA_035584735.1 of Pseudotriccus pelzelni. NCBI lineage: Eukaryota > Metazoa > Chordata > Aves > Passeriformes > Tyrannidae > Pseudotriccus > Pseudotriccus pelzelni. The sequence goes on from JAWMRA010000001.1 coordinate 73,358,695, forward strand.
TTCTCAAAACAGAAACTTGAAATATTATGAATATACATGTTCATCACAGAAGTAGTTTAGGGAACAAATCAAACCTTGTGAAGAAGATAGCTTTAATTGAATTTTTTAGGAAGAACTGATAAGAGTATTTTTTGACATGACCCTACAAACACCTTCACAAGATCTGAAATCAGTGCAGCACGACTGATTTAATTTGCATTGTAAACAAGGACACACAAGCATAAATGGTCTTCTTTATCAAGACTAGAGTAAACTAGAAGCTAAAGGACAGGATCAACAGTATTTGAGCAAACTGCTGATAGATAAGGCACATGATCTATTTTTTTCTGGCCATGAAGACAGAGGAAAAACATATTTTTCATGTTCTATCTTCATCGCATCTAACCCTGGACCTCTTCTGGCCCTGAAAATGGCAACTATCTTTTGTGCATATTGTTTTTTCTAAGGTAGTATGAAGACTATCTTGTAGCTCACCACAGTGAGATCTTTCACAGCATGAAACTGAGGGTAGGAAAAGGTGTGCAGGATATTTTGGATATGGCACAAGGTATTGGAACAGCTGAAGGTGTAAAGACTGCTTAATAGTTTTGGAGGCAAGGGTGACAGGATGCCAGTTTTGACCAAAACTGCCCATAGATAGTGATTTATTCCAAGTAGTTTCCCTTGAACTGTACCTGAGCATTGTGCAGAAGCATGTTGATCAGAAGGGCCAGGACCAAGCCAGGAACTCTGACAGAATTCGTACATGCAAACCCTGCCTCATGTTTCTCCTTCCTTTTATGTATAGATGCAGACATGACTAATGGGGCAAGGACTAATCTCAAGGAGCTAATTCTCCAGGCTCTTCTTTTGAACAACGAAGAAACAGTTCATAACTTTTACAGTAGGTTTCTATTCTGAATCTCTAGAAATGTCTGTTTTTCTTGAGTGTAAGAAACAGCATTTGCATATATTTTTCCACCTCTCAGAAATGGCCTCAAGACACTTACATAAATCATAAATGTAAAAAACCATCATGATATTAACAAAATTAAGTTAATTTAACTTTGTCATAAAAATCAGATGAGATAAGTAGATTTTATAATATATCCTGTTTTACCTCAAGGGAAGCAGGACCAAAAGTCCTACTTTTGGCTGATCCAACTAGTAAGCTAAATTTCAAGGAAACTGCTGATTTTTTATACCTTGTTTGAAACCCCCAGTCTATATTGTCAGTACAGCTATGATAACTAGGAAATTCTGAATAGGATATGCCCAAGTAACCAGACATGGTCTTGAATTTGGGCATAATGATTTCAGCAACTTATGTAAATCCAAGTAAGACATGCAGGAATGGAATATGCTCCACACAATTTAGAGGTGAGAGATATCTGTGTGTATCTAAGAAGTTCCTGGTATTTGGTTTCCTTTTTAAAACATTAAATAATGCTATATAAGCTTGCAAATAGCCAGTTTCCATTTTAGTTTTCCCCTGTGTGACTATGAACTTTTCTTTTATGTCCTTCCAGAGACACAGCTGGAGGCCATGGGGGCATCAAAATGGAAGTCAAAACCTATTCTTAGGCAACTGAACCCACTATTGGATTCATTTTATTCATGATTAGAATTTTACAGGAGGTGCAAAACAGACCATAGCAAGCACCAGCTCAGAAAATGAGCTATATATCTCTTTTCCATGTACATGGGTTATCAAAGGGAAATGTTTTGGTTGCAACCTCTTGGCTATATATGTAAATTTCCAAATAGGATTTTTTCTGCCTTTGACCTTATAATAAAATGAGAGCTGTCAAGTCACATAGAACTCTATTATTTTTCATTTTATAATAGTAACACAGAATCACAGAATTGTTAGGGTTGAAAAGGACCTCTAGAAGATCATCTAGTCCAACCACCCATGCCAAGGCAGGGTCACCTAGAGCAGGTTATGCAGGAATGCATCCAGGTGGGTTTTCAATGTCCTCTTGGCACCCACCTTTGAAATATTTATATGCATGGATGAGATTACCTCCCAGTCTTCTTTTCTTTAGGCTGAATAGGCCCAGCTCCCTCAGTCTCTCCTAACAAGGCAGATGCTTCAGACCCCTAATCATCTTTGTGGCCCTCCACTGGATCCTCCCCAGTAGCTCCTTTTCTTCCTTGTGCTGAGGAGCCCAGATCTGGACACAGCACTTCAGATATGGCCTCACTAGGGCCCAGTAGAGGGGAGGATCACCTCCCTCAACCTGCTGGCCACACTGTTCTGGTATCTCCAGGGATACCAGTGGCTCTCCTGGCCCTAGGGGCATACTGCTGGCTCATAGTCAACTTGTCATCCACCAAGATTCCCAGGTCCTTCTCTGCAAAGCTGCTCTCTAGTAGGTCAGACCTGTACTAATACTTAGGGTTATTCCTCCTCACATGCAGGACCCCACATTTGCCCTTGTTGAACCTTGTTACATTTCCTTCCACCCAATTCTCCAGTCTGTCAAGGTCCTGCTGAATGGCAGCACAGCCCTCAGGAGTATTAGCCACTCCCTCCAGTTTCATATCATCAGTAAACCTGCTGAGGGTACATTCTATCCCTTTGTCCAGGTTATTGACAAACAAGATGAATAAGGTGGAACACAGTGTTGATCCCTGGGGAACACTGCTGACTACAAGCATTCAGCTGGATTCTACTCTGCTGATCACCACCTTCTGAGCTCTGCCATTCAGCCTGTTCTTGATCCACCTCACTGTCCATTCATCCAACCCATGTTTCCTGAGTTTACCTATGTCAGTGTTAAGGGAGACAGTGTAAAAAGTTGCTGAAGTCAAGGTAGACTGCTTCCACTTCCATGGCTGGATCCTTGTTAACCCATCCTGCCATGCCGTCAGAGGAGTTTATCAGATTGGGCAGGAATGATTTCCCCTTGGTTAATCCATGCTGTCTACTCATAATGACCTTCTTTTCTTCTACATGCATGGTAATAACCTCCAGAATGACCTGTTCCATCACCTTTCCGGGGATACAGGTGAGGCTGACTGGCCTCTCCTCTAGTTTCCCATGTCCCCCTTTTTGCCCTTTTTGAAGATAGCAGTAACGTTGGCCTTCCTCCAGTCACTGAGCACCGCTCCCATTCTCCATGATTTTTCAATGATGATGGAGAGCAGCAGAGCAACAACATCTGCCAGCTCCCTTGGCACCCATGGGTGCAGCCCATCTGCGACCATGGATTTATGGATGTTAAGTCTGTCTAGCCAGTATCTAACCCAACCCTCTACAGCCAAGGAGAAGGTTTCCTTTCTCTGGCCTTCTTCTCTTACCTCTGAGATCTGGGACTAGTGAGGGCCAATCTCAGCAGTAACGGCTGAGGAAAAGGAGGCATTCAGTAATTCCACCTTCTCTATGTCTTCCATTACCAGGACACCCATCTGATTCAGCAGTGGCCCCACATTTTCCTAATCTTCCTTTTACTGCTGATGTAGGAGCCCTTGTTGTCCTTGATATTCCTTGCCACACTCCATTCCAAGTGGGCCTTGACCTTTCTCTTCTCATTCCTGCCTACTCTGAAAACGTTCAGCAACACACCTTTCCTTCTTAGCTCCTCCACCATTTGCATCAACATGCTATCTTCAGTGATCTGCAGGAACTTCCTGGACTGTGTGTGCCAAGTCGTGTTGTCCCTCCAACAAATATCAGGGTGGTTGAAGTCCCCCAGGAGAACCAGGGCTTGTGACTGCAAGGCTATTTCCAGCTGCCCATGGAAAGCCTATCAGCCTCTTCCTCCTGACTCTCTGACCTGTCCTTTTTAGAAAGTACATAGCCATCCATGACAACATTCCAGTTATGTGAGCTATCCCAGCATATCTCTGTAAGTGCAATGAGATTGTGGCCCTGTGACCTCTCATACATTTCTACTTCTTGTTGTTTTTTTCATATGCAGCATACATTTGTGTACGGGCACTTTAGAGAGGCAATAAAGCACGTAGGTTCCATAGAAGGGGGGTAAAAGGAACAGTAGGAATGTTTTTGCTCCCTGAATACTTTACCATACTATTCTTCTGTGGCTTAACTTAGTTTATTCTTGTTACTATTACCTCCTTCACCTTTCTCAACAACTGCATTTTGGATGTTCAATAGCTATGTGAGAATGTAGCGTTATTTGTGAGAATCCGCAAATTACCTTTCTGCTTTTACTAACTATTTTTAAAACTCAGCTCAAAGTTTGACTGTAAAGTCCTGGAATACATGTGTAGCTATTTCAGAAATAATTCTACTCCCTTTTCTAGGTATTAGCCCATTTTTAGACAGCATGGTCTGAGTAGATAAATAAATAGTGTGACCCCTGTCACAGGATGCATAAGATAAAGAGAAGGATGTGCAGAATAGATCACCTGATTCAGTGGGACTGAATTTCTTAATTTGCAGTAAAGATCTATTTAGTTCTGTTGATTCACTGAGTTATTAATCAGAAAAAATATAAAGCTAAGGCACAAGCAATTCAACTTCACGTGTCTTCAGTGAAGTAATAGTGAGAAAATTTCTGGTTCCTTGCCACACACTTACTCTTAAAGAAAACCCATTAAAATTAAAACTTAACCTTGACAAATCAATAAGCATAATTTGTTATATATTAAAAATATAGGATATAATACTTACCACATTTCTGTTGCAATAAATTAGATGAAGAAAATTTTGATTTAAGATCTGATTATCTATAGATATTTATGCTTTAATTTTCAGAGATAGATGTTGTTATAGAGACATGACTGCTTTTTCAAAGCAATTTAATTTACAGATCATATCTCTTCTGAAGTCTGTCTGTAGCAAGACTGCATGCTCAGTCAGCTTCATCAGATGGTGCACATTGAATCTGCCTTATGCTGATTGCTTCCTCAGCTAGAAACAGAGAGAGATGACCCCTTTCCCTTCATAGGCTAATATGCATGGTGGTATCTAGATTTAACACAGAAAGGATGGAACTGAGCCAGAACATTTCTCTGATGCTCATGACTAAACCCAGAGAAACACTACCTTTTACTCTTTCCTCATGTGCATGCTTAGAAAATTCATATTTTTGAATATAACATATGCACATGAACAAACATAAAAGGTCAAGTATACATCTGGAAAATGGAAATAATGTAAATTTATCAGCTTGGATCCATCTAAATAATATATATCTTGGGGATAGTCCATTAAAAAAGAATATCCTTTCTTCTCAGTGTTACTCAAACTCCCAAGTCACAGTTTGTTACTATTCTACAAAGTCTTAAACTTTGCATTTTCTGAGTTAGAAAAGCAGATAGGCATCTGTAAGGCTTGAAATAGTTGCAGAGATATTAAATGAAAATTGATATCATAACAATGAAAGAAGCACAAGTAAGAGCACACAACAGTGTTACCAATCTGATTTAATCCAGTTATTCATACCTATCCTCTTTGTCATACTACATTTAAAACCAACATGCTATAAAAATAATGATTCTGATTCTGATGGGTGTATGGTATGCTTTATGTGTGCTTTAATAATACACTGTGCTGTGTATTATTAACTATGGGGCTACAAATATCCTATGAACAGTTAGGATCCTGCTCTGAAGTTGGTAGGATCTGGTACGAATCTCAGCTGCTGGCAGCCCACGTGGAACCAGGATTTTAAGCATTTAAACTGGAGTGAAGATTATACAGTAATGCTTAGGATGAATAGCTTGAAGCTTTTCGTTTTTAAGTGCAGGAGATGTGGTAATATTATTCCTGTGCTGTTTCTTGTTCTGTTTTGGTTTGGTTTTTTTTTTTCAAGAAAGCTGCCACCTCTTGCATATAATAACCGTAGGATTTTATTTTTGTATTATGCATATTGTTTAAAGTAATTTATTTTTTTAGAGCCTATGGTCTACGCCTCTAGCTGCAGAGCCAGCAGAGTATGGCCCTGTCATAAACCCTGTGTGATACCTGCCAGCTTTGGGCAGACATTTTGGGCACTATGGGGTTAGTTGCCTGTGTTTAGATGCACAAATCCCACCTCTGTCATCAGAGCAGTTGACAGAAACTAAAAAAGCCTGTGTCCAAAGAATCTCATAGAAGTCAGCTATAATGCCTACTTTTAAGTGTTCCAGTCTTTAGGAAAAATATACTAGTGGATCTGGACCTAAATGAATGTGCTGTGTATGGTCTTAAATGAATAGAATATAATTCTGAGTGCAGTATACTCAGACACTAAAATAATACAAAGGTTAATGTTTTGTTGGCATCACTTTATCAAAAGTAAAAATTTTGTTTGGTGTGCTAATACGCATTTCAATACTTCTCTGCTTCCTGTGCTTCCATATTATTATCTGCAAACAGTTCCGTGTACAACTTGATGCGTTATCAGAAATCCTGAAAATAAGTACATATAGAGAGGGATGTAGTGTCTCAGTACCTATGAAAATTATACTTAATTTTTTCGTATTTAAAACAATACAAAGAACAAAACTAATATATAGTTCTTGTATAGCACAAGACAAGATTTATTCTTGTAAATGTCTCATATGTGTTTGGCAATTATTGCATGAGAATAAATATTTTTCAAGTACTCAGGATTAATGTTAAGGGTAAATTAGGAGTCTCCTTTCTGAAAAAGTAGGTTCTGAAACAGCCTTCTTATCAAATTAGCAGAAACAACAAAGGCAGTTTGTTTAAAAGGAGTCTACATGCTTTTCAGATAGACTAATCTAATTGCAGGCATGTAAAGTACAGAACTTAATGACTCAGGATGTGTCCTGTGCTCTTGTTTACCTAGACCTGTGTACACAAATGGCAAATAGATTTATCTTTGTCTGTGTTTGTGGGATTGGAGACTAAATAGCTATTGGATAGTTCATTTTATAGGAAACCTCATTTCTTAACTTCAAAACTAAATCAACAAATTTTTCCTTGCTTGTGTGTATAGTGATTTTTATCTCAATACATCTTGTGACATACTTTTCAAACTACTTCCAAAAAGAAAGTATATAAAAGGTTAATAAAATACTTATTTTTAGCTTCTCATTCCTATGAAAAAATAGCAATTTGACTTCATTCATTGTGATTTGAAACCAGATAAATAATGAATAGTTCAAGTAATAATTACTTTATTTCAATATTTACTGAGAACTGGCACTTCATCATCATCAAAGCACGTTGAGAATTGTCTTATTATCTACACAAGTGCCTAGTTTCTATAAATATTGAAATTTGGTAATTATCACTAGCTATTTCTTCCTTATCTACTTTTCAGAATTGAACAAATAGAAATATCATTTAGTTATTAACATTTTCCAAATACATATCTGGTTTCTTTTTAATGAGAGTGCATATGTAAAGAAAGTAAATTGCAAAATAAGGTCAATGAAATAGAATGAAATATCTTTGTATCAGAGGCATTCCAAAGAAGGAGTTAAGACTGTGTTATTCAAATATCTAGATTTAGCCTGACTCCATTCCTAAAAGCACAGGCTACTTCACAAAGAAAGCCTAACTGACAAAAAGGAGCCATTGACCATGCATGCATCATGAAATCAAAGCCTCCGTTTTTTTCTGTGTAGCACATATTTAAGCCAGGCTGTGCAGAGCCATTTAGCCTTCTTCACTGAGGTAAAGAAAAAGATAACATTTCCCCAAGTTGCTATCCCTTGTAAGTTTCTTTGGGAGATGGTAGACACGACCAGACTGAACCTGTCTGTGTGTTGCAATTGTGCTTTTTTTTCCCAGTGCTGGTCTATGATCACATGGATTTGTATCTTAGATTACCGAGAAGAAATAATCTATAACAGAAATATAAATCTGTTAAACTCTCATCCTCTGTAACAAAAACCCAAGTAATGGAATATTGTGAAAGAAACTTTGTGTGGACTTAAGGGAACCATCTATACCCTGAAGATAGGGCACAGGTTCATTGCTGCAGTTCATTGCAGATTCATTCAGTGTCCTGACAAAAAATCTCTTTTTTTTTTTTTTTTTCTGTCAGCGTATTTGGGCATGTTCTGGAGTTTAGCTCTAGTCTAGAGGAATCTTTAGCCATACCTCCACTAGGATGCAAATCAGGGTCTGTGAACAGGCTCGAGCACTGTCCAGTGGTTGTCCATATAACTTCATTGTTTACCTTCTCCTCATCGGGTCTGGCTCATGCCAGCTTGCAAACTCCAGCACATGCTGGAGCAATACATGTAGAGAATGCTCCTGAGAGTAACTTACAGTAGTTGTGTATTTACTGTTTCACTTATTCTCCACATTAATTTGTCTTCCTCTTAAACTAGATGCACTGACCACTAAAATTTTTAGTGAAACTGATTAGATGGGATTCACATCATCTAGCCTGAGATGTCAAGTGACTTTATTATTTTACTTAGTAAACTGGACTGTAACCAGAAATCTTTCTTTCAATAAACATAGGTAGAATCAAAACTATTACTCAATATGTAGATGTCAATGACATGTTTATAATGTGTATTTTGAGGATGGATGAGATTAATCCCACCCTTCACTGTTTTCTTAGCTTCTACTTTTAGACCCTTAGTCTCATTGTGATATATACAGTCCTTAGAGATGAACATCCTTCTCAGTCTTCAAATAATTCTTGATCGTCTGCATTACAGAGGAGCTCAGTCAATCTGCACTTACCAAATGCTTCCTTCCCTAAAATAGAATCACTTGAAATAAAAGAAGCATATGATTTTTTTTACCACCTTTCACCACACAGATATCATAAAAGGTCTTTAATGTTGTCACAGCAATGCCTGATGCTATAGCAGTTCAGCATGAAATTATGCCATAATTACGACCCTACAAAATAACACTACTTCCCCTCCTTCTCTAAGATTCAAGATACAGACCTAGCTAAGACAAATATGCATTTTTAGACATTTATTATATCTTTCTGTTTGAAAGAGCAATGTAGGTAAAACCGCATCATTCACAGCTTAGCGATACGTAGCCGGTCCAAGCTGTTTAAAAAGATAAAAAAGTATGGAATTATTTTCCTAAATTGCTGTCATAGCGAAAATAAATTTTAAGTCCATATGCAAATATTGCACTGGTGAAACTTGTAACAAAATTCTTTAGGTATCCCTTTGCTGCCATTTAATTTTAAATCTTCTACTGAGGGAGGATTGGGAGGAAAGTTACTTCCCTGATTATTTAATATATTACAGCGGCTAAATACTAATGTCATTCCCTGTGCTCTTTTCAGCAGCAGGTAAGCTATGAAATCCTGATGTTTTCCTCAGTGGCCTTTGAGGCAGGAAGAAGGAAATCAGGAAGACATAATTCTGACCTAATATGTGGAGAATAAAATCAGAGATGCAATTTATGAAAGGAAACTAGAAGTGCAGAACACAAAGAGTGCTCATCATTTGCACAATTCCTTTTATTAAAAATGACTTAAATATATAAATCCAGTAATCTGTGAGATCTAGGTTATGATAATTTAACAAAGAATAGGGCTGAATGTATCAGCACTATGAAAAAATTGCATATTATATTTATGTAATACCACTTTTTCTCCCTTGGCTGAAATATTCCCTTTTTTCTTACTTTTTATAAATAAATCCATGACTCTTATTCTATGAAACAGCAACAACACCTTTCTCAAAACCTATGTGAAGCACTGAACCCATTCATTCTGTCTTTGCCTTACTGCAACTTTTATCTCCATCCCAGGGCCACGCATAAAAAAGACTCTAGACAGGAAGTAAAAGATGGAAAACAACATAAAAAACCAACTCAGTAAGGGTATATCTTGCATACAAGGAGCATCAGGTATGCTACCTTTCGGTAGCTTACAGTATAACGCCTGCCTATCCCTGTACTCCTGCAAATTCCTCGCTCTTAATTCTGAGATGCTTGTGTTGGCCATCGCCGAGCAGCCCCCTGGCAGAGGCGTCTTTGCAGAGCCTGTAGGTGGGGCCCTGCAAACAGCACTTCCAGGGCTTGGGCAGAACAAAGAGCTACCTCCCACGGCAGGCAAGCCTAGCATGGAGATATAGTCCTGAAGCTTTTCACAGCATCCAGTTCCTGAAATTCTGCATCCACGGTAATCCACAAAATGCTTTTCCAGTCCTATTAATATACAATATCTGGAGAAAAATGTAAAAGCCATAAATTATATTGTGCCATAAAAAGAGACAGGAACTTGTGGGTATATTCAGCAAAGTCACCTAATAAAAAGTGACATATTCCAGATTTCTGTGTCATTTTCCAAGATTCTCAAGGCAGCTTTACAAATATTGTGGGTTCATTACTTTGACAAGTGAAGACTGTATGTTCAAATAAAGAACATTGCAAATATTCTATATTTTTATGAGGAATCAGGAGATATTCCAGAGTATCTCCGCATCAGAATCTTGAAATTTATCAACACTATATGTATCCTTCAGAGGTGGAAAATTTCATAGCATGAAAATTATGACAGAAAAATTATTTGTTTTCAAAGTACAACTGCATTATCTTCCTTGTTATAAATAATTCAATAATGTTTTCTTTCATATTTAAAAGATTTTTAAAATAAGGAGTATTAATTCCAAACAATTGTGCCCTTTTAAAATGTTACACAGTCATGCTTTAACTGGAGAAGATAATAGACTTAAATCAGAAATAGATTTCTCAAAGTGTCTTAAAGGATTGTCTGTTAATGAGTTAGGGAAAGTTAATACATTTATAAACATATATAACTTACAACAGGTTTAGAGAAAGGAATAATTTTAACATATTAACTATTGCTAATGCATTCTCTTTATTTAAAAATACATATTTCATTATAAATGGCTTACTGAATAATGAGATGGCTTTTATATCTCTTTATTTCATTTTGAATGTGTTAAGGTTTTTTTTAACCTGATACAAACTGCTACAACAATCCTTACTTCAATTTCAGAAAATGCCATTTTCATTACACGTAGCTTCCACATAAACTATTTACAGTGAATTTTGAAATACGAAAATAAATTTTATGTTATCACAGTTGAATTTTGTGTCAACCCTAACTACACTGTAAATATTTAGAATTATAGTTTTTAAGTATTTGTCTATTTTTATATCTATTTGTAAATGTTCACATGTGACTAATGCTGTACCTGATGTGTGAAGAACGGGCTGACTGGCAGAGCTCAAAGGATTGTAGTGAATGGGGCTACATCTGGATGGTGACCCGTCACCAGCAGTACTCCCGAGGGCTCAGTCCTCCTGGGGGCCAGACCTGTTCAATGTATTTATCGTCAATCTGGATGCAGGACCCGAACACACCATTGTCAAGTTTGCTGATGATACCAAAATGGGAGCTGCTGTTGACACTCTTGAGGGACAAAAGCTCTTGCAGAGGGGTCTGGATAGATTGGAGCATTGGGCTATGATTAATGGGATGAAATTTAATAAATCTAATTGCCAGATTCTGCACCTGGGACAAAGTAACACTGGGTACAAGTAAAAATGGAGAGAGCAGTGGCTGCAGAGCAGCCCTGAAGAAAGGAATCTGGGAGTGCTGATTGGCAGCAGGATCAATGGGAGTAAGCTGTGTGTCCTGGCAGCCAGGAGGGCAAATCCCACCCTGGGGTGCATCAAACAAAGCATCACTAGCCAGTCAAAAGAAGTGATCATTTGTCTGTATTCAGCATTGGTGCAGCCTTGCCTCAAGTGCTCTGTGCAGATCTGGGTCCCACAATTTAAGAAGGATGTTGGATCCTTGACTGCATCCAGAGGAGGGCAACAAAGTTGTTGAATGGACTGAAAATCATGTCCTGTGAGGACTGACTGAGGACTTTTAGCCTGTCTAGTTTGGAGAAAAGGAGTCTGGGGAACCACCTCACTGTTCTCTACAGCTTCCTGAGGAGGGGTAGTGAAGAGGAAGGTGCTGATCTCTTCTCCCGGGGATCCAGAAATAGGATATGTGGTAATGGTCAAAGTTGCACATGAGAAGGTTCAGACTGAATATTAGGAAACAGTTTTTTACTGAGAAATAGATCAAACCCTGAAATAGGCATCCTAGGAAGGTGGGCAATGCCTCAGTGTTAAAGAGGCATTTGGTCAATGCCCTTAATAGCAATCTTTAACCTGGTCAGCCCTGAACTGGTCAGGCATTTGGACTAAGGGGTCATGGTAGGTCCTTTCCAACTGGAATTATTCCATTTATTCTATTAAATGCTATGCTATTCTATTCTATTCTTAATGGATGAATGAAAATATAATTGATGTCACTGATGAACTGTAGAGACTGATCATGTCATACTCAGGGAAACACACAGAATGTGATTAAGTTGCTTAAACATTTGGGATGCTTTCATGCACACTGTCAGACCTCCAGCTGTGAGTCCAGAAGAATACAGTTCAGTTGTATGTCTAGTATAATATCTGTCATATCAGAGAAAATGCTTCTGGGCAGTTCAAATGGCATGGTATTCTTTTACGTATTGTAAGAAAATGTCTATTGGTTGAATCATTCTCTTACTCCTCATGGAGGTATTCCTTGAGTCTGTGTTGACTATAGTGGTAATTTAGACAGGTATAGCTCACACGTAAACATCTGCACTTTTAGTAGTAGGGCAGGTCAAACCTCATGCCCACCTGAGTCACTTTTCTACAGTTGTACTCTTCCATGTCACCTACAGCTGAAGTCAGAAGATGTTTGATTTCTTTGTCCCGTGTATACTATGTCATTAAACTCTCAAATTCCTACAATACAGTGTAGTTGATTGAAAATTTGGCTGGGTAAGAGTGATTACCTATATTGGACTACAAAAATTTATCCTATAGGTATAAAGTGATTTTAAAGATAACGTTAGGTGCAATAGTTCACTAAAGACAGTTCAAAAAGGAGAGAAAGTATGACTTTTATTACTTTGTTTTCAATAAATGCCTTTACTGTCTCCATTCTTTGCTGGCATCTCTCTTGTTAGGTTTTGCAGACATTGGCATCACTGGTGCAATTGATACTGGGACATGAAACAAGATTAACTAAAAATTAAGTTGGCACAAGGTCTTTTTTTCCAAAAGGTACTAAAAGCAAATGTCCAGAGAAAAACCACAACAGCATATGGTAACACTGCTTCTAGCCTACTAGACTACCTGAAGCAGAGAAGGTTTGTATGGATTCTTCTGACATGAATTTGTCTAGTTTTCCTATGAGCCCATTTACATTTTTATCATCCACAACACTCTGTGTCAAAGTGATGCACAGTCTATCTGTAACCATGTTTTGAACCTGACAACTGACAGCTTCATTTGATGCCTACTAGTTCCTTTGCTGTCAAGGGGCAGAGAACAATGGATCAGTTCTCTATATGCTCTATCATTTCCCCCTCAGTCATTTCTTTTTCAAGCAGAAGAGTCCCAGACTACTTATTTGTTCCTTGTAAAGACATTGTTTCATGCTTTTCATATTCTTTGTTGCCCTTCTCTTAACCTTATCCAATTCCTCTATATCATTTTGTTTTCTGGATACCTACAGCACAGACAGAAAGCAAAATGCTCTATACAGCTTTATAATGACATTCTCTATATTATTCTGTGTTTCATTTCTAAAAAGTAGCTATTGTTACTGAGATTCACCTAATATCTTAATGATTTTTTCTGGTATAGCCTCAAGACCGTTTCTCTGATTGACAGTGGTTCACTCAGAATTCAGAATGTAAGATGATTCTTTGCCATGAACATCAGTTTAAATTTATCTAAGCTTGACTGCAATTTGCTAGCTATTTTCTTCCCTAATCCCCTAAGATTCTTTGGTGGATCCTTCATAATTGGCCCTGGTCTTTGCTACTTCAGATGGCTCAGTATCATCAGCAATATTTTCACTTTGTTTTTCACCTATATTTTAGGTCATTTATGAATATGGTGAATATTATGAAGCCCAACACAAACTCTTACGGGTTATCATTGATGTTCTCCACCTACAGTGAAAACTGACTATTTACTGCCATTTTCTTATTCTCTATTAGGACCATATCTAAGCACTTACAAAGACCTGTTACTCTGTAGTTTACCTACTAACCTTCTGTGGTAACACGTGGTGAGCCAGATCCCCCTCAGTACTTGCTGATTATAACCACAGAAAATTAGTTGTGACAACATAGGGGTAAAATTATGTGGATATCCACCTCTAAAAAGTGAGACTAGGTGATAAAAGAGCTTTCTTGGGCCAGAGTTCTGTGAAACTCTGAAGACAGCTGCCATCTGAGAATGAATACAAATGTGAAGGGCATGAATGAACATACGGAATTTAGTGACTGAGACTTGACCGTATTTATAAACTAACAAGCTCATAGAAGTATTGCAACTAGTACATTTTCATATTAAAATGCAATAAAATCATACTGAATCCTCACATTTTCCCCACATATCCCAGAAGGCTTTCTACAGAATGAATACAAGAACAGCTATGAATCAAGTGTAATTCTGGATGCAATAAATAAGATCAACAAGCAGCCCTAAGGGTAGCTCCAGCACAGTAGTTTACCATCTATTTTATTAGTTATATAAACAGCCTCAAGATATTTTGTCATATGATATCCCCATAGCACCTTTAAAAAACCCAGAACCTTTTAATCTGCCGGTAAAAGCTTGTAATGTGTAGCTCAGCCTTGCAGCCCTTTGCCTTATCTCCATGTACAGCAAAGGCTAATTTGTCCCCTTTAAGCCTTTCGCTGCAACCTGATGCTCTCTTAATCACCCCCTGAAAATCTGCTATGTTTATCCCCTTCTGCAGAGACAGGTGCAGGGGATTTTATTAATGCAATACCTTCTTAAGTGGTTTAGTTTTATCCGTCACTATTGATCCAATGGTTTAAACTATTAAGAGGGTGTGAACAGGCATTTTATTCTTTGCTTAATAGAATCCATTCTAGAAAAAATAGGACATAGTATTCTGTCCTCTTCTACAACTTTAGTTTTTTTCTGTAAAACCTGAAACCGATAGCAGATTACAGAACATCTGGCTGCTTTGTAATTTTGGTTGACATGTCTGTTTTTCTGTCTTTTAACTTCAAGTGATTCATGCAGATTTTTAAAATTCATATATAACATTTTTGTAATAATTTGAATATTCTAAATATGATTACATACCAAAAACCTACTGAACTTTTCATACAAGCTATATGTTACAGAGGACATGGACATACTGGAGAGACTGCAGTTAAGGGCTACAGAAGTGATTAAAGGTCAGGAACATCTCACATGTGAGGAAAGACTGAGAGAGCTACAACTGCTCAGCCTGGAGGAAAGAAGGCTTAGGGGAATTGTCATCAATGTATGTCTGAAGGGAGAGTATAAAAAGGACAGAGCCAATCTCTTTTCAGTGATGCCCAGTGACAGGATCAGAGTCAACGGGCAGAAACTGAAGGACGGGGGGTTCCCTCTGAACATCAGGAAACACTTTTTGATTGTGAGGGTGATTGATCACTTGTACAGCTTGCCCACATAGGCTGTGGATTCATCATTCTTGGAGATCTTCAAAAGCATCTGGACATGGTCCTGGGCAACCATCTCTTGGTGGCCCTGCTTGAGCAGGAGAATTGGTCCAGGTGACCTCTGGAGCTCCCCTCCAACCTTCATTTTCTTTTTTTTCTGTGAAGGAGTTAATGAAAATCCAGTCATATAATGTGAACATGTAATTTTTTTTGAGGGGGAAAGCTCAGTGGTCCCAGTCCTTCAAGAAAGTAATAATTCTTATCAGTCTGGGGAAGTCTTTGTGTTTTCCGCATGAATTATGATACATAGCAGAGTCAATCCAAACTTTTAGACTGCACTGCCCTGGAAAGAAATGCAATGATAGTGTCCTGTCATGAGCATTTTAGCACCTAAAGTAAACAAGCATAGTAAGAGATGATATTAAACAAGACAGGTGTAATTTTTCTTTGACTTTTTAGTACCAATAAATAAAAGTAATGAGGTTTTGAGTAGTGTCTAACCACTTGCATGCTTAGCCATGGAAAACACCAAGTCTTTATGACAATGGCAGTGGCACCATTGAGGCACACTGTCTTCATTAATTAGACCTCAGGGATTCAGGCTTATTTCACCGCCTTTCTTGAAGATTTTTTTAAACAGTTGTTCTAGCATGACTCTCAAAGAATTATGCATCTATATGTGTAAAGGAAGAGTGTTTAAAACAGTCCAGGATATTCTAATGAAGAACAATATTCAATTAGTGGCAAGGAAAAATATTATTAATATTATTGTGCTACTTACACATTCAGTGGAGATGTATTGGGATGTGTGTTTGTTTGCATAAAAGAGATACATCTATTAAAGTTAAAACTGTCCACATACACAGCAGTAGGGAAATAGTTTTACCATAATGTGTCTGTAGTTTGAAAGCTGTCTTTTTTTTTTTTTTAAGATACAAATTTGCTCTTTAGAGGGGAAAATCTTGTTCTTTGCCCAAATTCTATATTTATCTAAGCTATCCAGGAGTTTTAAAATTCTGTTTCTTCTGTAAGGAATTTAACATCCTCAAGCTTACATTATTCAGAAAAAAATGTAGTATTTCTACTGAAAGAGTAATACTCCCTTTCCTGTAGCACAGGAGGAAGTTTGCAGTCTCTTGCACTTTTGCACATGCTCTCAATGAGGTTATTATGCTGCCATTGGCTCTGTGACAGACTGAAACCTGGTTAAGTGTGAAATAGTTCAGTTTAAGTTTGGGTAGTAGACCTAGATTTCTGAAAGATAATTTGGTGGTATTTTACATTCCTGCTGTCTTCGGGAGCTCTGTTCTTGAAAATCCTCTGGACATCTTGCAGTCTTACAGATTAAATAACCATATATTTATACAGGTGTTCTCAATACCATAGAATAGAATGGCCCTCAAATACAAACAGAAGCATCTGAGTAAGATGGCAGACAGAGGTATTATGGATATGTTCTGTCCCCTCTACCCCTCTATTTTCTCACCTCACAGTCTGGTTAATGTCAGTGTGAGCTGACAACAAACAAGTGACATGAACATACTGCCATGGAGTCCACCACGTGCCAGCTGACTGCAGCTGGTGCCAGCTCTCACTGAAGGCAGTAGAAAGATTCCTTCCAGCCTATTTCTCTTTAAAGTCTGGGTTTTCTGTCCTGTGAGGATTCAAGTACTTCAAGCGAAGTCCAAAAAGTTCCAAAAGGATGTCTTACAAGGACACTGCAAATCTGAGTCATTAACAGACAGAATAAAACATGTGAAAGCTTATGCATGAGGCAGCGAGTGAAAAGGATTAGGGAGGAAATGCAGGTTGTTTTAATTTGTCCCTGAATATGCTTCTTCTCAGGTTTCCACTTTTTAACAGGATTTTTTTAGGGTGCTGACAAGGCAGTGTCGGTGCAACTATATGAAATCTTTTATCACTAATGCAGGAACCAAGCATTATATCAGCTCTTTTTTTACCAGGTGTCAAGGGTGTTTGGTTATGTTCCCAACTATTGGAATTGGAGAGGTTACTGCCTGGTGTAATTGCAGCCTTCCTCCGTTCTGTTATTGCTACTGGTTTCTACTGAGCCAAATCAATCCTGACAGCTGGCCAGATGCTTCTTGTGCCAGTCAGCAGGACTCTGGTCTCAAAAGAGCATCTGGTTATAAGGAAATTTTGCAGCAAACTATACAGTCAACCTTGTTTTCTAAAAATATCAACATAAACACTGCATAAAAGGTATTTAGTGACTTCACTAATACACTGGGTTTTTTAATGGTAGGGGTGAGCATGACTTTTTCACTACAAATTCTGTTTATATCACTAATGGAGACTTGTACAAGGCTTTTTTAGTAGATAATCTATTATGTCATATCTGTATTACAGTCTGTGCAGTCCACAGACCTCAAGAGCAGCTGCTTAAAGAGTAAGCCAACAGCACAGAACACATTTATTCCAGAATATATTTAGTGAGGTCACAAGTCATTTTAATTTGGAAGCTCTTTGGGACATGGATCCTTCAGATATTTTGAATATTTTTTTCTACTACCAGGTAAATAGGAAATAATAGAAGGTTTTGGGGTTGTTTGGGGTTTTTTTTAGCAGTTGGAAGAGTACAACACTTTCTACAGAAGACATCAATGTTCTCATGCAGTTTCTTTAGATGAATCTGGACTTGTTTTCTTTCAACATCTTTTTGCTTTGCTCAGAAAACCTTTTAAAGGAACAATGAAGAGTGGTTTGTTTCCATATTGTCTTCACTACTTCTGCTTGATAAAGTAGAATGCTTCTATATTTCTTAACACAAAAAAAATCGAAGTCTGGGTAGGTTCCCTGTTTTCATTTAATCTTTTTCTTTCCTCAATGGAAGCCGTTGGATTTGTGGTCTGAAAATAACATCTATTCATCCAAGGAGTGAAGAAGAAGGAATAAAACTCCCATATTTGGCAAAGGCTATTTGCTTTTCTTAGTGTGTTGGTCCATATGTGAGAGAATATACTTTGGATGTCTCTTTATATGTTGAAACATGTTCACATATGTTTCTTGTAAAACTGGAAAGCAGGTACAGCTGGTGAAACCCTACTAAACCTGCAAAGAGGCCTCCCACTGCCTGTTTGGACTTACTCATTTTGACAGTATAAAACATCCTTTAGAGTCATTATACTAAAGGGTCTCACATACAGTTCACATATATGGTGCACTTCAGGTAAAAGCAATGGGAAAAAGTATTAAAACTCCTGGTTTCTCATTGGACTTTTCTTACCATCTTAGACCTGAATTTTCTCAAGTTATTTTTATCATATTCAAAAGGAAGCTGATATATATATATATATATTTCCCTTTAGTCACAGGGCTTACACTGAGAACATATGTTAAGCTAAAATTTTTGACATCTGTATTTGTGTTGTAAGTGATATTAAATTTTATGTCACTATATAGTAGATTCCCCACACTCATTGCTTCTTCCAGTTAATGGAGTGTTCTGATTTGCAAAGTTTAAGTATATCTTGAATTGACATGTCTTCATAAATAAGGGCTCAAGAGTAAAGATCTTATTCACTTGACTTCATCTTTATTTCTCCGTTTTCGTTTTCTAGCTGAAAGCCTGGAAATTTTACATCTGTTTACCAGTGGCCACACACCATTTAACATGATAACAGCAGCCAAATGAATCTCTCTTAAGTGTAATGCTGTTACATATGTCAGAACTGAGCAGCAGTTATTATTACCCTTAGTTTAAAGATAGTGGAATTAGCTCCTGGGGATAAATTCCTTTAAAGCACCAATTAGCATATATCTCATTTCTTTGCCATTGCTAGTGCAATCTACTGTGACCAGTGATTCAGAGGACCTAAACATTGGCCCAGCCTTCCTATATATTGTGCTGGGAAATAATAATTAAACTCTTTACATTCCCTCTCCTTTTCAGCAAAGTGATTTGAGCTTTTATCAAAAAAAAAAAAAGCTCCATATGAGCTGTGTATCCTCATTGTGCAGTTATCAGAAGCTGTTCCTGTTTAAACATTTTGTCCACAGACCCTGTTCTTCTTCTATGCCCCACCTTTGTGCTACCCTTTCTGTAGGTTCTCTGCTTACCTCAGGATTAATCTAATCACGTGTTTTAGTTCAGGGTCAGCAGCACCAAGAGCAGCACCAGCTGACTGAAAAGCCAGTTGAGGAAAAAATAGTAGTTATTTGATGCCACTCAGAACTGGAGGAAGATCTACGTGAACAGACTAAAGGGCAAACCAACACAGGAAAAAAAAGAGCACTTGTGACTTGAGCCTGCATCTGAGGAGTCTGGGAACACTGCTAGGAATACTATGTCAGTACCTGAGAAAGCAAGCAGTGCTTGGGAGGACAGACTGGAGTCTTGAAGAAGTCTGAAATATCCTGAGTAAGATGATGAGCAGAAGGTTTCAGTACTATTGTAACCAGTCAAGTGAGTATGACTGGTATATCTTCCCACTTTCTTGACCATTTTCCAACTCTCTCCTCATGATCTCAACTAATCATAGCCATTTGACATCATGTGTCCAGTGAGGTGGTGGGGCTTTCTGCATATATTTCTGTCTCTCTTTTCCCCAGGACTGTCTGATTCTGGCAGAACATCACACTTTCTCCTTCCTTTGTTCAGGCACCTGGCCTGAGCATGGAGGCAGGTTTCTCTGCTGCTGTCACAAACTTTTTGTACCGCAGCAGACAGACGTGCTAATTTTCTTTCCGCTTCTGCCTTCACCTTTGCTTTCTAAAAGTTCAGTAATGATTCAGCTCCGTGCAGCATTGTCAACGATGAAGTGTCATGCACGAAGTGCTCCTAAGCATTGTAACATCCACTACGGCTGTACACTTTAGCCTGCCTATGGATTTCACCTGTCTTTTGCTTGAGAAAGCACAGTGAAGTGCTTTACAGAAAGAACTAGAACCATAACAGTTATCTGACAAATCACAGCTAGAAAAAAAGCACCACCAAACCCCAGGTTTTCCTTTGGTGGGCAAAGGTCTTCCCTGGATAGCATAAATTGAGGTGTAATATGGTGTGTTTTGACATGAGTCACTATGTATATTGCACAGTTTAACTTATCCATTTTGGTGCTCATTTCCTTAAAAGTGAGGCACATTTAGAAAATCAGCCTATTTCAACTTGACTACCAGTTGAATGACTGGTGAAAATATATAAATGGTAAAACAGGCAGGCTTGCAAACAGTAAGTTTTGGGGTGTATTTTGGTGTGTTGTTTGTTTTTTTTCCAAAGGCCAATTCACATTCTACTATATGAACATTGGCATATTATGATCTGTATTTGTGTATTCTTGTTTTGAGTTAATACTCATAAGAGAATTTGAAATGACAGAACAATAAAGATATTTTCATTGGTAAATATAACATGTAAACATAGCTGTCTGTTCAATTGGTAAGTGAAATATTTCTGAAATGCATCATTTAATATAAATTTTTTTTTGTTTTTACATCTTGAGTGATTTTTATATTCACTCTTATGCTATTTCACTACCCTTATGTTATATATACAGTCATTAATTAATCTCTAATATTTACTTTAATTTTTCCTGAAGATGAAAGAAATTTTGCAGAAAATGTGGAAAATACAGCTAAAACATAAATGAATAGGCAGAAGCTAAATGATTGTAAATAATTTCTTAAAATAAGTTAGTTAGTTTCTATGCTTAATAAACTTATAAAATTTAACCATGTGATTTATAGAATTAATTTATCACAGTCCTATTTACTTCTATATGTATCATTTTCTATTAACCTAAAATCAGTTGGTTTTAATCTCAAAATTAAATTTAGCTTTAAAATGAATCAAGATTGGTTGTTCAAAGAAAAAGTTATAAGAAAAAAAAGTGTATGACTCAAAGTCTCACCTCTAACATGCACAAAACATTTAATTGAATTGAATTTTGATTGACTGCCACAGATGAGGAGGTTTGGCTTTCTGGAAGTGAGGGAAAGATAATGATGGGCATAGAGAGGTTCATTGAGGAGCATCCAAATTCTTGTTATGGAATCTCTCTTCTCTGTGTCTTGCTGGTTAGTGTCCACCTCTCATCTTTTTTTTAATTAAAGACTTTCTTAGCTTGTGGCTTCTCAAGGAAGTATTCCAGTGGTCAGAGAGTATTTACTCTGCAGCAGCTATAGGTCAAGCTGTGTTTCTTCCTGTGATATGCTGTGTATTCTGGACCACAGATTATAGCTCCTTTTGCTACTTTTTCTTTTGAGGTATGTAAGGAAAAATAGCTTTAGCCCACCCCATTGTAACAAATTCAGATGCCGGAATACTTTGAATTTTCTGTCTTTAGTTTAGCAAGTATTTTCAGACAT
The DNA here is from genome assembly GCA_035584735.1 of Pseudotriccus pelzelni. Lineage (NCBI taxonomy): Eukaryota > Metazoa > Chordata > Aves > Passeriformes > Tyrannidae > Pseudotriccus > Pseudotriccus pelzelni. The sequence continues at coordinate 73,380,400 of JAWMRA010000001.1, forward strand.
GTTTCTGCCCATTACATGTTTCATATAAATCAAGCAGGAAGTGAGTTTCCAGTTTATATTCAGATATAACACATCAGACCTCAACATGATTCATCTCATCAGAGAAAAGAAATATGCCACAAGACCTATCTAATCTATCCAAAATAACTCAGAAACTTGCTGAAATTCCCACAAATGACAGAGCAAGAACATTAAAAATGTTTGTGTAATGATTTCTGATAACTTACGTCTTTAAAAAATGAAGATCATTCCTATAGCAAAATACTAACACTTGCTGAGTATGTTTTGGGAGTTACTCATCTGTCCTAAATTAATATGCCATTTGATTATAGTCATGTGTTCTCAGACTGCTAAAACAAGAATTATATTGTTAGGAAAAGGAAACTTAGTAAACCACATATTTTTAATACAGTGTCTTGATAATTTTTTTTCTGTAAATTCATTTTGCTTTCAAAAATAAATTTTTTCAGATTTCCAAAGGTTGATTTATGTTACGCTTCATTTCACCTAACGTGTTAGATGCTAGATTGGTCACCTTAAGCTTCTACAGCCAATGCGAAAGGCAATTCCAAAACATCCAAGGTATCAAAACTGTTTCATGCATACTTCTCAAGATGACCTGAATTTCCTTGGAAGACACTTTTCTCTGCATCTTAATTAAATTTAATTCTCAGATGAAGTATAAGTGCATTCCTGTGAAATTAGTGAAAGATATCTTTTTCTATGCTGCAGAAAGGCTTAATATGGTCTCAGCTGTTTGAAAGGGGGAGGGAGTATCAGGCAGAAGGACAAATGTATAATCCAAAGGCTACATATATTCCTCTCTAAATCACAGGAGAGAGATAACTTCAGGAAATTATGTGAGAGAGAGAAACAGTCTTTCACTCTTTAATGTAGGCCTGATCTAAAGCCTTATGATGCTATATTGAATCTTTTAATATGAGTTTAATGACAATTCAGACATAATTGAAGAAAACTCATTGAAATGGAACTCAGTTTCCGTTTTCCTGCACAGCAAGAGCTCCCAAAGAAGATGAAAGGCCCGAAGTATAAATTTATCTTAACTAAAAATATTGTCTGACTGTATAAGTGTTTAGTCTTCATTTTATTTGTTGTATCCTTTTCTAGTATAATTTAAATACTAATGAATATTAAGAATAAATTTAAGTGATTGCCTCATTTTCTCATGGAAAAGGGATGGAGCTTTTCTTTAAGGATCTCCAGTTGCCTTTGAACACTGTTCTAATGACCAAGTTGTTGAAATAACTATGATCTTTTAATCGAAACAAATCAACCTCCAAGCAATTGGAACCCCTTGTTCTTGTCAATACTATACCTATTTATTTTGAGTTTAATTAAGAGACAAAATTAGAGAAGACCAGACCCAATTTCCTGTTTATCAAAGCTTTAATATATTTCAAGACCACATGGGTAAATGGCAACCTTTAACCAGATCACGTTTTCCAATGGCTCTGCTGCTGCTGCACACCAACTTCATACAGATTTATGTTCCAATTGGATGTAGTGACAGAGGTTGATTTTTTATAGACATAACTAGAGAAAATGTTTATTAGGGTTTGTAAATTCACAGGCACTTCACAATATATAACCTTATTTTTTTAACAGCAGCTAATCCAAATTATCTTCTTTATAGAAGAGGGTTGACCAAAACTGGATCTGTTGACCCACACTTAGATTTTATGAAAAGTGCAGTGATGGCTGTCATAAGGTTTTACACGATTTGTAAATCTTGGAAAAAAAATTATTACGCTTTGTGACATTAAATCATCTTTCTGGATATGATTTTTCCATTTTTCTGTTCCCTATAAGGGAACCATAGATAGCTATGTCCATTGCTAGTAAAAGGAACAGCATAATAGTGCATTATTCTAGGTTTATGCAGATGTATCGTTGCTGATGTCAATGAAGCTACATCAATATAAATCTAGTTTATCGCCAGCATGAATTATGCTCACATTTGTAATTTAGATCTAATGGGACAGTATTCATAATTGAAAATGCATTATATGCTGTTAATGGTAAGATCTGTGTATATATATTGAATTGATTTTAGTTCTTGCTGTCAATTCAGAAGATTCTTCAAATACACCCTAAAATTTTCATTATCTGCTTGTTTTAAGTTTTAATATTTAACATCACTAGACTTACTTTTGTAGACTCATTATAGTGGAATGGTAATTGTTCGTGCTGAGGAGTATATGAAAAGATTAATGGATTGTGACTCAGTACCTGCTGAGGCTTCAAGCAAAATAATTTATGCATTCTTAACACATTTATCTTTGAATTTACTTCCCAGCAAAAACTATTATCTAAGGTGAAAGCATTCATTGATTTGTAATGGTAATAATGCTATCTGGATTTAGAGGTAATATTATGCATATTATTGATATTGAGGATAAGATAAAGGCAGCAAAAAAAATCAAAATGTGTTGAAGCTAACCATAGAGGTCAATGGGAAAGAGACAGTTTTACACAAATACATCAGTGGTAAAAGAATTACAGGGTAGAAAGATCTAATAAAAGGAAAAAAATAATGCAGGCAATGAAACAAATGGTAAAAAATAGCTGGCATGTTACTTTAATTTGAAAATTCTCCTCAGAAATGAAGTAATATGAATAATTAGCAGGGGAAAAAAAACCCTGTAAAGGTAAAGTCGAACATGTGCAAAGCAGTCAGCTGAGATGCTTTGCTGCCCAAGATGTTAATATCTCTGTTTAATAGGCAGAAGAGGTTTTCAAAGCTGTGAAGGACAAAGTGTGTCCTACTCTATGCAAGTTAGTGATAGCTAAGAGCCTAGTGACTGCATATTTTGGTATACTTACTAATGGAGGCACCAGCTAGGCCTCTCAAACTAAGGAAGGAAGGTTCAGCAGGATCTTGTCATAGCTTTGAAGTACATAAAGTGTGTCTACTAAGATGACAGAGGCCATAGGGAAGAAACCATATGGAGTAGACAAGGAGCATGGGTGCAAGTTGCATTGAGAGAGGTTTCATCTTGATATAATATGGAAATTTTCTACCGTGACAATAATCATTCACTGGAACAACTTTCATAGGGATGTGGTGAAGTCCTCATCACTAGGGGTTTTCAAGACACTACTAGATAGGATGCTAAATAATCTCAACTGGCCCCCTTTTCCATGACAGTTTGGACGCTATGATCTTTCAAGGTCCCTTCAGTCCTCAACTATTCTCTGATTTTATGTTTCTATTTCTGAGGAGTCATGGACAATGAGGAGCAGTAGCAACAAACTAAATGCACACCTAGGTAGGAGATTTTTTTCATTTTTATTTTTAAAAGTAGGAAGAAGTGAACAACAATGGCAGACTCCCACACACATGACTTCTATTCCAGCAATACTAGAACTGATGATACATGGTGAGAATCACAAACAGCTCCAAGACAGTAAAGTTCTGGTAAGCAAGCAGCATGGAATTATAATAATTTTATTTTGAAAACTACATTCATTTCTTATACAGGATATGTAGGTAAAGCCTTCTTATTTTATAAAATTATGATGACCAGCAAAGGTCATAGCTGAAACAAAAAAATTCAATCACACAAGAGGGAAGAGCTGTGACATGAGAAGCAAGTCTTCTTTCATGTATGGAATACTATTTTAGAAAGCTTGTTTCCATGTTCCTTTCAATAACTTAGCTTTCATCAGTTGAATACATGTGATCAACATCTTGTCACTGATTGCTTTGCATGCAGTGGGTATCCACATCTTGGTCTCAAGAGAATATTTACCTGTCTCTCCCATGCCTTGTGACTGACAGCAGTATGTATGCACCACATTTATAGCACTGCTCTGGCTGTGAGTCTAGCAGGAAACCTTTCTGAGAGAAGATGAATTGTTACACAAATCAATTCCAATCACACCCAAAGGCTTCATTTTGAATAGATCCAGAAACTAACACAACCCTTAAGATACACTAATGATGTATTGTCTTCTTATTCTAAGCTGTTCACAACCTCTCCAGTGAAAAAGTTCTCCTACCAATCAGGGTCTGTGTCCAAATGACACTGCTGAGAACAAGATCTGTTCTGAAAGAACCTGTTCTGAAAAAAAAAAAGATCTCAGTCTATGGCAATTCACCTTCCTGCAGCTCTTCAGGGTATGTGCTTCCAGAAAGAACCTATAGAAATATTTAGAAAGATACAAAGGATTCCAAGGGAGAAAATATCTAAGTTATTTTGACTGGTTGAATTAGGAGAAGCAAATAAACTGGATAGACATGTGAACTATACGGAAGGTACATTTTGGGTTATGTTGTAGTCTTTGTTGTATGACCCTTTCTCATGGTGGTAAAAAAATAGCTGGTAATAAGCAATCTAACTGAGGCAAGGGAATTGTAACAGGGGTGTAACTACATCAAATTATATGAGATTCATCTCTTCCATTTCTGCTTTTTGAGTATTGCTTTTAAGAAAGCTGGGAGTATGTGATGTACAAGGTACACACAGCTAGCTTGACACACTGGGATGCCCTTGAGCAATGTCTGTGAGCTGCACAGATGGCCAGAACACATACAGTATGCTTTATGTGTTCTGGATGCATTGAGCTGATTGCATATGCTCAGCAGTCTGTTATTCAAAACATTTAAATACTTGGCCACTGATCAGAGTTACAACTGCTGCTCAGGCCAGGTTATTGGTGTTCAGTAATCCTGGAGAAGCATTCTTTTCTCATTGGTCTTAAAGTAACGGCTAAAGACAACTTGTCTGCTTTTCCTTTGCAGCTAGCATGACATGGTGGTGTATAATAAGAACCTGTGGAACCCACCACTTCACGTCATCAGGGGTTGGAGTGGAGGCCAAGTGCTTTTGAAGATTCAAAACAAATGTGCATATTAACCACTGTCACCTGCACTCACAGAATCACAGGACTGGTCAGTTTGGAAGAGACCTCAGTGGGTCATCTGGCCCAACCTCCCTGCTCAAGCAGAGTCATCCTGGAGCACATTGCACTTGAGTGCATCCAGACAGTTCTTGCATAACTCCAGTGAGGGAGACTCCACAACCTCTCTGGATAATCTGTTCCAGTGTGCAGTACTCACACAGTGAAGAAGCTCCTCTTTATCTTCATTTGGAACTTCCTGTGCATCAGTTTCTGCCTGTTGCCTCTTTTCCCATTATTTGGCACCACTGAGAAGAACCTGGCTCCGTCCTCTTGACACCCATGCTTTATATATTTACACACATTAATTAGATCCCCTCTCAGTTGCCTCTCCTTGAGGCTGAACAGGTCCAGCTCCCTCAGCCTTTCCCTGTATGAGCTATTCTCCAGACTCATGACCAGCTTAGTGGTTCTCTGCTGTATCTGGACCAGGAGGTCCATGTCTCTCTTGTACTGTGGAGCCCAGAGTTCATTTCACTTTTTTTTACGTACTGGACACTGACATTTTTATGTCTATATCTCTACAGCTAAATGCAACTGGACACTCCAAGTTGTGACCTAGACATAGGTACCTCTCTTAGCAATGTCAAAACGACTCTAAGACAACTCTAGACTCCAAACGTCATTTGTACTGAAAGTAATGATGGTAAATCTGTTAAGATATGAATAATAAAATCCTTTGTAGATTTAATTTTTTAAAAAGAAATATGGAGCAAAGAAAGATCCCTTTGTTCTACGTTCTCTGTTCTCTGTATAGGAGTAAACAGAGAATATTCCATGTGCAAGCACATGTGTTTCTTTTTTATGTTGCTCTAAAACATTTAGAAATGGCCTCAATTGGACCTATTGAGGTGAATCACTGCTATTCCTGTAGAAGTTTGGGGGTTAATGTAGTCTAAAATAATGAATGCAGTTCATCAGTTGAATTGATAAGTTTGTTTCTGATTTATTTATAGCAAATAAAGAAGGAGGATTAAAGTACCTAATACTGTAATTGAACTTGAGTCTTTTTCAAAATCCCTGTGAGAAAACCACTGCCCTACCTTTTATCTATTGTGATATAATTTTTTATTATGTCCGTGCTCCACTTCACAGTTCTTTATTAACTTCCTGTACAACTATTTACTGTTCTGAATTACTTTAGATGACTTTCTGAATAAAAGTATCCTGGTTCTAATAAAAAGAAAAAAAAAATCGTAGAAGGTTTTCACGTGTGTAAGATACTTTAAAGAAAGATACTGAGGCAACCAATGCATGAAACACATTTTTATGGAGATATAAATCACTCAAACCAATCATTTAAATACTCATAAATTGGTGGTGAATACAACTCCTAAAATTAAGAAATTAAGGAAAATAATATTGTGAAATCATCTACTTGTGACTGTCCCTATTTTCAGTTCCTTAGCATTTTAATAATAAACCTGCATTTCAATAATTTATTTTCCTTCTTAAGTCTAAAGAACACTATTGAGTTTGAAGACCGGTGATTAAAGGAATTATGACTTTTTTCATAAGGGCTAATTCTTCAACTTTTCTTGTAATTACAAGGCTGAAGACTTGGCCATGACAATTTTCATAAAGGTCAGACTAATTCTCAGCCTAGGAGCATTTCATTGCACTAATGCTTTTCCAGATACCTTCATTTATGTTTCTCAAAATCAGGCCCCCTCAGATGTGCTTTGCAAAATGCATACAAAGGGCAAATCAAATAACTGTTTTTAAAAAGCTAAAGATATTATAAAAGTGGAATTTTTTTCTGCCTTTTTCTGAGGCAGATTTTGCCTCACCTAATACTAATTTGAAAGCTGTCCATCTGTTCTTACAAGATATATGATTCCCATCCTCTACCCTAGACATTTTATTTAATACTGTACTGTCATCCATATATATTTTAAGAAACAAAAGGATTTCGTGTTTGGAATATCTTCTTTTTGTGAATCACTTACCAATTTTCCTCTTCTACTCAGCTCCCTCGATTGGGGTGTTCCAGGGCTGAATTTTCTTGGGAGTAACTACCATCAGTTCTGCCTTTTCCCACATGTAGAGGAAGAGCAAAATTTTCTCCATCTTTGTTGTCTTTGTACAACTCCAAGTATAATTTGAAACTTGAGAAGACTATTGTATCTAGGATCCAATCCTGCACAGAGCTATCTATGCCTGTCTTAAAAACTGATTACTCTTTTAATGCCTATTGACAGTTGTGCTTAGGGTGTTTGACATCTGATAGGAAACTCTTAGCTTTTTACAGATGGGGAGAGAAGGCTGCACATGATAATATCCCATAGGACAGTTCTTAATTGCCATATCTACTTTTATATCTTTACTGAATATATATAAATCCCTGTGCATAGGTAAATCTATTAAAAGGTGACCTGCTAAGTTTTTAATTAAAAAAATTAAGTTCTGATGTCCCCCACTGTCCCCTTTTTATGATCTCCAGCTAAGAGAAAATAATGCATCAGGGGTTAGGAATATCATAATTACTTTTTAATCACAAAATTAACACCTGAATAGTTTTAAAACCGAAGAGCTCCCTATAAAAGATAAGTGACTGAATACATACATGACTCAGTTTAAGACCAGCACAGGGAAACAGAGCATAAAATCATGTGTTTATATATTTAGAACACAAAAATTATGAATTTATCTGTCCATACAGGAGTATATTCTGATAGGAACATGGAAAACATTTGAGATTAAAAAATTCACAGAATCTGAATCCTTTTTGTGGGGTCTTACTCAAAATCTCAGAAAACAAACAGTGGAAAAGGGATTTCTTGACATCCTTAAAGTTTTGATCAGTCCTTACAATATATTTCTATTCTTTACATGCTATTCTGTGCTGTAAATACTGTGTATGTGTTTAGTATTCTTTAATAAAAAAAAATAACTTTTGGAAAATAGACCAGAAAATGGATTTTTTTTTTTTTCAACTGGGATGTTGAAGCAAACCTGCACTTTTTTATAATATACCTGGATTTGTGCATATGGCATTTATTTTTGTACAGTCTTTCAGCTTAAGTGAAAGGAATAAAAATTGTTTCACTTGAGTCTTCATCATACCACAGCATAGAGTACCTGAATTTGCGGAAGAGAAGACCTGGAGCACAGGTTTTGCCACTTGTAGATCCACTCTAAACGTTGCTACTTCTTTTTCCTTCTCCTCCTCAGATTATTTTTATTCACTTATTGTTCATTCACTTTTATTCACTTATTATTCATTGTTTATTCACTTATTATTCATCATGCCTCTTTAATAATTTATAAAGCATCTTAGAGACCTGTCTTCCTTAGTGATCTGAACAACTCAGGCTAGTTGAATACAGATACTGTGTAGAGCAAATGGCTGCATTGAAGCAGATGCTGAAAACTAGCTTGAAATGCTTTTGCTTACTGTCACAAGTCTTTTTCTCCACTTTTTTTTTTTCATTCCACACTTTGTGAGACGAAGCTTATCTCCAGCCAAATAAGACAAGACATCAATACTAGAATTTGGGTGGAATCTTCCAGTTTATTTGGCAAATATTTTATGTTAATGGAAGTCGAGATGACAAAGAGCTGCTGGCTGTGTGTGTGCATGTTTTACGAGGGAGAAAAGGGAGGTAGCTAAGTAGTAGGAGCCTGGCTTTCTTCCATGGTAAAGCAGGAGGTAAATCTGGTCTGTCCAACTGATTTGCTCAAGGTGTTTGCTGGAAGTGGCTGCTGTCTTACCCATATATTGCATAGCGTGAACATTTACCTTGTGTATTTGTCAGAAAGGTTATTCTGGATTTTCACAGTGCAGCATGAATTCTTTCCTAAAACAACTGTCCTAGGTCTCCAAAGCAGATGGTGCTATCAAACTTTTGATTGTGGACTCTCACTAATTTTGTTTTGCATTAAGTAATAAATATTATTTCAAAACAGATGTTGAAAAGAGGAGGTAAAAAATCCATGTTAAAATTTCGTAAGTGTATAACTAAAATCCTTAGTAGCAGGAAAGCAATCAGATAAAAAAAATTAACAGCAATATAGGCATAATATTGATCCAAAGTAATGGAGATCAAATTCAATTCTCATTCTCTCTTTTGCTTTCTTAATGTAATTCAAAGAATTTATCCTAAAACCACAAGTGATGAGGAGACCTGTTTTGAATGTCATGCAGATTAGCCAGGGGTTGGATAAGTAAGTTTCTGTAGAGAAAATTCCCTAACTGATGTGAATATTTCTAAAGAAAGTAACAATTGCTGAAAAGAAGCAAAATGAAGTTTAGAGAAGAACCACAACTTAAGTATTTGAAAGAAATGCATCTAGAACAATGAAATAAAATGGCTTAATGTATCTAGCCTCTCCAGATGTCAATTAAAAGTGCATATAAAATATGTATAATACTGTCATTTGTAACAACTGAAAGTTCTACAAAATTTCAATATGATTTAAAGTGGTGGTGCTGCTGCAATTGCTTCTTCCCTGCTGTACTTATTTTTGCATTTCTGACCCTGCTTTGCAGTCGCTGACATTCTTCTGTGCTGTGGCTATTTCAGGGAACTAGAGCAAAAAGCCAGTCTCTGGGTGGCAAAAAACACACACTCTGAAAGGCCAGAATGATAAACAAAGTGTTGGGAAGGAGGAAGATCATAATGGAATAATCTAATTAAAGAAATGGTGGTTTAGTTTTATTAAAACACCTAGGATTAACTACAGATACCTATTATCTTCGAGAAGTTACCTCATCCAGGATATATTCCAAGTGAATATAAACATGACATGGAGAAAAATCCCACATGGTTCTGAAAAAAATAGTCATACTTTGTTACAATTGTTATTAACTTCTATTATTTGAAAAGATGAAAAATAGAAAGCAAGATTCAGGTATTTTCCACCACTAGAAAATTGGTGGAAAAATTGAAAGTAGGAAGAAGTGTTCTAGCATTCAATTATAAAACTGCCATTAATTATAATTTTTATATTAATAATAATAAAAATTTTTAAAATAAAACTATTTGGGGAAATAACAAACATTCTGCAATATATTCACTATGAAGACAGTTTCATTGATTATTAATTTTATAATTTATTTGCTTTCATATATTCATTTAATTAAGTATCCACAGTTCTATGCATTAATATATTTAATTTTGTGTGAACAGCTTGCAACTTTTTCTTATTAGCAGAAATGTGATAAAGAATTGAGCATTTAAAGCATTCAGTGAAAACTAGTTATGGAGTGGAATGAAGTTATTCTGGATATATCCTGATATAATGGATTGCCAATGAACACAAAGAGCTTGGAATTCAGCCACTAAAATCCATCTGCAGAGCATTAAATTTAGTTCCTAAAGGGGAAACCTGGGAACTCCTACCAAGAGGGAGTCATATGATTCTGTGTGAATGAGGACAACTGAAAAATGACTGATTGTGCTGTCCTTGAAAGGAAGGACTTACAGCTCTATTATACATCTTCAAGGTGGCAAGCATTAAGAGTTTTTCATGTGAATAAAATTTGAATATTTCTGTAGCTGCAGTTGCATGCAGGGAATCTCTGGAAAACTCAGATAATTTAGATGTTTGTAAATAAAAGACTTGCCAGTTCTAGCTGTTCTTTTTCTGTCCCTATTCCTTTGGCTAAGTACCTTCAGCGCTGCACCACTTCTGACTGGACCCTGCTACTGCGCTCAAGGCACCTTGAAGGGAACCTCAGGGGTTCAACACCAGCCACTTTGTAGATTCCCAGCAGGGATTATTCCGGATGGTGGCATGTGCACATTACAGACTAAAGTAGAGTTTGTACAGAACTCTAATTTCTCTTAAGACTAAGGAAATTGGAATGGAATAAGCTGTTAATTTAGGAGAATTCAATAATTTCACTGTCCTGGAATCTACAGGCACTATTTGGTTTATTCCAAATGCCTTCACTTTCTTGTTGTTTGTGTGGCAATGGAAAGAGTATATTTTTGATTTTAGCTCTTTCCTTTGGTCTCTAAGATTTAGTATTTAATCTAGGCTACATCAACAACATCAGAAAATGATCCAGTAAAAAACTAAATCATATGTTGAGTAAATATTTTCTTCAATAGACTTCAGGCAGGTCTGTCAAGAAAACACACTAAACTCATCTGGCACAGAGACTTAGCTACCCAAAAGTCATCAGCAGAAGAGCAGCTACTTAACATGATTTCTGATCAAATATGTTCTGATATAATCAAATTCAGATTTGCAGATTTTGCTATTGAATATTCCACCTTACAGTTACTGGAGGTATGAAGCATTAGTCATCAAGGTTGATGCAGAGAATAGTGAATAAATTTTATAAGTCAGAATATTCACATTGTCCACATTATAATATGCATTTTGAGAAAGTGACTAGGTTTTATTAAAAATAAATTAGCTAGAACTCTTATTAAATAGTTCTCTTGGGCACAACACTGATAATGCCATATGTTATTTTTTTTTCTCATTCTCAGCTTTTTAATTAAGGGTGCATGGGTGAAAGCAGTGAAGTCTCATTAATTTAATTAATGGATTGAGAGGCCACATAACCATGAATTAACATGAATTACTCTATGGATACAACATTATACTTTTGAGGAAAGAAGCATTTTACTGACCTCTTGTCACCTAAGTAAAATGAGCAGAGATAATCAACAACTAGGACTCACTAATTAACATATCAGGAAATTTAAAAACACTTTAAAGCAATTTTTAAACCTGAATTTCTTTTAAAGTAGATACTTCAGTGCATGGAAATTTGAATATATCTGTCATTTCATTTCCATTATCATTTACTGTTCACCAAGACATTTGCGAAGGAGAAGGAAATTGTTTTTCAGTTGGGCCAGGAGAACAGAACTCAAGATATCTGTTTTACTTTTTCTGCTAATAAGATGAGACATTTGATGAGGGATTTTTCTGTCCTTAAAGATTCTCATCTTAAAAATTAGAATGTTCATTCATAAGCAGTCTGTTAAACACACGCTAACGAAAAATGGTAGACATATAGAAAAAAGAGCACTATTTAGCAAGTTAAAGAATTCTAGAGTAAATAATTGAATTTTTAAAGAACGTACTTGAAGGATTTTCAAAAACTCCAAGACACTTTTTTCTAGTTAACTAGTTGATAACAGCATTTGACAACCAAAATAAGAGGTAGTTTTATTATTTTTTTCCTAAAATTTAGACATTGTGTCAAAATGCGTCTGCAGACATTGCAGACAGAATATGCACTAAGCAGTAAGGTGGATATTTTAAATACTTAATTGAAAATGAGATATTTTTACAGCTAATCAACAGTAAGTTAAAATAATATTTAGTCTGTAAAGAGTTCTGTAGGACGAGTTATATGTTCTTCTTCTCTTTGTTTTATTACTTAAATAAATAGTTTTATGGGGTTGAAATGTTTTAGGTTTTTATGTGTGACATTTAACATGGATTTTCAGAGTGGTGAATGAATCTACTGACATCTAAATATTTACACATCAGAGTTTTTTATGCATCTGGTTACTCATTGCAACATGAGACCATGTCTGAAGTAATGCAAATACAAGAGAAATTAGATTTATATGGATATAATAAATATACCTGGGTCTTGTCCCAGAAAAAAAAGAGAAGTAATATATCTAATTACAGAAGAACGAGTGTTTCAGAAGCATGTTAAAGTAATTTTTCTCAGATTGCCTTATTACTTGAAGTACCTTCAACGTTTGAATCAGCTTTTATCAGAATGCATGTGGTCTTCATGAAAGTATGTGTTGCAGTATTTTTGTTCACAAAATGCTGCCAGAGTCACCACACACTTACAGCTGTGTGCAACTGAAGTGAAATCTGCATCTGAAAACCATTCAGATATATTTACAAAAGAATACACTTGCTCTGCCACTGGCAGTGTTTCATGTGCACCAGTCCTGTAACATTTTCAGTGTCTTCCAATTTCTTTGTACGTACAGTTCAAGGTATGGTATTTTGCCCATGCAACCTTTCACCGTGTGACTCCTAAGTATCTTAGAGACCTGTTCTGTCTCTTTGCTTTATGTCAGTAGTTGAGATCAGCTGAGACATTTAAACTGACAGCCTCTATATTTAGTTTAAATGTCATGGGGCTGGTGACACATTCTCTTAAGAGCAAAGCCATAGATTTCTACAATTCACTTATCCTGTTGTTACATCAGAATTTATTTTAGGCAGACTTCTTTCACTAGATGTATTCAGATAGAGCAAGTTGCTTAGAAAGGCTTCTAATCAGCTGGGGAATTCCTTTCTGTCATTTGCCATTCTCACTGTCAATCTATATTGTTATGAGACATGCCTACCTTTTCCTGTATTTGTGCCTACATCTTTTTTTCCCCTCCAGTGGGAAAAAAACCAGCTATACCGGGAAGTTGCCAGGACAGCAAGAATAGCCTCCCGAGTGAGTACACAGAGCATTTTTTTGAGACCTCTGCTGAGTGGAAAAAAAGCAGTATAAAGCATTTTGTATTTTAAATGTATGGAATAGCTCAAAATATTCTCTGAGTAGGCACAGAGAACGTCTCACAAAGAGAACATCTCACAGAGAATGTCTCACAAAAATGAACCTATAACTTCTATTTTGATCAGACTTCCTTATCTATAATACATTTTATCCTCTGTTATACCTCCCATTATACTCTGGAATATATGAAGTTCACCAGCATGTGAAATGTTCTTCATGGTATCCATTGAGCTATTTTATTTATACTACTAGACTTTCAGCTAAAATATGAGATGAAGAGATGTTACAAAAGATTTTAGAAATTCTCTGTGCAACCCGTCTCTGAACACTGTCCGCAAGATGTTGTTGGGTTGACAGCCCAAATCCTATTAAAGTAAATAAAGATGATATGATCAAAACCTCACAGATTTAAAAGTTTAACTCTGACTATATTTCTGACCTGCAGTCTGCCATGACTGTATGCTTTATGAGTAAGTCATTTAAACAAGCAGCAATTATCTTCTCTGTCCACTTGTGAAAGTCAGCTTAGTTCTACTTGGTGTAATTTAGCATAATGAATCTCTACAGCAACTCTGGTCAAATTTATTAATATTAATTCACCTCTATAATTTCCACTCTGCACTCTGACACAGTAACTCCTTAACAGTTAAATGGGAACAAGGTTGGGCTGGCTCAAAACTGAAGTTTATAAATATCTGTGAAGATCTAGCAAGTCATTGTAGACACATAATAACAGCAAATGCTCAAAAACTTCAACTGCTATGTTGGCTGGTTTGTTTTTTAGTTATTTTTTGTTGCTTCTGACATAACTCATTTTATGCCTTCATTTTTAACTGTTGTATTGGTTATCTACATTGTGAACATCTACTTGCCTTTGGTTCCTCAGAGAAGATAATGAATTCCTGTGAATTAAAAAAAAAAAATAATTTCTTCAAAATTCCTCTCTGCTTAAACTGGGTCTTCCCTCTTAATTATGTTTTCCTCTCCAATAATCAGTTTTCTCTCCTGTTTTCCCAGCTGTTCTGGTATAGTTTGTTAGGCAGCATAAGAGGTGGAATAATAGGGAAGGAAACTACGATTATTTTTGTTTGTGCTGGTAGAATGATTTATTGTTATGGAAAGGAAAATCCAGAAGATTGAGGGGTTGTGTAAAAAATAAGTGTGTATGTGATTCTCTCAAAAGAATCTGGAGAATATGCTTTCTAACATTTCAGAAAAAAATGTATATATACACGATATTAAAAGCACATTTTTATATTACCAAATTATAATAAATTCGGTATTATACATGTGTTATAAACTGCAGTTAATAAAAGATACACTTATATAGCCTAATGACTACACTTTTAATCACAATTCAGCTTGCCAGTGGAAAAAATTGGTCAGTTTTTTAAATACGCAGCATAACACAAAGTTGTAGGTATTTGGATTATAGGTCAGATAGTACAGAAACTATGCCACAATAAGGCATATGGGCTTCAAACACAGGTGCAGGAATACCTGCATGTACTTCTCCTCTGAAAGACAACATAAGGTTTACTGGAAAGTTGTAACACAGTCTAGTTGTCTGATTTCCTCTTTAACTATATCTTATTTATAGTCCAATTTTCCTTGTGTTCTTCAACCACAGTAAATCTTATTTGAAATGTTTCCTTCTTTTGAATTCCAAAACATTTACAGACAACAAATATACCTCATGGGTTTTTTTGTTAATCTAGATAAACTAAATTATTTCAGTCCTCATCTAGACATCCAATCTTCTGGATCACCCAAATTGTCTTTCTGTTTTCTATAGCGCATGCAGTTCTCAGTGTATTAGCATAGCTGCAAAGTGCATATAAACACTACATACAGCACTATGCTTTTCACTTGAAGTAATAACATCTCCTTCTGCAACTAATGGAGAGAAATAACCCAAATAAGTTCTAAATCAGCAGAGGTACCCGTGTCTTTACTGTGACAATATAGAGATGTTCAAGCAAATAAAGTGATAAATTAGGTACATCATGAGATTTATAAAGTTAGGAAGTTTAGGAGATGAGTACTTATACTTTGGGTACTAAAAACTGAATCTCGCAGGCCTAAGCAGGCAAGCTTCTCAAAACACAGGTTTTAGTGAGGTTGCACATGGACGAAAAGCAGGATACAAATTAAACCTTAGATGGAAAAAAAAAGTCCAAAAATTCATTGCATATCTTTCAAGGTTAATTTTGCTGTTTCCTGTCGTCCCCCCTTCCCCCGTCTTAAGTTTATTTTTTTTTTTAATGAATACTATATGTGAGATTTTAAATTTGTTCTTATTCTAAACAGTAAGGTAGGATTTTTTCAATATGGAGAAAAAAGGATCATTAATGAATAATATAAAATCTAACCAAGCCTATTTCTATGCTGGAGATTTTTTATGGGTTTTTTCCTTCAGGATTTTCATTTTCCTTTAAAACGATGCTATATTAAGCTTAGTGCTAGAAGTTACGATTTGCAAAGTAACGTCTTTGCTTTTCATTAACTATCTAAACTGCAGCAAGATTTTTAAGCTGCTTTCTTCTTAGAATCTATTCTAATATAAATTAGTATATTGTAATTAATCCTATTTTCCATGCAATGTGAGAAGTAAGAAGAAATGTGGTATTTCAGTATTTTGCTTGAGAGTAGAATAAAGACTGCAGGATTTGTCACCAAATAAATTCTGAGATTCCAGAGTTTATAACAGTTTAAGTCAACTTGCAAATAAATTATTTGGGAAACCTCCAAAGAAGTTCCAGCCCTAAATCATCAGATTTACCGTCAGGAAGCACATTTCATTCATCATAATTCATAAAACAAGAAGATAGCAGACCAGAGCTAGCTCAGCAGCATTCAGATGACAATCACTAATGGGTTGATTCTAGCTAAGAAAGATGTTGACTCCTAGAAGATAAATGAGTTTCCAGAAAGAAAAAAAGCATCAATGACACTGCCTCAACCAATGCAGTTGTCTGACCTATGCAACACAACAGGCATTGTTCTTCAAGAAAATTTGCTGTCCACTGCCACCTCCCAGAGTAGGAAGCTTCAGAGAATAATAATGAAGTGTATTTCGGGCTGCAGTTCTTAACTCTGCCAATGGGATTCATTAGCAGCAACATGAAAATCAGATAATTGAAATGGGTTTAAAACTGTGGAAGTAAGGCTGTCATTGAATCTCAAGGTTGTTGGAACTTGCTGATGATAGGTACTTTGCAAGAACTTTAATCTGATGTTTCCAAGTGTCTACTGCAAAGCCTGTTCTAAGTACTCTGGAAAGAAAAAAAAAAGGAAAAAGAAAAAGAAAGTAAAAAGAGTACAATTTTGTATTCAGTAAAAGTGACAACACAGCCTACTTGGCATACATTTAGCATCATAAAAACGTTGGGTCATCTGAAGCAGTTACCACACAAGTCATGTATAGACATACGCTAAGCGTGCCCTTGTGGCATAGACATCCAAACTCCAGAAGAAAAGGCGATCTCACAGCAGCCTATGTAAACTTGCATCAGGTTTTGTCCTTGTAACAGGATTTCCTTTTTCCTGGAAAGAAGTCGAACCATCATATACCCTCTGAAGATATATATAAATGTTTATATACCATATACCCTCTGAAACCCCAGTTTAGTCTGATGTCAAAAAATTTTAAACACCCAAGGTCTCACATCTTTTGGAGCACAAGGAATTATAAATGTTTTACTGAAGAGAATTAGGCACAATAGGCACATATACAAATCTAATACGGAAAGATTGATCTCAAGTTGTTTTCCCAAGGTTATACACAAAATCTATGGCAGAATCTGGGTCAGAACAAAGGATTGAAATCTTGACACATTTTAAAACAGTGGCAAGGATCAATCATCTTTAATAAGATTATTAGTAGTATTTCATAATAGATCTCAATTCAGTCTTGAGCCTTTGTTTTAGACTGGATATGACATAATATTTAAAATCACTATGCAAAAGGAAAAGGCAGCAAATTCAGACATAAAATTATATTACCAGTCTGGAAGCCTTCCCAAAGCCAATGTAGAAATGCCAAGGTTGTTGTATTGGGTCTGGCTGACTGGAGTTCATTTCCCCATAGTAGCCCTCACAGGGCTGTGGTTTGCATTGGCAACCAGAAGGGTGTTGATAACACTCCAGTGTTTTGGCCACTGCCGAGCACAGCACCAGCAATGTAACAGTCCTTTCTCAACTGAGGGCAAGATCCTGGGAGGGGTCACAAGTAGGCCAGCTGACCCAAACTGACCAAAGGGATATTCCAGGCCATATGACATCAGCTCAGACATAAAAGTTGTGGTGAGCAGCAGAACCATTGTCTCCAATGGCTGCCTGCTGAGAAACCGTCACGCGTGCTGAAGCCCTGCTTCTTGGAGTGGCTGACCACCACTGTTGATGGGAAGTAGAGAATAAACTGTGTCATCTTTCACTTCACTTTTGCATGTGCAAGCTTTTGCTTTGGTTTTGTTTTAAATAAACTGCCCTATCCCAACCCACATGTTGTTTTCCATCTTACTCTCTCCCCTGTCCAGCTGGGAAGGGGAGTGACAGAGTAGCTGGGCGGGCATCTAGCATCCAGCCGAGGTCAGCCCACCATGGGTGTCAAAACCTGACGATGGCATATTGAGAAGTCTTTCATCTCATATTTTCATGCTAGCATTGCTGAGAGGACTTTAAATATCTAGGGAAACCATAAGCACACGCAGTACAATTTCATATACCATAAGAGTGACAAAGAGTAGCTACTGCATTAAATTACCTGTGAAAGCATGGGCTTTTGTACATTTTCAAGATTTTACCAAGCACAACCTTGAACGTCAGTATCCTAGAAATCTTTAATTGCACCCTATGCTAAATTATCATCTAACGTCAAGGAAGAAAAAAGTTAAATCAGACTATATGAATTATTCATCATCTCCAATTCAATATGAACACTATTCTAGCGGAGTGTTAAGCACTTCTGAACAGTATTGTAGAAGGTGAACACTTCTCTGATAATAGAATGCCAGAAACTATTACCTGACCTTTATAAAATAAAGAATCAAGAAGATGCACTTCAGGAGAAGAAACAAACTTACGACTAAAGATAGACTGTCTTAATAGGCTCATAAAAATATTTGCATAACATGTTTCAGATCAAATCCACTTGCAGAGGATTAAGACTCAAAAAATAATGTTAGAAATCAATATATCTCTCCGCTCTCCCAATAATTTCTTCAGTCATGTCTTCAGTTAATGTACAGAACGTGTTTGACATGTGCCCATTAGAAACCTCTCCTTCTGAGAATAATCCTAAAGCAATTGTTGCTACTGTTCTGATTTGGTAAGATTTTGCCTCTGCTTTGCTGAGGATGCATATGCTGAGGGAGAATGGTGAAATGGGCTGCTGTTTTTTGTATCTGTGTATTCTTACAGTAACTATATTTACCGAAGTGAAATGTTTAGTCTCAGTTAATAAAGGTACTGTTTGGATAAAACATTATTGTCACATACCACCGTGTAAACTTCCACACTTTGTACTGCACACTTTAGAAGCTCCTTAGCTGGTCTAAATAGATTCAGCTCTCACAGATGTCTCAGATCTTACTTCCCAGACTGATCATGTAATGGTAAGTGTGGACATGGAAGAAGAGTTAAAAAAATACAACTATAAAAAAAAAAAAAAAGAAAAAAGAAAAAAGAGAGAAGGTAGCAGACTGTTGTCAAAATCCAATTATTAAGTGAGAAATGGAATTTTAAAATCCTGATGACCAGAAAAGTCTACAGTGACCTGATGATCTGAAGACTTGAACTTTCCTATTCAAACTAAGGTTATGCAGTTTGCTTTCTTAGACATATTTTAATATTTTTATTTTTTCCCTATTTTATCTTATAATAGAAATTATTATTTGTTAATGTTTAGCAGGTTAACGTATACTATTATTGTATAGGAAAAATGTTAGATGTCTCTAATTCACCATAGTAAACACTGTTTTTCAGAAGCTGCCTTACACACTGTTTAGAAAGTGAGTATCCTCCAGCTGGCCTTTGAGTCTGCCAGCTGGGAGGGAAAACTGAGAAATGGAAAGATGCAGCAACAACCCAATGAAGCACAGAAGGAATCTTTAGTCCAGGAGAAAATAGCACTGTCCAGCTAACACTTTTCTTTCTGTGTCATAATATATATTATTCATGTTCTGAATTTTTCAAATATTTTTCTACTGGTTAGTTAGTAATCTTTTAATTCTCAATTGGTTTATTGCAAAATTGATTGTAAATATAAGCATGATAAAATTCTTCCTTTGCATTTCCAGGTACTATGACAAATACATGACCATTGCCTAATACTAAGTAGTGAACCACTGTTGTGAACCTGCAATTTCAAATAATATCTTCACACAAGTTAGGAGTAGAAAGAAAACCAAGAGGTTCCCTAAATCATCACTTTCCACAAAAAGATCAACAATCATCTGTTTCTGAATAGAGGAGGTATTTGCAAAGAAATAATTTTTTCTCTTTTTTTTTTTCCTTCACTTAAAGCATTGACACAAATCTGTGGTAGCTTCAGTTTCATTATGGATTCATTCGCCTATGCTGTTAGGGAGTACAGAGAGTGGAATTGAGTACTGGATGCTCGACTGAACTTGCTGCTTAACTCTTAGCTACCTCTCTATCTTTAGTTTGGACCACTCTGATTTAGCTTGTGGAAGAAAAATTTACTGTAGAAGAGAATAGGTGTAAGCAGTGTAGGTAGAAGATAATAGTATGGATAGGTCAAGCCTGTTACACTTTACTGTGACCCCGGGACTGATGTCTGACCCCTTTTTAATTTAATGGGACAGACAATCTCTCTAGATTTATAAACCCACTGCCATCTTGAAATCAGAAGTTTGAAAGCTAGATGATCTTAGTCACTTATTCCTTTTAGAAACACCTACAAAAGACAATATATTCACTTACTGAGAAATCTTGCCTGAAGATAAATCTGTGGTCCAAAGGGGTCTATCTCTAATTTAGTCTCTAAAACAAGATGGAAAAAATTTAGTGCCTTAAGTGGCATGGCACAGCCATATAGTGTATGCATTTATACTCAAAATTTAGAAGTAGAGTTAGTGCCTGAAAGAAAATCAGTTTGTGAGGGAGAGAAGAAAGGAGTCAAACTGGTTAGCTCTTTAAAATTGAACAAACAAACAAAAAACCAAACCAAACCAAACAAAAAAAAAACCAACAAACAAACAAAACACCCCCCAAAAAAATTACGATAATAAAAATTCACTTGCTTCTATTTTATCATAATTTTACATTGTCTTCTTAATGGAATTCTAGTTTGGGAAATGCTTCCTAAAGTAATTTTAATGAACCAAGAAACAGACACATAAAATGAAGGAATGTCATTTGGATGATAACCAGGCACTAAATGCTTACAGGGAAGTTACTGATTCTGTTTTAGGCAATTGTCTAAGACCAGGGTTATGCAGCACAGACTGATAGCACATCTGCTATGGTTTATAGCTATACAGAGAAATATTTATCTACAACTAAATTCTGGTACCTCTGAAACAAGAACAGTGTGGAAGAGTTCTATGTTAAATGGGAAGTGCCAGAAAATACATTAATGGGTAAATTTATGGCTATTTTTTGCTTTAAAATGTCAAGATTTAAAAGAGCAGGCATATGTGAAACAAAAACGATATGATATCTCAAGTATATCCTGAAAATAGAAACATTGTAAACACTGGTTTTTGCAAGATAATACCGCAATTCTGGTTGTCCTGGTAGATTTTCTGTACAAAAAGATAGTAAGAGCCTTCTGTGAAGAAGGAATCTGGAAGTTCCAGAATCATGAGAAGATAATTGGATCCAATCCCCAGCACCTTTTATTATGCAAGAATGGTTCAGAATGGTAGAGAGTATCTTCTTATGCAATACTGAAAAAAACCTACCAGCATCTTCACAATGTTTACCTTCTTGATGGACAGTTTATAGGTAGGTGTACACAGAAGTTTGATGCACCTGTCCATACATAAGCATCTGGTAATATCTGAGATGCTTTAGAGAAGATGACACAGCTGCATTGGGTTTATGAGCTCTGACACAAGAGTTGTATGAGAACCTAGCACCACCAGAGGACCATCTAAGGCTAGGCAGGCTACCACTGGAAATCTCGCCTTTAACCATCACCTTGACATGGGCACCTGAATTGAGCCGAAGGTTAAGCCATTAAATGGTACAATAACGAAAAACAAAACTTAATGGGACACAATTTATTATCCTGAATCTGAGTGTCTTGTACATTTTTAGGTATTGAGAGTTCTCCCACCTAGCTTTTGTCTCCAGGGAGCCATAGGTCTCCTATAGATCTCTACTCAGATCTTAGCAGATATCTAAGCAGCCTCCTCAGGTCTCCCAAGTCAGTAGGGACCTATGCCTGAACAACTGAATACAATCCGTGAAAGCCTACAGTAACAGTACAATTTGATTATAAATCAGCTCTGATGGATCTTATTTCTACTCCTGTTTTTTCAAGTGGTCAACAGCTTATCTGGGTTTATGACTTTCTTTTCTGAACAGAAACACCTCTCAAAGAACTGGAGGTGATACCTAAGTATCCTAACCACTACGAATGTGTTAAACCTTTCTGTGATTCAAGAAAAAAAAAAATTTGTATCAAAGACAGCAAAAGTTAGAAAACCAAAAAAAAAAAAAAGCATCAAAATTACCTAGAGAACTTTTCTATTTCATTATCCAAAGGATTTCTCATCAGTATGCTGATAAGAAAAAGACACAGAGATGTGTGTTTCCCATATCAAATAGTGCTTGTTATTCTGTTCTTGAGGCTGCCCCAGCAGCCAGTGACCTGTGTGAGAACCTGTGCTGACAAGCTCCACAGGTATCCAAGCTTAATGTAGCTCCAGAGTGCTTTTAATAGATAAGCATAGTCTATCTGTTCTGGCAAAGAAAAATAGGGCAGGCAATCAGACAACCATCTTCCATAACCTGAGTGGAATACTTAACATAAGTCAAGGGTAAAGAAAACAATCTTCCCGTAACAATGCCTTGAAATGCTATTGAAAAAAGATCATCTGTGTTTATACACACACACACACACACAAACACACACACATATATATATGAAATGAGAGATTACTCCTTTGTTTGCTTTCATAAATTATTTGACAAAACCAAAGTCCTTTCTACATTTTAGTCTAGAAATTCCATCTAGTAAAATGGCTAGAAGGTGTCATATAACACCAGAAAAACACAATGACAAAAAAGTGTTGACCCATGAGAAAATGTTTTCCTTAGTCATTCTGGTTGTCTAGAAATGAAAATTCTAATGCTATTGCATAAGATAACACACAGGAAAAAACTCATACGGCTTTTATTTTGTTAACACATTTTCCTTTTTATTGAGTTTTATTCCCTTTTTATTGCCAATAAAATCTACAGTAAGATGATTCTGGTGTAATACTGTGTATTACAAATTTCCTCCTACTGTATTGGTTTTTTTCTTTTTGTTGATTCATAAATAGATACATCTGAGAACAGAGTACAACAGATTTTTTTCCTTAGTTTGTTAGATGACGTTGTTATTATTATTAATAATAATAATATATTTTTTTTTAACCTTAAGTTCTAAAGAGTTACTTATTCATCTTTAAAATTTGCCATGTAAGTTTCAAGAAAGTTTCTATAGGAAATATAGCCTGGGATCATGAATTTAAAAGACCAGAAAACAACCTATTAGCTTTTTGGTTAGAACAGCTTTAACCACATTTGAAGTACAAGACATCCTGCAAATTAGAGAAAATATCTCCTTTGACCAGTGGAGTTGGAGTATCAATAAGCTGATAAAAAGATAGGAGAGATGAGGAGTCATTTAGATGTTCCCATTCTCTCCAAACTGTCATCTCACATGACATGATCCATATCTTAGTAGCATCAGTGTGAATGTAAGATGAATAATGCTGTGGAAGGGGATACTGGCACCTAGTCAAGCTTTTTAAGTGTTACTGAAGGAAAATGGTGTAGGGAGAAAAGAAATTAATTATAGGCAGAGGAAACAAGGCATCCAGGAAAGAAGAATTAAGTCAGGGTCCGACTAAAATAGATCTTATGATATAGGGGAAGACTGCCCAAACGTTCATAATTTCTGATCGCAAATGTCTAAAATAATGAGATTTGAAAGCTAGCAAAAGGCTTTTATTCTTCTTTGTGAGGCGGGGCCTACTTAGGTCTTCAGAGCTGTAAAGATTAGACACTACACATGCTTTTCAATGAAATCTGAAATTATTTACATAATCATCACTTTGAAGAGCTAGATACTTGTGTAAAACATTAGCTATGGAGATTTATGACAACAGCATGAAAACTGACAACAGTCTGCGAGTTTGTTAAAAACAATGAGCAAAAGGAAAATTATATGTGTGAGTTACTAGCATCCCTTTGCTGCTGTAATATGAAAATCAAGTGCTATAGAATAGTGTTCCTTAAACTCACTGTCATTTTATGCTTATTTACTATCATTTAGGGAGCTATAACAGTAAAATAAAGTTTGCTATCATGATCAGAGATATAAGAAAAAAAGGTGGGAATAGCAGTTTGCTAAAAATTTTATTTTTTCTTTTCATTTAAATATTATTTTTGTCTCTAGCATTTGCTTTTGTGATCCACACAATATTTTAGTCTCCTTTTTAGTGCTACCAAAAGTGAAACATATTCTGAGATGATAAAACAAGGATAGGTTAAACATTGATATGTCAAACTGAGTCTGAAGCCTGCATTTTTGAAAAACAAAAAATGTGTTTAATGTAATTCTCTTTAGTGGTCTCATTAAAGCAGTGACAAAATTCACACTCTGCTGAAATCAGATAGTTTTCCCATTCTTTTCCGTGGTGTCAGCATTTCATTTACAGATTCAACACTGTGTTTCAGATAGAGAGTATTGGCTCAACTTTTCCCTTTACTCTGTGTCCCATCTCTTAGTAAAAGTAAGGAAAAAGAAGACATAGAGAAGGAGAAGAAGAGTAGGAATCTAGAAGGAAAAAGACAAAAAGGGGAAAAAAAAGATGAAAATATTAAAAATAAATTGATAAGTAAAGAAATATTTCAAACTTTGAAACAAGTAACCTTTTTTGAAGGAAAAATAAACACTCGAACCTCAAGCGAATTCTCTTTCTTGTCTGAAACTATAACTCTGACTAGACACTCAGATACCACCCTGCACCAAAACATGCTGGTACACAATACACTAAAATCCAACAGTGAAAATATTCTCATCTTGGTTTTCTTTCTGTGGCATATGTTTTAAACATAGAGATCCTAAAATATAATCATTGTTCTCTGATGAGACTTTCAAGAAGCTGTCATGTCTTCTTATTCACTCATCAGTGGAAGCAAGGTCTGGTAGCAAATCCCATGCTGGTTTTGTGCTGTTTTCCAGGAGAGTATTTAAAATGGGATGTATATTCTCTGGATAAATATCCTGAGGAGTTTCTATTAGTAAAAACCCTGAAACATTTTTAGAGTTCATTTGCTTATGAGCATGGCGCCTGCAGGAATGATGAAAGTTTATGCAGTTGCTTGTAAGGGGAGGGAAAAGTGCCATCAGTTTACTCCATGAAAGGTTTATTCAGCCAGCTTATTTCCACTGCATGTGCTACCAGGCCCTCTGTCTCCCTGGCTGGAGTATGGTTAGCTTTAAGCTGTCCCTTGTTACTTATTTTTGCCTCTAGCAGTTTAATCTTAGGTCATCCAGCGGTCAAGCTAATGTATATGTTCCTGAGATATGGCCGTAAGCCATATGGAAGAAACAATACCCTAGTTCATGATTATGGGAAAGCACAGTATACTTTCTTCCTCTTTCAGCTTTAATAAGGGGGAGGAAGCTAGATTGGTAAGACCTACATTTTAGGCTTCTCCTTCGGGAAAGAAGTAGAAAAGTGAGATTTTCTGCATGAACAAAAGGATTCAATTAAAATGAACTGATGAATTTTTCCCCTGACTTACATGGCAGACAAACATTAATTGTGATGCCCCAGTGTTTTTATAACATGTGATCTTAAGGATTTAAGATTCTCAGTGTAAAAAAATGTGAGTTGTTGTTAGCAAAATACAGTAAAAAAAAAAAAAGAAAATGGAATGATTTTATTAGATGATTCTGTACATTATATGTAAATAAAGAGTTTATCACATATTATCACTCCATATGAGTTTCAAGATGTTAGTGTAATCTGTGGGGCAGAACTCATCTTGGATTTAAACCCTTTTTTGTCATGTCTTTCCTTAATAAACAGGCAACTTTATTCTGACACAATGTAAAAAAGAAGTCTGTCATTACAAATTTGGTTTTCAACTACACTGTATAACACCTGCGGAGTCTTTTTTGAAATATTTTCTCTGCTAGGCCACACTTGAACAGATATTTTCAGTTATTTTGCTGACATTGTTGGCCTTTTTGGTAAAACGCAACTCAGTTTTGATAGTAAAACCAATATAAAGCATATTTTGTCACTATTGCATCTTGACATTTGAAATTACACATTCCAAGTCACATAATATAAGCATATTATGTTCATAAACAGGAAAATTTATGTTTTTATTTTTCCTCTAAAGGACCTATCCAGAAACTGGTTAGATCACATGCACTGCCTAATTATGTCATTCTTAACCATAGCAGCAACGTTTACTTTCTTGTCAATAAAGCCCTTGCAAACAGTCAAGTAACTTGTTTGGAATAAATGATTGGTTGACCTCTGATGGAAGAAAAATCTATCAGCACAAAGATACCATGCTTGAAGTCCCTATATTGCAGATTGTTTAAAGAAAAAAGAAGAGAGCCTGAAAAGTATCACACTTTCCATATTTTTTCAAAAACATCATCTACAAGCCATTATTAGATGAATGGTTCCCCACTACATGAACTTTGGTCTGACTTATTTAATTCAAATTTTTTGTTGAGTGATTTATTCTATTTTAATGCTTCTGTTCCTTTATTATTTAATTCTTAATATAGTACCAGTGGGAAGGAAGCGGGGGTTGAAGTAAAGAATTTAGAGCCAGTCCAGAAATGATAAATTCAAGTTTTCTATGGTATAATAACAAGACTAGGAAACACAAACTGAAACTGCACATATTAAAATGTACGCTGAACAACATAGGTGCCAATGGAGTTGACCGCACACAGGAATCTGGTGCTATTTTACATTGTTTAAGGCATCCAGGACCCCACAAAGGGGTGCCAGATATTATACCGGTGGCCTTTGTCATTCTGAAGTTGCAAATCAGGGTCAGGAATAATAGCCCAGGGTAGTCCAAACAGCACTGAGCATCTTTGATTAGACAATGCAATGCCTATTGGTACAGCACCTCCTTTTGCTCATTTATCTTGATGAACATGGAGCTTTGCTCTGCTATTAAGTAGTTTCTACCTGAGCCATATCTTGCAAGTTTAAATATTTTTCTGGAGTTTTTAAAACTTCATTGATTTACTATTACTCTTATCTACACCTTCACCTCACTTGTATACTTCTATTATCATGTCCACAGGTTATTTCTACAAGAATACTGGATGTTGCTATTTTATTCTCTATGACAAATTTTTACTGACTATTTTTGTATCTGTTAATAGATGAGAATGCAGAAATTATTATACTGCCAAAGATAAGCACAGTTATAGAGATGCTTGATAGCCTCAGATATTTCTATTCTAAGACACCATTCATGTACTTACAGAGAGAAACGTCAGAATATTGTGTAAATGTTTTGTAGAACTAACTGCATTCCCCTGAAGAAAGAACAAACTATCACAAATCTGATATCCAGAATTCTGAATCACTTTTTACTTTCATGTTAAATTTCCCCATGGTTTTCTTTACTACTTTATTGGGTTTAATTGTCTTTTTGCTTAGCTCAAAACACCATGAGCTTTACAACAGACATCATCTTTTAGTAACAGTGTTGTTTTGTTTTGCTTGAATAAGAGGTGGCATTTATGTTCTATTAAAGGCAGAAGGCCAGAGGATAAAAAGAGAGTTTGTTTGTTTACATTTGCTGGAGTCCATTATGGGATGCAAAGTACCGAACACAGTGGTAGACACTGCACTAACACTATGTGGTGCATTATGAAAACCTTTTATCACATTGGGAAATAAAGGCAGGAGATTGTGTCCCAGTTTATTGGACATAAAACAGCCAGCCATCTCACTATGATTAAGAGAAGAGAGTTTATAAGTGCAAGTTCTTCCAGGTCTGTGTGACATGATCACTGCTGGAATGCCTTGAGCACTGGAAAGGAGAATTCACCCTGCAGGGAAGTCTGACACCCTTTTGTGTTTCTCCCGTAGACTAAGAAAAAAATATCACATCGTGAGCCAAGTCTCTTTTCCTTTTACCTCCTTTTATAGAATATTCTTTTCTTTCACCAAACAAGCAATAATACCTTGTGCTAAGACACTGCCATTTGAAATGTCTGCTGCACAACCAAACAGTGGGAGTGTATACTAATGTTTACTCATCCTCTGCTGCTCATATATATGTAAGGTCAATGAAGACTTGGGCATATATCTGTTTAAATTCTCTTTTTTAATGACAGCTTACTTAATTCTTGGTTGAAAGACAGGCCAAAATTCTGCCATTTCTGGACTTATCAAAGCATCACATTAGGTTAACCTCCAGTGCTATTTCCCATAAAACTCTGATAGGCATGTTTTAATAGTTCACAGTCAGCTAGGTTAAGACAGTCACAGAGAAAAGCACCACGCTGTTTCTCAAGAAATTAATGTTCCCTGTAAATCAATAGCATTTAAAATACCAGAGAAGATGAGTATATGGATTTCACTAGTTGTGCTTTAAAAGCAGATACAGTCTGCTTTGAGAAAGGATTAGCCACAAAGTTTATTGGTATTTTTATTCACACTACACCTGCTTCTATTGGTCAAGTATAATGTGCCACTGCATGCTAGCAAGTGTTTAAAGAGGGAACATATGTATGCATTTACATCTTGTTCAAAAAAAGTGCTGTTCTTCTGATGCATTATTTTCTAAAAATTCTACTTTCCAGATATCAGCATTTTGATAAAAAAAAGCTTTCTTTCTTGAATCTTTTGAAAAGCTTTGCTAGAGAATTTTGCAGTCATAGATGCATTCTGTCTACTCCACATTTGATTGAAAGTCATGTTAAAACAACATCAAGTTCATCATCTGAGTTTTAGTGCCTTTCAGCAGAGAATGTACATGAAGAGTGTGCTACCCTTTCTCTTTTTGCTAAATTTGAATTAATAATTGTCTGATTATTCAGAAACTTTCTGCATAACTGGAATATCTTGGCCTTTTGTGGCAACAGTAGTTCATGGATTAGAAGTTTTCCACTGTTAATTTAAACTATCAGTGTGACAAGATTATACTTCCTTTTTCAGTTATTCCAAGTTTTTTTATGAATGTAACATGCTACTTCATCAGAAATAACTATCTGAGAGTTTTGCAAGCAACTCAAGTGTAAAATTTCTCTTGAGACAAATTTTAGATTCCAAAGACTGTATCAGCACAGGGGGTTGTATTAAAATTAGAACACAGTAGTAACTTTAGTTTCTGATGACAAACTAAAAAGCTAAATTGACAACAATGGGAACATACAGGAACTGTTAACCTGACAATATAGTATACAATAACCATGGATTAGATTCTCACAAACTTTGGCATGAAAACAATGCCCATTAAAGCATCCTTCTGCTTTTAGAGATTTTGTGTCACACGAAAGTTAGGTATTTATTTAATACAAGGTGAGATTTTCATGATTATAGAACCTGGAGCATTAAGGAGAGAGAAAGTAACAGCCTCTTGATATTTGGACATAGTACTGCTATTCCTGAAAGAGGGTTTGAATAGGATCATTTTCTTTATCCTACTTTTAAGTGTACAAACATGCTCATTTCAGAATGAAAGTACTTGTGAAATATGAGGCATAAAGGATAAGACTTTATACACCTCTCTGGGCGCAATTGTTTTTTGTCATGAATCTATAATATTACCCATACTGTTGTAACATTATAGAAGAGCAGAGATAAAGGATTAGCTAAATAAAGTGTTGCCTTTCTCTAATAAAAGGCTTTTAGTATTGAAGATTCACTGATTTTCTTCTTAACATTTCAGTAATAAGTCATCTTTTTTTTTTTCTGTGATATGATAAGATCATTTCTCTGCACCATCTGTTTAACACAGTATTCTTGGGTTATACTTTATATAGTGTCTGTGGTTTGCTGCTGCCCCATCAGTACAGGAGATTCAATTACAGAAATACTGCATACATAGCTGTACTAAGAGTATATTAAGCATAGAATATCTGACTCAGTTTCATATTGTAATATTTAAAAAAGCTTAAAAAAAAAAAATATTTTCCTATTGCAGGAGCATCATCAATGATGCATAAAATAGGAGCCTAGTGCATTAAAAAGGTTCATAACATTACAGGGTTTAAGATGGTACATAACATTGGAATATAAATATAAATACAAGATGGTGCAAAACCCCAGGATTGTGGAAGTACATTACCTTAGATTTTAAAAACAAGTAATTCTTATTTGCTGGGAAGAAACATCATCCATGCTTGTAGTGCATACCAGAGTGCAGTATAAGAGCAACTGAGCTAAGACAGACTGACTGAATTTGTTAGGCTCAGTGTTACACCAGGTAGATTTAGCAGCATGCACCTTAAATATTTGTTGGCTGTACCAGCCTATTGCTGCACCCTGGTGAACACGCTGAATCCATTATTTCCTGGGCATTGCAACAGGCTGCTACCATGTTAATGAGTATGTTGCATGTACAGCTTATATTAGAATGAAAACCGGCTCACAGTATTTCCAGTCTGGGGTGTCTTTCTCTACTTTTTGCCGGTAAGACTATAAACAGATAGGTACAAACTGAAATGTCTCACAAAACCTTTGCACGTGGCTGCAGTCCGAAATTACTGCAAGTTGAGGGTCTTGTCCTTAGGAAACTGTTTGTCCCAAAAGGGCATAAATCCTAAGTTGTGGCAAATGTTTTTAGCTATCAAAGTACTCAGAGTCCAGAGAAACGGGGTTTTTAATGTACTTTCCTAGTGATTGTCATCCATGAAATAGACAAGTAATAGAATTTAGTCTCTAAACTCAGTTCATCTGAGACAAGGCCAACCCTCTACTACAGCTGTGTTGCAGAGGCATTCCAAAGTGAACATTTAAATAATGCAAGCATATATTCACTATCTGGAGTTTCATTTGCTTATGTTTCACTTTATATATCCATGTATTTATTTAAACAATAAAACATATATAGAAAAAAAATCCTAAAATGGAAAAGTAGGGAAATGGAACATCGTTAATGTTGAAGTAAAACAGTGTTTGTATAATAAACATAATGAAATTGAGTCAGTGAAATAGAGGAATTAATTGGTAGATTTAAAACAGAAGCAAAAGTAAAGCTTCCTGTTCTGGTTTCTGCTGGCATTAAGTACAGTGAAAGCAATTTTGAATAAAGATATTTTTCCAGTTTAAATTCAGTCATAATGGAAGAGGCATCAGTTTTTTTTACAAAGCAAGGAAGATGACATTTGTCTCCCCATTCCTGGGCTGCAGTTTTGCTGTATGTACCACCTGCTGGTTAATAATGTGAGAGGACTCGTTCTTTCTGAAGAGAAACCAGCTTTTTGTTAAAATAACTAGGACCACAAATAGAAGTAGCTTCTCTCTGTGTTTGCAGTCTGCTTTCTGTTGTGTTTGCTACAAAATCGTTACTCTGACAATTTGGGAGGCTTCCAGTGGGCATGCTATGATGTTCTGCTTTCTGCAAAGCCTGTCATCCTCCAAAGATGGAAGTAGATGTAATTACATCCAATCTCTAACATGCATTCTCATATCTTTCCTAAAAGGAGAATTTTTTGTAGCAAAAGCACTTTGGTATTTTTCTTTGTGTTCATAAAGAGAGCTAGTAAAGCATTTTATTGAGGGCTCTGTTCCCACAGCACATGGCCAGCAGTGTGAGGCTGTATAACACTGAGCCTCAGCACTGGCATGGATGTTGGAGGATGTCCTAATGCTCTACAGCTGCCTTCAGATGTGCTAGATATGCTTTCAGAATGGGGTACTGGGATGTGAAGGCAGCTTAAAATCAATTGGGACCTAAAATGAAAAAGGAATAGGGATCAAGCAAGGAAAAGAGTAAAATAGTGAGGCTGAGGCTGACACCAGAGCTGCTTTTCACTCCTCCAAGGCCTCCACGGTGCTGGATCTGCTCAGAGTTGTGACAAAATAGGTGAACTAAACGTGGACTCTTTATCATAATCATCATTTCACTCCCCTGAAACTTCTTCCTGAAAGAGAGGACATTCTGGTGGATGGATCTTTGGTCTAATCTTACCACAGCCATTATTGAATTATTTTCTGAATGCAGATAGGAGAATACGAGAGTTTCTACAGCAGTTCCACTTAGTTCATAGCCTTGCCCATCTAATGCATTAACTCATCTCTTAAAAGGGGTCCCTATGCAAAGTTTAGATAAATGTAAAGGAGCAGAATGTACAGTGATGCTTGCCTGAGTGAAACAGTCCTCAGTTCTGATGATCTGAAACAGTCCAGTGTTGTTTCTTAATATTTCATAGCTGATAATGTGCTTTTCCTTCATGAGGTTAATAATTTTTTAACATCTTGGAATGATGGGTGCAAGGATTTAATTTTTTTTCTTTTAAAGCCCACTTTCATGTCAAAAAACGTGCTGACCCCACTTCCTCTGCTGAATAAGGATTCCCAATTTAATTTCTCATATTGGTGATTCCATTTCAAATTCTTCTCCAACTCTCTCTTTCAATGACTTCTAGTATATTTAATTTCTCCTTAAATTTCTTATTGTGTACAAATCTTCAATAAAACTTGTTTACTTTCTCTGTATCTCTATTAGCTCTACTGTACTCTACTTTTCACACAGAGGAATAAGGATTATTTTGGATTTTTTTTCTGTTTATTGTTTAACAGATCTTAAAATTTCCTTTTTTACAACAATATGTTATATAACCATCTTTAGTAAAACATAGCTTTCAGCCCTCTGTGGCAGTAGCTGTTTAGAATCAGTCACTGTATATAGTTTGGCTTGTGTTCCTACATGTGCTAATTTGCACTAATCAACACTGAATTTCGTTTGCCACTGTATTGCCTAGTCAGTCAATATATTGACATCCTTCTGCACACCTTTACACTAATTTTTTACTTTTACTATCCTGAATAATTTAAGGTTATCAGCAACTTTTATTCTCACTACTTACCTTTTCTTTCAGATAATTAATGGTTATGTTGAATAACACATACTAGGAGAAAGAGGAACCTAATTTAAATGCCTTCTATTGGGAAAAGTACTGCTTGTTTTACAGTTTTTCCCAAATTTTTTATCTGATGTGACTGATATATTTAGGGTTTTTTTTTTCTTTTTGATTTAGTTTCATGTTTTCTTTTGTTTGGTTTTTTAATAGTCTTTCTAGTATACACTGACATTTCTCTTGAAAATTTAAAACGTATGGTGCTAGTATTTTTTAATATGATTTTTTATGCAAGATTTCCTTCTGGAAAAGCTTTGTTGATTTATTCCTCTTCAAACATAGTTTTTATTGTGATTTTTATAATACCTTGTATTCTGGAATAATGTTCTTTTGTCCATGCAGTGTCCTGCTGTTACGGCAATATTTCAATACATCTGAACCTTCAGTTCTAAAGACAAAATGTTGGACAATAATAGTTAACCATTTTGTGACATTCAAGGTTGTGATCCAGTGTGTCTCAGCTGGTTTAAAATGTATATACTGAATCACCCAGTTTCAAGACTACTGTTTTCTAAAATAATGCAGCAATCCTGTAAGTATAGGTATTTTTTTCAACATTTTCTCCTCAAATTTAAAGGATGGTAAAGGCCACTTAAGGTAGATATCCACTGTACAACTACTGAGTACAAGATTGTTTGAAGCTACGATTTTCTTACTGATAAAATAATTCCTGAACATCATTTAATAGGTGTAGTTAGTCATTCATCTAGAAGAGTATTAGTACTAATAGTCTTACAGCCTGAAGTGGTAGAATGTATTCGATGTTCACAGTGAAGAGAGGACTTGCATTCATGTAGATATAGTCAGTGTACTTCTCTTTTAAATGAAGGGTAAACTTTGCCTGATAAACTCGTGCTTGCTTTGTAAGCACTAAAGTATTAGGAAAAATTCATTATCTCAATGAGGAGGGAACAAGTTAAGAGGAAGGCAATATTCTGTTCCCATATAAAGAGCAAATAAATCAGAAAAGAAGAAAGAGATATTAGGAAAAACAACCAAACACATTTATGAATTGTAAGAACAGTGAACTATGAAATAGGTCTCTGGGAAGGTTGTATAACCTTCATTATCAAGCAAGTCTGTCAGGAATGATTTAAGGATATCTGAGCACAGCATGTGGAGAAAGATTTGACTACATGATTACTTGCATTTTCTACCAACTAATTTTTTTCTGATTCTAATATAACTTTTAGTTATCCTCAGTAAGCCCTATTTTTTATGTTAAAAGTAGAATTATAACCTTAAGATAAACAATTGAGTCACTTGTTAACAGGGACCATGTGCATGTCACTGCTGCTTCTTTTATCTGTAAGATAGCTGTGATTATGTCAGATCTTCTACTTGTTTTGAAGTTTAATTTTTTAGCATTGTTTTCAAACCACATACACCAGGCTTTTAGAGACTCTTGTTCTGTTCATGTTTTAACAAACCAAACAAGTGTTTTGTCACACAGCTGGAAATTCATAGACTCATTTTAGTTTTGCGTGTTTTGCAGTATTTGCTCATAGTAATAGACTCTAGACTCCCGAACTGCTTCCACAGAAAAGACAATACAAAATCTGGTTCAAGTAATTGTGGTTAGGGCTGAGTTGTCCCTCAGGTCATTTACCAAACACAAGGCCTTGCCTGAAGGAGAAGTCCCCGAAGTCTTTACTTTGTATCTTTCCCTACTGGTTTCATATAGTATTTCTCCCTTGCAGAGAGTGGAATTCTGCTCAGATACCTAAATTAATTTACCTAAATGGATATGCCAAGTACCACTTGAGATGTTGTAGTGTTTCTAAGATATCCACTCAAGTCTGGCAAAAATTACAAGAGCCATGGGAATTCTGCACCCTTTGGAAGGAGCTGCTGAAAAGCCAGGGAGGATATCTCAGGGCATCTCAAATCATTAGACATCTATAGTTAGACATCAGTTGTCCCACGATAACTGAGACATGCTTTTTCAGGTCTTCTTTTTACCACAAAGCTGGTAAACAGCAGTCAAATAACATTTTCAACAGCTGACAGATCACTCGCTGATTTTTGCTTTTCTTGCTTCACACTATCACTCTACTTATGCTAACAGTTTTTGCCTTGTTGAAAGCGCTTTTGCCTTTTACTTGTTCTTTATTTGTGTCCAGATGCATTTAGAACAGAAACTCTTAAGTATCCAGGTATCCATAGTGATTTGCAAGGTGCAATCCGCTTTCACAGTAGGTCTGTAGTGATTTGCCTGTTAATTTTAAGCAGACACAAACAAACACATATTCCTTGTAACTAGCCCGTGAATTAGGAGTTTACAGGACTTCTCAATATGTCAGGGCACAAACAATAATCCTCTTATGCCTCTGGATGAAATAGTTTATGGAATTATCTCTCACAGCTGCTTGTTTCCAGCCTTGCAGCTGAGATGCCATAACTGATCATGTTAATTTCCAGTCCATTTTTGTGCAAAGTGAAATAGATTGGTTTAATCTAACACTGGAGCTGTTTTAAACAGATTTACTTCTTTGTGTTGAAATGGAGGAGGTTTTTCCAGTGAAACAGATGTGACTCAAATCATTATTGTTACATGGAAAGGAGTAAAACCAAGAAAAGAGGAGACACTTGGGTAAACAGTACACTTCAAACTGAGATTTAGTCAAAAAGTAATGAAAGTTTTGCTTAAAAAAAAAACCCTCTGATTTTATATTGTTTGCCACACACTCCATATTGTGTAAAACACATTTTCTGTTTGATTAAATAAATTGTTCATTTTATTAAGCCAAAATTATCTCTGATTTATCCTCCAAAGTGCTCCTAGCCCCATCATTTCTTTTATAACGCTGACATTTGCAAAGTCACAGAATAATTACATCCGTTTTTTTCTCAGAACTGTAAAAAATTGACCATAGGTAGCCTGAACAACTAGTCATCAATTGCCTTGCAAAGATGTAGCAGAGCAAATACATCCTCTGGGAAGAAGCCTATCATTATTGTTCCATATCTCTCTTATTTTTCCTTTCCCTCTGGCTTTCTTGACTCATGTTTCCTATGCTGAGGCTATATATTCTATTGCTTAACTTCCCCATCTAAGTTCAAGGAGCTTAAGGGAACTAATTTCCCTTCTTTCTTTCTTTCTTCCTGGCCTATTTCACAGGCTCAGTGATTTCCCTTTGGAAACTGAAATTCAAATATTTTCTGTGGAGGAAGCACTAAGTGCTGTATATATTCTTCATCATCTTAAAGAATTCCTGTACTTGCATACATTTATATTCACAAAAATGAACATACATAGCAGGGCAGCAGAGATAGCACAACTGTGCACTGAGAATGTCTGGATCCATGTAATGTAACTTCTTCTTTATTGTGAAGTACTATGGATTCCAGTGCAAGCATCTCTCACACACCACAGGTACTCCGCTGTCTGTTTTTCACGCAGTGTAACCACCACCATTAAAATAAACCAGTCCTTACCAGCTCCAAGATGAAAAAATCAAGCAGCTTATACTGAAGGTAAAAGGGGCAGAGGGCATGTCCAGTGCAGAAAATACTTGGATGTGCTTGCAGCTACAGCTGGATGCTTCATGGCCACAGTTAATTAAGTTGGGATGGCTGTTGGATTGCCCTCTGAGGAACATCAACAGTTATAAGAATGTACTACATCCAGTTGCCCAAAGCCTCACAGTCCATGTCCTGCTCTCAGATATATGTGTTTTGCCATCTGGATTAAGAAAATGCAGCATACCTGGGCATCAAACCATCAGCCAGCAGGAAACACCACCTGCTTCACAATTTATGACACATCCTCTCGCCCAAATGAATCGGCAACTGCAAACACAACCAGTTCTCTCATTCATTTTTGCTTTCTCAGAATACTGAAATATGGTTAAGGTGAGTTATTTAATCAGGAACTCCCAGAGCTCTAGGACAGTCATTGCACCTGATGAACTAGTTTTTTTTGAGAATCCACTGTGACTGATAGTGGAGAAAGCTAAACTGACAACAATGTCTTTGTGGATGCAAAGTTATGGGGTTTAGTCTATATATTAGTGGTCTGAAAGTATTTCTGAGAAGCTGAGAATTTTAAAAGAGCATTAGGTCCAACAGGCTGTGATCTGCATAAATATATCATGTGTGTATGTGCTGAGGATCTTGACCACTTCTTTCTCTGACATTTTATTTCTCAATTTCATTTTTATATGAACAAAAGAAATTTTTTATGTTCATTAGAACTACTCAGCAAGGGAACAATAGCAGTAAAAGTGAGTGCTTAAGGTTATCTAATCACTGATTTAATCATAATATGGATCAGCTAGGTGAAAAGGGGTTATTGGAAACACCTTACCTTTCACCTTTGCTTTTTTACTTTTCTGAAGCCTTGAAATAGAAAATAAAGATGTTAGACTGATGTCCTGGTTATGGGACAGGGGTCAATTCCCGACCAGCGGAGAGTCCTTTTCCTGAGTTGTAGTTCCACGTGTAAGATCCCAGAGAAGCAGGACACAGGCACGTGCAAGCTGAAGGACAAGGCTGATCTGGCTTTATTGGTACAACATGGTGGGTTTACAAGGGTAGGGGAAGGGGAGTCTGGGACAGGGGGACACCCGGACCTAAGATTGGCCAGGTAACCCGACCCACAGGGGAGGAGGAGGTGGTCTTAACACAAGGACCCAAGGGATTGGTCAAGGGCAGCAATTTCCCAGGTAGCCAGTCCTGCAGGGGCTGTCAGCATCTCTCCAGAGGGAGAGATGTGTGTCCTTGAATGCAGGGGAAAGGTCACAACACCAGCCCTCAGGTAGAAGATTCAAGGAGGACGTCTTTGGTTTCCTTCCACTGTCTGAATTCTTCTGCAGTCCTGAGCCTATCCCAAACACATTGAAACTTTCAGTCTTTTTTGTTCTATTTGCTGATTTGTTGACTGGGAAATTTGTCTAGTTCCACCTCTGTGAATCCCCATGGGTGTGTTCACAGACAGGATGGGGCCCTCCCTCTTCATGCTCTCCCTCTGTCTCGCTGCTTTAGAGTCTCCTGAGAGACTTGACTTTGAGGGCTTTGACATACAAATAACCAGTAGCAACTGCATTCATTTGTTCATTGCTATACCAGTACCTTATGATATTTAAATAAATTGGTCTCCATTGGCCATCTTTTACAGAAGGAAGGATTTTGTTACAGAAGCTGCAGCCTTGCAGAGCATATCATCAGAATCTAAGAGTTTCCTAGTTCTGTTTGAAGGATAACTTCAACAATTGTATAACAGAAGCACAGATCTATACATGCTATATTTTCTATCTTGATATTGTTTATTTTAATAGTCAACTGGTCACAAAAATAGAATTAGTTCTTAAAATCTCCAGGTGAGTTTAATTCTGGTTCGAGACCAGTGTCCTTTTTTTTTTTTTATTGAGACAGTTTGTTCTAGTGTTTCTTCTTGATTTTGGTAATTCTAATAAAATTGTACATGGATTGTTTAGAGCTAATCCAGCCAAGGTGTATGTGCTGTTAAATAGGATGTGATCATGAAATCCATGTTGGTGTGTTCATTGCACATGGCAAACATGACAGCAGTGCCTTCAAACTTGGTCTCTGTCCAAGACAACTGTGCATGATACTTCTGCACATCCAATGTAGTTGCAGAGTTTAGTTTGGTGCTAACTATAAATACTTCTTTACCTGCATAAGCATGTCTTGTGCAGCACTGCCTAGATATCCACACATATAAAACAAAACCAAAGAACACAAATGGTTGGTTTATATCTTGTTAGCTTCTACTGTTCCCTTTTGTCCCTACTAATCTATTACTAAAATGTCTTAAATTATGTCCTTTTCCTGTTCTTGTACTTTTTTCAGCTTGTTGTCCTCTGTTGGGTATACTTCAAATTCTATTTTAGTTCTCTCACTGCCAACAATTCTACTTCGTAGAAACTGGGAAAGGGCAGCAGAGGATTCATGATGATTGAATTTACTGCCTTAAAAAATATAATTGGAAATTCCCCCAAAATGTGAGAGATTCAGCAACGTTTTTTAGATTTTAACATGAAAGAAGTCATTAGGTTAGGAAATGGGATATCTGATTTTTAATGTACTTGTATCTTGATCTTAATGGTGTTTCTATACTTGGCCTTTGAGAGCAAGAATTTCAAATTTGTCAAGTTGTTTAACATAATTCTGTGGAATTCCGTGTTTGCAAAACTGAGAAAACAAGCGCCTCAGCATCCAGACAAGGCAACTGCAGATTTGAGTCTTGATGTCAATGCGCTTTCTAACACAGCATCTGGTTACTTCTTCTGAGGAAAGAAAGAGAGTGGTCCCATTGTTCCTTTATCCTGCTCAGCTTTTGTAGGAGTTGCAGCCTGATTTCTTTAAGTCATTTCAAGCATTATGGTTAGGTATCCTTGCTAAGGTGGCACAGTCTGGCTGTCTGCAGGAATACAAAGCAGAATGTTATACAAAACCATAAAAAATAGAAGGGTGGTAAATCTTTTCTTGCCCAAGTCGACAACTAACACAACATCCTTGATAAAGGAGGAGTTTGGTTTAGTTTTGTTCCAAATGAAAACGTCTTGTGACAGTGCTGGGCATGTTAGTGATCAGTTACTGTGAATTTCAGAAAAGAGTTCCAAGCAAATTAAATTATTTCTGAAGGGCCTGATGTGGATTAATCTTTGTCTGGGCCTGTGTATCTGTTTTGAAAATCCTTGTGCTGCCACATACTGCTTTTTACAGCATGCCAGGGCTTAAGGAGTCTTCTGGGTTTCAGGCTATGCTTGATGTGGTGACCGCAGCTGTGAGACTGATGTCATCTTCCCACCCTCACACATTCAGAAAGCTTTGGACTTCTAAATCAATTTTTGGTAAACAGTTTTACCTTGGAGATTTGACAGACATGCAAATTAAACTGTGGTCTGAAAAAATGGTTTTTTCTTCATTTAACTTAGAAATAATGTTGATAAGGAAAATTCCCTATTTTGGGAGGATAAATGCAATTGATGAATGTTCAGACTTTTAAATACAACTGCAGTTTTGACCCAGTGGTTAATTTTTCAAGTTAATGACAATTTTGTGCTATTATTCAAAGAAAAAATATAATGTGATTTTTATTGTTGTTTTGTATTTCTACCTTCAGATCCCTTAGCTCTTGAGCTGTCTTGAGCCAAATGTGTTTCATCCTAAAACTTACAGTCTGATTGTCTTTATATCCTGGACATCTTGAAAATCCAGAGCTTGAAGTAGTAAATTTTTACAAAATTCTCCTTTTGCACAACTTTCTACTGTCAGCTTACAGGTAAAGATGTAGGAAATAGATATTGACTACCAATATAAATGTGTTAAATTAGAACATAGAAAAAAAAATCCATCTCCTG
The DNA here is from genome assembly GCA_035584735.1 of Pseudotriccus pelzelni. Lineage (NCBI taxonomy): Eukaryota > Metazoa > Chordata > Aves > Passeriformes > Tyrannidae > Pseudotriccus > Pseudotriccus pelzelni. Next base: position 73,420,427 of record JAWMRA010000001.1, read on the forward strand.
TCACTGGATTTTAGGATGGTGGAACACTAAACTAGGCTTACTACCTACAGGGAGTTGCCTTCATGGCAAGGACAAAATTGAATTATGTCATGCAGTCATAGCTTTTAAAAATTATATGTAGATCTCAGTAGGCTGTTATTTCAGCCACCTTGAGGGATACAGTTAGGAAATACAGTAGAGTTTTGCCATTTATCTGCTGGGATCTGGAAAACCTTTATTAACCAGTTGCGCATTATATTACAATCTGACTTCTTTCTCTCACCTGTACTTTCATCCTGTCTTAACAAGTACATTCTTTGCAGCTGGTCATATTAGAGTGAATAGTAACAATGTTGATAATTATCTTGCTTTTCAATTAATTCAGTATTTATGTGCTTATGAAAACTTTCCATTCATGTAGTCATATATATATATATATAGTCACGTAAGACAAGAGAATATGCTGTTTGTGGAAAAAATCACAAACGAAACCCCTCTGTTGAGTACCAGATGTCACCTCGATGGCCAGAATTTATGAATCATTTCATTCTAAAACCTAGTGATGCAAAATGGGAAAAATTAAATAACAGATAAATGGGAAAAATTAAATAACAGATAAATGATAATTACAAATCAATAAGCTGCTAGACGCTTTGAGAACTGAGTTTAAAACTTGTCTAGTGATTTTTTTATTATTATTATTTATCAATTGTCATTGATAAATAGTCAAGAACTCAGATAAAAAATCCCAAATCATATGCAAGATTTCTACTAGAAAAGCTCAGACATCTGTGCTATCCAAGTTGAAGTCATCTTGAATTTACCTAATATTAACCAATTTGATCTACTTTGCCAGGGTCACAGAGAGCAAGTTTAACAAAAAATGAGAGAAGGATAAAGAAAAAACTCTCGTCAACATCACTTGGATGCAAAGTTGAGATATGAGTAGCTCTCTTGCATCTCACTGAAATTACCATTTCTCTAGAGATTTATAGCATGTTTTTCTTGGTTTTCCAATAAAGAATAGTGCATAGGTATTGATAAACCCCAGACCAGAGAGGCTCTAAGGTCTGTCTTCCATATAACCATTTAGTAAGTCCATCTTGCCTGGAGAAAATGGAGCAAACTGAGGTTTAAATCCCTTTTCTGGAGCAGGAAGAACTAAAACCTAATTCTCTCACCTTAAATCAGAATTACGCTCTTGGATAACAGGGACTTTCTCTTTGCCAAAAAGAAAAATAATAAGTCTGACTGGCTTGTCTCCCTCAAAATTTTTTCTGTTATATAGTTTATTAGGAAAGCTCCTGACAAACTTCACCTAACTTTCCAGCTAAAGTTGAACTGTAAAATTCTTCAAGGGGTGAATTATATTCCTGAGATGGAGGAATGTGGATTCATTTGTGCACATCAAATCAAAGTCTTGTTAACTGAGGATGAAAGACCATCGCCTTCAGTACTTTAAGGTCCTCGATAAGGATCTGGACATGGCAGACCTGAAGCAATAACACAAGGGCTGAGAATGGATTTGTTTATAAAGGAAACAGGGGGCTACTGGACTTGAAGCTGCTGCCCAGAAAACCCCTGCTCTGGTGGTTGTTTGAGGGATATGCCAATAATATGCTGGGTTTCTACTTGTTAAGCCAAATAAGTCAGCCTGGTAATCAGCTGAGCTTTTAAATGGAGCGATGCAGGAATCTCAGAGGCAGAGCTGAAATATTAGGAAGGTGAAATAAGAACTTTCCCTGTAAATGATAGAAACCCTCCAGCACCTTAGTACAGCACTAAAACTGTTCTGCCTGCTCTAAATAGTATGAAAAATAATACACAAAGCCTGCACTTTGACTGGTCCAATGGACTCTCAGCTTGTGTGGCCTCCCAAGCCCCAGCCTCATGGCACCCTCCTTAGATGGGTGTTTGGGATCAGAATTAAAAGTCCCAATGGACCCACCCAGAGTAGGATTTTGGGCAGAGGTATTTGGGACCAGTGTGGACAAACGCTTGAAAACAAACATATGGTTTCCTCTTGGATACCCAGAGAAAATTGAGGCTGTGCTTTATGAATGGAGTAGTTTACACCTGCAACAGAATCTGCAAATGTAAGCCCAAAGCTGTTTGCAGCAGCTACTGTTCTGGAACAAATAAGATTAGATGTGACTGACCCAGACTAGGTTTGGAGCAGAACTAGCTAATGAGGTACACAAAGTTTCCAGGTCTTCATTGCAGCACCTCAGGTATTCTGCATCTTTATATACACCATGTCTTCCAAGATCTGTTCCTTTCTGAACATTTCTGTTGCAGGTGTGAACTACCTCATCCATTCACCCATGCCAAAAGACCTTAAATGTCTGCATTTTAAACTAATTTCCTCTCCAGTACAGACACAATCTGTGTACTCACTCAGCAGCCTGAAAATGCTCTCCTGCTATACCAGGTGCCAAAAACTTTAATCTACTCTTGCCTTGCTGCCCAGACCTCTGCCCTCCGTAACAAGGCGTGTGTATGTATGTGCTGTCACTCCTTAAAATGTATTGCAGAGAATGAAATATAGAAAATACATCTGTGTCTCCCCTTATTTTCTGTGCCTCTGGTGGGCCACTCCATCACAGGTAAGTAGTCATCACATCTCGCATCACCCCATGGAAAGAGCTGAAGGGCCCAAATGCAAGAAACCAAAATGCGCAAGATGGTCCAACAGTTCAGAAGGGTAGTTTGTCAGTGCAGACATGAAAATCCTGAAATATTAATAAAATTAACTTTTTAAATTTGATGAAGCCAAACACAATTCTTCAGGAAAAGCAATCAAAAATTGCTTTAGTTTCCTGGATACGAAGAAACAGTTGTTTTGTTGGTGACCTGTGTATGAGATGCTCCCTAAGGAAAAGGGCAATTGGCAGAATGAGACATCAGTCACAGGAGCTGAAAGAGGAAGATTCATATTAAAGCTATGAAATGAAGCAGAGGGAACTGAAGCCAGATGTGAAATTTTGCAGTATAAATAATTTTAAAATATATAAATAAATAAATAGAAGTGCATGTAAAGTTACTTGATTGTGTAACTAAAAAGCAGGTGTTTCCAAGTGTCCCTCTTTCAAAAGCCTTCCCGCTTGCTATCTGTGATAACTGATCACACAGGTGGAGAGAATCTCACAGACACGACAAAGTACTCAACAGCACTTGCACAAATATGTTCCTCTAGAGAGGACCAAGGACGAATGTAAGTAAATAACAATTCTTGGCACAGAAGCAGAGCGTGAAGTTGCACAGATGGCTACTTTTGAGCCCACAGGCACACAGAAATAATATCAAAGTTCTTCAGTTTGTTTCATGCAGTAGTAGATTAGAAAACATTATTCAAACTGAATTTGGGGTAAGTGCAGACACAATATGAATCAGGTATAAAATTACATTTTGGTAAGTTTATATTAATTTAGAAACATGTTGCTCTTGGTAGACGTAGGAGAATTATTGAATCCACAAGGCATTGTAGCCTAAGCAGACACATAGGTTTGAAAATTATTATCTAGTGGAGCCAACTGGTAGCACCAAGATGCAGAGCAGGCTGCTGCTGTCAGTTGTCAGAGTGAGAGCACAGGAGCTCTGTGGTGAAAAACAGCTTTAGAAAAGTGAGCTAGAGGTGGGGCATGAGAGGCAATACCTGTTTCCTCATAGCAGAGATTACTTTTTAACTTCATTTATAGGGTGCTAGTGCAGAGTAGTTGTTTCAGTTACTGGTCACTATTAAATGCAAACACCAGTTTGGGAAGTGGATTGGTAGTGAGTGTTTTTTGGTTTCTCTTTTAAATAATCCCTTGCTTCATTGGGTACTTGTTTTTCTACTTAGCTGACTGCAACTGCGTTTTATGGTTTCTGAAACCTTTGTCACTTCTGGCTTTGTCTGATCCCTTTAGGCTGCCTCCCACCATGCCAGTGGTGCCAGAGGTAAAGTTTGTGTTGGCTGGTGGACAAGATGTGGAGTACTGTTGGACCATTGTTCTGGGTATTAGGCTTTGGGACAGAGGAGCACAGGTTATATTGTCTTAGCCTGTCAGCTACACCAGAACATAGTGTTCCCGTGGCGGTGTGGTTTGAACTCTGCATGTGAGAAATGCCCAACTCGTACAGGTGTAATGCAGCACCTGTGCTGCCAGCACTGCTGTGCACACTGCAGGTTCTCCACGGCCCTGAGAGCTCTTCTCTGTCTGGCTCCCCTGCTTGGGGCACACTGCAGAGACACCCTGGTCTGGTCTGTCCTGCTGCCAAAATCCCTTCAGCACCAAAACCGTACCCAAACCCCGTAGAAAAGAAATTCATTCCAGAATAGTTGTTTTCTCTGCAAATCTTCACTTTCCCCCGTACCTAAAATGAATACTTTTCTACTCAAAATGAAGTTTGATTTTGCCTTCTGTCTTGCTGCCTGAAGACACTTTTCTCTACCCCCTCCCCACTATGTACCTCTTTCTCATACATGGTACAGCTGCCTTTTCTTTTACTCCTGAGAGGATCAAGAGCCCAATCCAATCTTAAAAAGCATTTGCAATGATTTTCTCTCTCCACAGACCACTATCACGTTTGTTCCTTCCTCCTCACTATGACTTCCCCCACCCTGCCCCACTCTACAAGGCCAAAGTGCTTCCTGTTCACCTTTCTTTCCATTCCTATCCCAGCCCTATGTTTGGACTCTGCAGAACCATGTTTTCACCTGCAAGTGCATCACAGTCAGCTTTATCTTCAATCACCATCTTCTTAAATATCTTCTGCCAGTTTTCAATCTCTTACAGATCCCACAGAAACAGTATCAGACAAAGCTGTTCAGCTGCAGCTCGCTCTCTCTTCCTCTCTACCCAGCTGCCGTCATTGGAGGCTTCTCAGTCTTGGTTTCACTGTGTAGTAAAGAAAGTCTATCCTGGCTTTAATAAATATTGGACAAAGTGCAGTAGAGGAGTCATGTTGGATGTTAACGAACATTTGATGTCTTGTGGAAAACCCTGCCTTTCAATAAATATTCTTTGAATTTCCATCAGCTTTTAATTTCCCTGCTTGAGAAGGAAGGAAATAAATGCAAAAGTTAAAAAAAAAAATGCTTGAAAAATACCAGGGAACACAGAGCTATGCCTGACAGGCTCTTCTGGACTGTTTTGTTTTGCTTCAGTCAGTTTATTTAAACAGGTTTCCTATTTAAGAAACACAAAGGCCCTGAGATATGTTTTCTGGATCCTTCTCCTGGATCTGCAGTCTCAGTGAAGTAAGAGCTTTGATATTAGGGAAACTTTCTTCATGATAAAAAGGCACAGTGAGAACCTGTCTTATAGCTTTAGTCACTGCTGATTTTCCTATAACTCTCATGAGCACTGACCACATCTGGACAGCAAATGAAAAGCTCTTTGTCTTCAAGATGCAGCAGACTCCTTATCCTAAAATAACCTCTGTCCTTAACCCATCAGATGGTCAGAGCTACTTTAAGTCAGTCATAGCACCTTGGGAAGCTAGAAGGGACATGCTGGGTTTTCCAAAGAAGCAAGAGCTGTGCCCTTTCTGATATGATGAATTAATTTCAATGCCATAACTGTAGTGATTTTTTTACTACTTGCATATGGACAGTGGCAGGAACATCTTTTGGGATGCCAACAGAAAAATCAACTCCAAAAGTGTCTTGGATGACACTACTATCGTTACGTTCCTTTACAATAGTAGCAAGCCAGTCACAGCAACACTGCCAGATGTCCCCATGGGACTGTGAAGCAGTTTTAGAGCAAGGAGCAGCTCTGGTTGCTCCCCATCTACCTGCAGGTTAGCTATGAAATCCTGAAGATCTCAAGTGATAGAAAACCCATAGTAGGTTTGTAGGGGTCAATGCAGAGTTCCCAGCTGGCTGGGCAGTTTTCTCTTGGTATTGTCATCTGTTTAGTGGTTTCACCTTTGTGGTCGTTCTTCACTTGGTCATAAGTGAGGCCTCTTAGCAGTTGCTAAATATTCTCAGAGCAAGGCCCTGAGCCAATGTCCATTTAATAGGAATAATAAAAATATTGATAGCAAGCAAAGAGCATGAGCAGCCCTTCATCATCCCTATGGATTTAGGTTCAGTATATGTGACTTTCCTTCTTCATGCCTGTTTTTTTAACACTGATATTTGTATGACATTCACGGGAGCTATGCAGTGATTTGTCCATTGTTTTAAATCAAACTTGGTATATAAATTGCATTTCTTCATTCTATCAGGAAATATTTTTTTTTAAATTTTAATAACTGTCAAAATAGCAGGACATCAGTTAATTGGTGTTTACCCCATAGGGAATGATTCCTGTTTGATGTCTACTACCAGCTGATGCTAATGAATATGTTTTGTTCCCATCTCTCCATACAGTGGGACAACTGACATCTCACTATCTCAAAGTTAGTGCTTTTTGGACACAACTGGGAGTGGAAGCCAAGAAAACTCTGCATGACATAGTTATCTGTGGAGATGCAGACAAATAGCTCCTAGCAGGGATGATTTGCCATTAGGCAAGCAAAGCAGGAGCTTTTCAACTTATGAACGTTTCCTTTGCATTTTTTTTCCTTTGGGAGGTGCCCAAAGCAGCCTAACAAGCATTGCAGAAGGAAAAAATTAAAAAGTAATGCTAGAAATGGGTCTTTTTATACACCACTTAGAAAATCTGGCATGTTAAAGGCATACATTACTATGCTGGATGTAAACTATGAGAGAAGAGCCAGGGTTGGATTGTGAATAAAAAGCTGAAGCTGTTTAACTGAAAATCAATAATTCATATAGAAAAATGAACAGGAAAACTGATCAGAGGGCAAGCAAACTGCTGACCTACATGCACACCTGAGTGAAGTGTGATTTGGTTGATCCATTTGAAGTGAAAGGGCAAGACATTTTATTTAAAACAAAACAAAAACCCAAAAAAACCAATCAAACAAAACACAACCAAACAAAAAAACAACAAAAAACCCCAAAAAATCTCAACTTTCATTTCATACTCTACCATTCTGTCTCTGATGCTGTAATAAAAAGACTACAGTCTCTGGTCTCACATAATCCTTACTCAAAACCAAAACCATTAAGTTTTATCTTTCTTCACTTTCCTTTTGAGAATTGGCATCTTTTGCCACCAGAAACTTTCAGTTTAGCTCAATATCCACTCAATTTGACTGAGCAAAAAAAAAAAAAGAGGCATGTTTACCAAAGTCCTGAGAAACAGAAGAATTGTAGTCCTTGAATCTAAAACGATTTTATGTTTGTGTGTTTTGATGTGTATAAAAAAGCTATGGAAAATGGGTATCTGAAAAACTAAAGATGAGTAACTGTTCAAATCCTCTTAGCACCTAACTGAATACTTCCAAGATTACTGCTTCATGAGGAAAAGAATACTTTATAAATTGCATTCACTACAGCAATTGTTGCAAGATGGTTTGACTGCAGTCAGTAAATGCATCCCACATTCTGGCCTGCACATAGTGTGGGTCTGTCTGACCATAGATTAGCTTTGAGTCAGAAACACTGTCAAGGTTATACCATGTGCTAACATGGCTGTTCCTCCAGATTTTCCTGGCACCCTCTATCCATGAGGTCCCACAAAAGGCAGCTGTCTCCAGATCTGCCTCCTGCCCTATGGCTGTGCATATGCTCTGAGCAAGTGCCTGCTTTTAAGGGAAATCCTGCTAAATGCTGTTAGAAAAGGTGGGAGGGGGTTATTTGCTATGCTTTGGCTGCAATATTTCTGTATTGTATTATTTCAGTATTGACTGGTCCTAGAATCATCTATTCCAAGCCAGGAAAGTGTCCTGATGAGCCATGATGTGTGCAGGGGGGTTACACCATCCCTTGTCTCAGAGGCAGGAGGCTCAGGAGGGGATGGAGGAGCAGGCAGGACACTGGACAGCCTCACTGCCTTGCCAAGAAGAGTTTGGCAGCATCAGAAAACAGGCCATGGATCATGTAAGAAGGTGCAAACCTTTAGTGACTCTAGTTACAAGTCCACATGCGACTTTTCTTCAAGAGCTTTGGTATTTTGCCTTGGCAACAGTGAAATATCTTTACTTTGACCCATCACCAGGTCTTGTATTTAGCAGTATTTTAAGGCATTAGTCTTAAAGCATGCCCTAAAAAATAGAGGTTGTAAGTAATAGTGACAGAAGCAGCAAAGGAGGATTTGGATGCTATTTAATGCTACATTTTTGTTTTCTGAACTAGTGCACATGTCCTGCCCGAGCGTGCCAGGAGCTGCTGTTCAAAAGGGATGACGTGTGAGCTCAGACTTAGGGTTGGAAGAAGCAATTGCAGAACTGTTGTGTTGTGGGCAGGACATACTGCTTGGAGCAGTGTGTTTCAGGAGTCTGTCAGCCAGGGATCATAGGGGGAAATGAAGATGAGAGTGCTTTCTGGGAAAGTAAATATACGAAGGAAAATAACCCTGTCAGAGAGGAAAAAGTCATCTAGCAATTGGTGGGGGGGAAGCAACCTAGAGACTGGGAAGCATACAGGAGAAAAAACAGACGGTGTCATGCAGCTGAAAGAGATAAGAGAAAGACAAAGGGAGGGAAAAAAAGTGGGAGTTGGGAGAAAGGGAAAGAAGATAAAGGTTTCAGAGATTTATGGGCATTGTACACCTGAAATTTATTGGTTTGCCATTTGTCTGCTACATCTGGGAAACAGTTTGCTTTGAGAGGCTTCTCACTGTAGGAGTAAACTTTCAGGATAGGATTTTCCCCCACATCCCCTGTAAACTACTGTCGAAATAAGGAGATTTCATGCTCTCATTTTATTTTGATATGTTTATTCCACCCATATTTGTTGGTGAAGATACATTTTCACTGACATCAGCATCTTAATTAAAGGTGCTAGGAGGATGCCTTTAGCAATGTAAGGGCAACATTTGGACCCAGGCATGACTTCTGCAATGCACGGATCAGGGAAAATGGCATTAAGATGCAGAAAGACTGAAATTTCCTGTGGTAGGAGACCAGGGTAGAAGAAGACAAAATGAATGGATTGCAATATTGCTTTTTAAAATCTTAATTCCCACTTCTTGCTGGACTTTGGCCCAAAGGTTATGGCTTTGGGAGCTTGATCAGAAGAGTTATTGTGTTGGTTTAAAAAGAAAATAGGTACATAGGAGACAATGGAGGGGAAAAGTGACTCACACACAGACAGGCTTTGGACAAAAGGAAACATGTCTGCTCTGACACATTTCATCCCTTCCCTCATCATCTCCCAACCACCACTCCATCAGGATCTTCTCCTGCCTCCCTCATTTCATCACCTCCAAATTGTGCTCCCTGATAGTTACGAGTGGGGAATCAATCAGAAACTCTGCTCCTTTCAGCCACAGGTACTGGAGGCCACGGGGGGCTGAGATCTGATTAAGGCATTGTTGAAAATAGCTATTGCCTTTCATCTGAAACCACTATCCTTGGGTTAAATCAGTGGGAGCAGGTGAACGATGCATGTCCTGTTACGTCACTCTAAAGGTGCCAAAGAAACTACATCTAGAAAAAGGAATTTGCTTTTAAAAGTGCACACAGAGCTGTGAAGGGGGTTGTCTTGCTATACAGCACATAGCCAGTAATAGTCCCATCCAGTATATTATTGAAATGTGAGGGGTTTTTTACTTAAACAACAATTTTTAAACTATGACTTATAATAGATCCAATTATTTGGATCTTTCAGATGGTATAAGATACTTCAAAATATGTTTTCTGCTGTTACTGTTCCACATAAATCCCAAAGCAGCCAAGTTTGTCCCTTCAGTTTCAACACAGGACAGGTTTGTAGAGGGCTCAACTTGCATCCTTAAGTGAAGTAAAATTTTCACTTCATTGTTATGAATTAAATCCCATAATTTAATTTGTTGGGTACTTGCAAAAGGTCAGATCAATGTCAGTTGTCTCACCGCTGTTCCAGGAACAGTTCTACTTTATTAATGTGGCAGGCAAAACATTGTTTCAATGGATTGTGCATAAATAGTGTTGAGAATTTTTTTTTTAATTTCCTGTCTGTGGGCAAGCTGAATGCAAAAAAATAATAGCTGAAGTTGTGTGCTAAGTTGTAAGGGTAAACCATTTCAAGCAATAACTCAGTGCAGAACATGGATCTGGATGACTGGAACTCACGGTATATTTCTAATTTAAAATCATTCTGTAAAGAGCACAGATTTTCCTGATTAAAAACCTTGAGAGTGACTATATTTAATATCCACATCTACATTCCACACTGTGCTCAAATCTAATCTCTGTCTAATAACAAGGTTTTTTAATGATACTGATTCAGCTAGAAGATAGAAACATCTCCAACAGGATATTTTCACAAAACAAAGTAAGTGATATAACTTCTCCGTCTGTGTTCCACGGGGCAAAGGAGATGACCCGAACACCCACACTCACCTGTGTGCTGCATAGGAAAGAAACTGCATTCCTTGTTCAATAAGGCACCAATAATAACAGCATTCAAAGTTGGGGTTTTTTCTATGTTGAGTCTGTTTACAAGTATGTGTAGCTGCAGAAAATAATTGCTTTAAAGTTTAGAAAAACTGTTTTCTGACAAAGTCTTTCAGCCTTTGCTCATTGTATCTGCTCTTTCTTCCATTCTGTGCCTAATGGCTTCTATATCCACGTGGACAGTGCTGCCTCTGGAGTGACTGTGAATGTATTTGTGAAATGTGTGAAGGTTGCAGGCACCGACCTGCATCTGCAGTCCTGCATCTTTTGTAAAACACCTGCTTGCTTTATCCCAAGCATTTATTCCTGTGCTACCCAGTGTGACAATTTCCACATGAGACTTTGGGGCTCATCTAAGACCCTGCCACTTGCACATGTGGGTGCTTACAGCTGCACAGAAGAAAGACACTTCTTTGTGCTTGTTCTGCAGTGTTTATTTAAATGAAAAATACGTTAAATTATGTTAATTCATGTTATTGCCTGAGTGAAGAATGCATTCTGTCAACAAAGTCACCAATATTTATTTTAACTTTATTTTAATTTTATTTATTAAAAAAGGAAATTATTTTACATAAAAGCATTATTTTCACACGGACAAGCCCATTCTCCCCCACCCCAGAATTCCTGTAAGTGAGTGTGACAACAAAATTATCTCAATATGTATTAGCTCAGCTAAAATAATGTGAAAATATGCCACAAATAGAAAGATTTTTGATTACGATGCATAGCTAGTGAAGTGAAGACTGCAATACAAGTATTCATGTTTGAGGAATCTATTAGCATCTTTTTAAAGAGATACTCAGAACTGCAGCCGAAAAATGAGCAAAGTTGTTGATGTAAAGGACACCGATTTTTACAATAAAATTTATGGCAAACAGAGCATCTTCTAAGGCTTTTTATAAAGTCCTTTATCTTCACAGCCCTCTTCCTCCTTTGTACTTTTGAAGGGAAAGTGATCTAACACTCAGACAGTGATAGCATCCATTTCCCTTAAAATTCTCGCTGTGTTTGCTGTCAGCTGAAGTGTTTCATTAGTTCCGAACTGGATCATGTTCAGCTGATGCCACAGTCACTCTCAACCAGCAGACAATAGGTCGCTTGTTGCCTCCTCTGACACAGCTCAGGGCGGTGCAGATGCAGTCATGTGTGTGTAAGAACATTTGGAGAGTGAAGCCCTTGTCGTCTTCCCCTCCTCTTCCTCAGCAGCCTCTCCCCGTATGGCAGGGGGCCTTTGCTTTGCACAGCAGGTGAAAGTGGCTAGAAAGCCCATGCGGAAACGCTTGTTCATGAAGCAGTATATGATGGGGTTCACACAAGCAGAAGTGTAGGACAACAGGTGTATGAAGGAGATGGGAGCCCCTGAGAGGCGCTGGTCTGCTGAAGCGGTGTCGAACGCACGCCAGGCGTTGACACTGAAGATGGGAGTCCAGCAAATGAAAAACAAAACCACTATCACCATCAACATACGGATCACGAGTTTCTTGGCCATTAAGTTGGCAGAAGAGCTGTTGCTTCTCACTCTCTCTATTTTGTTGTGGCTCATAACAGAGAGCTGTTGCAATGGCATTTTCCTTTTTCTTTTGCTTTTGTTGAGGTAGCATCCATCTCCATCCTCGTATTTGGCGCTGCAGGTACTTATTTTTCTTTCTGTACATAGAAATTAGTGTTTAAATGGTTGGCAAAATATCTCTGAACGGTGATTCAAAATAAAAAATGAAGAATGCAGTCTAAGTCTAAATAAATATCATAATTCATAGCTAGACAACAAAAGAAAGCACTGGCATATTCTCAGTCATGTTATCAGCTGCTCTGCATCCATTGCCTCCCAATATTCTCACACGTTATCTCTATACAAACTGATGCAAAAGGTGTAAGAACACTGTTGAAGTCCAGTGTTGATGGAAGATGGTTTTCAAGATGATATGATTCCATTTTAATTTGACAATTGTGGAGTTTATTGACAGAGATGGTCCTCATCCATAGCCAGAAAAAAAAAGTCTTCATATTTCTATAACAAATTAAAAATTTCATGTACCCTCCCCCCGAGTCTTTGCAAACAAGCCACAAGAGAGGTTTATTTGCTAGTGAGTAACAGAATAACTTCAATCAACAAATGCAGCTGGCAACTTCATGGCATAACTGACCATAATGATCATTTTTGCAAATAGAAAGTTTTCCTTCTACTAGCCTCGAGATGACTGCTCGTATTTTCAACTGGAACTTAAAAAAACACCCCAAAACTAAGTGTATTGTTACCTCGTGAAGATTTTCTCTGGCTGGCATCAAATTTTATTCCTCTGTAGAGTTCCAAAGAAATTAGGCCATACGCAACCATCATTATAATCCCAGGAATAAGAAAGAGTGTGAGAAGCAGGAAAGTGTACCTAAAGAATAAAAAGACAAACTGAGACCGGGGAACAGCATAAACCCAGAAAAGCTCCTTTTTATCCAGCTAAGAACTGGGGGAGGCCAGTTAGTGTTCAGTCACCGTGCAAGGACATCATGTCTAAGTACTATTGCTGCTTGACAATGCTGCTGTTTGCCTACCCTGCCTGGATGTGTAGGACTCAGAACACTGTCTCTCCCTTCTTCTCTCTGACCCTGTTCTCCATAAGTGACCAAAAGGATTCAGTTCTCAAGTAAGACATTTGCAACCTCTGATTCTACTTCTCTGCTTCAGAGGAGCTTCAAACAAATTAACAGGCAAGGCAGCCCACAGAGGGGTGCTTGTACGTGTCTGCATTTCTCAAAGATTAATCAAGGATTTCTCTGAAAATGTTAAAGTTTATGTACAAATGAGTGAAAGCACTATTCCTAACTAATGTGACAGATGTTTTCTTTACTGTGACTGTCGGGGCTTAGCAGACCACAGTGTGAGAATCTTTGCCATGTTGGGTATCTTTCCTGTGACAAGGGAGGAGTCTTGCAAGTGTCAAAACATAAGCAGCTTAAAAATATGGGTTTGGGTTTTTTTACTTCCTGAATAAGCATGATAGAGTCTAAAGGTTTGCTGAAGGTTAATACTTGATTTTCCATAGGTTTAATGCTACCATGAAGTCCTGTTTTCCACCAGATAATTATGCATTTGCTAACAGCCAGTTATGTCTTACCAAGATTGCTGAATGACATCACTGGGCCAAATGAGCCGACACATATTTGCTGTGGTGTTGTTGTACTTGGTAAAAGGTATCAGTTTGCTGTAGATTGGGTATGGGCACATGATAGCGAAGGAGACACACCAGGTAGCAGCAATCACTCTCAAGGCATGAGATTTTGTCTGCCAGACCCTGGACTGCAGCGGTTTGCAAATGGCACTGTATCTCTCCAGAGATATGGCTACCAGGTTGAATGTAGATACACTTACAGAGACACCTATATGTATAAAAGAAAGAAAAAGGTTATTCTCTTGTTTTAAATGTTCGTGTTATTTTCAAATGGTCTTGATAACTTTCTGTATGCACACGGAAATTTAAAAATATAGCAAACTACTTATAAGCTAAAATGTTTATAAATACCACATGGTTGAAGTCAGTGAAGACAAAGGGGCAAAGGGTCTGGGTCTCCATACTGATATTCTTGCTCTCCCTTTCTTTAACTCCAAAAGTGCAAGTGAAAAGATACACTCCACCAAACCATAAAATTCTAGTAACAGGAGAAAGAGACACTTTTTGTCCTAATTATTTTCTTTGCTGCTGTGGTTTATTCACTCCACTAATTGCACTGAAATTCAAACAAGCATTTGAAATCAATGTCATTATGTGGTTAATTACTCTTTTAATACAGACGTTCACAGTCCCTTTTCTATTGTTTTAAGTTTTTGAGTGTTCTGCTTGACTGGTGATCTGATTTTCTCATTCAAGAGAATTAAATATGTTACAGCTTTTTTAATTAGATGCTAATGGACTTACAAAGAAGGAGAAATGAAGTTACACAGAAGCAGAGACTTTGTCCTTTGAGTGTCCTTAATTTTTCCTGTTCATATATTATAAAATATAATGCAATGGTCTGTGTCATTGAGGTGCCCAAGTTCACCACTGCAAGATTATAAATATTTCTTAACTTTGTCACAGATCTTTCCTTCAGTGAATGAGCTTTCATTTAAGTCTTTGTGAATGTTCTAATGTGGGTCAAACTATAAAACACCAATATCTTTACAGTTTGCTTTACACAAATCATCTGTAATTTAAAATATGTCTTTATACATCTTAAAATGAAAAATTGAACATAGTTGATGAAATGGTTGTCAGCGTCTGTTTGTCAGTTGAAGCCACGGTTACCTGAACCACTAATGGGAAATATCCTCATTCCAACTCTTAAAATAAAACAGCTTCATAGTGAGAAAGTTCACGTTTGATTCATTTCACTGGATTTTTTTTTAATAAAGTAATTTACACAGTGAATAAGAGAAAGATGACAACACTTCAGTAATGTTTTATGGTATTTATGGCAGCAATTCATTATAATTGTTTAAACATGGCCTTTAGTTTTATTGGTTTTATCTACAAAAAGATGTTGATTTCCCATTCGCACACTCTAGGTGTGTACTTTCACATTACATCAAAGTTCTCAAGGGCACAGGTTGAAGGAGGACCTGAGGTTTCTGTAATTAACTGAGGGTCTCCCAAAAGTGGCAAAAGCTTTGCATGATGTTCTTTTTTTTTTTTTTTTTTTTTTAGTTGTTTTTTTGTGAGACAGCATGTATCTTTTCTCAGAAACTTGTTACTTGGTAGTCTCAAAAAGAAAGACTTGAATGCTCATTTTGGGATAATGTCTGGTTAGTTAGTTTGTCAATAGAGATAGCTTTTAATAATTAAAGCACTTAATTACTGATTTTGTGGAAAAATAATTGAGAACATCTGCTTTTGTGAAGATATCAAAACTGCTGATGTGTTTCTGCTATGGCAGATCGGTATGCAAAGGCTCCTTGTTCTGCCAGCTGTTTGGTCAACAACAGAGCCTGCAACTGCATTCATAAAAAGGAAATTCTCTGTTAATTCTAACCTATCTCTGGGTTGAAAGATACAAAATGAAACACTGTAGTTTTAAGAACAATGATCAAACCATGTGAGTAGTTCTTTGTAAGTGAAGCTCCAAATACCATCAAAAACTGCCTTTGGAGAAACAGACCATTCACAAGGAGGAATACTACTACTTTGCGGGGAGATTTTTAGAGAACATACTTCACTCTTCCTGGCCCTAAAGCATAGACAATTGCACTTCAGTACAGTGAAATAAAATGATAGTGAAAGATAAGATAAAATGAAATCAAAACTCTAGCCAATTTTTTCAATTCCAGACCATTCTTAAGCCCAATGGAGATATTATTCCTACAGTAACTGAGTCACCTCAATTGCCAAGGACTAAGAGAGTACCAGAGATATGTGACATCCCTTTAGGTTAGCCAGAGTATCTGCTACTTCCACCAGAGAGTGACCAGTGAAAAGGGTTGGTCACTTAATGTTTTACAGCCTTTTAATATAATTTCTTAATTACAATATTAAATAAAATTGGTGATTATTCTTGTTGTGAGTAGAGCATTAACAGTCTGGGAGTGAAAAAGAGACAAGCCTACCTAGGCTCCTAAATAAGAGACCTAAACTGGACAGATTTAAGTAGTGGTAACCAGTAGGCAGGAACAAATTCAGAAATGAGCTAGAATATCTTCATAACAATATGTGCACTTCAGAGAACACAAATAAACTATTCATAAACACCCTACTGCATGTTTCCAGTAACTTTAAAATATACAGAAATTTAAAATTGTATTTTTAAAATGTCAGAAGCTGGCATAAGACTGTTGAAAAATAGCAAGCCCTTTTGAATGGTTATGTCAATGAATCAAACTATTCATATATCAAAAGGCCTTCCAGTCTTACAGGTGCATCATGATATTTTCACATGCCATTGGCAGCCAATATCAACTCTATTCAGTCCTAATACCCATACACACAGTGGATGGAGCAAGGCAAATAGGAGCTTTGAGTTTGGCTGTTGTAATATCCCACCTCTGTTTAGTTGTCGATCAAACACATGAAGTTGCATTGGCCCTTGTAGGAATGAGGAAGATCATATCTTATGCAAGCTAGACTGGGTGATTTTTGTGCTTGGAATATTAAGGGAAGAAGACCAGCCTGACTGAACAGAAAACTTTGCCTGGAACTCAGGGAAAAAAGGCTGGTGTGTCACCTTTTGGAGACCATGGGCAGGATACTCAGGAGTACTACAAGGATGTTATGAACCATATACAGTGAGAAAATCGGAAGGGACGAAGCCCAGCTAGAACTCAGTTTGGTTCCTACAGTAAAAGGCAACACAAAATGTTTCTTTAAATATGTTAACAACAAAAGGAGGCTTAAGGAGAATCTCCATTCTTTATTGTATGCAGGAGAATGACAATGACAAAGGATGAGGAAAAAGACGAAGTAGTTAATACCTTCTTTGCCTCAGTCTTGAATAACAAGACCTGTTGTACTCTGGATATCCAGCCCTCTGAGCTGGGAGACAGGAATGGAAAGAAGAATGAAACACCCACAGTCCAAGCACAAATGGTCAGTGACCTGCTATACCACTTAGACACACACAAATCTCCATGACCAACTGGGATCCACCCAGGGTACTGAAGGAACTGAGAAAACAGCTTACTATTTTCCATCATTTACCAGTCATCCTGGTTAATTGGAGAGGTCCCAGTTGACTGGAAGTTAGCAAATGTGATGCCCACCTACAAGAAGAATCAGAAGAAAGATCTGGGAAACTATAGACCTATCAGTCTGACCTTGGTGCCAGGGAAGGTCATGGAGCAGATCATCTTGAGTGCCATCATGTGACACGTGCAGAACAAAACGCTGATACTGTTTCCCACAGCATTCTCCTGGAGAAACTGGCTGTTTATGGCTCAGATTGGTGACCAGTTTGCTGGTTAAAAAATGGCTGAATGGCCAAGCCTAAAGAATGGTTGAGAATTAAGTTAAATCTAGCTGGGGGCCAACCACTTAAGCGTTTCCTAGGGCTGAGTGCTGGAGCCAGTTCTGTTTAATGTCTTTATCGGTAATGTGAACAAGGATCGAGTGCACCCCTATTTAGTTTGCAGATGACACTAAAGTGAGTGGAAGTGTTGATCAGCTGGAGGAAAGGAAGACTCTGCAGAGGGTTCTGGACAGGCTGGGCCGATGGGCTGAGGTCAGTTATATGAGGTTCAATAAGGTGGAGTTCTGGGTCCCACACCTCAGTCACAACAACCAGTGCTACAGGCACAGTGCTACAGCAAGAGTGGCTGGAAAGCTACCCAGCATAAAAGAACCTGGAGTGCTGATCAACAGAGGCTGAACATGAGCCAGCAGTGTGCCCAGATGGCCAAGAAGGCCAATGGCATCCTGGCCTGGATCAGGAACAGTGTCTTCCTATACTCGAGCACCGGTGAGGCTGCACCTCAGAGCTGCTAATGCTGCTAATGAGGAGCTGCTGAGGGAGCCAGGCTTGTTTAGCCTGGAGAAAAGGAGGCCTTGGGGGGGGTCCTTATCTTTTTCTGCAACTACCTGAAAGGAGATTGTAGCATGGTGGGAGTTAGTGTTTTTTCCAATGTAACAAGCAATAGAACAGGAGGAAATGGCCTTGAGTTCTGTCAGGGGAGTTTTAGATTGGATATTAAGGAAAATTTCTTCTCTGAAAGGGTTGTCAGGCATTGAAACAGACTGCCCAGGGAAGTGGTAGAGCGACCATCCCTAGAAGCATTTAAATCTTGTACTGATGTGGCATATGGGGACATGGTTTAGTGTTAGCAAGTGTAAGGTTAGTGGTTGGACTTGATGATTATAAGGATCTTTTCCAACCTAAATGATTCGGGTTCTAAGTAGGCAGCTGACAGCAAGAGTTCTGGAAAAGCAAATATATTTTTGGAAAAGGCAATCTAACCCTGTACCCATGACGGTCTTTAAGAGGTTGGTAGATATAAAGTCTGAGGAGAGATGTTGGTACACACATAGGTAATCATTAGTCTTCTGTGAGCTGAATTGGTTAGATTAATCTGAAATTTTTGCATTATAACCCCTGACTAGAAGTTGTTTGAAGTCAGAGCAGCATTTAGATTAGGATCTGGAAAGGAGAGAAGTAAACCATCTCCAATTACTAACTAGTCTAACTGTGGCTGAAAGTGTCTCCCCCAGCACTGACAGAACATAAGTGATAGGAAAGGTCTGTGTCCTCAGGAATCTCATCCACATTTAAATATCATATGAATCACAGAGTCAGTAACATAACTTTTAGAAGTGCTTCATACAGAAATCAGTGTCGTGGTTAGAGAAAAATCCATGGTGGGATTTGGAAATCAAGGTGGTTGAGGAAAAGTGGTGTAAAAACATGCATGTTTTAGCTGCAAGTTTAAAATTACTGTCATTTTGTTGGACTGACACTGCAACCTCTTTAGGTGACTCTTGTTTCCTTCCCTCATGTAGCAGTTCAGTTCGCATCTATAAATAAAGGGTTTTTTAACTTAAAATTGCATTAAGAATTTTTCAGTTTTTCATATGTTAAACCCAAACAAATTGCCAGGTAACTGAACTCTGCTAGCCTTGAGTGAGAACTAAAATCTCTCTTTGGGATTTGGGAAATGGAGCTGGAAAATATGTTGAACTATGCAGCCTAGGTTGTGGTTATTGGATTTTTTTTCTCTATAACACAAACCGAAGTCCACACATTGTTGTTTCTGGTTGAAAGATATTTAAGATTAGGAGTATGTCTGTATAGTTCCAGAAATGGAGGTGTACAAAGCAGGAGAGGGAATCTTTTAGAGAAATAAAGAGGTGTAATTACTTTTCCCAGCCTCAGACTCTTCATGATCGAAAGCTTCTCAATTACTTGTTGAGTCTGCAGCACTCTGTTTTCTGCTGTCTCTGAAAAGCAAGAAATGAATCTGTGAATGTAAAACAGATTTTAAGCAGAAACCTCAAGCCTGTGGTGGGATACATAAAGGAAAGTGGATGAACATTTAGACTTAAAATTGGTTGCTTTTCTAGGATCATATATTCTGAGTCAGACTTACTAGTGTTTTAAAATTAAATGGCTCTTAAGTAGGATTAACAGTAGGCAAGATGCAAGATGCAAAATTAAGCTTTACATTTATATTATAATAACACTCAGAATTGTTACTAGATCATGATCAGCATAGCAGACAAAGAATTTAAACTAGTAGTGCCTCAGCTCGACAACTGAGATGACTTCCTGACCGTTTGTCTTAGATATAAAACTGTGCATAATTACTGTGCTTTGCAGCTCCCTAGTATTTCAAGCACTGTCAAGTGGACTTACAGCACTAACAGGATGCATGCCATGGGAATGATAACCCTTGACATTATTTGCTTTTAAGAAGCCCAACTCAGACCTTTATGAAAACTCTACAAAGAACTGGGGGGTAGGGAGGAAGGGGAGAGTTAAAAGTCTTCCCTTAGGGACTCATAACCTAAGAGTCTGCCACATAATGTGAAATGGGAATTTCTACTTGGCAATACTAAGCAAGAAGAACCAGGATCAAACAATTTTAAAAATGACTGATAAAGTTATACAATTCTCCAAAGTACAAGTCTTTAATTATAGACATTGAACAGTGAATCTTAACAGAAAAGTCTTTGAAAGTTAAATGCATTTGCATTACCTCTTTATATACTAATTATTGATGCAGTACACTTGTGTGAATGTTACAGGCAAATATTAGCCATGCTTATATACATCCAGGGCAACGGTGGACATCTTATGTGTGGGGTAGTTCTGTCTTCTTAAAAAAACAACAAGCACTTGCCTTTAAGAACACCAGAGTTTTTCACTGCTGTTGCATTGCTGTAATGCCTTTCAGTAATAGCAAAACTGGCTGTAGTTTTATTATCAGAGTGTGCCCACTTTAATGGAACTAGGATTCAGGCTGATTAGGAAGCAGATCATACCATCCACAATATAGTGTTTTAAGCCGTTAAGACATCCTGTCACAGTGTAGAATTTCTCGTGCTAATAGGGGCCTACGCAGGACACTCATATCAGTTAGGTGCCTGAAATTACTTATGATAGTATCCCTTTCTCCCTACAGAAAAATCAGCTTTTGAGGAGTCACTTTTAAGTCAGGTGATGCTGAACTTCATCCACAACTGCCCAGCTATCTCTGTAGACTTGGCTTACTGTTTATCTTCCTTTTGCATCAGGTTACTGATGAGAATCTAATACATAGCTCTATGGGAATAGTGTGAAGTTGGCTCAGTTAATTAATTTCTCTGCTTTGGGATGAGGTTGGTAAAGTTTAGTTCTAAAAATCAGCATTATTATTATTAAACAATTTACAAAAGGGTTTATTGTGGTTTTTCTGAGTATTTGTATATCCTTCCTTTGCCAAAATCAGTCAGGAATTAATTTCAGTGTAAATATCCTGCTGGAATTCTGACACTTCAGAACAGACAGAGCCATTGTGTGGGACAGAACAAGAAGGATGCCATGTGCCTGATACATCTGACAGCACAGAAATGCTATCTTTTTGTTTCCTGCTAGCAATCTGTTGGGATTTCCAGTTACAGTGCCTTTGATTCATGTGTCATAATCTGTTCTGAGCTGCAGCCTAGCACAAAAGGTGTTTTTATTGTTTGGTACAATGAAATTACATTTGGCTGCTTCTGAGCTACCAAGGAATTCTAAATGTACCTCTGAGGGTAAATTTGCTCCTAATGGAGGAAATGAGTACATTTTTTTAAAAAGTGTTCCGTGGTGCAGTCACAAAATGGCTTTTTTTGTTTAAAGAAAATTTGCAAACTGCCTTGCTTTTCAATGGATCTTTGTGCTTTTTGTAAAAAAATTAATTAAAATCCAGTTTAAAAAGACCATTGCTAGTTAAAAAATTATAGTTTCTATTACTGTAGATGCTTCTTAGCCAACTTTATTTTGGCAAACATTTTTTCTGCCCTCTAAACGCGTATAATCTTCAGATTTATTCCATTCACATAAGCTGATTTATTTCAAGGGATATAAATTAATGTCTTTAGTAGAGGCTTTATGATTTACTGCCAAATGCTGCTGCAGAGAAGCAACAGCTTGTCTATCCTAGCAATCGCTAGCCAGCAGTAGTCAGGTTTTCTGTTTCTATCACAACTCTGCTCCTTTGAAGGCAGAGAAGTAAGCCAGGCTTCCTGGTCACTGCTTTTCGGCAAGGCTTGTGGGTATTTTCTCTGACTGGGTAAAATGTCCCCATATGCAGGACACAGTAGATACCGTGTGCTCTGAGGACTGTGTTAACCTGGTTTACTCATTCCTAAACAAGCGCTGAGAAATAAATCAGAGGGTGGGGGGAAAAACTGCAGGTGGGGG
>JAWMRA010000001.1:73442276-73517291 GCA_035584735.1 Pseudotriccus pelzelni
CAGAGGGAGAGATGTGTGTCCTTGAACGCAGGGGAAAGGTCACAACACCATCCCTCAGGTAGAAGATTCAAGAAGGACGTCTTTGGTTTCCTTCCACTCTCTGAATTCTTCTGCAGTCCTGAGCCTATCCCCAACAGACTGAGACCAAGCCTAATAAAATGTTTAGAGTTTTGTTTTGTTGCATTTTTTAATGGAACTAGTTTGAGCATTACCCGAGTTTGCCTCCTGATGACCCTTGGTAGATAGATTATAAAGACAACACTAATATATTAAAGTATAAGGGATATGAATACCTTCCTTTGAAGTTTACTTCAGTGACCTCAGGAATGGGCAAATGAACACAGCTATTTTTCTCCTCTAATCTAGTTTTTTTGACTTCTAGGTTGCATCCACTCTGTGCTAGCCTAAGAATAAAGAAAAACTGCCTCTAAAATCAAGCATCCACTTTTGATACACCTTTGAATAAAAGCACCCTAACCATTGTATTCTGTTTCTCAGGCTGGTAAAAGATTCTGTGATGGAGCTTTGATCTTGAATTTTTACTTTCCCAATTTGTCTGTCTTCTTTCATTCTAAAATCAAATGCAGTTATCAGACAGGTCCAAGGCTTCTTTTCATCCTGGATATAGAAAAGAGCTCAATCTGCATCTAAAAGCATGCTCAAGCCATACGGTTTGTTCCCATTATAGAGACAGATACTGAATTATGCAACAAGTTCCCAGTGAGCAATTACATTTTAATCACTGTAAAGATTTTTTTCTACCAAGACACTTCTATAGATGATTTATTTCAAAAGATAAGAATTGTGCCCATATAGCTTAAATAGGAAAGTGTTCAGCTTCCCCCGACAAATTTCCTGGCAGTCAGGTTGTTTGAGGAGACCAGTAACTAATAATTTATCCACCTTTTTTTAAAATTTATTTTCCTTATTTTTTACAGTAAATCTTTAACACAGCATGACCTATAGTAGATAAGTCTTAGCTTACAGTTCCATTTGGTCACTCGTTGCTTGCTTTCTTGGATTAGACACTCCATGAATTATTTTTACTTTTCATAAATGGATTGTGGTGTTTACAGTAGTTGCCTTCTGTGCAGCCAAATTGAATAACCATATAGTACCTCAAAGAATGGCTGAAAATAGAAGGATATTATAGAGGAATGTTTCAGTGCATTTAATGTCAAAATTAAGGTTTTACTCCAGGGAAATAAATGTGATATTGTTCAGATTTATTGATTTTCTGATCATCATGCATAAGACATAAATTGTGTAAGTTAAGACATAAATTCAAAAGCACATTAAAGATGCTTATAAACTACATCCATCTATTTAGGTTCTAACTTAAGATAAATTTCATACTGTGCTGCCACAGTGGTACAAGGAACGTATGGTACATTTGACATGGAAAAATATAAAATGAGTGCATTAAAAAAGAGATGACAGCCCTTCTTTTGTAGGTCTTTCTACCAAGAATTTGAGCATGGTTTATAACTGGTATTTGTGTTTACCTCATAATCAGAAATCCCCACATTCAGTTGCTTGCACAGTCACTGAAGCTCAAAAGCTATTTTTGGTTTTGATTGAAAAAGAATTTTAGACCATAGTAAGAAAACATGCCAAATGAAGCAGTCCTTTGCATAGAACATGCTTTTTTAGCAACTGTAAACAAGCTTGGCTGATCTCTGGCATTTTTACCAGCACAATGGAACAAGCTGTGACATGGCAAGTGCCAGACCCCTACCGATTTACAGGAAAAAAAAACCAAAAAACCAAAAAAACTACTTCAGTTCAACTCAGGAAACCAATGTTTGGTGAGTGTTGTTCATGGAATTTAGGATTCTGCCAGGTTGCTGCGGCATGCACCACCCTGAGACTCAGAGATATTTCCGTGAAGTACTTCTTAACTACCATAGGTTGTATCCTAGTTGCCTAAATCCACATGTACAGCTATTTAAAAGAAAGAAATAAATAGACAGATGTTTAGCATGGATCAGTGTTATGCATTGCATAATTATGCAGTTTTCATCACCAGAGAAGGACTCAGGACGTACATTTTACAACGTGCAAACAATTTTATGGAACTCTATAAAATGTAAATGGATGAAGAAATTTTATAACCTGGACTGTGGGGTGCCTTCTGATCTTCTCGAAAAGCTGAATATTTGTAGTGGTTTTGTACAGGGGAAAAAAGAAAGAAAAATTAAATGAAAGCTTTGATTGTTGCAATGCCTAGATGTAAATAAAACACACACTAGGACATTAGGGGAAATCACTGAATCACTTAGTGCAGCTTATTCCAATTCTTTTGTATCCTGGAAGAGGTAGTTAGAAAGTGCAACATAACAAATATCATTGTAACATTTATTTCTAAAATAGTCAATCTCAGCATATAATTTGCAAAAAATAGTATATTAATATTCAATAATAACCTGAATGTAATTATTTACAGATTTACAGTAACTTCTGGACAAGATACTTTTAGCAATACATGTTGACCTTGGTCCTTTTGAACCAATATGGTTGTCCAGCTGTTAGCTGAAGTCTTCACGTTTTCCTGATCTTTAAAAACTTCCCATATTCTAAAGAAATACCCAGGAGTAAATGTAATTCTTTGAGTAGCCTATATTATCCACACTCAATTTTAATGCGTCAATAAAACAAAATACTTTTCTTCAAATCCCAGCTGCTGACGTAGTAATTTAAGAATCTTATATTTTATCTGTCTATTTTTCAAATAACTTAGAGTTCTCATGATTATGAAAAAAAGTCTGATGTATGAAGCAAGTATAGTATAACAGCTCAGAAATGAGATGGCAGCCTACACGGACACCTCACATTTATTTATGTCACTTCTTGATTATTTAAAGACAATGTTATGATTTTTTTGTGCCACATTCCCTATTTTTGAATGCTTGAGGTTGTTAATATGAAGTTGCAATAAATCTGTGATGACATATTTTCCTGATGAGACCTATAACATTTGCCATGCCAAATAAAAATAAGCAAAGGAAACAAACAAACATTAGGAGCTAGAAATGTGAACAAAATAAGGGCATTGAAGCCAATGTGCTCAGATGTTTAGCAGGGTTGTTATGAACAGAGCTGTTGCAATAATACTTTTTTTTTCCTATTTGCTCACATCTGTTTATCCATTAATTTTTTAGCCACAAAATCTGTTTTGTCTGGATTTTTTTCTTTCTTCTTCTACAGTGAATCTCTCCATCTCTTTTTTTTAGAGCCTTCATTTTTGACCCTTAGAAGTAGCTCACACTCTGGTGACAATTTTCTTTCCTAGTCCTTGTGAGATAAGCTATTTCTTCATTTAATGCAAATTTATCAGCATACTTAGTATATTTAGTCTGTATTAGCTCAAGACTTTGAAGACAGAAATTGGTATGTAAAGGCTTAGTTTACTGTTTAATACAGTCAGACTCCATTTAAATAATGTACCCACTGTATTAATAGAATAATTAAAAGGTGCTTGTGTCCCTGAAATAACAGAAGCATGTTTTATTTTTCACCATCCTAATTAGGATATGTTATATTATTATAGGTGGACTATTTTATTTCACTGAAATGAGAGGAAACCTCAAGAGTGAAGCCAACAAAAAGCTTGGTATTAGCATAAAACTCTGAGAGAGAATTGCATTGCTAATGGTATAGGTAAATTAGCTTCTCATTATGCTTTTATGAGACTTTTGAAGGGTAAAGAGTAAAATACTATCTGCTTTATGAGTAATGAAAGTTTTGCTGTTGGATATATAGGAGTAGGAATTCATCCCAAAGGTTTTGTTGTGGGAAATTAAGTGATTTATTCATGAAATACATTTTCATTACAAGTGTACATCAGATTAGTAAATATGAGGACTGCAATCAGGACAACCCTGACAGGTACAACAATGCTGTTACTTTATGATATGAAGAGTGTAAGCATGCTACTTTGGAAGGTACAAATTTTGATCAGCTTTTTTAGTTAGTATTGGTTTTTTCCATAGATGCTCTCCTGTAGCCTAAGGAAAGGGATATTTAGATGGGCCTCCTTCTAAAACTAAAAAACTAAAGTTGAATAATTATTATTTTCACCTTAGATTATTTATTCTTTTTGTCCTGTCAGCTTGTGAAACTACAGTCACCTACCAAAAAACTTACCCTTGCCTTTTGCCCCAAGTCGTTCCGTATTTATGACACTCCTGGCTAGTAAACCTTTTAAAATTTTATACAACAGGCACACAACAAAGGCAACTAGGAAATCTCTATGTCTCTTTCCCTGCTTTCATTGTGATCTCATAAATACATCTAAAACATATTTGTATAGTATCTGTACTTTGATAGGAACTTTTCTAAATATGTAGGTTTACTAAGAATTTTAGCATTTTAGTATATATCATCCCTTCACTTACAAAGATTAGTTAGAATTAAGTTATTATGCCACTAGAAACATCAGCTTTGATTAACAATTTACACTCATGAGAATAACTATACTATAATTTAAGACACAACCCCCTTCCCTCCAAACAGTCAAAACTCCAAGGTACATAATAGCATAGGGAGATGTAAAACTAGTGTGGGAATAACTTGCAATAAGAGATAGAGTAATCATTAAAATTAATTTACGTACAAAATTCCACTGTGATTTTCCCTTTTTATGTTAAAATTAAGTGTCTTTACTCTTTGGTCATCACCTTAGAGTGGAACAGAACATAGCATAAATTTCTCAACCACTGTCAAAAACTTGGATGAAGCTTTTTGCTCAAGAATAAAATATAAAAGTAAATTTAAAAACTGTATATGGAAAGACAGTGAAAATAAACATAGTCAAGAAAAGATGGTTTGGTTTTGATTTTTTCTAATTGAAAACAACATTTTCCAAATTAATTTTAAGACTATTCAATGTGCTGAAAGCAATAAAAAGAAACCTGACAATTAATTGATTCACCCACTTTAAAATTCTAAAGCACTGATTCCTCATAAATAAAAAGGTTTATAAAATGCACACTTTCAAAAACTTATGTCAGAGGAATTCTACTAGGCCAGCATTTTGGAACTCTGACGCTACAGAATTATTTTCCAAGCAGTGTTGCTTGAAGGATTCCAAAATGGCTTATTTCTTGTACATTTTCCTTTCTTAACATTACTACCCCTGTGAGTAATTTGGATTTCAGAGCTCTAACTTCCAAAATTTGTTTCTGGGCTTTCATTAGGAGCTTAGCAAGAAATTTACAGATTGCTAATAATGCAATTATGCATCACGAATAACACTGAGGTATTGAATAATTGACTTTACAGTAACATTTATTTTCTCATACTCTTGTGATTCTCTTTCACTTAATCAGGAAATAATCTGATCAGATCACCCAGAAATAGTTGTACTTTCTAGTGGAATAAGGAGAATTAAAATCATGTTTCCCATTTCTGTTCAAAATCTCTTTTATGTACTAATGGTGAAGGAAAATTGACAACAGTACCTGGCACGAGGGCCAGGACCTGATGCTGTCCTTCTGTAAATAATGTGTCTTAATCATCAGGTGACAGAACCAGGCTGCTGATTTATGGAGCCACCCCGCCTGGACTGAAATGATGCCTGTCTGGAATAAGAAAATGCAAACATCTGGGCTCTGTGCGTGCAGTTTAATGCACTCTCAGTGACCACGAATACAAATTCTCCCAGGCTGAAAGAAGGTGGGGCAGAACACAATTTTCTGTTTCTAGAGAGCTCACATGGGCTGATTTGTCTGGGGATACTTCTAACGACTGATTTTTAATGGTGACGTCTGAAAAATAAGGAGTCCAAATTGCCTTCTCCATCTCTGAATTTATTTAGACAAAAATAAATTTTTACAAGCTGGTTGAACTTAAACTGAGTCTGGTTCATGCTCCGCACACATTAACAGCAAGAGAGTGTATATTCTGTACTGAGAGGCAAGAAGAATTATCCCAGGAGCAGGATAAATGCAACTGTACGGTTTCTGAGCTGGGCAGTGCTTCTTCAGCTCAAACTGCAGAGAGAGATGCTTGTGTCCATTCTGACTGAGACAAATGTGTCTGAAGTCTGACTGTACTGCACTTGGGCAGAATATGATATTCTTAATGTCACCTCTGGAGCTCTGGGATTATATTCTTCCCTTTGTGGGAGTTAATATACAATATCCATGGCTTCACTTAAACTTTTAAAAATATGGGATTTGGGAAAGGATAAATGGGATTCATGTCAAATGGTGTGAATAACTTCACTCAGAAATCATGAAAGTTGAACTTCAAAATGGGAAAGAAAGAACTGAAAGAGGTCAAAATTATGTGAAAAACTAAGTATCTGCAACCGACATAAGGCAGAATCACACAAAGAATTACTGTTATATAAAAATTGTCAAGACAGAAGGTGATGTGAACTTCACAGAGGAGTCCACTTTCAGTCCAGGACCATTTTAGTTAACATCTTTTTGGGGTGAAACAGAGGAGAGTAATCTAATTCAAAGAGTTAAAAATCAGAGAGGAAATTGCAAATACTTTTGAAGTAAATGCTTTTAATGACAGAACTTTAGAAAAGTATCATCATGGTAAGCTGAAGAAATTTCTAATGTGGTTGAACCTAGATTAAATTACAATTTTATAACATTCACTTTTCTCTTAAAGGAAAATCAAATCCAGGAAAACTTCATTACAGAGTAAGTTAGGAAATAAATAACGATTATACATAATTTGATTTTTCTTCTTCCTTCACTCATATTTAATAAGCATTTGTTTTAATTGTGATCAAGGCTTCATTTTTTTAATAGCACTTTAAAATGAAGTGTTATGTAGACAATGGATACTGCAAGAGCAAAAACAGGCTCTGAGAAAATGCACGTAACACCCATCATTTGTAAGAAAGCACTTGTTTTACAGGGTTGCTGTATTTAAATAAAACATGCAGGAATAGGTAACAGTATCACAGATGCTGACTAAAAGATAGATCATAATTTGTTTTCACCTTTCTAATACTAAAAATCTGCAGCAAATTTTGAGGTATATTGATACTTGTGAAACTAATCTTGCTGAGTTGTACCAGAAGTAGCAAAATACTCATATCTGAATTGAATACCCTGCTTAACTTGCAGAAATTTCATATAAACGTTTTCAAAAGAAGAAATTAGTCAAGCTTATACACTTAGTACTCTCCTAGAGTTGTAACACAACCCTCTTTATAAACCTGCAGCAAAACCTTTGCATTACAATGTCAGTGAACACAAATTCTTAACTATGGCTTTGCAAACATTCTTTTAATGTACTGTAACACTAAACACCTAATCTATAAAATCTCATTAAACACATGCAAGCAACACCAATGAAAACAAAAACCCAACAGAAAAGAGCAGTCTAATCGGGGAGATCTGCATGTTTTAAATAGCCAGTTGAAGGTCTTGTCCATCAATGTCTATTTCAATTCTGAGGGCACCACTGACAAGCAGCTCTGTGCTCCATTAAAAGACACTGGTCTGTGAAGTGATTTGGAGGTCACCTGTCATGTTAAAAACACGATCAATACAATCCCGAAACGGCCCTCAAATTCATTTAATAAGTGAGAAAGGAATAGGTCAGTGATGCCCCAGTGAGTTGCCTGTTATTTTCTGAAAGGCTTTATTTTTTTATCAGTGTACATCAGGTTCGTTTTGTGCTTTTATAAGTAATGGAATTTGCATATTTTCACACTGAGAAATTCCCTGAAGAAGGCATATTAACACCTTCTTTAATAAAATATGGGTGAGACTTCCCATATTTTCACATTCATGAACTTGCTTTTACTTCTAAAGGGAAAACAAGCCCTTTCACTGATTGCTAAATGGTTTGTCAGTCTTACACCAGAGAAAATAACATAAAGCAAATATCGGGAGGCAAGGAGAGCTTAAATCGTATTT
Source organism: Pseudotriccus pelzelni (assembly GCA_035584735.1). Lineage (NCBI taxonomy): Eukaryota > Metazoa > Chordata > Aves > Passeriformes > Tyrannidae > Pseudotriccus > Pseudotriccus pelzelni. Next base: position 73,450,166 of record JAWMRA010000001.1, read on the forward strand.
CTGATTTTATGTTTGAAACCACCAAATTATATAGCTAATAAATGGTGTTTGAAATAAAGAAGACAATGTCTTGCTTGACCAATTGTCACAACCATTCTTTTCTGTTAAATGTACCTGATAAAAATAATACTTTCTTTTCAACTAAAAAAAGTTAATTTAAATCCTTTGCAAGAAAACATTATTGTTGCTGCTTTGTGACAGGAGGAAATAGAAGTTGGCACAACAGTGATGAAAAGTGTTTTTCCACCCATGATGCCTAACCATTAAATTGATTACTCCCTGTATTTTTGTCTACAGGTGAAGATTTAAAATTACACATATTTTCTTGAAAACACAGAAACTCTTTTGCAGAGTACTGTTAGAAAGTAGCAGCAGAAGTTCACCTAGCCTCACTGGGGACTGCATCTCAGCAGAGACAGCAGCCTTGAGCTGCATAGGTGGTCCCAGGTGAGCACAACTGAGAGACCTCATTTCCCACTGTCTCTGGGTGGCTCAACAGGATTCAGGAATATGTGGGCAAGGAATAAGGGAAGAAACCAAGGGAAGGGGGAGCCCAGACTATGGACCTCCAAAATTCAGTGTACTCTGAACTACTGGAAGATGCTTGCAGTAGCTGGTCACAGTGTGGTCTCCTTCCTTCTTCCTCCCCTTGCCCCTTTCAAAGATAAGTTAATAAACTCATGTGCTTATCATCTTGGCAGATGCCAAAACACCTCGCTCACAGCTGGCCATTAGCAACAGCCTGCCTTCCACCTGGAATGTAGCTGTCTTTTCTTAAATCCAATGAGATTTTTCCTCAGCAATTTTTTGGCAAAGTCCAATCCTGTACACATCCATCACCCCTCATCGCTTGTGGCACTTGGTCTCAGCCATTTGACCGGCCTGAATTCCTGCTTTCTAGTTGCTTTGCTGTGAATCAAAGGTGGGAATTTACTATAGTATGTTTTCAGACTTCTCCCTTGTTCTGCAGAGATAGCAGTTTAATGTTGTGGAAGAAAAATGGCACTCACAGTGTGTTTCCACTAGTGATAACTTCCCCGACTTCTGTCCCTCAAACCATAGGTCTTCAGTCCCAGAGCGGATCAACTCACGTGGCCTCAGCAGTGGCTTCATCCTAATGTTTTCCAAGGGCTTTTGCTCAGCCTGCCCTGTGATTCAGTGCCTACTGAGGGGTTAATAGAGATACCCCCTTTCACTGAGCCCCGCACACAACCACCTCAGTTGCTGAAAATGTCCCGTGCATGCACAGGGAACTGGAGACTGGTGAATCAATTACTAAGGGCTACTGGCTTTTTGATTCAGGACTAATTGTACACTTCTCTCTAAGCCCCTTCAGGACATATGGGGCTGTATTGGAGGAATGTAAGATTTCAGGACTGGTACTTTTGTTCTGATTTCCTTAGTTTTTCCAGATGCACCTTTTTGTTTGTCTTTTCTGGATTGCAGCAGCATGTCCTAGCTGGGTCAGGGGTTGCTTTATATGCGCGCATACTGGGAAAGATAGATTGGCATCCTTGTTACTCACCAGATTCTCTTCAAATCCTATAGACTTTACTTTTCCTTTGATGTTCACATAAGTCAGAACTTCTCTGCTATTTGACATTAATGATCATTTGTCTGAAAAATAATCAGAGATTAAGTCTCCAATATAGCTGGTAATAAAGCAGCACCTCTTCTTCACTGTTCTATTGGAGCAATCTTGAACCTCTGCACATCTTTTGATCACTTGTGATGTTTCATACCCTTTCTAGGCTTCCAGGTACACTTTGATAATTTTTAATAGGTGAAGTATTGGTTATTCTTACATTTCCCATCACCTACAAAAACAGTGATAGGAGCCATGAGACATTTCTCCTGACCTATGTCTAGCTCTTTGCACTTGCAGCCTACTCTCCTTTTAATGATTTCCATCTAAGTTGCAATTCAAACAACATGAAAAGAAATTCCAAAGAAAAAATAAAACTTCATATTCACTGAAAATTACTTTATTTTAAAAACTCTGCTAAATCACCTATCCATATATTCTAGTCAGGAATTTTCTTAGGAAAGCAGACTATGGTTGCCTTGTAAGAAGAAACTGGCACTCAGATCCCATACCCTGTGCTTCAGTACTTGGGATAGAATGTGAACAGTTGCCCCATGGGGTACCCTTGCCTTGCTACACCAACTCATTCAGGACCCCAGGCCAAGAAAGATGAGTTAGACTCATGGCCAAGGACTAATACAGTATTGAACCAAAAGAACAATTCAAATGAAGGCATTGTATAGTGGATACAGTATATCCTTGTCAGTAAACACGAGACTCCATATGGCAACCCACACAGTTGGCTTACTGGTCTCATTTAATACTGAGCCATTCTGGGAGCAGAGGCTTGTGCTGAAAACTTTTTTTTTCATATGCAGCAATACAGTGTGTAAGTTTTGTTACTTCTGTTGTTTGTGTGTGTACTTAAAATTTCACATAAATTAACCTACTATTGTAGTAGGAAAAACTGAAAATCAAGCTAGTGGGTTTTTTTATAAGTTTCTTCTTAATTTACTGATGCTAGTGGTAATTTGGGTCTCACAAGGAGAGAAAAGAATAGAATACTTAGACTGACAGTTCAAGTGAGATTTCATTCATTCTCACAGGATTGGCAAGAATATATTGCTTTATGCTTGTAGATCCTCACAGGCTGTGTAGTTCTTTTTCTTTTTTTCCTTTGTTTCTTAGATAGGCAAAGCTGAAAGCCCTGCTATTTTCTGAATAGAGGGATTTCTTCCAGGTTCAGCTGGAATCTTTCTTATCTTGGAAAGCCTCTATCAATTTCAAGACCTGTTCACATTGCTTAAGTAGGAATCTTTTTTCAGGTGACTAAAATGGACATATTTTGTTTGTTATTAAGGAAAGAATTGTGATTTATATCACATTTTTGTACTTAATACATTTCCATGTTGTTAAAGTACAAGTATTTTCACTGTAGCTGTAGCCATTTGCTCTTTCTGTATAAAATAAAAATCTATAGATACATTTTCACCACAGAAACCTAACTGACATTAGTGGTTTTTCCAGATAAAAAGTCAGGACAAAAAAGAGTAAATGTTCCCTAAAGAGAGGCAATTGCACCAGGAACAACATAGCAAGACCTCAACATCAGACATATCTATTTAAATGTACTTGAGCCAGACAGACTTCTAAAGATATAGTAAAGCTGTGCAACAGCCAGAATAGCTGTTAAGGCAGGCACAAGTGAGAGGGAGGAAAGGGAATGAAAAAACCCTGAATGACAATTGTAGTGGATTTCTTTGCAGTGGTAGTTCTCATGAATGTTACCCACAATATTGGCATTCAAAAATATTCTGAAAGACCCACTTGTATAATGCTCTTACACCCATCTCTACCTCATTTTTTTCTTCCTTTTCCCAGTATCCAAAATATACTGACAAATAACAGAGTTAATGGTACTTTCTGGATAGCTGATGAGCCTTTCTCAGAGCACTTGCAAATCTATTCATGAATTCCTTATTCATGATTCATGGAAGTAAACTCTTGCTCAAAATCTGAATACTTAATTCATAAATAAAATTATATTGGATGGAGAGAAAATAATTTGGTTTGGTTTATTAAAACTCCAGGTGGCACAGTGTATTCATCTACAAATACATTTCAGAAGTTTGTCACACAGTGCAATGTGTACTGCACATGAGAGAAAGATTGTTATTCTAAAAACCGCATGTGTTAATTCAGCATGGATTTTCTGGTGTGAAGCATGGGGTTCTTATGATTGTTATGGAAACCTGGAGCCTTTTCATCCAGCCATAGTCCTAGCTAGACTCACCTTTGCTTTGGCTGCATCTAGACTACACCAGGATCATATTGGAGTTAAGTGCCATTCTGCCTCGCATCCCATATAGCTCTTTATCAGACACCCAAGCTACTCTTCCCAGCCATTTCTGAGGGATACCCAGTCTCATGGGCCAAAAGTATGCCAGGGCATCTACCAGTAATTAACAGATCTACCAATTATTTATATTTTACCAATAATAAAAGATTTACCAGAAAATAACATGGGCGTTTGCCCCCACTGAGAAGATGAGTCTGCAGGAGACTGGATCCTCTGAAGAAAGCAGGAGCTTCCTCAAACTCTGACAGGACTGGCAGGTCATCTCATGCACCCTCCAGGTGAAATTACACCAATGCCTGCTGTTTTCTTTTGGCTAAATAAAATATAACAGGGAGGATCTAAATAACTTCCTGAGCACAATAATATTTTCTAATAATAGCGTTGTTTTAGTTGACAGAATATAAACATAATTGCAACAAAGGCTGTAGGGGGAATATCTATTACTATGCCAGATGTTACATTTGAAAAAAAAATAGCCAGAACACAGAAGCTGCCCTCAATCAGTAAATTTTTGTTATTTCACAAAATCCTAATGAATCTGGACATGCAAACAACGTCACCTATCCATTATATTTATTTCAAGTTATTATGCAAATGGGAAAACATCCAAAAACTTTCCTTGCCAAGAAAAAAAAAGGCTTTTAATTTATATTCTTTGATTTGAAAATCCTACTGAAACTTCCTCCTTCCCAAAGTAAACAAAGCAGAAAATACCTATCTTCAAATAAGTTAATATGAGTAATCCCAGTTTCAAATGCTTCTTTCATTGTTTGTTTTTAAAAAGGTCAAAGAGCCTGGCAAACAAAAACAACATTGCAAATGGAAAAATATTTACATTTACCAAGTAAAATATCATTTTAGATGGTAAATTACCATTTTAGGCCTTTTAGAGGATTTTTTCACATTCTTTTAGCTCTGCTCTTGACCCATTTAGTCTTTTTTAAACGTGTTGTGCTTTGCATCTTGTATGTGACATCCAGCGCTATGCTAGACATTTCCCAACTTCCCCATGTAATTTCCACTTTAAACATATTTCATGAACATTACTGTTATTTTACAAAACTAATTTCATATTTTGTCTTTGACTTTTCAAGGCAAAGGACTTTTTGTATTTTTGTTTGTTTGTTTTGCAGTTTTTTCTTCGCTGCTTTTAAGCTCTAATGAAGTATCACCCTTGCTTTTTTCTTTTTTTAATTGGAGAATTAATAGATTGGCATAAGGATCAGAAGTACTCATATTATACATTTTCTAAAAGGCTAAATCCTTTGTGGTGCTGACTTACTAATTATCTTGGGATTGTTCTCTTCTCTTTTGGAACATCATTTGAGAAGTATCAATAAGCAATCTCAGCACAAGTAAAATGAGTTACCAGATCCCAAATAGTTCTTTCATTTGGGCTTCTTCTGTTATGTATTGAATATTTCTAGTGATCTGCTGAGTAACTTCCACCTCATTCAAAAGAAACTGAAGTTGCTGCACATTTTGCTGGACTGATCATTTTCTTGTGAGTTTCTGCCACTCTCACTGAACAGCATTTATGATATTCTGGCTCAGGATTTGAACTTAACATTTGACAGCTATTTTCCCCTGACAAGATATTTCCAGGCTGCTTGCAACTTGCCAAACATATCTATTTAAAAAAAAGAAAAGAAGAGCTAAGTTCCTCAGTCTAACAGCCTAAGATGATTCATATACTTCCTGAATACAAATCAGTGCTTTGGATAAGAGAGGATGGGCTTTAACAGACGCTGTCAGTCGGACAATGAAACAAAGCAGATGTAGAATGATACTTTCCATTTAGCCTGGCAGTTTGTGGTAGCAATCTTGCTGTCAGCAAAATAAAATATAAATTCTTAAATGGAATTGAAAAAGAGGAAATGAACCAAAGCATATCCCGGTGTGTACATATGCATTTATTCCTGGGTTTCTGTAGATTACATGAAGTAACTGTTCCTGTTGATATGAACCAAGGAGCTCATTTTCCTCTTCTATTTGTCCAGCCTTGTTATTTTGAAAAACAATGGCATTACACATTATTAAATATATTTCAGACACAAGTGTCTGAGTATATTCACACATGATCAAAATATTGTAATATGGTGAGATTGCTTCAGGAAATCTATATTCAGATAAATTCTTCCAGATACATTTTTCAAAATCTCTGCTAGGAATATTTTATAAACTATTGTGACTTTCATATCTGGCATTAATGTACCTGAAAATGTTATACTTTAGGTTGAACCACCTTCTGCTAAAAGACACTTGTGGTACAAAAATAAAACATAAATCCATGATATATTCTTATTTTTCACACATTATGTAGCAATATAAAAATCCCATGATTTTATTTGCAGTTTTAAAATTTTTAATGCTAAGGCAAATAGGGATACAAATACTAATACTAATGCAAGCAAAGTAGGAACAAGTGATGTGATGACATCTAGAAAGAAAACTCCTAACAGCCAAACAAGCACAGTCACCCCTCATGACTATATAGCTTAAGTCTGGGGACATAAAGGTCTTTCCTCATCACATGAAGACAAATCAGAAGAAAATCCAAATCAAGCAGTAACTAGGGCATTCGTACCACTTCACTATAGGGATTTCACTTAGGCTTGCAGTCACATTAGATTCATAGGCAGTGAAGAAAGAAAATGCGCTGTTGCCTAAAACACTATTTTACGGCATCCTAATTTGCTCTGGTGAGATCTTTGCTACCTCCCATTAACTATAAATGAAGTTATGGGTGACTACATTGCTGCCTTAAGGATCTATGTTATGTGCCACAGATGGGTGAAATTAATCAGATCAAAACAGTGAAGTACACGGAACAGGTAGTGCGGTTTGAGATCTCTGGGAATATGGCATATATAAAGCACTTATACATCACTTTTGGAAACATCAAAAGTAAACAGGCAAGCAATTCACTCCATAGAGTCATGCAACATTTTGGCAAGTGCTGGGGAATAAGACAGAGGCCAGAGAAGTAAGATGAAAGCATGACAAGAGTGAATTCATGCAGTGAACGCTGCAGTACCAGAGCAAGTATTAAAATGGTGGAACTGACACTAAAAAGTGAAGAAGAAAAGCAAATATCAAAATGCTCCAGAACATGGCTGAAAACCCAAGGAAATCATTAGTATGATTATTTCACTTCATTTTGAAGTGTCCAGAAGTTAAAAAATTTTGAGACGACACACAGCTCACATTGCAAGAAGATCACGAGCAATACAGAAGCACAGTCTGTAACAAAGGTCTCCTTCATAACCTGCTCTAACTTTTCATCCCTGTCCTCAGTGGTCAGGAAACATAAATAGGAAAAGTGGCTCTTCAAGTCCCACATTAATAATACCTAGGACTGAGCTTCCTACACAAGTGGTATATTTATATAAATGTTGGTTTTATCAGTAGAATTTGAATACTATATTGTGGAAATCAATTAGTCAAAAAGTATAACATACCTACTTCAGCATCACATGTTTGTTTTGAATTAACAGCTCCAGGATACAATGTGTAATTAAGAACACTATAAGTGGATTCATTTTGATATTTTGAAGATTTAAGTCCCTCTATTGATTTTGGGCATGATTTCTTGGTTCGTTTTCCTGGTATTTATTGGATTGGTATCTGTGCTTTCAGAAATTTTACTATTTGTATTAAAGCAGGCAATATTTTTCCCTTCCCTGCATTGCCCATACTCCTCCCCCAGCAAAAGACTGGTTAGGAAAACAGTCTTTATGGTTTTTATATTTATTTAAACAGTTCTTTATATGGAACATAGGTCTAAATCTTCTGCCTTTAGAGGATTATCCTAGGAAAAAAAGTAGAATACATATAAGTGTTCTACCATCAAATAGATGAATCACCTCTAAAACTGTTAAAGTTCTGAGTCCACTCTTTCCTGCTGCCAGTGACTACTTCAAAAATGAACACAGGAAACAACAATCTTTTGGAAGTGTTGATTTTCCCCTAGTTACATTCACTGAGCTGAATCCAAGCCATATGCACTGTCAAAAGCAGGAATCTTGCACCAAAGCTGACCTTTTCACCTTTGCCTTCAGACATCAGCTGTTTTAGCACAGCCTAAAAAGCTGGTCTCCTTTTCCCATTGGCGTGTTCCTTTGCTTTTGCTGCTGCTGCCAAGGGCAGTACATGAGGGTCTTGGTGGGTGTCTTGGTGGACTCACAGGATCAAGGCTGAGCCCCTGGGAGTCCCTTGGCTATTGACAGAGATCTCAGGGGAGGCTTGGTGTCCTCAGGGCCCCAGTGCCTACTTTGCCTGTCATGAACATCCTCACTCTTCACAGCAGCTTCCTATCCTGGCCAAACACTGCTCAAAATCTGTGTGATTCCCTTCAGCCATTCTTCACCATTGCCTACTCACTTGAACTCTACATCTCTACATATGCTGCCACAGATTTGTACTTTGCTTCCAAGAAGAGGAGAAAAAAGCTTATTTGGCCTTCATGTTGGGGAAAGCAAAACTCAATTTTTTTCTAGTGGTGCTGAAAGAAGCTAAAAGTAATTGATTCGAATCTTGAGTAATCACTTTAAGGTTTAGTTTAAAATAAACAGTTTTCAGCAGACTAGACACAAGAGTGAAGGAAGAAAGGTTGAAAAAAAAGATAGTTCATCTTGATTGAACAAAACATCTATAATTTATAAACGTCTTGGCTAGACAGGTTAAAATGCTTTCTTGGTTGTTCAACATACCATTTGACTGTTAAATGATAAATACAAGTTTCAAATTTTCCAAAGGATCATTTGTTATTTAAAAGTATATAAACAGTCTTCCTTGGAAAATTGGGTTAAAGCTCTTCACATTCTAAATTACTTCCTGGAGCAAAAATATTATGTAACTGAAGGAAAATCTCAGCTTTCAAAATATACATATGGTCTCACTTTTACAGTGTTCTAAATTAATGATCCTAGATCAAATTAATGATTTTATACAATATGAATAAACAGTTCTTTGAAAGGTTCTAATAGTGAGGAAAAAGTATCCTGGGATATAAATCTAACAAAATCAATAGATAAAGGACAAATAATTTCAAAGGGGCAAAGTTCGGAGTCAGTCTAAAATCTATCTTTGGAAGGTTTTATTCCTTATTTTGTGGAAGGAAGTATCAATTCCTTAGGCAGTGCTACCCCACAGAGTTCTCTATTATCTCAAAATTGTTCCATGATTTTGAGACACACGTAAAGAAAAAGCTGGGAATTCTAGTAGAGTAGGAGAACTAGCAATAATATAATGGTGGATTAAGTCTCAAAAAATACAGCCTGATTCAGCTAAATTGAGTTAAAAGCAGCTGTGAACTTCTCTGGAGTATTCTATGCTTATGCTTGTGTAACTGGGAGCAGGAATCAAGGCTCAATTGTGCAGCAACCTGAGTGCTAACAACATTTGAGATTACTTACGTGGCATCTTTTTGCTGCACTTACCTACACAGAGATTATTCTGCTTTTTAAATGGAACACTGAATCCATCGTTCTGTTACTTCCACTTTTCTATGAGTTAGGAAGCTTCTCCGTGGTATTAAACCAGTATATCCAGACACCTCATTGCCAATAAGCCCGTATCCTTGCACTTTAAAGATTTACTTCACTAAGTAACCTTCTTTAGTGTTGAGGTATATAGAGAAAGCTAAGAAGTTTTTTTCTATAAATATCATTAGATAAGCTTTTTTTCCTGTTCAGTTATAACACCTATTACCTTTTACAGTCTTTCCTCATTAACCATCATCTGCAAACTCCTAATTTTGTTCTTCTTTCTTAGATCCTTATCAGATGTTGTTTCAAAACAGTTTCTTTCCTGAAAGCTGATATGGGTGAATATAGTATACCTCCAGAGGTTAGAAACTTCTAGAGGCATAATGCTTATTTCTTTTGGCGCTCTTCGAGCAGGTCTATAACCTCATGTTTATAGAATCATAGAATCAAGTGATTTGATTTGAAAAGGGTGTTTAAAGATCACCTAATCCAGCCTCACTTCCAATGGAGAGGGACATCTTTCAGTGGATAAGGTTGCCCAAAGCCTCATCTACCCTAGCCTTGAATGCTTCCAGGGATGGGACACCCAGAACTTCTCTGGGCAACATGTTTCCGCCTCTCACTACCCTCATCCTTAAAAATGCCGCCATTGTGTGCAATTTAAATCTACCCTCTTTTAGTTTAAAACCTCTAACTAACCTTTAGTTAAAATCCTCTTGTCCTATCACTGCATGACCTTACAGAAGGTCCCTTTCCAGCTTTCTTGTTGGTCTCTTTTAGGTACTAGAAGGCACCTCTAAGGTCTTTCTGGAGCCTTCTCCAGGCTGAAGAGCCCTCAGCCCCTCTTCATAGAGGATATATTCCAGCTCTCTGATCACTTTTTGTGGCCCTTCTCTGAACCCATTCAAACACGTCTGTGTCTTTCTTGTAATGGGGACCCCAGGGCTGGATGTAGTAAGAATTTAAGTTCAAGATAAACATTACTTTTATCTGCTGTGACTCAATTAGCTATTTTGGCAAGAATATTGAGAAATGGGACAGCCAGTTTAATGCTCTGTCTTGAAATATTGTCAGGAAAAAACGCTAGTGCACCATTTGGCTTTGAAAATTCAAGCTGATTTTAAAAACTGTTGCCAAAAACACTGTGTAGTGCTATACAGTGCCACAGCTTCAGTGTTCTTCTGCTACTGAACTTGCTTTCTCTTACCTATTGGGAAGGAAGACAGCAGACAGCTCGCAGTGCTGCATGTTGCCTGTGAACTTTAGAATGAATGAAGCTCCTATGGAAGCAATGCACAGAAGCACCTGAGCCCTGGGTGGATGGATCTGGTTTCAGATCCTTACACAGATTTCAGAGACTTTCCATTTCTGAAGCGTCAGAAATGAAGCAAGTACTTGGAGGGGAGAGGAATTCACTAGGAAAATTCAGTGGTGTGCTTTTTTATGTCCTCATCTTCTCAAAAAGTTTTTCAGAAGAATGTAAATAATCTGATTATTTCCAACTTATATGTACTACCAAATGTTCACAGCTGTTGCAGTTGACCAGCAAAGTCCTAAGAAAGATGAGATGACAGAATTCTCTGCTTTCTTCTTAATAGGGAAACTGAATAGTACAAAGCAGATCTCTGTCTCTACATCATTTTCCTTCCTTTTTCTTTTTTTTTAAACTTTCAATTGAGAACAGGGTTGTTTGTGGGTTTTTTTGTTTATTGAGTATATCTTTTTCCCTACCACTGAGAAGATTTTAAAAAACACCGCATGATTAGCTGAATTCCTATAGTTGTCAGCACCCCATGATGTGTGAATGCTGAGCTGCAAAATGCGTCCCACAAGCAGCAGAAAGATGCATTCTTTCAGGTACCTTTGCCCTTGTTACCCACCTTGTTCAGATTCATGTTTCTTGCACTGTGAGACTGGGCTCCCTGGGGCAGGTATTGACCTCTTCCTTGCAAAGCATCAGCAAGACATTCATTGAAAATCAAGTGAAAGGAGCACCTTTTTTCCTTTCTCGTGCAATCAGTTTTACTTAGGAGGAAATAAATACAGAAGTAGCTATGCTTCTTGACCAAAAAAATAACTGTACTGTACTTCTGTGCTTGCCAACCCTTAAATAGAAACAGATTGAAAGCAGAGGAAAAATTAAACTGGACTCCTTGCATGTTTTTTTAACAAATGTCTCAAAAGAAGGCATTTGTTGTGGTATTTTTACCAACAGAACCCCCAGCATTCTTCTAAAAAATAGTGCTTGTTTTCAAGGTGAGGCTTCTCACATTTTTCATTACTGCAGAGGCAAGCCTAGACCCCATTAAAAGCCTGGGAAATCCTCTGTTATCAGACAAGGTAGGCTATCACCAGTTGCAAACTGCAGCATTTTCATCCTCTTTAATGGTGGCAGTTATCCCCAGAAAGCCTTTTTGCAAGCATTAAATTCTCATTTGGATATGCCTAGGCAGGAAGGTAAGGAGTTTTACCTTACCTGCCAGAGTCTTTTCCCAGTCTGCGCAGTATTTGAAACTCAATCAAAATAAGGTAGGACACAGCAAGTGACTCGAGCAGAACTGGAGCTCTGGGAAAGTGTACTAATAGTTGCTTAGAGCAACACCTAACTTTACAGCATCTTTTCTGTGTTCTTTAAAGATTATGCCTTTTTTCTTTTTTTTTCTTATTTTTTTTTTTTTAGCAAAATATGTTGCAAAGCAGCTCCCCTGTCTCTATTACTACCGATTTTTCCCTTGGTGTTGGATAAACAGTTAAGTAAAAAATTGAAAGTGCACTCCCACCCTTTCTTCCAGCTGCTTCTGAGCACTAACAAGCACTGCAGCTAATGGTGTACACGGACAAGAAGTGATATGACGTGATGTTTTTGACTCTGCATAAATTTTAATTGTAGCTGGCAAAAATGACACATTAGACCTCATCATTGACAAAATATGACATTGCATTCTATAAGAAAATAATTCAGAATTTAGTGTAGAGTAGAAGGAAGTTGTATCAGGCCTTTAATCAAAGATTCTGCAGGATTTTAGGAGAAGTCTGTCTTCCTTATTTTTATTTCCTTAGTGTCTATCTAGTATAAATGGTACTTTATCCCTGGATGCTGACATCAATGTAGGGTCAATAGAAATGTTTGGTACTCTTTAGTTCCTGTACTCTGCACACCAAAACTTTTTCACTGCTAAGAAAGTACACATCATAGCAAAAATATCACTCTACTTTGAATACAACTGAGTAAAGATTTACATGTTATGTTAACTTGAAAGTGTTTTGTAGAGAATAGTCCAGTTAGTTGCAATTGAAAACTGAATATGAATCACAGAATCACAGAATGGGTGAGGTTGGAAGGGATCACAGTGGGTAATGTGGTCCAGCCTCCCTGTTCAAGCAGGGTCATCCACGTTGCACAAGAGTGTGTCCCCATAGGTCTTGAATATCTCCAGCGATGGAGACTCAACAGCCTCTCTGGCCAATCTGTTCCAGTGCACAGTCGCATGCATAGTAAAGAAGTTCTCCCTCATATTCAGGTGGAACTTCCCATGCATCAGTTTCTGCCTGTTGCCTCTTGTCATATTGCTTGGCACCACTGAGAAGACCCTGACTACATCTTCTTGATTTATACACACTGATAAGGTCCCCCCTCAGTCATCTCTTCTTGAGAATTAGTAGACCTAGCTCCTTCAGCTTTTCTTTGTAAGACAGATGCTCCAGACCCTTATTCATCTTTGTCACCTTCTGCTGGGCTCACTCCATGAGCTCCATGTCCCTCTTGTACTGAGGAGACCAGAACTGGACACAGCACTCCAGATGTGGCCTCACTAGGTCTGAGTAGAGTGGCAGGATCACCTCCCTCAACCTGCTGGCAGTGCTCTTCTTAATGCATCCCAGGATACCATTGGCATTCTTGACCACAAGGGCACGTTAGTGGCTCATGGACAGCTTGTTCTCCATGAGGACACCCAGGTCTTTCTCCAAAGAGCTACTTACCAGCAGGTCGGCCCCCAGCCTGTACTGGTGCATGAGGTTATTCTTCCCCAGGTAACAGGACCCTCCACTTGCTTTTGTTGAATGGTTGAAGTGAATTAAATGGTTAAAATGAATTAAAGTGGTGTCAGCACTCTGTACTGCTAAATTGCTTTTAATTCAAAGAGATAGACAATACTTTCTATTAATCTTTATCATTATTTTCAAAAATACTGAACTCTATCAGTCTGTAATTGGTAACAATATAGATATGAACAGAAACTAGAACTCTCCAATTAAACACCTCTTAAATTTTAATGCATCCTGTGATTGTAGGGAGAATAGTGTTGTTGTGCCTCTTTGTTTTAGAAGGATTTTGGACATTATCACATGACAGTAATATAAACAATCAAGGGAAATACTGTTCAGATTAAAAAACTGTAATACTGATACAAAATTAGTGAAAAAACATTTTAGGAAAGAATTAACTGTGACTCCTTGTCTGAATAAAGAAATGTTTATTGTGTGGGATCACAAAAGTCTATCCAAGGCTCTACAATTTTTTGACTCATGACAGTGGAAGAAAGAACATCTTTATTAAATTTTCAGATGTTATGAAGCCCTAGGTGTACAGGTACTTTGGAAGACAGGATAAATTAAAAAAAAGTTATCTGTTCTAGTAATATACTTAAGTAAAATATAAGTCAGCAGGAAGAAGGGATTGTATGGTGGCAGGGAAATCCTGTGATACAAATGCAAAACAGAAGATAACCTGTTTTGCAGAAAAGGCCTCAAAGGCTAATATGGACTGCAAAATGAATGCCAACATTTTTTGTAGTATTGTGGATAAACAGCTTCTCTGTTGGGACATACAAACCACAACAGCATACAAACTTTTTTTTAAGTGTTTTTGCTTTCTTTACTCCCCTTCCAATTATTTACTTTGAGCACTGATCCAAAGAAACATAGGATAATTCAGATTGGAAGGGAACCATAGCTGAACCTCCTGCTCAAAATACAGTCTCTCACTTCTTTCCAGCCTGCAAGTAGGGTGTGACCCATCAGCCCAGACATCCAGATGTCGTTTCTGTATAGGTGCAATTTCAGGAATGGACATGAGTCAGACATGACATGGGAATACTGGAAACTAGCAAGCTGTAGGAAACATGACCTATGGAAAAAAATTAAAATATTTCGGTTGCAGAATCAGAGAAGGAAAGCCTGGAATTTGCTGTGATAACAACCTTCAGATGTGTTATGGTAGCTCACAAAGGACTTGTAGTGAAATTAGTGTAATCAAATTCAATGGCCTTCTAGAAAAGGAAGGTGATTTTCACACCAACACACACGAAGTATGCAAATAGATTTATTTTTCACACTTTTACATTTGTAAATTTCATTCACTCAACATACTCACATGCTCCAAGTGGTCTCTTCAGGTCTCTGTGTGTGTGCAATAGAGAATAACGTATGAGTCCTTGTCCTATCTTCTTTTTTTTTTTTTTTTTTGTCTGATTGGTAGCAACAAACCGATTTTTTGACAGCTCTTTCATGCATCATAGGAGTCAGCAGCTGGGTGGTCATTTCTCCCAGAATCTTACTCAGCTTAACTCAGCTTCCCTAAATCTTAGGCAATTTTGTTTCCCCTTCTATGTTTTCCGTTTATTGGTACACCATGTTTTCCTGGTGGGCTAAAAAGAAAGAGAGTGATATATATGATATGCTGTAGCCCTGTTGGCATCCTCCTGGAGCTTGTGAGTTCTTCACTGATGAGACATCTGTTATAAATATGGGCCACTCTTAAATCCCCATGATATGCAGTTTCTTTTGGTGTTTTCAAACACATATTTCCAGTCATACTTCATTCATAACAACCTCCAGATTTCTCTGCAAAAAATATTTACAAGTAATAATAAAGTTGCATTTATACTCACTGTGGATAGGGCAAGAATTGGGGAGCTTTAAGTTGGAGCAGGAAAAGTTAAACTATACATCAGGAAAAAAAAAACCACAAAACTTTTCTAAAAAGGCATCCCTAATCTAGATTTCTAGTGAGGTTGTACAACTCCACCACTGCAGGGTTTAAAGCTAGTTGTTATCAGCTGATAGCTGGAAGCTAAGCCCTCATCCACTTGCTCACTCCTTCTCCCCACAGTGGGATAAGGGAAAGACCCAGAACAGTAAAATTGAGAATAACTCATGAGTCAACACTTTAATAAGGAAATGAAAAAGGATGGAGTGAAAAAATAAAAAACACATTACAAAACAGCAAGTGACTCAAGGGCAATTACTCACCTCTTCCCATCAGCAGACTGATGCCCAATTGGTCTCTGAGCAACAGCTACTTCAGAAAGGGTCCCTACCCTATACCCACCCAGTTTTATCGATTAATGTGATACCATCCAGAATGGGATATCTCTTTGGTCAGCTGACCCAGCTATGTCCCCTACCAGCCTCTTGCCCACTCTCAGCCCCCTCACTTTTGGGGACAGAGTGAGAAACAGAGAAAGCATTGACTATGCAGACACTGTCCAGCAATATCTAAAATGCTGGTGTGTGATCAGCACTGTTTCGGTCATGAATCCAAATCACAGCAATGCAGAGGTTGCTATGAAGTAACATAACTTCATCTCAGCCAGATCCAGTACACCACTTTACACAAATATATCCAAGAGATATTTTACATTTAGCTGTTCTTTCTTCGGGGTGCAAAGATGGATGAGACCATCCCTCTGGCTATGTTTGCACTGTAAATTGAAACAAGAGCAAGGCATAAAAACACAGGTACAGTTTGGCTCACATCCACACAGCTAAATCCTCTTACACCCAAAAGAGATGGTGACTGTGACCAGATTTATGGGAAATATTCCTGTCATAAGTTATCTCAGGAGCTATGCCCAGGCATCATCTGGAACTGTAGTAGCTGGCAAAGACCACAACCCTTAACAGGAACCATTTTAGGAACTAAACAACATGAACAGTCAAGAACTAGGCCTTTTACTTATTTGTATAAGCACATCTTCAAAGTTACTATCAAGCTGTTTTTCTGTAAATATAATGCATAGATGTAAATACTTGCTTATTTTGCCCTCTTTTGATAAAAATTAGGTGAGTTGATTAATTGTTCTTTTGTCAGAAGGAAAGTCTTTAATACTATGATAAATTGTCATGTGAGGACACATGGAGTAAAACCATATTCCAGAAACAATTGCCCATTCTGAAAAAAGCAAAGAGGGGGGAAAAACTCCCAACAAACACCTATTGCTTTTCACTGATATGGGAGACCAAGTATAAATAATTTTATATGTCCCCAAAAAAAGTTTGCACAGAAGAAAGTAGTACACCCAAAAATTCCTTCTAGTGGCATGTCTGCATCTCTGTGGATTCTGCAGATAGTATTGGCATATATCTGGGAATGGTAGGAAAAAAGTCCCTTCTATGTATCTGATATGAGAGGATAATTACACAATGTTTGTTTGAGTGAAAATTTTTTTAGGTGTAGTAATTTCTTGCAACATTTGGGGAGAAATTAAATTTTAATCTGCTCTAAATATTTTATCCATTGTGCACATATATTTTCAGACAGTTCTGTCTGAAGGTTCAGACTGTTAATGCTTCTGAAAGTCCTAACTCCACATAGTGAATAGGACATCAATACAGCACGCAGAAAAAAATAGTATTCAGTACATTCACAAATAAGGTCTTTCCTCCTTTAATAAATTAAATAAATCTATTTTAAAATTTGGGATATTTGTACTATTTAAATATTTCTGTTGCATATCAAAGAGTAACAATAGTTTATCGCACTCTGTATTAATATGGCATGTGCATAAATACCATCAGTTTTCATTAATTACTGTCATCTCCAAAATCTCTTTTCTTTGATTAACACTCAGATCTCTATGTAAACTAACATTTGACAGATTAATTAATTTAATTTCATCTGTAACATATTTTGCCTATTTATATTTTACAGTTAAAAAAAAAATGAAAGCAGTTTTGCATACACTTTGCTAAACCTTTTTGTAAATTACAGCTTTGAAATTCATCTCCCGCTCACTTTAGGTCTGCTTTTCTGTTGACTTAGTAGGTGGTCTGTTTCCAGGAACAAGTATATAAAGGAATGAAATCACTAGACATCATTATTTAAGTGCAACTTACTTATTTTAAACGCCAAAAGACTGTGTACTGCCTACCTTCCCAGATTCACCAATAATAAAACTGAATGTTTAGAGCAATGCTCCCTAATTTCCTGTTATTTTATTTTGGACTTGATATTTCTAGAGGAAATATGATTTAGCTATGTTTCTCCTTTTTTTGAAATCTTCTTTTCCATAACACGACTTTCACAAAGAAAGAAATGTTAACTGTTGCTGAAAATGTTTGATTTCGTTAAAGCAAAAGTGACACATGTTCCCTGTGGATCTAAAAGTGCACTTCAGTAGTCCAACCACATAATTTCTCAAACAAAATCTTTTCTAATTGTGTAAATGGACGTCAACTTGCAATTCATTTAAATTTTCTATCTTCGAATTTCACAGTTTTATTTGCTTGCAATTTTTACTTTGCATGGACTTGTTGACCTGGCTCAATTAAAAACTCCATGTAGTTTAAACAACTTTTGACAAAAGTCCTTTAGGGTACAGAAAACCATAGAAATCCTTTCATGTAGCTCAGAACTTTGGGAAAACAATTTATTAAAAACAGAAATGAACACACAGTAGCTTCCTTAGTGTAAATTTAAATACAGTTGTCCTACAACTCCCAGACACAAATTTCCAAATTAGTGGAGTGAACAGTCTGTGACTTTATTAGAGTGTTAGTAGTAGTGAGCTGAGAAATTATTTCCATTGTGTCAGGCTTTTAAGACTTAAATTTATTGTTTGTGCTTTAATCTTGCTTGAAATGTAAAGGTTTCTTTGCTACTATCAAATATGCCAATAGTCATTGCAAAAATATAAGTATTCGCAGACAATGGCAGTGTATTTAACAGATTAACTATCATATTTATTACTGCAGCACACTGCTGGGTTCTAGTGCATAGAACCCAGTGTATATTTTGGTGTTGTACCAGAGTAACATGAATTTATTTCATCTCCATTCCAGTAGACATCAGTGGGTTAGGAAAGTTATGAAAAAAGAATAAAAATACGTTGTTTCCCCAAAGGGTTTGGTTTTTTATACTTCTACAGATGAAGCTATAACTCTTCTTGGTGCACACTTTTCTGAGAACCCATGCATTATTTACAGGAAATGTTTTGTCCTTGTACTCAATCGTGATGCAGCTGTTATTAGAAACTGTCTGCGTTTATGGGAGGAGAGGATTACAGCAGCAGAATCTGTAGGATCTATGCCTGAACTAGGTGCTTCATAAAAACATGGTGTAGTTTTGTACGAACACTAAGATTGACCTAACAACCTGAAGCTCTTGGTATGGGTAAACACAGATGACAGATAACAAGAAGTGTGAAAATAAGCACAAGGAAAGCACAAAGATAAGAGAATAAACACATGATATGTTCTGGTACCCTGGTAACTTGGAGCTGCTGGGGGGAAAAAAACAAACAAACAAACAAACAAAAACTCCAAACCACTCAGTTACATCTGTATATAAAATAAAACCAATAGGCCCTGATTAGAAGATAAATATTAAGGAATTGCAAGGTCAGATGAGCAAACTCCTTCTCCTTTTAACCCGTAGAAGAAAAAGGTATTAATCATCCCTCCTGTTGAGAACAGCCTGTGTTGTATTCTCTTCTTCAGCTGACTCCTGAGTTCTGTCTGGAAGTGTGGATCAAAGTCATGCTAGGGAGTGTGCTATAAATGGAGCTTGAAGGATCATATAAAAGCAAGTGTGGGAAAGTAAGGAAGACTGAGAGATCATGCAAAGAAAGTTTTTGTGTAAGGAAAGTTTTCAGCATAGTAGTAACTAATGACACAGAATGGCAAACTAATAAGTTTCACATACCTAGACTTAGTAGTACCTTGATATTTTGCATGTGTTTGTGCCTTCAGATAAAGTAGATCACACAATTCAAGGCACTACTTGAAACAAGCGAGTTCTTTATTTTAATAAGCCTCAAATCTTTTCAGAAGGAAGAGTTTGTTTCACACAGCAGACATTAAAAAACCTTTTCTTCTCTACTGATCTCACCTGGATTTCATTGCATTCCTCGACAAACCTTTTTTCCTTTTTTTTTTTATTTTTACTGTGCTGACTTGTTCTTAACTCCTAGCAATACACAACACACTGTTGTGCATAAGGGCATCTATGTTGCTATACTAAGGCACTTCAGGGTCCCTCAATCTCATCTACTTTAACTAACATCTGTCTCCATTGACTAATAGTAGCTGCTTAAGTAAGGATTTAAAAAACCAACAAGACTAAAATGATCTTTTCCTGTAATATTTTCCCAGTTCTTGTCTGTCTGCAACTCAGGGGTTTCTTGAGCCAGAAGTAGTTGCTTTTGTTATTTTGCAAAACATTAATACACTTCCATTTGGATGTCTCCACACAACTGCTTAGCTGTGAGCTAGATGTCTACGCTTTAATTACAGGTAATGGACTGAAATATAGTTAATGAACTGTCTAGTCAAGGCAGTCAATAGAAGCTCAAGAGAGATTCAGCTCATGCTAAAGTAAACATCTGATGCATAAGCATGAATACCTGGTGTCATTTGAAGTACCCAAGTTTATCTCACCAGCTCCAGTCAAGAAAAGAAAGGTTTCTTTCAGGTTTGACATCCATCTGCAAGTTTCTAGGGTGTTTGGAACAATGTCAGAGTTAAGGTAAATAAGCTGAGGCTTTTCTATTTAGTAGTTACAGCTGGACTTCCCTGGACTTCTCAAACTTCAGTAATTCATCAACTCTACAGCATCCTGGGGCTAGGTGTTCCACATACCTCATATGTGCTCTGTGTGAGGACATGCTTGACATTTCCTTTTTCTTTTTCAAGTTTCTGTTCTTCCTAACATGTTTTTCGTCTAAAAATTGCTCCCTTCATTCCATTCTCTCTGCCTCTTTTTCAGCAGGAAGATTGAACCATTGCTTTCTGTTCAATCAATTATGATTTTTTAGACTGCCTTATTGTCTAATGATCTCTCCAGCTAGTAGGACTACACAAGGATAACCACATCTAGAACATACCAGATGTAATTTTTTTTAAAGTTCAAAGCACATCTTGTCAATTTCAATTACAGCTTTCCAAACAACTTAGTTGCTTAAAAACTTTGCCCATTCAGTCTTGGTCAATTTCACTCTGCTTGATTTTTGTATTGTCTTGCCAAATTCTAACTGCCTTGGGATCTTTTACTTTTTGAGACAGTCTTCTACACTGTCTCATGCACTGTCTACTGTCTGTCTTGAATGAAGTTACTTTCCTTTTAAGCGCACATTTAAGTGCTTTTCTGAAATGATGCCCAAACTGCTAGTGTTCTCAAACATGTTTTCTTTTTCTAATTCTGTTCTATTGTTTTGTATTTTCAGTAAAAACATCATTACATTCACTAATACTCAAGATAGAAAGACATTTTAAATTAAACTGAAAATCAATTAAAACTTAGTTTTGACTAGAATATAGTCTAGTTATTCTGCATGAATGAAACAAAAATTTTGGAGTCCATGCATTTTTTGTGGAAATTCAAACTAAACAATTTTTTTCTGACTCTTTAAAAAAGTACATATTTTGAAACCAAGATATTGACTCTCCTGGAAAAAAATATTCTGGACAGCAAAATTT
Source organism: Pseudotriccus pelzelni (assembly GCA_035584735.1). Taxonomy (NCBI): domain Eukaryota; kingdom Metazoa; phylum Chordata; class Aves; order Passeriformes; family Tyrannidae; genus Pseudotriccus; species Pseudotriccus pelzelni. Next base: position 73,471,236 of record JAWMRA010000001.1, read on the forward strand.
ATTGAAATTAACCCAGGCAAATCATTAGTTAGGTTTATGAAGCCATATATTCAGGTACTTAGAAAACTTAAAGCAAAAGCTGAACTTTAAAACCATAGATCCCATAGATCCTGTAATGAGGAGGGGAAAAAAAAAAAAAGTTAAAATTCAGAAAATCACACCTGCTAAGTTTTGTACAGGTCTAGTAAGAATTCATGCTGTCTTTTGGATGTCTATACCTCAAAGCCAAAGCCAAAAAAACATTTTTAGAATAGACTATTTCAGCTGGAAAGAACCTACATTGATCACCACCACCTCTTTCTTCCCCTCCTCAGAAAGCTTCAGTGAGCAATGAGGTCACCCCTCAACCTCCTTCTGTCCAAACTAGACAAGCCCATACACCTCAGCTGCTCCTCATAGGACATTCTTTCTAGCCCTTTCATCGGCTTTGTTGCCCTCCTCTGGACACTTTCAAGAACTTTCACGTTCCTTAGTGTTGGGGCCCAGCACTGAACACAGCACTTCAGCTGAAGCTGCAACAATGCTAAATACAGAGGGATAATCAGTTCTCTTATCCGTCTGGTGATGCTGGATTTGATGCACTCCAGGATGTGCTTGGCTATCAGAGAACAAGTTTTCTATTTTATGTCAGCCTGACTAAATATCTGCAATGAACACACAGCCATTGGATTCATGTTCTCATACATAGATTAAAAAAAAAAAAAGAAGAAAGAAAGAAATACATAATAAGAATAAAATATTTTTCAAATGAAAAATACCTTACAAATTTATGAAACTTTGTGTTGCTTAAAGAAAAAAAAAACACAAATTAAACATACAGAGTAAATGTCATGTGTATAAATATGTATATATGAATTTACAAATATACATAGATATGTGTACACACCTACATGTATGTACATATGTACGCATGTATACATACCTATTTATGTACATCTAGATAGATAAGTAGGTAGGTAGGTGCAAAAAAATCTCATTATCAAGAGAGACAGAGAGACTTTGTTTATTAAGTCTATGTATTTCTTCATTCACCTTTCTCTGTAGCATAAAAATTTGAATAAACGAAGTTCCCATCACAAGAAGTACTCTTTACCATGAAGAGACAGAAAGCACACCTATACCTAAGTCTGTAGAGATGGATCTTGGTTGTTGTTTTGTATCAAAACACTTCAGAAAAAAACGTACAACAAAGTGTATTCAATAGGTCCTCTTACCTCAAATGAGATATTCTGTTGACCAACGCTGAATAGTATATTTGTCACCTAAAATTCTGTTTATTGTAGCACTGAAGTCAATAGAAACACTTTTCTTTCACAGAAATGTTTAAATTTACCTGGAGAAATGTACTTAACTTTAATTGGAAGTATTTTGCTTTAAATTTCCACATGCAAATAAGATCCTTCTGAATGAGTAAAATTGAGAGGAAATGTAGTTTTCATATGTCTAAGAAAATATTAAAAACCCAATAAATCATAAAAACTCTGTGCAGCTGCAAAATATCCATTATTGTATGTAAAAACCTGTTTTCAAATTCATTTCAAATATTTTTGTCTTAGATGACATAGAATTGTGATTAGCCATACTTTGGAAGAGTACCCTCAGTAAATGAGCAGAGAAAGTTGTCAGCAACAGCTTGAAATATTTGATAATTAGTAGAGATTCCTCATTCAAGGATATGACTGGAGGAGAATAAGAAGTATTTTAGACTTTTGGAATAGAAACAATTGATTAAAAAAATAATTTCACTCAATAATTTTTCCAAAACACTAACCAAATATTCTACCCACAGAGCACATAAGTTAGGTTAAATTTTAAATGAGGAGTTCTTCCAGACTGTTGTTTCTCCTCTAGCCTTCTATTTAATCTCCTGAATAATAAAACAATAACAAGAAGAAAACTCACACAAACTTGAGGAAGCCCTCATTATAAGTACACAAGTTTCCTTTCATGAAAGTGCTGTGCACTTTTCATTCTCATAAAAGATGAAGTTATGTTATTGAGAGTAATGCATCAAAGCGCATTGCATTTTTGTACACTCTTATTAACGTTCCATGAAGCTGGACTAGAGTATGAAGAAAGAAATTTTGTGCAGTACTATTTTTTTTCCAATTCACCATCTGGGACAATCTTTGTCTTTTTTTCATTTCTGTATGATTAGAGATGTGACAAAGTATGGCTACATCGTTCTAAAAGCAATGGAAAAGAGAACTGCATTGACTAACTCACCTCAGTGACTGATCATGAAAGAAGATGCCTTTGTGTTTCTCAGTTTTGGGTTGAGACTCTAGTCTTGGGAATGCCATTACATCTATTTACTGCTGTGCTGTAGCTTATATTTTTGGGGTTTTGTTTTAAAGCTCTGCATTAAAATATGTTTTAGATTTATTTAGATTTAATATCTGATTGGTTTAAAACGTAATCAATTTTTACTGGAATTTTTTTCAGATTATGAATCTGTTTAGAAATAGCAAGACACTAAGTCCCTGTTATTTCATTATTTTGTTATTTATATATTATTAGATATATGTTATTTGTGTATTATTATGTTATGTCATTCATTTTAAAGTGGTGTGGCCATGGTAATCTGTTGCTCTGTGTGGTTTACCTACAACAGTATTGCTCATGTTGACTGTTTTACACTCTGCTCCTGAGGAAATTGCAATCAGTTTCATCCAAAGGGGCTGATAGTTCAGCCTGTGAATTGTTTACAGGACAGGCTGACCAGCTAGGAAGATGAAAAATTATTACTTCTCTTTCTGGAAAAATGTCACTCAAAGTGACAGAGGAAGTGATAGTTCACATATGAGAAGTTAGTTTTTCTATATTAATACAAGTTTCAGAACAGTACTTTTGAAGAGCAATGTAAAAACAATGAAACAATTCAAATGGGCACAAAAAATATTCTTTAATTTTCTGAAATGTATACATTCAAATATCCTTATTTATTTATTTAAGAAACTACGCATTTTTCAAGCTGTAATCAATAACAGAAACAAGGTAATTTATTTGTAAAAATGTGATACCTCTGATCGTTTTACATCTATCATCCCTATTACTTTCTGGGGAAAGTGTTTTAAGATTTGCTGTGTTGCCTTGGTTGTGATAAAGATATTTTCTATGGTAAATTCTATTGTTAAAAATGAAAACATGATAGAAATTGTATTATTCGAGTTTTCATAATGGTTTTGAAAAAAGATAGAAATTGGAAGAACAATAGCTGACAGATTAGGGCTCTGTATGGGCTGTTGAATGCTAAGCTTCAAGTCCCTGTTGTATTCGGGGCAGATAACTGAACTTGGCTTTACCTCTTTTCAAATAACCTACCTATTTATATTTATCCTGGAGTTTATGCCTTTGTTACTTTTTATGGTAAAAAAAAAAACCAAAACCTCAAAGCACAGAATCACAGAATCATGGAATAACTTAGGTTGGAAAAGACCCTTTAAGTTCATTGAGCCCGGTCAACGCAGCACTGCCAAGTCCACCACTAAACCATGTCCCTAAGCACACATCTATGTATCTATTAAATACATCCAGGTGATAACTCAACCGCTTTCATGGGCAGTCTGTTCCAATGCTTGACAAGCCTTTCAGTGAAGAAATTTTTCCTAGTATGGATAGTCTTCAGTTGGAAGACAGTGTCCAATCCATGCTTTCCGTCACTGTTGCAGGCATTCAAACTGGGTGCAGTTTTTTCAGGCATTACTGCCATTGATTGTCACCTTGCAATGGTAAACAGGGGACTGCTACAAAAGGCACAGAACAGAGCAGCAGTTTTATTTTTAGGGCTACAAAGGAAATTCCAAATTTAAAATCTGATCTGACATCTAAGTCTTTAGGATTCTTCATACTTGACGTGCACAGAAGACAAACTAGTCTTATCAGTACTAATGTAACTATAGGTTTCCTTGATTTCTGAGCATGTTTCATTATTAAAAATAAACTTGAATTAGTTTATTATCAATGAAAACTCTGGAAACATTTTTGTGCTAAGTTGTACGTACAATTGACTACTTATTCAGGATAGATAATATTACTTATCCTTTCATTAACGGACACCTTTAACTGAATTTGGGCAGAGAAAAAGAGCAGGATGTGAATTTGAACTCAAAAAACTCTTGGGTTAGATAATAAGGATTTGTCCATGTCCACTAACTAAATATGCACAGGATTCTTAAATAGCACTAAAGCCAATGGGACAGGAAGATTTAAGCCCCCTTGCCTGTTAAAACAGGGTGGCCAGATCCAAAATGATTATTTGCTTACATGTCTCTGCTTCATAATATTTTACAGCCTGTGAATGGAAATGGGTTTGGAAAGACCATTGGTCGTGGGCTGTTCTGACAATATAGAATTGCAAATGATCTCTTTTCAGCAGCTGAAAACACTCCCTCGCAGTGCTTAATTAGAAGGGACTTTGATTCTTATATTTTACTTTTTTAACTTGTTGACTTTTTCAGTCAGATAATAATGCTCTCACATTTATGGGTTTATGCTTTTTGGGTTATTTTTTTCCTAGAAAAATTAGTGGAAGAAAACACCCAAGAATAAAAAGAAATCCTGTAACTTTCCCCCTCATTTTTTATACAGGTACTTACAGTGACTGTCAGTGGGTCTTGAAGTTTCAGATCCACTGCAAAAACTCTGTTGTTTCAACTAAAAGATAAAATGAGAATGAAGTAAACAAGTTCTCTACAACAGCAGTTATACCATGCCACTGTCTCTTCAATTCCAGAAGACAGCACTCCTTTCTAGTTCTGTTTTTCGCACTTATTTAACTCAATGGTAATTGATTTTAATTGAGCACTCAAAAGTTAACACTTTTAAAGTACTTCTCTTTCAGTTTCTGCACTGTCTCCCCCTCCTTCACCTTTTCCTTTCAAGCTTTATGTCAAGGTCAATTTGGCCAGTCAGTGATTTAGTCCTTTTCATCAGATTCCACTCTACCATTGTTTGCTCAGCTACTTTCTTCATTCACAAATCTGATTTTCCTGTCAGGCCCACCTTGTCACTTTCTTCTTTTGTCCTTAATGCTCTTTTCCAGGAAAAGTCTCCTCCCTGTATTTTCTTCGTGTTCTGAGTTCTTCCTTTGCCTTCTCTAGTTTCACAGTCTTGGATCAGTGAAGTTAAGCAGTGAATTCCCATCTCATCAATGCAGTTTCAATTGCATTTGAATCAGATTTGCCTCAAATTTAGACTGTCTGATGCCACCACTGTTATAGAAGGAAGACCACCCTTGTTTTCACTAATGGTGCTCTAAGAATAGCAATTTGGGAAAAAAGTCTAGAAGTAAGTTTTGAACTCGCACCCATCTTAAGCAGGAAGTATGATCAGTTACCTGACTAATGGTGCAGGCAGAGTTTAGTCATAACAAGGAGAACAAAAAAGAATGCATTCTTCAGAAATGTTAAGCAACAAAATCAACTTTCTAATTCATAAGCGCACTCAGAAGTAGGTAACTGGGCATAGTTACGGATTTGCAGTGGGGGGAAAAAGACATTGCAAGTCACTAAAAGTGAATTTTTACAGCCAATGGAACCACTTCATAACAAATTGGACTGAGGATCCCACAAGAGAAGACGCAAATGCAAAAAAATGCAAATGTTTGGGAAACAATGTGTATTTTTATTGGTTTCTCTTTTGTATGTATTCAAATCCTTATGCCTGAACATTTACAAATAAATAATTTAATTAGACTGCATTCTATAGTAAATACTCAGAGATTTTTCAGTGTAAATAACCCAGTTTTGGCAAGAATGAAGCTTTTCATCATTAATGCAAGGTCCAGAAAGCCTTAATTACAGAAGATATTACCAACACCAGTGAATATCTGACAGCAGAAAATATTAAGCTTCTTCGAAGACATATATTTCTATGCAGGAATTATTCAGGATATACACTCTAATTTGATATATATTCAAGAAAGACACTTTTATTCAGTTTTAATAAATATTTGAAATTTGATATCTCAATAAAGGCACTCTGATAAACTTGAGATGTCGTATACACTTAAAATCAGCATGATTCTAGAATAATAGTGTGCAAGACAGTGGAAAATGAAATAACTTTTACTCCCTGCAGAGATTAAATTTAGAGGAAATATTGAAGAAAATACTATAAACACAGGTTTGACCTGTATGTAGAAGTAATTGGAGCAGAAATAAAACAAGACCTTCAGATGCTCATTTTGCTTCCAATTGTCCTACTATCCACTGTTTGGGATGCACACAATATTTTTACATGCAGTATGAAGGGAGAAAGGAGGAAGTAAATCAGTTACTGTGTTATATGTGTTGCAATGTACTTTAAAAAAAAAAAAAAAAGAAGAAACAGATGTTTCTTGTGCAGGTATAAAATTCAAAAGGATAATAAAACTATCAAAGAACGTATAATGAAGTGTAGATTAAAGAGCACAGTCATGTCATTACAGCATATGTTCTGAACTTTCATGAGGTAGGATTGTATAACACTAGACATGTACTCATGAAAACAAGGAGATTGAAAGGACTTGCAAAAGAAATGTTCTTTTTATGTTCTGAAAGGTACAACCTGCAAAAGGGGATGAATGCAGCATTAATGTGCTATAGGAGTTGTAGAGTTGGACTGATGCATTAGCATGCATTATTCAGTTCTCTGCAACTGAAAGTCACTTTGACTGAAGGTCACTATGACCAAGAGATGGTCTCAACAGTTCCTGGAACTGGTTTTGAATTCTCTAGAAAAAAATTACCTAACGGGTTATAGATATTGGGATAAAATCCAGGTGTCAGTAACACATGAGTCAGCAACATACATCAGAATGTCATTTTTCATTTCATTATCATTACACACCACTTAGGAAGATGCAACAAAACCCATTGTTAACTAATATCAATGCTTTGTCCAAACTGTAACCGTGTGATGTGTGATTTATAGCCACTGATTATAAATTATAGACATACAAAAATAATATATGCATAAATTGCAATCCAAGAATGAGAAAAATATGAGCTAAAAAGATATGAAAGAGAATTGCTTTGTTATGTATAAAACATTAGATATTTAGTCTTCTTGTACACACTTTCGTATGAATACAAGTGAATATTTTCAAATTACAACACAATCTGGAAATGAAGAAAAATAGGATGCAACCTTAACACTTTCAGACAACCAGTACATTATTTTCTCTCATGACTTTTTAAGTGCCTCATCAACATCCATCATCATCCCGTTTATGAAAACCAAGGACAGCAGCAGTCAGACAATCAACAGATGTGCACATTCTCCCCAACAAATACTGGATCTGATAGACTTGGAAGAAATTTAGAAACACTTTACTTCTGATGTTCATTTAGATATTCATCTGTATGAGACATCTCTTTATTTCAACTTCAAGTTATCATTTGATGAAATCGATTTGTCCACAGGCAGAACACACCCAATTATAAACTGAGTGTGTCAAGGAGCAGGAATGTTTTTGATATCCTTAAACACTGTAAGTAGACATGGACCATGCAGTGTCAAGATGACAATCCAAACCAATTTTGATTGACACCAGAGTGAAATAATGAGATTCTTCTATATTGATAGTACATAACATCTTCCAAGGTAAACAAGAGTATCCAAGATAGGAGGCTGATAAGCACAACACAGGTCTCACGTGAAGTCACCATTCTTCTAGACTGACAATAAGTAGCTAAGCAGGATACCTGACAGTGCCTGAAATAGTCCTTATAATCTTTGTATAGGCAACTGAATCACATGTGTGTTTACATTCAGGAGGTAAGTGCTGTTGCTATTTTGCCAGACAAGTTGTTCCACACAGTTGGGATGCACAGAACATCAGAAAGGCCTTGCAGGCTTGTTCATTCCCCAGAGGGAATTCCCCCCTTACTCTAGTTTCTCCCATGCTGTATGGTTCTGCATACCAGGAATTTTCTATGATAGTATGCAAAAGGCTTGCTGTAGCTTGCTGGTCTATGCATCAAGGCCTCTATTGCAAAAGCACATGAGGAATGTGGAAATCCATATTCTCTTTGGTTCTGTTCTGAGCTCCATTCAGAATCCATGTCCTATCAGCTCCATCACCATTCCTTCTAAGCACAACAGGCTGCTTGGAACAATTAAGGTATGCCTTATGAAATTAGAATACTATTCACATAATGGCAGAGAATGAGTGTACAAGCAGACGTACTAGGGGAAAAAAAAAAGAAAAAAGAAAAAAAAAGAAAAAACCCCAAGGCAACAAAAAACACATAGCAATAAATTGCAGGGAAACTTAGTATACCTGGAGCAATGAATTGCAGGGAAACTTAGTATACCTTGAGCAGATATAAAGGCATGTATAAATCTAAAACATGTATCATGTTCAGGTTGAATGGATGAATCACCAAGAGGATTGCTTAAAAGCACTGAGTTTAGTTTCTTTGTTCAGGAATTTCAAGAGCTGAAAGCTCCCACTGCTCAAGAAGTCTGGCAGAGAAACTACATCCTAGTCTTTGGCATTACGATATGAGAACAGCCACACTGGTAGCAAAAGCTCAAAATAATTTCTGAAGTTTCCAGCCCAGGTCAGCTCAGTTTATCAATTATTTCCCTTTTTCTGAGCTATTATTTCACTTTATTCAGCCTCAGATATGCTCACAAACATGTATTTGCTTGAACGAGGATTTCCTTCTTGTCTAGGTGCTCTGTTTTACTTTTGCATGTGCTGACATTCCGTTTTTTTCTTATTACACTGAGTGGCCATTGTGATCTTTCCATAGCGTCTCTACAAGTCTGAGACATAATAAAAAAAATCTCTCATGCACTAAGAAGAAATGCTTCAAGAATCTGTTTTCCCATCTGGGTTCTTGGGCGACCAGTGAAATCAACAGTAAACAGGAACTTTGCTGGGCAGTGGAATTTGGAGATTAGTATTGGTAAATTTCTTGAACAGTACCTAAAACATGTTTAGCCTGTACCAAAATTTTCCAATAAATTCACAGGTACTAGGTTGGGTGTGCTGTGCTGGAAATGCAGGAATTACATGCGTCATGGAAGAGACCTGTGGACATGGGAGATTAGAAGCAGCCCCGTCAGATTGCATCTCTACAGAAGTTCTTGGCAGCCAGCTCGCAGGGAACTTATGAGTTTACATCTGAAACTGTTTGAAAGCCTATCTTCCTCCAGAAGTAAAAACAAAACCCACAAATGAAACAACCAACCAACCAACCAAAAGCCCAACCCCAAATCAAACAAAATATAGCAGTTTTTAAGTTGAAAAAATATTAAACATATATTACAGTTGAAGGGGGAGGTTACATCCACTTTCATTTAGTATTGAAACAAATGCAAGAAAACTTTACCCAGATATATTAGTTTTTCAGACAGGTATATAATTTGCCTAATGTATTTGTGTCCTCCCAGAAGGCAAGTTATACATAGATTTACACAATTACCTGGATTAAATATTAGAAATCTCCCTTGCCCCTAGAATTTTCCTCCAGATACTCTGACATAATTACATTCAGCTGAAAATACCTAGTTGTACTGTTGGATAAATTGGTTTATTGCGTACTTTGAAATCATTGAATATTATTCCTGTTTCTTGCTCTGTGTGAATACTTAATTTCATATTACTTCTTGCCAGAAACAAATTGAAATAGATGTGCTGAACACATGGATTTGAAGCAGTCTGCCCAGTAATAATTGCTTCATGACAGTTTTGTATTCTTCCAGTTCTTCTCCCTTTGGGATTCTTTAGTGGTTTGGATAGCATTAGTAAGAGAGAGACAAAGTACTGTCTCGAGCTAGGTATTATTAGTGCAGACTTGATAAAATCTAAACATTTTTGGAACAATTGTTCTCTGAATATTTAAGTGGATTCTGAAAACCTCCAACCATTACTGTTTTTACTACACTTTAAATTTTTAAAGATCACAAAAGAATTCCAGTCTTGGAAAGAAGTCACCTTTGTACGGAAATTAAAAATATTTCAAGAGCAGAACATATTCAGGGCAACAGTTCTTTTTAATACACTATTTTTCAATGTACTGCATCCGTAAATAGTTACATAAATGTTGAATATAAATAAAAGTTTTCTTAAAGTAACTTTTTAGCTTTCCTTTACATCTAACAGAAACACTGTAGTCAGGAAATTCTCTTGTTTAGATTTCAGTACAAAACAAAAAGCAATCACTCAGTCTCTAAATAAATAACTAAATAAGAAAATACCAGCTGTTAATAATTCTTGCACATCAGCTAGTCATTGCTGTGCAAAACAAGAATAAATTTTGGCAGGGAACTAGATTTCATACAGAGAGGTTTAAAAAACTCTTTACTGAAAAAATAAGTTTTCTGTTTCATTAAGCTGTATTTTGGTAGCTTTGCAGCAAGTCTGCTTGTGTAGAAAGCTGAAGAGAACTCTTCATGTTAGCTCTAGGTTTACATCTTAACTCATTTTGTAGATTAAATGTTTAAAAAGTTTTTACAAAGAACACTGAAATACTTCTGCTGTAAAGTTTTCATCAGCAATATTTGTCTTCAATTTTGGTATGGAAAAGAGAATTCAGCTTGATTTTCACATGGTAACATGAGAAATTCTTTATCCCTAATACATTTAAATTACTCAGATTTAATTCAATGAGGAGTTATGTTGCATTGTTTCTGGAACAGTAAGACCAGTTCCCCTGTACCTGGCACTGGTGAGGTAACAGAGAATTACAGAATATGCTGAGTTGAAAGTCACCCACAAGGATCATCGAGTCCAACTCCTGGCCCTGCACAGGACCATTCCTAAGAGTCACACCAGGTGCCTGAGAGTATCATCCAATTGTTTCCTGAACTCTGTCAGCTTGGTGCTGTGACCACTTCCCTGAGGACCCTATTCCAGTGCCCAACCACCCTCTGGGCTAAGAACCTTTTTTTTACTATCCAACCTACCCCCACACACACCCCCAAGACAACTTCAGGCCATTCCCCCAGGTCCAGTCACTGGTTACCACAGAGGAAGTTGTAGAATGCGATGAGGTCCCCCCTTAGTCTCCAGTTCTGGGCCCCACAATTAAGGAAGGACATTAAGGTGCTGGAGCAGGTCCAGAGAAGAGCAGCAAAGGTGGTCTGGAGTGCATGTCCTAGGAGGAGCACCTGAGGGAGCTGGTGAAAAGGAGGCTCAAGGGTGACCTTATTGCTCTCTACAACTATTTGAAGGAGGTTGTAATACGGTGGGGGTTGGTCTTTTCTCCCAAACAAGCAGTGACAGGACACAGTTTTAATCAGCACCAACAGAGGTTTAAGTTGAGCATAGGAAGAATTTCTTCACAGAAAGGGTGATTAAATGTTGGAATGGGCTGCCCAGGGAAACGGTGGAGTCAGTGTCCCTGGAGGTGCTTAAGGAAAGACTGGATATGACACTTAGTGCCATGGTCTAGTTGACATGGTTGTGTTAGGACACAGGCTAGACTCAATGATCTCAGAAGTGTTTTCCAACCTAAATGATTCTGTGATTCTGTGATTATGGTATTTCTTAATTACAGTGAATCCACAATGAAAGCAGTTAAATGTAACATTACTCTGGTTTACCAAAAATTATTTTTAAACAAAAAATATTTCAAGAAAAATGTCCATCTTATTATATTTTATGATAACTTACATCTATTTTTTTTAATTGAACTATTTTTAGCTTTTTTGGTGTCTGTTAAAGACCTGTCACAGAACATCACTTCTGTAACACTCAAATACAGCAACATACAGATGAAGATGTCTCAGTCTCTGACCTATAACAACACATATTGTTATGTCTATATGAGGAACATAAATCAGAATAGATCTTCTAATGTTTTGCCATAGAAAAATTTTAAAGCGAAGAGTGACTATTTCTATGGATCAAGTCAAAATAGTAAAATATTTCATAGTTAAATAATTTATAACAACACTTAGATCTTGACTTTCTAGCTTGTTTTATGGTGAAAAGAATATGTATTTCACATTTTTATTTGTTTACAGAACTTATAAGAAAGTTATTTCAATAAATGCAGATGCATTGAAACCTGTACTGTGCACAGAAAGGGCACCATAATCAAGACTTTTAAATGCCAGTATTAGTGTTTCAATAGTTACAGAAGGGTAGATACTGAAAGTATATATCTTGGCATAAAAAATATATCTGCCACTGATATATCACTAACTAAATGTGTGCATCAAAAAAAAAAAAAATCGTAAATTTACTGTATTTCTACCCCACGAAAAATTTAGTTATTCTCAGGGACAGAACGTCAGTGAAAATCACCACAGATAAATCAGATATTTCTCTTAAGAGCAAGGTTGGCTAAAACTTCAGCTTTTTCACACTTAATGTTCGAAGGCAGCCAGTATATCATTGACCTTGTAAATCCAGTCTTACCACCACTAGTAGACTCAAAAGTGGATGTAATCAATTTTATGGTAGACTTAGTGGCACATGCTTTGCTTTTCTTGACCTTCTGTGGATGCAGAATGACAACTGGACTATGGTTTCTGGGTTTTCAGCCTCTTGAGTGTCATGCAAAAGTTAGAGACTATTTCCTTAAATACCTATACTGTACTATGGGGACAATGTTGTAAAGAGTAGCTATATTTAAACCAAGTGATGTGAACATGAGCAAACTTGCTCATGTTAGTCTTGCACCTTTTCAACATATAGAATTTTTAATATTAACCTTGATTTTATAGTCTTTTTTTTTTATGTAACGAAGATGCTTATTTCTTTCTCCTTCAAAAATCTGGAAACATGCCTCAGAACCCTGAAATAATTAATTATGTATTTAGCATAATGAATGTTCTTAAGCCAAATGATCACCTCTAGTTGCATTTCAATTTGAGCCAAATATTTTAGAAAACCTGGGCTAGATTATAAATCATAGTTACGCTGGCACCACAGTAGACTGGGAAAGATATTTTTAAAAATAATAATAAATCACATACCTTCTGTTATACAAGCTGAAAATGTGGTTTAGAAGATGCAGATTTGGATAGCAGTATTTTCTTCCTTCATAATCACTCCACAGGGCAAAAATGCTGAGCACAGCCTCACTGTAGTTTTAATACCGTTATTGAACATTTAGGTCGTGAACTATTTTAACACACTCCTTTAAAAATAAGGTGTAGAACAGTTACACAATAGGCACAGAGGAAGGCTTCTCATATTTAATCATCTGTTTCTCAGGTTCTTATCACCAGTAAAGAATCTGCAGAAATCACCTACATTCCCAGAGGTACAATATCTTTCCAGGGAAAGTATTTGCACAGAGAAACACTTTGAAAAATGTCACCTGAATACAAAGCATGGGGAAGAGGTACAGAATTTCTAGTGCCTAGGTTTGCTTGGGGACGTGGCTATGACAGTGCTGAGTGTAGTGCTTCAGGGAAGTGTTTGTCAGCATTCAGCTAGCAAAGGCCAAGTTTCAGAAATTTACCTCTTTAGAACTTATGAATTCATTTTGGCACAGAAGTTCTCCTGACATAAATAGTGCCTCATGATAAGAAACTAGTTTTAATTTTGCATAGCTTTGAAAGATGATTGTCACTTGCAAATTATAAAAGTCCAACAAAATATGGCAAACTGAGTCAATGTAAGAAATTTATGGTAAATATTTAATATTAAAAATATCTGAATTGCTTTGAATTTTAAAAAAAATTTTTATCAAATACTCCAAGAATTAAAAATCAGCTTCGTGAATCTGTTCAAGGCAAGTTCATCAGGTCATCCTATCCTGTTTGTGAGCACTTATATCTGATTCCATATAATTAGAGAGTTTCTGGTTGGAGAGATAATGTGGAAATCTGGCTAATTCCAGTTCAAGAGGATTTCAATCTGCGCATAGATTATGTGCCTTTTTGGCTACAGACAAAAAGAATTCATTTTGATGATTTAGTCTGATTTTGTGCATAATGCAGGCCACTGAATTTCACTGTATCAAGATACCCATACACAGTCCAGATGTGTCATCTAAAAATATGCTTGGGAATGTATAATTACTTATGTCTGTGTGTCTTCATTTTCCTGTTTACAACTTCTTCTCATGTCAGGCAAAAATCTGAATGAGATTGACTAACTGTCCCTAACATGCTATTTTGGGCATTGCAGTTCAAGTGTAAAACAAAAGGCAGATTTAAATACCATAGAGTCAAAATAGAATGCATCCATAATACTTTATTCTTGAATTTTCCACATGCCCAATTAAAAGAAAAAAAATCTGGTTTATTGATGGATTTTGAAAGAATAACAAGCTTGCAATTCACTAATACAGAAGTGAAAGAATAGGGGTTTTAATATTTAGAATTAAATCAGCCCTTTAACTCACACTTTTGCAACAATGCTTAATCATACAGCCTTAGGATTTTGATTGATATAAGGTGGAAAATATATTAGGTATTCACTGCCTATTTATAAATCAGAGCACCTGTGTGGAGAAAATTTCCTTTATTTATGCTTTCACAGTCCATATGCAGAGAAAGCCACTAAAAATAGTTTGCATCTGGTGAGTTGATCACTATGACAATAAAAGGTTTTAACAGCAAGATATCTCTCTGCTTGCAGTAACACCTACCAATTTTGTTCACTGTGTGTACACCATTCAATGATGTACACACAGCATTATGACTGCCACACCTTTCTTTTTTTTGCTCTTGAAAAGTGACTGCATTTCTACTAAATTTTTGATATAGAATGTGTTATGGGAAGAAAAAAAAAATCACTGAGAATGCAGAAAACAAAATTTGCTTAAAATAGTCGAGCTTCCAGGCATCATTTTCCCCGAGAAAATTATTTTTAAGGTAATTTAGTACCTAGCTGTTTTCTATCATATTGTTTAATTTTTTTTCATAAACCAAAAACTGTAAGAGGGATGTAATTTTCATTATTTTTTTTAAAGTGGGATTTTTTTGATCTATTTCATTTGCAACAACTTCATGCTTTGTAAAGCAAGGCTTGTAGAAGCCTATACAGTCTTCCCTGATCGCAATTCCTTATATTTTAGTAGGAAATTCAAGGTTTAAAGTAAAAAAAGGAATAGGTTCCCATGAGATTAATCAAGAAAGAAGCATTATATTATCTTCAATATATTCATCTGCCTTTAATTTCAATGAAATATATACTATAAATCAGATCTAGACTAAGTATTTTAGAAAAGAACCTTGAGGAACAGGAAGACTACAGCAGGGGATGATTGGATCAAGTGGCAGGTGCACAGTTCAGTGACAGTATCAGCATGCATTTGGCTAAACACTCAGGCTATTGAAATCATCTTTTGTTATGCATAAATGTGAGGAAATTCAGTGGTTTTGCTCAAATGGGTAGGTATTTTCTTATAGGATTGTGTTCTCTTGCCCATTTGATGGAATCAGCAAGTCAATGTAAGACTGCGAAGCTCATGCCCAGCTCCCTGTCAGGGGAGCTTGTTGCATTCACTTGCTACATTCCTACACTGAGGTCATTCCCAGATACGATCCTCTCTAATAATTAACACTCTTATCCTTTTTCCCCCACTCACAGTCCATATTAGCAGGGAACAGACCACACAGAATGTGCTCTGCTGTGTGTTCCCATAGAGGAAGAATTATGCATCCCTGAAATTCCTAACTTGTTTTATATATGCAATGGATAATTTAGAACTGAAAATAAAAACCTGGCCATCCACTCAAAATAAAGGTCTTCGATATTCCCTTTTCCTTTTTTCAAAACTCTGTCATTCCGGTGCAGACATCCTGCTGTAAGACTGACACCTAGAATGGTAAGAGAGAATGCTTGGGCTTCACTTCCTCAGGAGAATATGGACAGGAGATATTTGGGGACACTGGAGGGGGGAGAAAGACCCACCAACAAGTTCTTAGGAAGAATTCACAAAAACAGTTTTCAGAAGAATTCCTGGAAATAGTTCTTAATCTCTTCTACCCCAAGACTTTCCTGGAAAGATATATTGACTCACTGCACTGGTCACTGTATTAGTAGTAGTCAAGTATCTCAAAGACCTCCACTTCTTTGAGTGGACTGTGTTACTCAGACTCCTCTGTTGAATGCTGACTGCCTAGATACAGGCCAGGGACAGCTGGATACCAGCTCTCTCCTTTATATATATTTGAAGAACTAAAACCAACATGCAAGTCCTTCAAAATGACTGACTGCTGTGTTCCTGCACCCAGATGCTTTCTTACCTTCCCACATCTGGAGGACAAAGCTCAAAGCAATGGACACAGATGAGTGGACCGCAGTTACTCGCAGGCAGATGGCGTTCTACAAAAACTGGAGATAATCCTCAGAGAGGGCCCTACCAGCTACTGGCATGTACCCCTGATACCAGAAGGAATGGCCTGGGTCTGGCTTTATAACTACCTACTACTCTTCTAAATCCCGTAGCTGGTAATGCAGCAGGAGAGGGCTGAGATGGTTTCATGCAGCAGGAGGGACGACAGGAAACTTGTCCTGGGTGAGGGGTACCGTACCAAGTGCTCATCCAAACTGTGTGCCTGTGCCCTACTCAGAGGCACAAGTGGACAAGAAACTTTAGCAGCATTAGGCACTCCTCTGGAAAGTGAATGAGAACTTGGGGTGTTCCTTGGAAGCTGGGGGTGCTGAGGAAATGACACAAATTAAGAACTAATTTCAGACAGTTGATATGGAGGTATAACCATGTTTCTTCTTCTAAGCCTTAGTGGTTCTGACTAGCCTAGTGGTTTCCCCACCATGCCCTCTTGGCTGTGGACCATAGAGCCCCGTGTCAGCTCAGTTCTGTGCAACTAGACCTTCTCTGAGTGTTTCTGGAGATAGAATCATCTGGAGTTCTGTGCTCTGAATGACCCCAGGCCAGTGCTGAAGGAAACTTCTTCTCCAGTTTTGTCTCTGGCCCTATTTCCTGCTATTGTTCCTGACTGGTCTTCCCAGATGGACCTGGGTCTGATTCAATACCTCAACTTGCCTGGATTTCACTGAGCAGTTGACAGAAACTGGTTCTGTCACCAACCCGGACTTCTCAAGTGCTGAGGGCTACACACTAGCAAAATCATGGCCTGTACTAGGGTCACCCTTGGTGCCCAGATAGACATAGCAGCAACCCCTAAAAGAATTCATCGCCCTCTCACTCATCTGTAGCTCTGCTCCCAAAATCAGTGTTTATTGACAGCTTTCTTGGCCAAGTGAGAATACACCATTTTGATCTGACGCCTGGGAAGGTGCTGGAATTTGATACTTTTCTCCCTGCTACACACACTGAGAATCTCTGTTGCTCCCTAATTTCCTGCTGACTGGGGAAATTGTTGGAGCTTGACTGAAGGGTACTGAACATGTCCTGCAACTCCTCCTGTGTGGAGAAGAAGCATGACATGACACAACTCATCCATGAGCCTGAAGGAAAAAGAGGTAGATAGGGGGAGGTACACAGGAGGAGGGCACACCACAAAGGAAGAGATGTCATGATTACCACTTCAGTTTAAATGACATTCCCAGACTTACAGTTTTATTGACTTAATAAAAACCTAGAGTCTGCATTTTCAGCAGTTTAATTCATCTGCTTATTCTGCTGAACTATTCTTGGAAAATTTCCTTTGTTATTTAATTTATAATAGCTTTTGAATTAATTCATTCATTCTACTCCAATTCTGCAGTTCTACTTGTGTAATTATCTCTATCTTTTCATGCCAGATATCTAGTCTGTGTACGTTCAGTCTTGGTCTTCTTACACTGGTTGTAGATTTTGATGGTACTAATTCAGTGGTCTACTTTTCTTAATGTCTTCATTGCTGCCTTACATTAAGCTGTGGCCAGTTTTGCCATAAGACTTTAAATATATATATATATATATATATATATATCTATCTCACTGATAATAAGAAACCTAACTTGGCTAAACCTAACTTCCTAAAATCAAATGCTTTAAAGTATACAAGAAATTATTTTAACATTGAGTATGTAAGAGAAGATCTAGGTAATTCACTCACTTTTTCCTAAGATGTAGGCTTTTCTCACTTTATAGTGAAATATTTTTTTTAATTTGTTTTAGGAGCCAGACGCTGTAATTCTTCACCTTACACATATGCTGATTTCCTTCATTTGGGCTTCCATTTGGAGTCCCTCAACAGAGAAATGTCCAATAGCCCTGAGAAGATAATTTGCTTCAGGACTGTCTGTACTGCTAGAAATAGGCATAATTTGAACAAGATTTTTCCTTTACCATTCTGAGCAACAACTCAAACCTATTCCATGGCTTCCAATCTCTCCCTAAAATCATGGTTCCCTGGTGTCACATTGAAAAGCAAACCTGTAGTACTCTGTAAAGTAGTCATCCTATTATTCAGCTACCATTTTCTGCAAGATGCATTGAAAATTAGCATTTTTAACATTTTAACATGCCTCTTCACTTACAGTGGTACAGCTCAACTTACCATGCCCCACTGGAATAGATTTAAAGGCAAAAGGAGTGCCTCCCAGAAAACAAACAAACAAACAAACATAAAGTGCAAACTTACAATGTCTTTAACTTACAGGTCCACATAGAATTATTTTAAATAGAGGTCACCTTTCTCCCTTCTCTTCTCTTTGCTTTTTAACCCTCATCCATTATTTACTCCATTCTTTCTCCCTTGGATCAATATCTTCAGGGTAAAAACTTAAACTGTAAAAGTTCAGCTGTTTCTTATTCATCTGTATTCCTGTTTTCTTTGAAGAGCTGTATTGTGACTAAAAATCTGTGTTGAAATCAAATTAACCATGAATAGCAGTTCAGTTTCTTTGTTTATACTTTAGCTAATTAAGTAAGGGAGCACAGATAGGCCTTCCCCTTTAGTTAGAAGTTTGGATCAGGCACAGCTTACATACTTTTAAGAAGAAACTCTTGAAGCCATGTAGGTTTTCTTTTCACAATAGCATCCCAACGTGTTCATGCTACTTATATGGAAAACAAAGAAATAATCTTTTCCCCTCAATATTTCTTTTTCTCTTTTCCACATGTTATCTTTAGACCTGTTATTACATTACTCACTTTGTTGCAAGCCTGGAGACTGACATCTTGCTTTTGTTAGAAACTACTTTCCTCCAGTCTGTCACCCCGAGCCAACCAAGACAATGGTTAGCCTTGTTAGGCTGTGGGAGCATAGATGGGTAAGCAGGTTTTTTCTGTTCAGGGACAGACACTTGGGAGCCTAAATGAAGCAACACTATTTGTGTGTTGCTGAATTGGAACTGTATATTTTCATGAAACCTGTATACTCATATGAATTCCTCAAGGCCAGCTTTCCCAAGGAGAGGTAAAACTGCTGCAGATATCAGGTTTGGTCTTTGAATTGCCCAACAGTTACCTCTGAATTTAAAGAAGGCACTTATTTTGATGTGTAACTGTTTATTTTTAGTGACTTGAGATCAGAGATCTTGTACTTGTGGGATGCACTGAGACACAAGACTTCCTGTGGCATTTCAAAACAGTAAACACACAGAAAGATGCAGATCAATATTCATCAGTAAGCATCACAGAATTTATCACTGACATTCATCTAGTATGAAAGAAATTGAAATGCTTTGCCAGAAAGAACTGCCTCTGAAATGAAAATCAGAGAGGAAAAATTTCCGTGAAAAATTGTGGGGTTTAAAACCTCATAATATGATTAGAGAATGCATTTCTAAGAGGACATCCAAAATCTGATTCTTTTCAGTCATATGCTTTTGACACAGATTCAAAATAACAGCTGAGCTAAAACTTGCAGAACCAAAAGTAAACCTAGAAAGGATGAGAAAGCAATGACTGAAGAGAATCTCTGTGTTCCATTTTTATTTATAAGGAGAAAAGTTGTGCTTTTGTTTGTAGTGAAGGAATTGATACAAGGACATGTACCTCCTTTACAGCTTAACACTTCCTTTTTTGTCAGTAATCCAGTCTTTGATGTGGGGTTGGGTCAAATATCAACAGCAGATTATACATTTTCTCAGTCTGTTTCTGGGTGCTTTATGATGTTATGGTTAGCTGACAGTTTAAGTTCTTTTCCAGATTATAACAACATGATCCTTCTTCCTCTTGCCAACACTAATCAGATACCACCATAGGGTGGTTCTAAAAGTAAGCTCAAGCTGCACTGTAACTAACTCATCAAGAAAAATCACAGATCTGATCACTCATTTCTGGGAACAGTTTCACAAGGGGGATCTTACATATGCCACTGAATGGCAACAGGTGGCTTTAATAGCCCCCACCTGGCAGACAGGATAAGGAAATGACTGTAAGCAGTTCTGCCTTAAATCATCTTAAATTGTAGAAATATGTCATTAAATTTGCTTTACAGCAAAAATTAAGAAGAGCTACTTAAGGTATCAGTATTTTGGGGGATTAGGATAATCTACAGGTTATATTTTCTTTAACAGAGAGTGGAATTACTGGAATTCTGGGTAGACTGATCTGAAAAAAATTACCAAAGTTACTTCATCATCTTAATAATGGAAATTGGATTAGTTGAGATTTATTTTCCAGAAAAGAATGACTTTTTTTTTTTTACTTTCATTTTAAAAGCAGCAACCAGACAAATAGTAGAATGATGAATTGCTACAGTAAAATTGGGCCATAAATCTGGGGAATCTGAATGATTAAAAAAAATTGAAAAACATTTCATCTTTTTAATGCGCCTAATTGATAATATTCTTCCTCAACCCAAGTTCATATATTATTTTTGGGAATTTCGTTCAAATTCAGCTCTCGCTTCTAGATGGTGGTTTTGTGTAACCCAGAATTGTTGATTATCTCTCCTACAGCAAAATGAAAAATAAGAATATCAAAGAATCATGAGTAAATTGTTTCAAAGGACAGTAATTTATATTGGACATCTGGACATGTGACTCATAGGAAGGAAACTGGTACTGATCAGATGAAAATTCAGAGAATGAAGAATTTGCTTACTTTTACATAGTCTGATTTATGGGACTTTCGGCTTATTTTAATTTTGTATTGATTACAAAGCCTTTGCATAGCTTAATAATAAAGGTTAAAACTGCTTCAATAGTAAAAAAGATTGGAAAGATGGATTTCTTCACTTAAAGGAGGCATTATTGGCAACACTGATTCCAGCACTCCAGAGCCTAGCAGTTATAATGAACATGTCTTATAATGAACATGGATTTAGAAGCTATTGCCTGAGAAAGCAATAGGAATAGATCTAATGAAGGTTACTGTAGTTCTCTTTACCTCAGACATAGCTATGTTTAGTCTCTGCATGGAAAATAAAACTAAGTCTTTTAGACACCTAATACTTGCTATTATAGCAAAACAGTTTTAGCATATGAGCCATATATGCTAAAACTGACCCAGGAGTAAAAAAGTACATATTAGCTATTTCAACAAATAATGTTATCTCTTTCTGATTCTTGAGAATGTGAAACAAATGGGAATGTTTTGGTTTGTGACACCATTTGTTTGTATTACATTAACTCATAAAAGCTTTGTTTTCTCAATGGAAATACTGAGTTCATTAATGTATAATGTGAAACAAATGCCACTGACAACTTTGAAAGAAAACTTTCAAATACTGGACTAGAGACTTAATGTCTGCTGCTCTTGTAGTTAAAATGACTTGCCAGACTTATGTTAAGATCATTGGTTACACTCTATTTCTTGCATATACAGATTTCATAAAATATGTGCAGTTAAACATGGTATGTTGGATTCATTTCCTAATATATGGTTAACCATGCAGAATTCTCTTAGCTAATGTCATTAGGCAGGTTTCTTAATTGCTTTCTAGAAATAAGAGTAACCTTATTCCTTTGTTTGTAGGCGAGATTACTTGCATCTTGATATTCTCTGTATGGTTATAATTGCTATTTGTGTTGACTTCTGTATTATTATGATTGTTAAAATATATGAAGTAAAAAGAGAGGATTTTAGATCAAATTATTTCCTCCAAATAAGTACACATTGCAGAAACTTTCTTCATAACGTGTATCTAGTGCATAGACAGAGAGCAAAAACTGGCAAACAGTTCAATGCCCTGTGTTTTAAAGAGTTCTTACCTGCATCCTGCCACAGTGATATGTGTACCTATAACATAGTATGCTGTGTACATACAGTGACATAGTTTTCATGGTAAAACAGGTGAAAATTCTGTCTCTTAAGAACTTAGTGGATGAAGGACAAGAAAGCTGAGAGGTAAAGAAATCTAATGGTGGCTTGATTATCACCACACTTCACATATGGACACAAGAATCCCAGACCTTGATGATCTCCCTTTGTGGAGGCAAGCTAAACATAAATTTGAAGTTGGTTTGGCTCATAAATATCATCTCTCTCTTCCACATCACCTTGTGGCATACAGCTCAGGTTCAGTCCTCTGGTACTCCAACTCTGCGTTCTCCTTGGGACCTGATACAGATTGCACGGGCTACTTTTCTTAGGAATAGCCATGAGAACCCACATGACTGCATTTCGCTAAGAGAAATGACTGGCCAATTGCAGAGGTGAGACTCGTGAGGACATTAAGAATTTGCTGCTAGAATGTATAACACAGTATAGAATCTTCCTATGTTACTAAACGATCCTTCAAATGTAAGTGATTTCACTGGCTGTGGTCTACGTTGTCAAGTAATTTAGCTTGTGAGTTGTCTCCTGGTTTCAACTACTGTCACCCACACTGCATGAACATTTATTCACTCCACGGCTGAGCACTAAGGAAAACCATCTCTGTCAATCCAAAATAAGCTTCAAGTTCTATGGATAATTCATTCCAAGGACTGCTTCCAAAAGACAACACAAACCAGACAGCTGAAGGCTTGGGTTTCTCTGCCCTATAGAATCCCTCAACAGCACGCTTTTTATTTTCAAAACATTTTCCCATGCCTGAATATCATAACCCAGAGCCTGCAATGCATTCCTTCAGTTTCATGATATAAAAACACCACCTGGTGGGTTGCAGCACAGCTCTCATGTTTTTTTCAGGCACTTTGAACTAAAAACATACAAACAAAATGGTAGCTGGATCTCTGAGACGGGGAAGATCACTGTGTGAGGCTTAAAAGAGATGCAGGGCATTGTACCATGTGGCAGAGATCTGCTCAGCAGTTTCTTCTAGGTATTGCTGTCCCTGAGCACAGTAGGCATAAGCCACTCAACACCACTTTGCCTGAAGGATCTCCTGGGATGTATATTTATCTATGTAAATGTAGCTCCAATGAAATTTTCTGTACTTTAGCAGGAAACACTTCCATGAAGCACTGGCTTCTCAGAAATGTTTGCACATATCAGATATTGACTGTTTTCATGGCAGTCCTTCATCCTGCCCTTCAACACCAGATGCTGAATCCAAAATTGATTAAAGGCAGGGGTTCAGGCATAGAAGTGAAAATGTACTACTACAGGTGAAGCAAGTATGAACTCCATCAATACTCCACTTTTTATTATTATTATATTTTATTTTTGGTTTTCCTACCTAGAATTTCTAAAATTTAATCTATTTGTGAGAGCTACATGATTTGGCATTTAGTTATAGTTTTCCATCAAAGATATAAAGCATAATGGTAGGGAATATGTTGGAAAATATTCACTGGTCACTCACTGTTGAACTTGTTAGGTGAGTAACTGTAGAACTTATCCATCCAAATTCATAGCATGTATCTACATCTGAGTATTCCATCCCCTTCTGCATTTACTTATTTCTCTACATTCATTGTAATGGGAGCTGCTCTAACTGACTGATGCAAGGATTCAGTTGTCTAAATGGAAGGGCCAAAAGCCACAGGAGATGCTCTAAGATCTCCAAGACATCCTTAAAAGGTTTTACAAGAATCAGACTGCTTTTGGATAAGCAGCTGTATGTCAAGTGTGGTACCTCTCTTCCCTGTGCCTAAAATGTCTGTAGACGTCTACGTTTAACCAAATGAACCCAAGGTGTAAATGTAGAATCTACAGATATGAAAAACTAAATGGAATTAATTGCACCTTGCATATCATCTCTTTTTATCATCTGAAGCTCACCACTTCAGCATCAATATAATGTCACTTTCCTCTGCATTTGGGGTAATTCTCACACTTAAGCTTAACATTACTGGCACAAACTGAACCATATAACCACCATAACAAAGTGAATGAAATTTTGCTCTGCCAAAATATGAGCTCATTTTTGATTAAAAAAAAAAAAAAAGTGTACCAAATTGTTTTTAATGGATGCATTTTAAGGACTCTGGCCTTCATATTTAAAAATGATCTCATACAATTGAGAAGGTGTAAGCTAATTTTTAGCTTGTTGGAATTTTTTGAATTTTGCCTTTTCATTACTTTTGGTTTGGTTTCTTCTTGCATAACGTAAAGTGACTGTGGAAGAATTTATGAGAATTATGAGAATCACTGACTTCAATTTATAAAGATAATCAATATCCCTGTGCTCCAAGGCGCACATTAATCACTGGATGCTAGAATTTAGGGGTCCCAATGGACTGATTATTTTAATTTGTCACTTTATTTATTGTTTCTCCCACCTCACAAGCATCAGGCAAGAGTTACAAGCAGACTCAAATAGTGAAATAGGGATACTGCTATTTTAGCAAAATCTATTCATTTCAGGTTTGAAGCTTCTTTTCTGTTGCACCTTACCCTTACTGGTAAGCTATTGGAATTGACACAGTGAGACTGCACTCAGATTAAGATTTTAGACCCAAAAAAATGACACAAGGTGATAGGAGTAAAAACTATCTTACATCATGCAATTTTACTGGCAGTGAATGCTGTTTTCTGGGATAATTCATTGATTTTACTGATAGAGTGTTGATAAGGCAGCAGTTATATGTATATTTAAGTAACTACAGGTTGCATAGTGAAAAAGTCTTCATTCATTCTAAATTAATAAAGTTAGATCATCTGTTCTTTTATTGTGAACCTTGGAGCAAACAGAGCTTCACTGAAGGATGAGTTTGAACTGTTAAGAAATTCAGCTGAGTAAACTGATTTATAATTCAGATATGTGCAATGTTGCATAATTTAGTTTTCTTTAAAATTAAAGCTTAAAGACCCAAAAAGCTTCATTGGAAAAATGCTAGAAAATTGTGACATTTCTTTAGCCTCTGTGGATTAACTGTAAATTTTTACTTCATTAAATGAAAACTAAACAAAATAAAGCAAATACATATTTTTCACTAGGTTGATTCCTGACTTAATTCTCAGCAGAAATATCTCAGGTATCTCACTATTCACATCTTCAAAAGCAATGTAGTCAAAGAATGGTAAAGCAATGTAGGTTCCTTCCCTGTGTAGTACTTGTTAATGAAATCTAGTGGGGTTTTTTTTTCTTTGCTTGTTTGTTTGTAACTAGTGCTGAATTGTGAAACATTTAATACTTGTAGAGTCACCAAATCACAGAATTGTTGGGGTTGGAAAGAAGCTCCACAGGCATCCATTCCAATGACGCTGCTCTTTTCCGTTCCACTTAAACTGTGTAATGGAGAGGGGAAAAGTTGCATTGCATAATAAAAACACAGATTTCCTGAAGAGTGTGAATACATGCACTGCTATATGTGTATTATACGAAGGGCATATGTTCAAGCATAATATAGCATATGTTTTCCTTCCAGGGACATCCCTTTAGGTTTTCCAAGTATAGATGCAATCATAAACACAGCAGCCTCCAGAAATTAGTCCTTTGCCAGGTACCCTTGGTAATAGAGTTTCACGCATCTTTTCCTCCCCTCGTTAAGACTTCGTGGTCAACATCACATAAATTTCACATGAAAGAGTCTGAACAATAGTAGAGGTAGTCCGTTGTTTCTACTTTTCTTTCTAAGCACGTGAAACTGATAAGAATTTTGTGACATGTTTAAGAGTAATGGCATAAATACGCTAGCTGGGGGATGATCTGACACACACTCGGTATTTTTTTTCTCACATATAGCTACTCTTCAGTAGATGAATATATATATCTTCTTTTTAAAGTATGAAATTAAAGTTTTCATAGGAACCACTACGTATAACTGAAGTGTTTCTGAGGTATTTAAGCACAGCTCTGTGATTTAGTTAATATAACTGTGTTTTGAAATATTTTGATGATAATGTATAGTTAGAAAAAAAAAACTGACAGAAAAATGTCCAGTGAAATGAAGAGAGAAGACATCCATTAGAAGCTTTGAAAGCTCCAGGTGACAAAAGATTGGCCAATAAAAAAGGAAGTTTTTGGAACTAGTATGTCATTTTAATTTAGGGAATGGAAATGCAAAGTAAATACTTTGTTGTTGTTATCATTGTTGTTGTTGTTGCTAAATTAATGCATTTTTTAAAGTTTAACTACATAAAGTCACTTTTGAGAACTTATTACTGTGAATTGCAGGAATCAAATTAATAGTATGTCTTCCTTCATACTACAAAGATACATCTAAATTAGTCACTGTTGATGTTTACTTGACAGGGTAAGGAGATTGTCCTAACTCTTGCTTGCTGCAAATTCCTCAGCCCGCTACTCTGATACCACTGTCCCTTCATTCCACTTAATCATAATGCTATTCTTCTTGTTGCCTTTCCCTACAACTTTTTCAGATTACTTTATCAGCTTGATCCGAATTTTTCTTCTACTTCCCCAAAATACTATTGCTTTTTACTGCCATCTATAAATTCATGACCAGCATGCCCCCATGTCATCTTTTTCTAGGTATCTCACTATTCTAAACTACATTTTCAACTTCATATCTAAAAATTTATCTATGTCAAATACAAGTTTTGGTCTATTCATCTAGGCTTTATGTATTTCTTTAACCTCTCATAAAGCTTCTTCATGATCTTTCTTACAAATTTTGGAAAGAATTTCAAATAATTACCAGGGTTATCCTTCATCGCTCATGTGTTAAAAGATCCTGAAATTTCAATTACATATGATTTACATAACTTTTTTTAATTCCAAGAAGAATTTTGTCTACAACTTCATAGTGCTGGCTTCTAAAAGCAACACTCCACATTCTTTCCTATCTGAAACACTATCCCATCCTTACTTAAATGTTTCCTCATACTTGAGGCTCATAGGTAATTCTAGTTCCAAAAAAGGCTGTATTTTTGAACCTTCCAGAACATCATAAGAATGTTGCACAGAGAGAAATCCTGTTCTTTCTCCTCTCTCTTTTTCTGGGTTTGTGTCCAATGGGACATCCACAGCAGCTTATTTCGCACTTTCTGTTTCCCTTGAAACTCCATGTTAGTTCTGTTATATGTTACTCAGCAGACAGAAGATAGTACAGCTTAGTGGTTGAGGTTAGACTGCTCTCACACAAACGCTTTCTGGTTTGATTTCAAAGTAGGCCATTGTCAGAAGGTGTTCCATTTAAAAGTTTTAAAATATTTAAAGTCTCAGCATGGCCCTGGTAGGCAAGCATCTACTACTCCAAGGTCATAGCCCATTTTTGTAATATTTTGATAGTTTTGGTAGACAAGCTCCATGTCAAATGAAAATCTTCCATGACTTTATGACTGACTTGACAAATCAAAGATTCTTGCTGAATATTGAAAGGAAATGGTATTGTTGCTGCAGTTATTCTGGAGAACACAACAGGTCAGGTCTCAAGGCTGCCAGTATCATCTTTCACAAGCCTTAAAAATCTTTAGAACATGTTAAAAAGCATTAGAAATACTCTGCAGCTGTTATAATATAATGAGATGCTGTAATAATAATCACAATGTTCGGTGAAATTCTTTTACCGATTATTTTTTTCTAAACCAGAGCAGGACAATACTTTAAATTGCAGCCACTTACCGAGTTTCAGAGCTGATGCTGGGGACAGGTATGTGATATTTGTCAGCTTTGCTTTATATAGGCTTATGCAAATTATAACTTTTCTTCAGAAAAAAAATATAATCTGAATCTCCACTGAGACTTCTGAGTTTTGCCATTTTCCAGTCAAAATATTATTTCTAGTATTATTTTGATACTACATTAGACATTTATCAGAGGTAATTTGAAATACTTGAGAAACTTAAATGCCTTTTCTATAACATAATTCCAGCTTCAGGCATGTGAGGAGACTAAAACCAAATAAGTGTGCTTTATTTTTGGTCTGTTCTGCTACAAATGTCTGGATAGCTCTCATTGCAACTATGCCATGAACTATGGAAATGAAATTCATTTAGAGAAAAGGGTCATTTCTGTTACTGATAATGATTTATGAAAGGTGGCATATATTGTTTAAATCCTGATGCATAATGGACAACAGAACCTACTTATTTAAATAGAAAGTGTGGCCTAGGTTTAGGAATTAAATTCATAGTTATACGTATTAGAGATACATAAAAAAACAACAGCAAAGCATTCTGGAATCAAAAGACACAGTTTTATTTGAACAGGCTACTTTTAAGGAGTGTGATTTTTTTCAGTGATTTTTTTTTTTCACCAGATGATACCTATATATATTTTTTGAACCTTATTTCAATAAAGTCAAAATTTTGGCATAGGCCTATGGGGCTGAATAGGATAAAGGTTTACTAAATGTTTACACTACAATCCTAACATTGAACATCAGAGAGTACGTTAAATTATTTATTACATTTTAATTGATCAAAGGAAAATATATTGATGAGTTTGAACACTTTTTTAAAACTCTGTTTTCATGGGAACTTCCAAAGTCTGTACTTTTCATTTAAGGCTGGAAAGAATGGAAAAAAAAATCCATCAAACGAAATCTCTATTTTCCATAATATTGTGAATTAAATTTTCACTACAAATTAAACCTGACTCTCCAGTCAGTAATTAATATCTAGTGACATTGCCTTCAGATTCAGAACACATACTCTAACTGGTGCTGGTTATTTCTTCAACTGGAAGACCTAGGAGCTATATTTCATTTTTATGATAATTTGCTTCTATAAGTGATATCCTGGATAAGGATCTATCTTTCATTACTGTGATAATGTATCTGTAAATACGCTGGGAAAAATCTACTTTGTTATACCTATAGTACTCAGTGAATTGCTTTGTTTTATAGGTGAGAGTTGAATTTTTCAATGTCTGCTGAAATTAGTCTTTTTAAATATGAGAAAACTTCACTAAAACTCTGAAGAAATGATACAAACCACTTTTTTGCTTTGTTTTGCTGTTGTTCTACTCACAAAAATTCCTGGAAAAAAACCACCTTGCTATACCTTGATATTGATGATCCACCCAACATACATTCAGTGAAGTGTTGAGTGACTGCTCTCTTTCTAAACAGGTTACTGAGTGTGCATGATGAAGAGAGGTTGTATTCCCTCCTTCCCAACATCTGTTGTCACTCTTCCTTCTTGTATGTCCACTTGCATTGTACTTATGGAGCTAATTTTCACAACTCGAGGAAGATAATTGGATTGATAAATCCGCAGAAAATAGCAGCATAGAAGACTATGGTTTTTTTCAGTATCTAGCAGGTTTTTTCAGATATGTTTGACTTAATCTGACTCTTCCCTTAATGCTTTTTTTCAAAGCTGCAAGAACAATATTTGAGTATATAGAGCATAAGTTCACAAAAAGCATCATTCAAGTTGCTCTTAGAGAAAAGAGTACTTTTAACACAAGCACCAAAAAAGTTGTTCTTTTTAAAAATTACTATCCTCTGCATCTTCTGTTAAATCAACTTAACAAAGAAGATAACACCATGACTAAGATATTTATACTTCATCATAGTCCTTTTGAATAATCAAAAGAAAAGAAAGGTTCACCACTTTATTCATCTTTCCTAATGA
Source organism: Pseudotriccus pelzelni (assembly GCA_035584735.1). NCBI lineage: Eukaryota > Metazoa > Chordata > Aves > Passeriformes > Tyrannidae > Pseudotriccus > Pseudotriccus pelzelni. Next base: position 73,500,875 of record JAWMRA010000001.1, read on the forward strand.
TACAGAGAGGAAAGAAGTACCTAAACAATGAATCCTAATGCAGAAACTCAGACTGTAAAATCAATATGTCAGCTCAGTAGAGCTGAGCTTCTTTCTAATGCTGCTGTTCCAGCAGCAGAGTTTACCTTCTGAATTATATATGTATTGACCTAATTACATAAATATTGACTTTGCTTTATATGAAGCCTTTTTCAGTCTCAGCGTAATTACAATGTCAATATTTGTTGTATGCAATAACACTGAATTTAGACTTGTTAATTTTGATTGATAGTGTCATGCCACAAGTTATTATATGGGATAAGACAGTGTAGAAGCATGCATAGCAGATACAAGCAGCTGACAACGCTAGCAAATATCAGTGTGTCTCCAAGATCTTCTCTTTCCAATGTTTAACCAGGCAGAGGAAATATAATGGGTGATTGCATCCTTGTTCCGTACAAAGTACTGTTTTGAGGTGGAGAAATATTTACCCTGTTCCAAAAAAAGTACAAATATTCAGCTGGGAACTCAGTGAGAGAGTTCCTGTTTAAAGTTAGCTTTGCAATTTTGCCTTACAATTTTGTAAATTCTGTTTAAATTGTGTCAAAATGGAAGTTTTATATAGCAACAACTGTATTTTTCTGCATACCGTGCATTAGGTATACATTATTTTGGAATATTTTTAGGACCCAGACACAAACAATTTCCATTACATTATTTCTCTTTTTCTTCAAATCCAAGAAAGACATGAGCAGTAAACTTTTAGATACTACTGTGACTTGCAAAACTGTTCACTTTGATTTTCAAATGTTTGTTGAGATATATTTCTACAAGAACAATTTTGTTCAGAGCAGACCTCTGAACTGCTTTCAAAGATGAACAGCCATATAGTGTAATGCATGTTTCTAGATGCAATTACAAAGGATTTAAATTTGGCAGTTGCATGAGAATTAGAAACCAAACTGTGACAGTCTGTGTGCTGAGGATATTTAAATTTGTTCTAGCTATAATATGTTGCCAGTAGTGACAAGGCATGCATCATTCTGTATTTTCTTGTTTGTCTCAGCAGGGATGCCAGACAAGACGAACCTCAGTGACGTAAAGCAAATCCATCAAATCAACGATGGCAGCACTTTAGACACAACTGGAGCAGGATGTACAACAATGGCCGATTATATAACATTTATGCTGATTAGTTTGGTAACACTATTTCTCAGTCGTTGCTTAGCTTTGGCCTGATAAACTTATCTCATTGTCATCTGTTTATCCTCACTCACAGGCCTGGAATAAGGGATCTGGTGAATATAGCAATATTTATGATATCTTGTATAATATCAGCCTCTGATCTTAGGCCTAAATATTAACAAAGTTTTTTGTGTCATAAATTTAACCTGTGGGTTTTTTTACACAAACTGTACAGTCACACAAAATCATGTTTTCTTTCGTAATATTTTATGTTAAAAATAAGTTGTCTATGATAGATTTTTCTTAAAAGCAATTCATAAAAAAGAGATCACCGTATCACTGAGCCATGGAAAGGGCTACTGGAGGTCACCCAGATGAACCCTATGCTCTGAGAAGACTCACTTGGAGCAGGTTGCCCAGGGCCAAGTCCGGTTGGTATTTGAATGTCTCCAAGGGTGGAGACTCTACAAACTCCCTTTGTAACTTTTCTGGGTTTTGAGCATTCCTAGTAGACATTCTTTTTCTTACATTTAAATGTTGTCTATTGTATTTCAGTTTGTGCCCATCACCCATTGTGCCCATTGTGTCCTGTCACTGGGCACCACTGAAAAGAGTTTGTCTCCATAGTCTTTACTCCCTTATTTATTTACATTATTTATACACTTTAATGAGTTCCCTCCCTTCATCTTCTCTTCTCCACGCCAAATAGACCAGGCTGTCTATGCCTCTCCTTGTATAAGATTTGTTCCCATACCTTAAAAGTCTCCATGGCCCTTTGCAGGACTCCGTCCACTATGTCCATGTCTCTCTCACTCTTGTCCTTGGGAGCAAGTCCTGGACATAGCACTGGAGATGTGGTCTCACAAGTGCTGAACAGAGGGGGAGGATCACCTCCTTTTATCTACTGACGACATTTTCCTAATTCAGCCCAGGGGGTGGTTGGTTGTCTTTGCTGTCAGGGCACATTGTGCACTCGTGTTCAGCTTGGTATCCATTAGGACCTCGAGGTCCTTCTCTGCAAACTGCTTTCTACTCAGCATGCATCAGCCTGTACTGTTGCATGGGATTATTCCTCCCCAGGTGGAGGACTTGGCATTTCCCTTTCCCGAACTTTCTGAGGTTCCTATCAAGCCACTTCTTCAGTCTGCAGGATCCCTCTGAATTAGTAATTCTTTTTCATGGTTCAGAAAAAACACATAGTAGATACTATATATGTATATGAACATACACATATAAATCCATTTTATCTTGGGATAACAGCAAGGTTAAGATTCAATGTTGGATTAAATTATCTTTATATGTCTACATATAGATATTTACCTATGTGCTCTGTATCTCTAAACCTTAACTGTAGTCATTGGATTAAATTGCTAAAATACCAACAATGAATACCAATTGTGATGCTGTAAAAAAAACCTACCTGGTGTCCACTACTGTTGTGAGTGGTTTCAGGTCTTTGGGCATGTGACCAGAGCCCTTTGTCAATATAGTCAGCAAAGCTCAGTACATTATTCAGTTCCTGTTAAGACGAATACCTAAAAAGGCAACTCAGTTGCCCAAAAATAAATAACTGGTGCCACCTAAGATTTCTTGGAGTATCCAAAACATCCTCATGGGACTGGCAGATACAATGCAGGATTTATTGAAAGTTCCAGAGGCTTCCTTAAATGGGAGTCATGGGGAGTGGCAGGTGGCAGCTAAGTGGGACATCCTTCGTTAACTCAAATAGATGTAGACATTCACATGTGGGTCCGTGAATCACAGACCATCAGTGGTAGCTTAGATACCTAGTTGCAGTGGTGACACATGGATGCAAATCTGAATCACAGTAATCTCAGCTGAAGTTCTTATGCTTCATAAGATGAGCCAAGCTAATGTGTTCCACAGTATTAATGGCACATTATATATTACTGTTATAAGATTTTATTATTCTGCCATGAGTAATTCCCACATAATTTTAACCAGAATATGTTTAAGAATATTTTGTACTTATTTCTCCTTTACAGTCCAAGAGGAAAAAAAATAGACTGTACAGGATTCTATGTATTCATACTGTACCTAGAACTCTTCCTAGACTAAAAAAGTTACATTCATATGAGACTAATATAAAGAAACATACATAAATATTTTTATTGCCAAATGTGTTAGTCATTAATGTGCACAGTATAACATGCAGGTAAACAGATAAAATTTAGAAAAGTAAGTGAACATTCCTGTGAGCAATTCCATGCCCAGACAAACACCACTAATAGACATGTGCCAGTGTGTACATTTTGCTTGACCTCTTTTTTTCTTTTGCAGGTTTTGTAAATCAATCTTTCAAAATCACTAGTTTTTTTCACTTGGCATATATGAAATTATAACATTGGTAATTCAGGGAAATAAAATGTGATTTCTTTCTTTTCCTTTTTGTGTCAACTCTCACTGGTAATCAGTCTAGTTCAGCAACTTTTTTTTTGAACAATGATCAGTATCAGTCCTCTGTCCTTCACATTGCAGGGAATGATGAGGGAAGAATCAGGAAGCCAGCATATAAAATCAAGCTCACTAGGGATAAGCCTGGGGGTGGCACACTAATGTTTGAGGGATGATGTGCTAGTGAGATCCTTCAGTCTGCCATCTCAGCAAAGGTAGGGAATGGAGATGCATGCAGCAGCAAAGACACGAAGGTTATTGGTGTGTTAGAAACCATATAAGTGTGTTAGAATGATCATGTAGAAATTAGGGTTTCTCCTCCCAAAAAGCAGCAGGATCAATAGCCCAACTGAAGAGCATCAAACCAGTGCACACAGCATGGGCAACAAAGAGGAGTAGCTGAAAGCCATTGTGCATCAGGAAAACTATGGCATAGCTGCCATTACAGAAACATGGTGGGCGGTCTCACGGAACTTCAGTGCTGTGATGGATAGCTATAAACTCTTCAGAAGGGACAGGCAAGGAAGGAGAGGCATTGGGGTAGTCCTGTATATTAAGAAATGTTTTGATTCTCTAGAGCTTCAAAACTGTGCCAACAGGGTTGAGTATTTGTGGGTAAGAATTAGGGGAAAAGTCAACAGGGCAGATATCCTAGTGGGAGTCTATTACAAACCACCCAACCAAGATGAAGAAGCAAACAAAATACTCTAACAGCAGCAGGGAGAAGTCTCACAATCACTGCCACTTGTTCTTGTGGGGGACTTCAACTTACCATATGTCTGCTGGAAATAAAACACAGCAGGAAGTTCCTGAATTGCGTGGAAGTGAACTACCTGTCACAGCTGGTGAATGAGCTAAACAGGGAAGGCACCCTGCTGGACCTGTTGCTTGTGAACAGAGAAGGACTGGTGGGTAATGTAGTGTTTGGAGACCACCTTGGGCAAAGTGATCACAAAATGAGTTTTCTGCTCTTGGAGAAGTAAGGAGGGTGGCAGTAGAACTGCTGTCTTAGACTTCTGCAGGGCAGGCTTTGGCCTTTTTAGGAGTTTAGTTAAGAGAGTCCCTTGGGAGGCAGTCCTGAGGGGCAAAGGAGTCTAGGAAAGCTGGGCATACTTCAAGAAGGAAAACTTAAAGGCACAGGAGCAATCATCCCCACATGCTGAAAGGTGAGCCAGTGAGAAAGAAGACCTTACTAGAGTGAGTTTATTAAGGAAGGCAGCTTAACTAAGAAAGCTTCTGCTGCTTAGTATTATAAAAGCTTAACGTCTAGTTAAAAGTTTTTCTTCAGTGGTACCTTTGTCTTAAGATATGAATGTCTAAAGATAAGCATATGTCAGCATTCACATAGGTCATTTTATTATCACGAAATTCCTCGGAAACTTACAATATTTACAGGATCTGGCATACAGAAACAGTCAGATGATGCTAAGTTGGGCAGGAGTACTGATCTGCGGGAGGGTAGGAAGGCTCTGCAGAGGGATCAGGACAGGCTGAATCAATGGGCCCAGGCCAATGGTATGAGGTTCAACAAGGCCAAGTGCCGAGTCCTGCACTTGAGTCACAATAATCCCATGCAGCACCACAGGCTGTGGAAAGAGGGCCTGGAAAGCTGTCCAGTGAAAAAGACACTAGGGGTGCTGGTCAAAAGCTGCTGAACATGAGCCAGCAGTGTGTCCAGGTGGCCAAGAAGGCCAATGGCATCCTGGATTATATCAGAAATAGTCTGGCCAGCAGGATCAGGGAAGTGATCATCCTCCCCACACTCAGCCCTGGTGAGGCTTCATCTCAAATGTGTTCAGTTTAGAGCTTTTCACTACAAGAAAGACACGAAGGTGCTGGAGTAAGTCCAGAGAAGGGCAGTGGAGCTACTGAAGGACCTAGGAAGTCCTATGAAGAGTGGCTGAGGGAGTTGGGGCTGTTTAGCCTGGAGGAAAGGAAGCTTAGGAGTGACCTTATCACTCTCTACAACTACCTGAAAGGAGGTTGTAGCAGGTGGGGATTAGCCTTTCCTCCACAGCAACTAGAGACGTGATGAGAGGATATAGCCTCAAGCTGTGCCAGGGGAGATTTAGGTTGGAGATCAGAAGGAATTTCTTCATGTAAATCATTTTTAAACATTGGAATGGACTGCCCAGGGAGGTGATGGAGTCACTGTCTCTGGAGGTATTGGAAAAGGCACGCAAAAGTGGCACTTAGGGGCGTGATTCAGTGGTGGACTTGGCAGTGCTGGGTTAACAGCTGGACTCAATGATCTTAAACTTCTTTTCCAGCCTAAATGATTCTATGATTCTTGACTGCCCATTTCTATTTTCTTTAGGTGTATCTGTGTTTTCAAATCTGCTTGTATCTCCTGGGGAATAGGTACTGAAGTACTTATTCTCATAACTAATATCCTAGCACTTTAAATAAACATTTCAAGGTGACAGCTTTCCCATGTGTAGCTGGTGAAAAAGAATAAAACCCATTTATTTGCTTGGAAAGTAGATATCATTATTCCTTTCGTGATTAATAAAATATGATGCATTACAACAGCCATGTAAAATGTTATCTTTGTATTTCTCCCTTTCTATAGATAGATGCACGTATACCTTGTTTATGTCTCTGTACCTGTATATTTATATGTTTAGTAAAATAATAATCTTGTTCATATTATAACAGGATTTAGATTAACCTATTGAAGATTTCAAATTTACCTTAATTTTTCCATAGCATCCTCTCAGGACAATGAATTAAAATATGTAGTTGAAGCTATCTCTATGTATTTTTTTTTAAATTCAGTTCTACTCTGAAATAATTGTGTAAACATTAATTTTATTCAGAAAATCATGTGTTTTTCTATGTGCTCTGAGTCATAACTGATTATAATAGGAATTAAAATATAAGTTGTTTCTAACTATATTACACTAAAAAACCAAGTGATTCTTTTCTTGAAAATCTCAGCAAAGTATTAATTAAGTTCTAACTCTTCATTCTTTTTTCCATGTGATACATTAACAAATGTTACCAGACAAAATGTGTGCATCTTGCATTTCTTTTCTTTTGCTTTATTTTGGTATTTTTTAATGTGAAATGCTAAAGACAATATACCTGCTACCCCATGAAGCTCTTTTCTAGTTCACATTGAAGAGGAAGCTCACGCTGAGCTTCTGTGGTTGGGAGGACTCGGTCGATGCATCTCATCACCCCTCACAGTGCAGAGGGCTGTGCTAAGAACACCTGCTGTGCATGCCTAATTTAGGTGTCACAGCAAAGTCTCTCCAGGTTTGTCAAGCAGTCTAAATCAATTGTTAGTCTCTTGAATGTAAGTCACATAGGGGTCTTTCTCAGTGGCTGTTTCTGATTTTCCTGCTTCTCTCAATGTCACTCTTTCCCATTTCTGCTGGTTCAAGAGTTTACAGGATCATGCAGTGAAACTGGTCGGGGTGTTTGTGACCCAAAGGATCTCCTCAGTCAAGTTCACTTTGCATCTTCAAAGACAATGCCACTGGTACAAAGGACAGTATGGCCATAGTGCTCAAGGAAGTTTAGTCACACATTTATAGCAGGTGAACACAACATGAGGGACAACAAAACATTTGAATAGCATAAACTCATAAGGCAAAGTTGTTTTCATAATTGCACCTGGTGCAAGCATTCATACTTCATTATCTAAAGAAGGATACAGCCATTAAAAAAATCATATTAAAGTCTGATTTTATGCATACATATGCCACACATGAATGTGTATAATGGATCTCTTTTGCTGATGGCAAAATATACTGCCCACCTCAGTATACCTTATCCTGAGTTGTTTCCCTTCCTTTGTCCCCTGTGTCTGTCTTTAGGGGACTGGTATTGTACAGAATATGCTTTCCTGTTTACGTTTAGTTCACTTTATTTATATCTATAACTAACATCTTTGTGCTAGCTTTTAAAATAATTTTCATGTCTGTTCACATCCCTGCTTTTTGGCAGACAGAACTGTGTCTTCACCTTTATATTATTAAAAAAAAAAAAAAAAAAAAACCAACCAAAAAAACCCAAAAAACCACCAAAATCCAGAGGTTTATCAACTGAAGAAAAATATGGCATACCAGGCCTTCAAAAAGGTAAAAAGCAACATGATCCCAAAGCATAAAAGTTGTTTGCCATGTATATCTTTATTAAGATATTAAACATATGGTATTTTTAGTTTAAAAGAAATGGTGGACTGGAAATTAGTGCATGGGCCAGGTCCTTCTTTTAGACATTTGTTATACTAGTGAATTTCTTGGATATAACTTAAAGCATACCTTGACATGGCATTATCTACATGCAAAATTGAATTGATACATTTAATACAATAAGATTTTTTTTCAGAAAAGCATCACAAAATTACAGGTAATAGCAACTTTTGTTTCTCTGCTCTAAACCAGTTTTATATACACCATAACAAATAAAAAAATAATTTAGAAAATGAATATTTGTATTGAGAATTCTTATCTCTATGATGCTAAGGAAAAAATAAGAAATATGTAACTTGGTGATAAAAAGTTCAGCATTTCAGTAATCTAAACAGCAAGGGTAAGAGGAAACTACTTCTGCTTAAATATGTAATTAGACTTGCACATTAATATGTGGTTAAAATAAGTATTTTGAAATGGTGTCTTAATTTCTTGGTTCAGTCTTTTGCCCTGAAAATCCTGTTCCTCTGTAACATGTTAGAACCACTGAGGACAGCTGTTGACAATGGAATTTCTGTGAGAAATGTTGAAGTATACTCTAGATAGTCAAAAAGGTTTCTACATTGTGTCACATTATTTATGGTGATCTATAAATAAAAATTACAAAATACCAGTTTTATGGAAGACCATGAGTATGCAGGCAATTACAAATCCTAGAAAACACTGCAAACCCACTGATTAATGAAAAACATAAAGTGGTTTAGACCTATCTGTTTCCTTAGGCAAAAGGGTAAATTAGTCTAAACTCATCCCCCTAGAACTTAAACTCTCACTGAATGAGCCTTTTCTGCACTCTGGAATAGTCCAGTTGCTGAAACATAGGGGCCTAGTTTTATAATTAATTTTTTGTTTATGAATAAAGAGAAAATGCACCATACATAGAAAGTGAAGACTTTACTGCTAGTAGAATTCAAGAATAATTATTAGTGTAGATCTATTAAAAAAAAATAAAAAAGCACAGTTACTTTGTTAAAATATTTCTACATAGGAAAAGTTTCAATGAGAGTAACAATGCAACTAAATTGTAATACATAAACTACAAATTTTCTTTTTTGTAGTTTTATACTCAGCCTTCCACTGTTTGTATGGGTCCTAAAACTGGCAATTTCAGACTGCAGAAGAGGCATTATGTAGGGTTGGCAACAACCAGGGTCCTTCAAAGGGAGCAATATGACACTGATGCTTCATTCTTCCTCCCCTTAGGATTCACTCTATGTAATTTTACGCGCTTGCTAACATGTTTTCATACCTTTGCTTTTCCTTCATTCATCTGTTCCTACAGATTACATCTGAATTTACTATATGTGGTGCCATTTACATGTGTTAGATACTACCTCTTGGTTCTCTTTGTTACCCTTAAAACCAGCCTTGTCCTGCTCCAGATCTGTATTTCTTTAACAGCCATTGGTCAGTTGTTTAAAGCCATGGGGTCCCCAATACCAGTTCCATGCCTTGTCTTTTAGAATCCCATGCCTGTGCTCCAATAAACCACGCTCTGTGTTGGCAGTTCTCTGCTCTTGCTCTAAGTCTGTATTTCTCTACATGACATCATTGTCTTAGAGTCATAAATACCTCATTATACATGGAATGACTGCTTGTTATTGCTATGTATATAAAACTATGGTTGTCTCATGCAGAGAGAAATGAAAGTAAACCCAGTTTGCCATAGTCATGTGGTCAGTCAGAAAAAAACCTCTTGTTACAGCTAAATGGAGCAAAACAAAGCTTCAGGCAAGTAAAGGAACATTTAGACAGCAAGTCTGACAGGTGCCAGTCCAGAGAGCTTGAAAACCCAGTACAAACCAATAATGGCCAGTTACTATCCATGGCAACGCCATGTTACAAGGCTACACAGCTACACCAGGATGGTCTGAGAAACCTGCCCCTGTCTGGTGCTGGAGAGGCAGTGTCCTTCTCAGCCCTGTCCTTCACTGTTTCTGCCAGCTCCTGGCAGACGCCTGAGGCCGTCTCAAAAGGTACAAATAGCCTCAGAGTGGCCAGCTGAACTGAGCCCTCAGGATCAATGGGTCACCTTGAAAGCATTGATTCCTCTCATCCTGAGAAAGGTATCTGGGGTGGTGCAGGTCTCATCTGGCAAAGAAGAGATTAGTTCAAGGATATCTAATATTTAATATTACAAGAGATAAAATTTGCTTTTAGCATGGTATTCAATCCCAGCAAGTCCTTCCACTTTCTCTTCCTATAAGCAGAACAACTTCTAAAGTGTTACCCCTCTTCATTAGCTGCACAGGGCATTATGGATACTTACCTTGGCAGGATGGGTCCTCTACACCACCTGATACTTAGGCACCAACTAGGTCTACTGTATAGTCTTCTACAGTAGGCCTAAACTATGTAACCTGTAGCCTTGAAACTGAGTGAAAATATCTTTTTGATTTTGTGGAGAAATCCAGGGAGAGGCACTCTCCATATGTTTCTGGAAAATTACTAGAATTTCAAATCATATTATATGAGAGTTTATAAACCCCTGAACATACTTCCTAATCTGAGCAGTGATCAGTCCTATTTCAAATGTAGATAATGTAATAACGAAGAAAGTAGACCATGTCACATTCTGTGGTTTACCAAGAAAATGCAAATGACTGTGCTCATGTCTACTAAGATTTTATCTTCATTTTTTCTTAATGTAATACAAAAGCTTGATGCCAAATCTACTGATTGTCACTCAATAAAATCAAAGCCAGAAAACCCAGCTAAACAAAAATTAAAAATAAATAAATAAATAAATAAAATTTAAAAGAGGAAGAACATGACTTTAGTCCAATAGTTAGAAAGCTGTGATGGAAGCCCTGAGAAATTTCACTCCTGTTCCCTAAGTGGCTTATGCATTTTACATGTAATTTTTCCCAGATAAAATCCTGACACAGTCCAGAGAGAAGACAGTAAGATTTCAGACTCTCTGTGATCAAGTTCACTGTCTCTGGGCTCTGATGATGGAGCAGCTTTTGTGTTATTGCCTCTAAAAGCTATTGTTGTCCCCTTAGAAGGTATCATGTCTGGGCTGAGTTGCCACAGTATAAAGCCTAGCAATTTGCAGAAACACATTAGGGTCTAAACTGCTGTGGCAGGGACAAACACTCATATCACTGCTGAAAAGACAGAAATCTCCAGGAGGGAAGAGCCAAGACCAGTAATAGGTTTCCTGGACCTAATGGAAACTCTCCTTTAATGAGAATCAGTTCTGAGTGTTGAAACTCTAGCTAAGTACTTCTTTCAGCAGAAATTAGAAGAGGAAACTTGTTTGCCAGCTTACATTAATATATATAAGTTCGCCTCTGTGCATAAACAGGAATGTGCTAATATATTAGCCAAGGATAGCAAGCACAATCATTCCTTTTCTTTTTGTTGTTGCTGTTTTGTTTTTGTTTTAACAAACATGTTTTTCTTTAAGACATAGGAGGGTTTTGGAAGAGAATCTTTCTGTTTTAAAAACAAAAGGCAACATAGAACCGATCGAACATTCAGGAAAGAAAGATGATATAAACATTTACTTTTGCATTTTCATTTCTAAGGCAATAAACATGCTTCATAGCTATCTCAATCAGAAGTCCATGTACCAGTCTTTAACAAGAAACATTGGTTATCTGTGCATGAAAACATCTGGATTCAAAGACCATAATTTGACTCTGAAAAAGATCCAGTGTTGTCAGTATCCATTGTTCTTGTTTTTTGTAGTTGAACTTAAACAACACGGGGCCAAAATAGTAATTAACATGCAAAACAATATTACCCTAAATGTTTTCTAAATCCCTGCACAGTATGAACTCTGTCTTGTACTCTGGCAATACAGACGAAAGCACAGATATATAGGTACAAAGTAGTATGCGTATAGTTCATCCCCATAACTGCATAACCTTTTTGTTCTCTCTCTCACATTATAACCCCATTGCTCCTTTTGCATGCTAATTTTATTTATTATTTTAAATAATTGTAAGTTTAAGCATTTGTTTTATAATTCAGCTGTAGAATTGCAGAGTAGATCTTCTTTGTAGGTTTGTTCATGGTCTTCTAATAGGGAATCCAAATGTTATTTAGGTCTGTAGAGCCTACTTCAAAAATTTATGCTTAAAAAGTTATTACTAAGGGGGAAACCAATCACTACATCAGGCACAGGATATTAACATAGGTATGCAAAATTCAGCCTTTGCTTCCAGACAGACAATTTGTCTGGTATCAGCTGGTAATTTTAACTGACTTCAGACCAGAAATTGGAAGAATCATCTAAATTCATAGAACTGTGAATTTATTTTGCAGATTTTCTGATGAGGCAAGTGGGAAAAACAATAAAATCCGAAACCCAAACTTGTTTTTTTCAGATAGGTCTGGATATGTTTAGGGAATTAATTATGTTTATATTGCCTGAGCTAGTGGGGAACACATTTGATGAAACAAGAGGTTCCTCCCATTCACGACTGCTCACAACTGCTTTTCACCCCGTGATCCAGCATCCATCTTGCAATTTCTGATTCTACAGTGACTGTGACAGTATATTTTATTGCTCCTAAGTGCTTAGAAAACCCATAATTAAATAGGTATCGAACCCTTGAGGACAAATCAAGCAAAGCTGAGGAATTCCAATGAGTTCAGACACTTTTCAGCCTCAGAAGGAAAATAACATTTATTCATTCACTGCTAAGTGGTTTGATAGGTTACACTCTCTTTATATACATCATACATATTTTTGTAAGCAGTAATGGTTGGCATTTCTGTTTCTGTATACTGTCTTCTTTATCATAGTAATCTTTTCCACTTCCATTCCACTTTCATTTATTAGGGTGATAACACATACCTTATCAGAGACCCTAGACTCTCTCCTATCCTAACCCTAAAACAGAACGACAAATTTCCTGCTGTGATATGCCAGCCATTTCCAAGGAATGTCACAGCAGCTGGATAAGCCAAGGAACTGATAAAGTTCTGATTATGTGTCAGTTTTAGATTGGTTGTGCAATTTTAGGCAAATAAGCAGCACTACCATTTGCTTTATTCAATAGATTTTTGCTGGACTACACTGAAGAACACTGCAGTTTTAGGCATTCTGTGACTAGTACATTATCTGATTGACAATTTCAGCAAAGAGGCTGAGGTTTGAACAAACAGAAGCTGAACTGCACCAACCTCTATCAGTGATTCTTCCAAAATGTTGCTGAAGACAAGTCTTTGACAGGGTAATGTCAGGAAGCCTGCAGTGCTGCTGCGGGTGTTGTTTGTTCAGTGTCTAGATAAAAGACATTAGATTCTTGCACAGTCACTCCAACACATTTCAGAAATACAAAAATGGTTTGTAGAAAAGGCCCATAAAGCTGTCAAATGCTAAGGCGAAATTAAATTTACATTTCATGAAGATTAATAATTATCATTTCTCAAACATTGCTAGATGGTTTAAATAAAATGCTCTTGAGGATTTGTAAACTACAACACACTGTATTGAAATGCCTTTACATCAAAGCCTGACACTGGCTTTTCACCAAATTATATCTTTGCTCTATGATGTATGTGCATGAAGAATCTCTCAGATTGTGAGGTTAAAAACAAAACTGTTGCTTTCAGACCTAGCTCTGCCCTTTATTTTTTCTGCCCTTCAGGCTGTATCTCGTTTATTCAAAAAGCTTCAAAACAGTGAGTCTCTAAATGAAATTGAATTTGCTAAATTGAAATATCCCATTTAATGTTGCCCTACCCTTTATGACACAAAAAGTACATTGTGAGAACTTATATACCCTTTTTCATAACAAGAATCAATTCAAAATAGAAAATCCATAGCACAGTGTAACAAGTTGCCAGTTTCTTGCGCAGAGAACTGTTGTAGATAAAAACTCCTGGAAGACTCCATCTTACCACTTCTAAGGAAAGAAGCTATCAAATGTTTGCTCCTTGATGCCATGCAGGTACATGGCCCAGGTTTACATGACAAAAAGAATTCCTTATTAAATTACTCTAATCAAGCATCTGGGAGGCCATAACAAATGTTATGGCAGATTTTTTTCCACAGATTCAAAAAGGTTGTAGCCATTATTTGCAATGCCTTTAATAAAGACCTATTAAGTTCAGGAAGTCTGAAGTAACTAAAATGTTATATGTGGAGTCTGGAATTTTACTGAACTGATTAAGTGATCTCTTCTCTGTGGTGACCAGTGACAGGACCCCAGGGAATGGCCTAAAGTTGTGTCAGGGCGGGTTTAGGTTGGATACTAGAAAAAGGTTCTTCCCCCAGAGGGTGTCTGGGTGCTGGAATAGGCTTCCCAGCGCTGTGGTCACAGCACCAAGGCTGACAGAGTTCATGATACTCTCAGGTATATGGTGTGGCTCTGGGAAATGATCCTGTGCAGGGCCAGGAGTTGGAGTTGATGATCTTTGTGGGTCCCTTTCTACTCAGCATATTCTATGTGATTCTGTGTGAAGTCTTTAGACACAAGTATGTAATGCTTGGTGGTTTCTCCCATGAAAAGATTTGAAAGTTATTAACTGTGCATGTGTGGTGGAGATTACATTTAATCCTTAACACTGTGTGCATTTAATCAGTACTGAGGGTTTGTACCAAACCTCCTGCTCTGTTTTATATTTCACGTTTTAATTAAAACTTTGAAAGTATCCTAAGGTTTCTCTCTGCCTTTAAATGTTAATTTACTTTTGTGTTAGGGTACTGTGAATGAGTGACCATTTTAGAATATTAGAGTATTCACCTACTCCCAGCTACAACTAAATGGTTTTTGAGAAATAAAAGTAAGTTTTAAAAACCTTTTCCGCTACTTCCTCTGAAAATATCTTTTGAAATAAGGTATTATTTTATAAGATATAATATAACATGATCAATGTAATGTCTCCCAGGCCTAGATTTTACTACAGTAAATCTTTCTAACTATTATTAAACTGGACTTCCTCCAATGCGCGAGGTGCAGCCCAACTGACTCTCAAGCTTTTGTCTGTTCTATCAGCAGTGTATACGAACTGTCAAAGGCATATAACACCTGAAAAATGAATGAGTAAGTAGATCCATAGTTACAAAAAAGAAGTGTCATCTCAAATTACAGCTTTCTTTTTTTCTGTCTTCTTTTCTCAAAGAGGGAGTAATAGAGGGAGTAATAACTTAACTAACAATGAACTTAAGAAGACTGTTAATTTTGAGTTCCAAGGTGAAAAAACAAAAAAATCTTAGTCTTTAGCATTAAAGAGACACTTCTTTCTATGATAATAAACTCAAAAAAAAAAAAAAAAGGTAGGGAAGGGGGTATTGGGTAAGAGGTTTTAGTTTTTCTGGCTAATCTTCATTGTGAAAAAAAAAAAAAAAAGGAAATGGAGATGAATGAGCCTAAGTCAATGTATTTCCAGCTCTACTCAGTAGGACTTCCATGTACTGGTGCACATCACATTCCCAAGTAAATCCCTAAAACTATACCAGAAGAGGTGAGCATGGTCTAGATATTCTTCTGGTGTATTTTTTTCAGTTGCTAAACCTTAATTTAAAAGTTGCAATCATTATAACATTATAATATTCCATTTTATCATTAAGATCCCACTTCTTACATTTCTGCAAGTGCTGAAAGTTCACACATAAAGAAAATAATTATTTATTCTGAATAATATTTCTTCCCCAAAACTATCCAGAAAAGGTTGCACCATTGAAGATGAAATTACATATGTTGTCACTGATTCTAGGTGACAGCAGACCCTGCTTCTATTGCAGGAAACTTTTAGTGTAGAGATTCAAGCTTTTGTTATCTGTTCAGTCAAAAAACATCAGAAGAAAACAAACCTGATTAAACTGTATGAGATTTTCATGAAAAAGATAAGTACCTTGGGAAAAAAGTGCTATTCAATGCATTAAAAAATTGAGCTATTAACAAAAACTTTGAGAATTCAATTTTAAAAGGAAATTAAACAAATATCAGAAAGGTGGTTTGGACTTTTCTTTTTTCCTTGTTCAAAGGAAGTATACTGTTCACAGAAAATTACCACAATAAAACTTTTACTTTGAAATCTTTGAATGAATATCCAGTCAAAGACCTTGCTGATAATGTAAAACAAATTGAGCTTGTAGGAGAAAAGATAGAAGTCATCTCACCTAAGCTCAGTTTTCGGGAAAAAAAAAAAAAATTTGGTCCAAGCCTATTCCAACACTCTCTTAGTTGCCTGTGAGATATTTGCAGTACATGTCATTTTAATATAAACTTATGTGACAGGAAAATTAAATGCCCCCTAGACATGTCTTCAACTTGCTGTAGAAAGCACTTAGATCACTGATGTTTTTAGATAGCAAATAATCAGACTCATCACACAGGTGTCCAGGAGGAGTGAGAGAAGCAACACTGCTTAATCAACTCAAGGAATTCTGAATTTAGTTGTGATTATTAAAATATTTATTAAAATGCTGATTATTATTACGTAAAAAAATTAAATTTATTATAAATACACAGTTTAACAATTTCAGTGCCTGTCCAAGGCCTAGAGGCTAAATAAAAAGCGTCAACTTAACTGCATCTACAAATACAGGTCTTTTCCAATGTGTTGATTTGAAGGTGCAGGGACTTGAACACAAGCCCTATGAGGAGAGGCTGAGGGAGCTGGGGTTGTTTAGCCTGGAGAAGAGAAGGCTCAGGGGAGACCTCATCACTCTC
>JAWMRA010000001.1:73519852-73544330 GCA_035584735.1 Pseudotriccus pelzelni
AGGTAGGGAGGGAGGGAGGGAGGGAGGGAGGGAGGGAGGGAGGGAGGGAGGAAGGATATTTCTCGTGACCATCTATTTCAAAACTCTGGATGTTATTCATATAAACATCCTACTCTCTGGATTTTGCTAAAATTTTTCCTTGGTGGTGTTGTGGAAAATACATTCTATTGGTTGATAATTCATTTCACAGAATTACTGAATCATCAAGGTTGGACGATCAAGCAGATCATCAAGTCCAACCATCAACCTAGCACCACCATAATCACTCCTAAACCATATGCCAACTGACACATCCAGGCATCTCTTGAACACTTCCAGAGGCAGTGACTCCACCACCTCCCCAGGCAACTTCTTTTCCAATGCTTAACACTTGTTCAGTGATTTTTTTTCCTAATATCCAATCTGAACTTCCCCTGGTGCAACTTAAGGCCATTTGCTGTCATCCATTCACATGAGACATGGCAAAGGAGACCAATCCTCACTTGATTAAAATAATTATTTCTTTGATTTTAAAGCTAATGACATTCCATAGGCAACAGTAACTTTTATTTTCTTTACATATTGCCAGACAAGGAAGCTAAACCTCCATTTTATTTTTTCTGCTGCCTTCTCAGGCAGGATAAGCCTCTTAATAAGCATGTGCTGGCACCTTTTGAGTATTTCCCTTTAGTATCTAGAGGGGATGGCTGATGTTGCAAGGTGTCAGATAAAATGGCACAGAGAGAAAACACTGAAGTAAAAAAGACATTTAAATAGTACAA
The DNA here is from genome assembly GCA_035584735.1 of Pseudotriccus pelzelni. Lineage (NCBI taxonomy): Eukaryota > Metazoa > Chordata > Aves > Passeriformes > Tyrannidae > Pseudotriccus > Pseudotriccus pelzelni. The sequence goes on from JAWMRA010000001.1 coordinate 73,520,614, forward strand.
AATAAGCTCAAGTAGAGAGAGCAAGACCATATTTAGTATTTCAAGGATGAATTTAACATGCGTATTATAGCTCATATTCTAAGCTCCTGTAAAAAGCAACCACAAAATTCCATAGCTTCCTAATGAAAGGGAAGCACAAAACTCTGATAGACAACATTGCAAGAAAAGCATTTTTCCCTGCATGATAGGTGAAAACACCCCATATTTGCTTATTTTCAGGTAAAATGAAAATTTCTGTTGAATTGCCAAACACATTAAGCAATGTGCGTTCTACCTATTTTCTGTTTACTTGAAGAAAAGACTTTTACAACCTTTGTAAATCCTTTTGTTTAGATTTCCTGCATGGAATGTACTGATATGAGCAAGCTATGTTAGATAACATGATGAATCTTATAAATGACCCCCAATTTCATGTAACCCTAGAGATGCCTAGAGATTCCTCTAAACAGCAGGCTAAATGGAGGTCACTGATTTGATTGAAAACATGCTGAGTCAAAATGGACTACCTGGAAATGCATCACAAGAGGCACTGAAAGCACTTCCTTCTCCAAGGTGGCATCAATTTTTCTTCTAGTGCTGGTCAGTAAACTTCAGTACTTTCATCCGCACATCTGTACTTCTTGGAAGTGCCAATGCACCATATGGCATATTGAAGACCTTCCTAATAAATCTAGCTAAGCATACCTTTCCCTCAATTTGTTTGTTTGTTTGCTTGTTTGCTTGCTTTATAATACCGTTTCCTGGTTTTGAAAACATCTGGGTTTGACAATGAGGACAGTGTACATTTTGCAGAGAGATTCTGAATCACTGTTCTCTGCATCATTTATTTTTAAGTGTTAGGAATTCTATTTTTCTGCTGATACAGATCTGTCTTTATGAGATCCTGAAAATATGAAATGTAAAACAAAATGTGGTATTGGCAAACAATGAAGGTGGACAGCATTTGTGAGCTTTTCTTCCTTTTTGTGTTTTAAATATTTTCTTTCAAGTGTCATTCAGAAGGAAAATTTACATTCTGATTGCAAAGACAGAAGTTAAAAGCAAGTGGAAATATAAAAAGAAAAGGATTACTAGACAGGATACATACTGCTTTCCATCAAAACTAAACACTTAGGATTTCCAGAATAGCTGCCCTTTCATATAATATCTGAATTATTTTTAAATATGACTTTCAATATATCATATATTCAAATGATGTGCTTGCACTTGTTTCATATAAAATTAAATGTCATCTAAACTGTCATGTATTGTCCATCTTATATGGAAAAACTATAGCTCAACATCTTTGTCATTATAAGTAAACCTTTATTTCTTTGGGATTTAGGAAAATAAATGCTATCAATACGATATGCAAAATTAACATTATGTGATTTTATTCTTTAATAGAAGACACAAATCAAGCACAGTCAATCAAATACAATTGATTATCAAATAATAATGAAACACAAGGTTCTCATAAGAGTTCATGAATCTGGTACAAATACTAGTGTATCTTCATATTTGTAGATTCCCCTACACTGGCTCTGGGTGCCTCTGTAACACTGTAAAAGAAAACCTCATTCTCTGGCTTTCCTTTTATTCCCGTATCAGGATACAGCAAGGTATGTTTTTCTGCAGATATGTCTAATTTCTGATACAGAAGCATAAAACCCTCTAGATTTTTTCCTTTTGTTCCTTTTTCTCTGCAAGGCTTCCTTACTGAAAGATTTCAATCTGTGTGACACTATCTTTTGTGCTTGTCTCTATCTGCAGCTATACCAGTTGTTCCTGGTAACTATCCACCCATCCCACATGTGCTTACTCATGTAGTTACTCTTCAATAAGGCGTAACACTTTTTTGTTGTTGTTGACTGTGTTGTTCAAATGCACCACATTTTGGCCTTTGCTTTGCTGTTTTATTTCTGTTGTACTATTTACATTTCTTATCCATCATATCAGTCCCTTGCTAGAATGTGATACAATTTTCTTTTAGAGTTCCTTCCAAACTAGAGGGAGGAAAATGCATCACAGTTAAAGCTCCAATGATGTAGCTATTTTATGTCTTAAGAATTGTGATCTTTCCATCAGCATCTACCTTTGAAGGTCTGACATGTTACTAGTAAAATTATCTTCTGTTTTGTCATTCGGAATATGTTTTCTATCTTTCTGCAATATGGTCACGGACTACCCTAATTTAATTTCATATTCACCCTTTTTTAAAGCACTCTATAACTCCACCTTCTCTGGTATCTTTCCTTTTTATTTCTTTCTATTAACAGCAGAGAATCTTCTTCCTGACACAACCCACCATGCATTTTTTATTAAATAACTGTCTGTGTTGAAAGAGCAAGCTGATAATCATCTGCTTTGTGACCCTCTCCTTTGTCAAATTGTGCCCTCAACCCCACTTACACTGTGGGAACTGTTCTCCCTGCTGACTATATTGTTATGGATTTCCATTGTCCATTACTTGCATTCACTGCAATGAATATACCTTAATGTTGTATACAGCAGTACCATAATGAACACATTTTTTGCATTTCTTGGCATTCTCCATGGTCACTGAACTCAGCTTTTTGGGTTTTGTTTGTTTTTTCTCGCCAGGAACTTCAGTGCTTCAATGAGCTTTGAATCAGGACCGTACATTGACTTTCCATGAACAGCGACTTTGTCTTTTGGAGATGACATTCACATTCAATGTGCTATTAGATACTGGGCATGTCACCAATGTGGGAGAGTAGGTCATCTCAGTAGAAGAGAAGGGAAAGATTCTTTCTAGATTTTGCATGAAACCCTGTTAAAGAAATGGCTGTACTTACAGCAGGTTTTTAAAAGTCTTAGAATATGAAAAAGTGCTGCATGATTAGTAAACATGAAAACCTTGAATATCAGATAAGTTAACAGCAGCCATTTAAGAAGAAAAAAAGTTCCGTAAAATGTAACCAGCATCTTGATATACAAGTCTGGTACCACTTTTTTTTTTCATCTATTCATTGAAGTAATGCTGTTGTTTCAAGTGTTGGTACTGATGGTATTACTGTAAGTGCTCTTGTTTGTAACATTACACCTGAAAAAGAAAGGTGTTCAACAAGAAAAGACTGAAAGGAGAAAAAAAAACAGGAAGGGGAAAGAATGTTTAGTGAAAATGTTAATAAATAATAACTAAATAATTACTTCAGTGAGTGATGTCATCATTATCATGACTTTGTTACAATGTCTGCTTATATTATCAGAATTGTCTACAAAATATGGAGGAGTTGTGCCAGGTATCTATTCCTGACATATGCCATCAATTTTTAATATTATTTTAAGTGCATTTTGGGGAAAGGTGTATTTTATATTATGAGTTTGCTTCTTTTCATAAACACATTTTAACAAGGGTTGAGCTGGCATTTGGTAAACCTTCTTTCCTTTTCTTACTAAAATAAGTGATTTTATTTGATGTTTTGTCACAACACTATTTAAAATAAGGCCCACAGTGAACTCTATTTACCTTCAGAGCAATTTAAGATCAGGCTTAAGCATTAGGTCAGTATTGTATGACAGTTTTCTTCCTCCTTTACAACAGCTATCACTTATTTAAATTGAACATAAAGTAAAATTTATTGTACCTTGTGTGCTTATAAGCAATCTCTGGTGAATATGATTGTTTATCCAATCATGTTGTTTTCTTTGTCCATTTTATTTTCCACCCTTTTGGAATATTTTAGTGGAAAAATTTCCCTGGAGAGAGATCTAGTTAATGTTTTATGAGATAGACAACTTCCAGAACTCCTTCTGAGCTTTGCAAAATTGAATATGTGAAAATAAAGTTGTCAGGTGTAAGAGCAATGCAGTAGTGGAGCATTTTTGCTAGTCTAGTTTGGAGGATGAAATCACATGGTACTGTCCTGGGAAAACTGATTTAAGTTACTCTGAAGTGTATCATTATTATTCAATCTGATTGATCAAGGTAAATATATTCACTTCATTTAGATCAACTAAAGCCACAACCAAATTATTCTGCACACAGTCAGATGTATGCCATCTATCTAATCTAAACCAATCTATACACTTTCCCATTTTGTTACCCAAGAAAAAAGGTTGACTGGTTCCATCCAGTAAGTGGATGATAAATAACTCAATGACTTTCAGGCTGTGAGAGCAGCAAAAAATTAAATAACAGGAAAAAAAAAGACAACTCTTAAACCTTGCAAGTTACATGGATAAAAGGAGGCATTTCATAAGATTTTATTTGAAATATTGTTTGTATCAGGTAAATCAGATTTACCTTCTGACAAACCGTTCACTAAATTTTGAAATCAGATGAATATTTTTATATTACCAGGATGAATAGGTGACAAATAGTCCCACTGGGCTATTTGCAAACAATTCTAATTCATTCCATTATGTTATTAGACAGCTGTCAAAGAGAAATAACATGTCCTGTGATTTGGTTTTAGGTGTGAAGAGGAAATTCCTGAGCTCCTAAAGTGCTGCAATGAGAGACAGCTGAATGTGTATTTACAAAATTTTATTTCGTATGTTCTTTAGATTCACGGTTGAGAAAAATATATGTATTCTGAGTTCTAGAATGCTCTGTTTCATGGTTCACAACAAACTCTAGTTTTCACATAGTGTATTTAAAACAAGGTTAAAATGTGATGATGCCAGTGAGAAAACTTCACTTGTGTGGTGAAAAACTGCACCTGCAAATGCATTTTTGAATTCTATTTAAAACTCTAGCTTTAAACTAAAAGGGTAAAATGTAAATAAAACATCGTCATTGGTAATATATTGATTCTGTCCTTAACTCTGTGTGAAAGAGAGCATGAATCATGCTAAATTTGCAGTCAATATATCAAACCAGATCATGACCAGAGTCAGTTTCTGAAGAAAGAGAACATCTCTGTTGATCAACGGAAAATTTGAACCCAGAATTTCATCCACCTATGGCAAGAACGGTATTTGAACCATTTCATCAAATTATGTAGATTCTGAGCTTCTGCATCAGTAACTGACAACAGTAAAAGGGAGGAGAAACGTCTCTTCTTCTTGCACTTCTTTAGGTTTTATCATGAGTATTCCAAATAAATAGACAATGTTGACCTTCAGTGCTTTTTAGTTATGAGACAGAGAGTATAACATCCTAACTGACAGATTAATAATGAAACCACAACAGAAATAAATTATAACAGAAAGTAATTATTCTTTTTTCAGAACAAGGTTTAAATAAGTGGTAAATGAGGTTTAGGGCAGAAGAGCAGTGATAGCAAGAAAAAATTATCAAATGGTCATTGGAATTCTAGGTAAGGTGTGTTTCTGTTGCAGTTGTACAATATTATTATGACTGTAACAGCTGAGAGGAAGTGCCAAGCATGGTGAAATCACTGTAGGTGTTAATGCATGAGTTTCCTAGCCTATCTCATTAATTTTATCTGAAAATATAACAAATAAAGAAGGATTAGAGGATAGAAATGCACATGGTATGATTGGAAAAGTCATTCAGGAAGTCTGAGATAACTCTCTCCCAAACTTCAGCTTTATTCCACACCATTTGGCACATCTACTACAGAAGTCAAGCCACGATGGAGGTAGCAGTGCAAGATTTAGGAGTGCAGAATAAAACCCAGGTCCAGAAAACAACTGATTCTGAGTATCCTGGTCTTGGCCCATAGATTGCTACATATTTTAGAATAGACTGTCACTGAATGCAGTACAGTTATACCTCAGAAACAAAGACCAAACCTCTGCCTGCCATGTGTGTTCAACCCCATAAGTACGCTTTGGCAATTAATTTCAAGATTTACTAACTGGATATGAGGATTGGGAGACTTTTGGTAAATTTTTTGATTGGAATTCAGGCATCAAATTCCTCTTCTAAATTCCTATATTTCACTTTAGGCATCTTTGCGATTGAAAAGACTTCCTGTATGATCCAACAGCTGAGTACAGACCTCAATGAAGGGGATTAAATAATGACACATAAACAGCTTAAATTCTAACCATTTGCACCTTCTTGAGTTCTTGGGTTTGTAACTTCAGCATTCTTTTAATACAAACATGTAACATATTTAAATTATGTGAGTTTGAGTGATAAATAAAATTACTAGAATTAAAAAAGAAAAAAGCAAAAATCAAAATCATTACATAAACTAAATCCAAGAGGGATTTATTTGATAATCCCATTTTATAAATAAAGGATGGGGTTTTTTATCTGTCCAGCATAGTATCAATTCTCTCATTAGACAGGAATATAAGAGAGGGATGTTCCAGTCCCCTGCTATCACAGGCAATTTGCTAACATGGTGGTTCAAAAAGAAACCTCCTAAACAAAGATTCAGGGAAGTGTACTCAATGAAGCAGAGAGAGATAGTGAACACTGAGGATATCGAAAAGAAGGAAAGGATTTAAACCTTATGAGGAAGCTTACAGTGAAAATACCTGGGAGATTTCCAATGATGGTTACAATTATAGATGAAAATAGTAACATAACTTGCATTCATGGTTGCATGTAGGAATAAGAATAGACTTTCTTATGGATCTTTAAGGAAAGGAGGGCTTATTAATGCTTCCCTGTTTAGTCTGGAATACTCGGGAAATAGTTTTCCTGTTTTCACTGAGGGGAAGATGATGTGAGTTTGACCTTATATTGAACCAATCTTATAAATATTAAAAGGTGTAGCAGGTACAATGTTTAAAATAGTCCAGAAAAGAAAAACTTCATTTATTCTTACTTGAAACTTGGCAAAACTGGGAATAACTATGCTCAGTACTTTACACCAACCAGGAAGTAAAGGTAAAATCTATAAATAAAAGGCCTACTTGAACAACTAGTTTGTGATTAGTCTAGATAAGTAAAGAATAACTGGATGATTGATTTTATTTAGTTGTGTGTCCTGGTTTTGGCAGGGATAAAGTTAATTTTCTTCCCATTAACTTGTACAGTGCTGTGTTTATTAGGATGAGAGCAATAGCACACTGATGTTTTAGATGCTGCTAAGTAGTGCTTACCGTAAGTCAAGGACTCTTCAGCTTATTATATTTCCCTGCCAGTGAGGGGGCTGCAGGGCACAAGAATCTGGGAGGAGATACAGCCAGGACAGCTGACCCAAATGAGCAAGAGAGATAGTCCATAGAATATGATAGCATATAAACTAGGAGGAAAGTTGGCCAGGGGCTGCTGCTCAGGGTCAGGATGGGCATTGGTCAGTGGGTGGTGAGCAATTGTACTGCTCATCACTTCTTTTGTACTTCTTTTTATTCTTGTTAGTTGAAGTAGTAGTACTGTTATTGTTATTCTTGTTGTTTTTATTATTATTACTTTTATTATTATTATTATGTTATTCTTTTCTGTCCTATTACACTGTCTTTACCTCAACACACAAATCTTTCTTTTTTTTCTGATTCCCTCCCCCATCCCACTTTTAGGCCAGGGAGTAAGAAAATGGCTGTGTGGTGTTTAGCTGCCTGCCATGTTAAATCATGACACTGTGATACAGATGTTACCTTCTCCCAGCATGGACAACTGGCTATGATGCTTACACATAATTAATTTGTTTCATCCCTGGATGTCCTTTAGTATATCTCATCCCTCATCCCTCACAATTTATCTTAAAATAAACTAAAAATTTAAAAAAAAAACAAAACCAAACAACAACTGAACAGAGGAACTAAAACCAATAGAAAACCAAGTTTGCATAACCTATGCAAAAATACACTAAAATAAGTTCTGCAAAAGTCAATCAATGATAGACATGGCTTATACCAGATATTGTTTTAAGATTGACAGCCTTTCCATATTTAACATTTCATTTAATCAAGATGAATACATAAATGACTTTTTGGATTATTTAAATTTTCTTGGTTTTCTGGCATGACATGACAATTGTTAGATACAGAGCTCCTATTAAGTTTATCATTCTGGACTTGCTGCAGCAACTGCTAGTACTACCAGTGAGCAGCGAAATTGAGAACTATACAGCTGATAAGTTTTACCCTTTATCAGCCTCATGCTAATTTAATGCAAGACAGAATATTATTTGCATTACTTCAAAAGTAAAAGGATGCTTCCCGTGGGATTTCATCACTATTAGACATTTCTTACTCTATTATATGTGAGTCAACACAGCATTCAAAACAGAGATTGTACAAACTTCATTTGTGATAACAAACTTAATGAGCAGCACTGAGAAATGTCTCAAGAATTGAATTATGATGACACAGTATTTGCAAAATAGGGCTTTGTAATTTTTTTGTGTGTTACTTCACTAAAGACACAGTAGCTCTTTCATTTTCAATTTTCAATTGAAAATACCGATGTGCATTTTAAACATCTGCCATGCTAGGCAATCACTTGAAGGGAAATAATCTCTAAAACAGATATAAGATGTAAAATCAGACCACTCAAACTTGTTTCTTATGAAAAAAAGATTGTTATAGTGCTTTGTTATGTTTTCTGTTGCCATATCAGTAAAATTCCTCTGTTTTACTGTGCAGGAGGAAGGATCAGTATAGAAGATTTATTCTATTAAGAGAAATGATTATAACAGCCCAGTTTACTTAGTACCAGAGGGAATGAATAAAAATGATGGTGCACTAACCAAAGTGGAGGGCACCTAACTTGGTCATTATAGAAGCAACCTCAGCAGAAACCAAAGAAAAAGTCTTGTAAGGCTTCATACTTACAGGCTGAATTTTGCCTGGTACTCCATAACCCTTATAGATCCAACCGTGAAAGGGAGCCTCTTGCACAGAAACTATCTGAAGATGAAAATTTCAAAATATTTTTGGTTTTATTTTTCATAAATTGGAACATTTTTTTAAAAATCCATTTAATGTTTGGTTTGCAGCATACTTTTTTCCTTATTGTGTCTGACAGCCTTTATTCTGTCATTTCATTTTCTGTTTTGATATTTATAACCACATTCTCACTGTCCTCATCCTTTTGTTCTCATTTCTGTCAGTCTGCTCACTACACACATCATCACCTATTTACTCTGAATGAAATAGCCGGCATGGTGGGCCGTGGGCATGTCAATAATTCATATTGTACAGCAAAAAGGATTTGATAAATACATCTGATCCCTGTAAATCACCTTGAAAACTGATTATATGTAGGATGACGGAGATCAGAATGACCTGTGAAACTGCATTTAGGGACAGAAAGGTGAAAAGATAGTTTTTCTACTGTGAAGGACAAAACCATATATTTTATCTGTTTTGTAGAAAAGCTGGCGCAACTTCACCCAGTATGGTTTTTTCCAATCACTTCTCATGACCAATATTCTATTATTTCTAAAACTAAATTATCTACTGCAAAACAAGCAAACAAAAAAAAATAAACAACCTCCACACACACCGAAACTATAACATGGGAAACAACTTCAGACTACATTGTTCATCTGGGATTTTGTTGTTGGATATGTACATCTTCATTTTTTCTGTTTGTGTTAGCTTTTCTCCACAGAACTTTGAAAAGGTTTTATGTGAAGAATCAGTGTCTCCTGTTTGATACCGTGTGCTTCTAAAAACTATTTGTTTTCCTTCATTTGTTAAATCCTTTAGCTAATTTTCTTCAAACATTTTGGTTAGTGTCACATAGAATAGGTTGAAGACAAAGAATTCTTGAGTGGAACACCCACAGGGTCATTCTTTACCACTGAAACACAGTAGAAGATTCCAGCAGATATTCTGTGGGGAAAACTCTAAAGAAACACTTGTGAGTTAACAGAGCTATGATGATGTTCTACAAAAGCCATAAAATTATGTGTTATAAAGTAACAATCACAATTGGCCCTACTGATGGCAATCACAAATAAAAATCTAAAAGCTAAACAGTATGATGGGTTAATTTGTAAACCTTTCTTCTCTGATTCACAGTTGAGATCATTTGGCACATATCCCTTGTTACTTGCATTGTAACTACCTCTGCCCGTGTTATAGTGATAAAGGCCTTGATCTACAAATTTTTCATTTCATCACCAAATTCCAACTCTGTCAAGCAAACAGAGGCCATGTCTACATGCTTTTCTGGTTTCTGTGTGTTGGTGAATGCGCAGGCCATATCCTAGCCACATATTAGGACAAGTTATGAGTAGGCAAAAGCCTTCTCCTATGCACTCCTAGATACAGAAGAGTGGACCTTTGGAACACAGGAGCCATCATCTGTTAAAAGAGTGCAGGTCTGCTTGTCTTAGGAATAGCTTAGGAATGCAACAACAACAAAGGTAGTGACAGCCACATAAACAGAAAGACAAGAATCAGTGCCGAAAAAAACCCAACCTTTCTTTGTTTTCAGCGTTTCTGACTGTACTCCTTGAGTCTGCTGTAAGACAGAGTGAGAGCAAGAGCGTGTCAGAACTCCAGATTTAATTACTGTCAGTCTGAAAACAAACAAGGAACGGCTATAGGGTGACAAAGAGCAGAAGTCAATCTGTGCTATAATGCAGTCAAGAACTGCACTCCAAAGGTTGTCTAATTAATAAACTAATGATTTAGATTGTTTCAAAAATTCCTGTGGTATTTCTGCAGTACAGACTTGTCTATTGAAGGTCTTCTAGATGCATGAAAATAGAAAATATTCAAATTCTTTTTATTAAGTAAAAAAGATTTCAAAGAGGACACACTGTATGAATGTCATAGCTATATCCCTAATTTTGCTGTAATGTGATTAGTTGAAAAATAATTGTGTCCTGGCCCAAATTTATACCATTCAATGAAGTAATCATAATTTTTGACCTAATATTTATCAGCTGTTTAACATCAGATGCCAAAACACTGCTGTTCTTCTTTTGTTCTAATATTACTTTTATTTTATAGTGTTTATATTTTTTTAAAAAATATATATAATTTCTCATCATTGCAGAAATTATGGAAGGGAGTTCCTACTTGTGCTTAAATTAGTTTAGATTATTTTGAGACTCTCTTTCATCCTTACAAATAATCATGGTATTCCAAACACTACTTGTTGTGGTTTCAACCTGACAGGGAGCCAAGCTCTACAGAGACATTCATCTACTGTAAGATGGGAGACATAATTGGAAGGGTAAAAAGTAGTGGGTTGAGATAAAAGCAATTTACTGGGGAAAGCAAAAGCTGTCCACACAGGCAAAGCAAAACAAGGAATTAATTCCCTACTTCCCATTGTCAGGGAGATTTTCAGCCATTTCCAGGAGAGCAGGGATGTCATGCCTACCGGTTATTTGGGAACACAAGCACCATAACTATGAACAATCCCCCTTCCTTCTTCTTTCTCACAGATTTTATTGCTGAGAATTACATCAGATGGTGTCATGCTTGGGTCAGTTGGAGTCAGCTGCCTGAGCTGTTTTTCCCTCCTATCTTCTTGTGAAACTCCAGCCTCCTTGTTGGCACGGCTGCATGGGAAACAGAAAAGACCTTGACTTCGTGTAAGCACTGCTCAGCAGTACCTAGAACAGAAGTGTGTTAACGCTTTTTTCAACACAAATCCCAAACATAGCCCCATACAAATTACTATGAAGAAAAATAACTCTAGCCAAACTGTACTGCCCAACACCAGCACCCCACTGTATGGCAGGGACCAATACAGTGCTGCGTTAACAGAATACAATTTTTGCAGTCTACACTATGCACAGAGACTGTTGTTACAGTTTACCACTAGCGAAGTATTTCAGGCTTCTTTGTTCGTATGTAGAAGTATTTAGATAACCTTGATACAAATTCTTCAGCATATGAAATAATGAAAGTGACTTTTTCATTCTTGCTTCTTTTGAAACAATAATAAAAATTATACCCAGAAATCTGAATACCTCAATTCATAAGTTTTTGCTTTCCAGCACATCAACCCATATTTTGAGACACATAAGCATATGAAAACTGAGCTACACTCACAGTATAATGCAATTCTGGGAAATCATCCAAATCTGGGAATGCTGTTTTATGATCAACACATCAAAAATTGATAGATAACTCATCTCATAGTCAACTAAGAAAAGCATACAACCAAGCAGTTTGAAGCTGAGATTTTGTATTTTATAAAAATGATGCAAGAGACCTTCTTGTTTCCTTACTAATAGTGCCAGTTTGTATTCTTTGAAAGACCTCTTTCCACTTACAGTTGATTTATTAACAGGCAATACAGTTCAAACAACCTTTTATGTAGCCAAGATTTCTTCTATGCAAATATTAAAGATTTGCAGACAGAACCACAAGACAGAGGGGTGTTGTCTACTGTTTAAAATCTGCTATAGCAAAGCTACAATTAAGCAATGTCATTACTTGCAAAATCTTTCCAGTCTAGCAGTCTTTCTGCTTCAGTAGTTTTCTGGTTTCCTTCTCCTGGAATCCTGAGGTTATTTGAAAAGAAACAGACAGAAAATTTGTCTTTGCAGGAGAGGTAGATTAAGCAAACAGTTTAGAAAGGATGAAGTCTGGAAGTGGCAGACTTGAGTGTCTAAAATAACATAGGAAATTGCTTTCCAGTGATGTTTATGTTCTCTGGCTTCAAGAACATGTAGTGCAAGATGATGAGTGTCAGCAAATAAACATGACAACTCCAAGAGGGAGTCATGAAATGGCTGTAAAAAGACCTGGTAAATACAGCAGTACCCAGAAATCCCACAACTCCAAATCATAGATTTGGAACAACTGTGGAAGTGGCAAGATACTTAAGGTGCGGCCATTCTTTCACATCTGTAGCAGGTTATTTGCCACGGGAAATAACCTGCAAGTCAGGTTTTCTTGTTGCCTTCCTGATATTGGGTTTGTATGATGTCCAGAACACAGTCCTTCATTTCAGGTTACATTATCATTTATGGCGCTTTTATCAACAAATCACCTTAAATAATATACTTAGCTTTAGGTACAACGCACACTGATTGCCAATGGTTCTCTTAAAAATTTCTATTTAACCTCTAAGCTATTTCTTGCAACTGAATGGGTAATTTCAAGAGTAAGGTTCATTATTATATCAGGTAGAAGAAAGTGATAATTTAATCTTCTCAAGTACAATTTGCCCTGTGCAGATCACTCTTGTCAAAAGCTAAAATGCACCACACAGTTTTAATTCTTTTTGTAGGCAATTGAATGATAAAAATCCATGCTTAATTACAACAAATAAAGTCCTCCAGAACTGTAAAGGAACAAAAGTCACAGGCACTCTGTACCTGCATATTTTGAAGCAATATATTTAATGTAATATGCACATACAAAAAATCCAAAACCCAATAACCTCCAATAAAGATAAAATCTGAAGTCTTTCTTTGGAGAAGTTTAATGGAATAGACAAGAACAACACAGTTGGATGAATTTGTTTCAAAACATCATTCAATCCTTGTCATGGAGTTTAAATTAAATTCAAATCAATTTCTGATATCATCTTCCTATCACTTTCTTTGTGGACGTTTTAAACCTGAGGCTAAAATTGATAGAACCAACAGTTTGTCGAACAACTTGCCTTACCTTTAAGAAAGCTCATGCATATAAAAAAAATAAAAAGTTACAGGGCTAGAGACAGAGGCAGGTGGGAGAAAAAGGTATCAGGGCAAAAAGCTGTGTATATTTCTGTGTTCTTTGGGCATGTTGTTTTTATGTTAAATTTCATCTCCAGTAAGTAAATGTCATTCACAATATTGAAATGACTGACAGGTAATGAGAAATTGTGCCAGGGGGATATGACTAAAGCAAGAGGTGAGGTGGAGCAAGGCAGGGAGAGGGAGGAGAAGAGGGGAGATGGAGAACGGACTGGGGAAGGGAGTTTTCTTTCTAATTCTACTTTCTAATCCAGTTGAATTCTGCACATAACAAGGTACATCTAATATGTTCTTTCATGTAGTATTTGAGACTATAAAAGACACTGTAGCAGATGCTATAGGGTATAACATGGATCAAATATCATTTTAGCAATATGCCAGTTACAATTTGAAAGGGATGGGAAGAAGCTGAACCTGAAGACTTTATTTGCACATTAATTTTTGAGTAGTTATCTATACACTGTTGGAGGTGTACATGAATACAGGATTGTGAATCTGTGTTATGAATCATTGAATGTTCTGATAAGCAGGGTAGAGATGGTGACTAATTATTATATATAAATACATATATTTTTATTAATTACAAAGTAATAAGATTAATTTATTAGTGAAAATATAGGTTGTCATGTAGAAGATACTTCCATGTAGATGATAGTTCCATCACTAAAGATAAATAATGAAAGTTACAGTAAGAAGGAAAAAAGGACATAGTGTGTGTATCTAAGAAATGTACTGCAGAATAAAATAAGCAGGATAGCAAGTGAACTGAATATGTTAATGGTAAAGAATACAAGTGACATCCCAGGTGCTATTTTACATCAAAACTCTTCTACTCTCCCTATCTTTTCCAAACTTGTCTTTATAAAACATTCATATGTACAGTTTCAAGATGCTGAAAGAGGGGTTTCGAAGTTTTCTTCTGGAAAAGACTTCAAGATACAATTACAGTAGGCCAATCTATTAATTTGTGTAGGTCAATCAATGTTCCTGAAAACAAAACATTTTTTTTCTTATGTGTACTTTGCTCTTCAGGAATGTTGTCTTTATATTAAATTTTGTCTCCCAGAAATAAATGCCATTCACAATATTGAAATGATAGGTAATGAGAAACTGTTCCCTCTAAATGAGAAATATGACAAATGCAAAAGAAATAAGATGTCTTTTAGCAATTTTGTTGATTTGCAGCACCTGAGAATCTGACCCAATAAAGAAATTTTTGTTTCCTTTTTTTTACATTAACTTGTGCTGTGAAGAAGAAAGCATGGCAAGCATATAGGAAAAAATTTTGAGTCATCCAGACTCTTGTTTTTTTCAGATGTTGCTCAGGAATGAAGAATAAAAAGAGAAAGAAATGGTTTGTTAGCAATGAGAAAATAATTTATGAACAAAACAGCCAAAACCACCATTCCTCTGAAACCCTGCTGCAGCAGTTTGGCCTGAATACAAACTTCTGGGTAATTTGAGATTGAACATTAACTTCAGAAACACAGAAATAAACATCAAAGTATACTTGAGGCCATAAAGTTAATCATGCTACCATTCTCATTTGTATTTGTCTGTTGAAAAGCTTTAATGGGAATGAAGCTGTTATATTCTAAGAGACACATTTTAGGCAGTAGACCCAAAAGCAGCTGAGCTTACTCAAAATCACTTCAAAAACCTTTTTTTCTTTTTTTTCTGACAGCAGTTGTATTCAATGGGCATACTGTTCCAATGTCTTGCAAAACTTTACAATAACTAGTGCTAGGAGACAGAAAGAAATTTGTCTACATGCAGAAAAGAACATTGAATCAGAGTAGGAGTATTGTTCTAGTTCAGTATAAGCTAGCTGTAAAACCAAACCCTAAGGCTAATAGGGAGAACTATCTTATGAAAGTGGTTAAAATGGTCTAATAACAATGAAAGTATGTGAAATTATCTTATTCAGATTTTACACAAGATTACCTAAACTAAATTTGAGATTCAAGCTTAAAATGGAGACTTAAAACCATGGTTTGCAATTGAATTGCATTTTTCCCCTTTCTGTCCAGCTTGTACTGTCCTTCACCCCATATTAGTGATCTACTCAGATAACAGTTCAGAGAGCATTCATAGCCCTAAGAAGAGAAGGGTTTATGGGATATTCTCCTCATCAATATTTCTTATTAATTAGATTCAGTTATCCATTCAGCACTCTGGCTGCAGTAGATTTCAGTGCAGGTCATTGCTAAAAATACTCCTCATTTAATCGTTCTTTGTTCCTGCTTATAAGACTGGGACAAGGTGATGAAAACTTTATGCAACCCAGTGTTCCTAAGTTAGGTACTGCCATATTTGAAAAGCAGGTTTTAGTGTGAGCCACGGCGATTCTGATAACCTAACTCTGCTGCCTGGGTTCCTCATAGAGTCAATATAGAGAAAGAATAGCTTTGATGTTTGAATGTTTTGGGAGTTAAGCACCCTCATTAGATTGCTCAAATGGAATAATCTGGGCAAATACCTCTAAGAAACTAGAATTCAGAAGTCCTAAAAGTTATAAAGATCTCGAACTGAGATAATGTATTTTGGAAAAAAAAATTGGTTTGCTCACTTATGGTTGAAAAAGAGATTGTTTCATATTATTTAACAGTTAAAACATCAGCGGGGGACATGTAATTCCTTCATCAAGGGCTGTATCCTGGTCTCTTCCTGGTAATGTAAGTTTTATGTTTTGGGATATACAGGTACACTGTTTCGGTGCATGGTATCTAAGGGATAGTGTGTTAATTCTGTTGCTCTACACACTGCTAGTCATGTCATCACCTGAGAAAATCTATGCTGCACTTTACTTGAACACTCCTTGAAATGTCTGCAGCAACATGCTACGTCTGAAAAGTACACAGTCTGTGTTGTTACCTGAGGCTGAACCTTCTACATTTGACCTCAGTGCAGTCAGAATTGTTTTGCCTGGATCTATCCTACTGGAATTAATCCATTTGTTGCTGAAGCAATTGACAATTCAGAATTCTGCTAATCTGGAGCTGTTCTGAAAGTTGGTTAGGGTCACCAGCAATTTACAGGGAATCTGGCTTGTATTATTTATCTTTTGAGAGACTGGAAGCATAAGAGTGGTCATAGTCTCATTTTGGCCTGATACTTCTACATTTATTGTTTTCCTTACTTATCCACTGCAACAAGAAAGGAAATAAAATTTAAATCTCCCATGACTCTCAAGATTTCTCCTTATGTGGAAGATCAGCTCATACTCATATAAGTCAGAAAAGATCTCCAGAGGTCATCTAGTCCAACCTCTTACTCAGAGCACATCCATCAGGTTGCTCAAGGGCATGTCCAGTTGTTTTTTAAATATCTCAGAAGATGCAGGTTCTACAGTCCCTGTGGGAAGCCTGTCACAGTGTTTGACCACCTTTACAGCAATTTTTTATTATATAGAAGAATTTTATTTCATTTTCTTATCCTGTGTTCCAGCTTCTGTCTGTTATCTCTTTCTTTCGACTCTGCACAGCTGAGATGTTTGGCTCTGTCTTCTCTAGTTTCTTGCCTTAGTTGCTTGTAGGAAGTGATAAGATCCCCCTTTGGCTCTCCTCTCCAGGCTAAACAATCCCCATTCTTTTAGCATTTCCTCACATGGTTTGTGGATAAACACCCTCAAATAATCTTGGTAACTCCCTGCTGATCTCACTCCAAAATGCCTTTCCTTATGCCATCTCTATGAACAGAACCTCTTATGTGTATGTATCTGCAGGGTTATTTTATTAATAAAAAAAAAAAAAGTCTTTTTGTTTAAGTCCAGGATGGTTTACCAGAAAGGCATTCTGCTCTCCACTCCCTCAATCCAAAGTTGCACACAACTGATTATTATGCAATCAACAAATGTCACAGAAAGCTCTTGGGGAAATTGTCTTACAAAGTATTTTGAACAACTTGTGCTGAATTAGTAACTACTTGTAATACTGAATACTTTTATTCCTCTGGTTGCTAGGCATACAGAAGAGAAAAAATAATTCCCTATATAGATACATATAGGAACAACTTTAATTTGAATTTTTCTTTAATTTCGGTGTAAGTAAGCCATAAGAGTTCAGACTGCTTGGAGCCAAAGTTTAATGAAGTACTGTAGCTTAGGCTGGTTTGTTCATTAGTTCTAAATTTAACCCTAGTATTAAACATTGAAGCAACAGCGTTTTTTTAATACATATCTTAACTTTTACAAAATAAATTATTTGTACCAGTCTACACAGAATAAAAAACAGGGAACAACTGAAAAAGGCTTCTTTTTAGCAGTCAGAGTTTATTTTAATGTCCACATTTCTTTAAATCAAGACCATTCCCATTTTGTAAGGTTTCTATATTGTGAACATTTGGTGTATTTAATGAGTCATGAGACTTCATAAATTTTAGAATGGAATCATACAATTACAGAGTGATTTGAGTTGGAAGTGACCTTAAAGATTGCCTTGTTCAAGCCCCCTTCCATGAAAAGGGACTATAATGCAAACCTCTAAGTATTGACTCTGAAATATATATTGTATTGATATACTAAATGTATGATCTGTCATATCAGATCATCAAACAACTGCAGAAAATCCAAAAGTTTGATTTAGATCTTAATATTAGTTGAGGCCAGGTATAAGGTTTTACTTACTCTTCAGTAATAGGGAACACAAATGTTTCATCAGCAAAATGAAATATTAAAAAAGTTGAGAATGCTGACAACATTGGTTGCTACATTTGTTTACTATCAAAAAAAATCATATACTTAGTCAAGCTTTGAAAAATATATAATGGCAAAATCTTTTTTGTCTATGTTACATTCTTCACTGGATCTGAAGCACTGCCAAGTGGTAACTTGATCATTTTGTACAAATGAAATATCTATCCAGTCATTCCAGATGGTTAGGCTGAGAAACATCCCATCTAATTTTAGGCAGATAATCAAGGTGCTTCCTCTTGAGTTGATGCCAGTTCTTTCCATGACTATACATGAAGAGAGCACAGATTTAATGCTGAGAGAAAATGTTAGCTACCTTTGGCTCTTCTTCTTCAGTCTGGACAGAAATGTGGAGCCTAAAACACTAAATCCACAACAGTATGGTCTGTATGTAGGGCTTGGCTAAGAGAGCTGAAGGGAGTCCAGTTTCTAATCAATTAATTTAGAAAACAATATGAAAAGAAAAATTAAATATAATAGAAGTTTAGGGGCCTAGCACAAGAACTTGGTGAACTTGGATATCAAAGGACTACTCAGCTTCTTTTCAAAAAATTGTTCATATAGGAAAATCATGGATCTTCAAATGTTCTTCTTGCCCTTGAGGTCAAAATGAAAAAGCTCTAACTCAAAGACAAACTGGTGTTTCACAAGACCAAGAAAAGAAAGAAGGCATAACAAATAATGGAAGCATTTGGTTGCACAGTAGTTTCAAAGCAGTAATTCTCAGACATTACTCAGAAATCCCTTGAAGAGAAGAAAACTTTTTATTTCTTTTATCACCTGTTTCTTCATCTCAGATTTTGAAAGGACAGGTCATTAAGTACAGAAGGAAGACATTGTGCTGCAGCTATTCCATAGAGATTATATTGCAGCTACTCCCACCAGGGAAATATTTAGAGCCAGTTGCACAGTACTAAAGCTCTGTATTTAATCTTTGAAGACCTTAGTTAATTGAAGTCCATGACGAAGGTGAATGCCTGATACAGCTAAATCTTAGGTTACTCAGTCATGAGTGAAAACATATATTTAATTAAATAAATATTGTGCACTATATAGTATACCTACTAAAACTATGACAACTGTTGCTATGAGGTTGCTTAAATAGTTAATATTCATACTGAAATGATCATTTAGATATCTAATTACTGATAAAGGATGGCATAAACCCACTCAAGAAATCAAACTGCTTTATTTATGAATAAACTCTTTGTGTCATTTTCTCTGTAGCTCTATTTCAGAAATTTGATGGAATATCAATGGTTTTTTTTATTGACAGATATATTTTGAGATATAAGAGTAAAAAATAAAGAAAATAATTTTAAATTACTGGTATCTTATGGAATGTTTACTCGATTTTAATATAATATGTCAACTTTATTTAATAAAATATTAGATCACTTTTTTATTCTTCAAAAATCGCCATATTATTTTCAGGGAAAATATAAGTAAAGAGAGATTAGCACTAAGAAGGAAATTTGAAAAAAGTAATTAGATAAATGAAGTAGTTGTTTGGGTTTTATTCTTATTTCAGTTTCTATAAATATCTGTGTTTTTCTGTTTGCGCTTTCTTTGCTCAGTCTTAGAGTGAAGCAATCTGAAATTCTGTATGTAAACTATCACGGCACTTACTGTAGACTGATAATGACACCAGTTACAATCAGTTTTGTGGGAGGAACAAGTAGGCAGCTTCCAGAATTATCATATAAACATACTATCTTCTCATTCTCAGGATTTTTGTGAGGCTCCCTAAGCAAATAAGTGTCTTTTACATGAATATTGAAAACTTGCAAAATTAATTTCTCTATAACTTAACATAGTATAAGCTTAAAGTTCATGATTTTGAATTAAATTAATTCAAATTATTTCTAAGCTAATTTGTGCAAGTATTAGTCTATACTTTCCATTTGAACAGGCATTTTAAGAGTTTAAGCCTTGATGACTAGGTTTTGAAAGGAAAAAATCACTGATAGAATTTTTTCTCCTCAAAATAGTGCAAGTAATTCATATAATCCTGCTTCCTTTCATCCATTTTAATACCCATTCTAATCTCAGTTTTATGTTTATGTACATGAACCGTACGTGCTGAGACTGCTCCTATTGATTACAACTCATTCTAGTTACAGCATGTGACTTAGGTGCAAGTGAATATATGCAGGAACAATTCTCTTGTAAATATATGCAGCATAGATTCAGTTTCAACTTTAATTCAAAAGTTTACTCCCTACCCACAGCTGTTTTCAGGAAACATGTATGAAGATGACTGAGAGATAGCTGGTAAGGAGGCAAGAGGTCAATACAGAACAAGCAATTTGATTGAAATTATTAAAAATAATATATGCATTATATGTTCCTCATGCATTTTCCCATCTTCTATACTGTAAGCATCCAAGAAAACTTATCATTCAATCAAATATTTGAAAACATTATTGTTATAATTACCTTTCTTCTTGAATGTTTCTGTCTCTTCAAGTATTGGCAGTTCCTCAAGTACTGCAAACATTGTTCATTTAAATTAGTGATCTGAACCTGTAATCATAACTCTGATTACTTTTTTTACAAGATATTATTATTGTATCTATAGAAAAAGATTTACAGTTTTATGCAAGATGACCCTAAGGCAATGATGTATCTTTTAAGAGCAAAGCTTTAAAAATCTAAGGCATTCAAAAGCACAAGCATCGAATAGCGATGTCTGCTTTTCCTGTCTGAAAAAAAAAAAAATAGAACCTTGATTTGCAAGTTTATATTTCTGTTTCACAAGACTCAGTAACCACAGAGGTCATATTTAAGCTACCTGGGAACGTATATTGGAAGACCCCAATGCCTTATATTGATCACTGCTCTGATACTATGAAGTTCTCCTTTATTAAAACCTGCTAAAAGTTCAGAAGCTATTCCGAATTCTACCGGAACAAAGCTCTATCTTTTTCAAGCTAAAAAATAATAAAACACAAAGCTTGAATTCCTTCTCTTTTTTTTCCTGCAGTAGACATTAAAATGGAAAGAAAAGCCTATCTTTTTTCTGCCTGATGTTACAGAGCCTCTTCCAGCATGCTAGTCTGGACGATAACCTTTCATGGAGAAACATTTTGTGGAAAAGTGTAGAAGAAAATCCTTTTCCTTATCTTTCAAGATTAAGCATGGATTAGAACTAAAATTAAAAATGGAGATAATTCTTAGCAATGGACATCATTACATTCTTGATTTCATCGTTAGACCCTGTGGTTTATAGGTTTCAATACAGCAGGAATTCCTGACACATTTTATCTGATTTTCAGAGCTACTGCAGAAGCAAAACCAGTGCTTCAGAAAGCCTTGTTTGGTAACTTAGGAACAGATGAACAGAACATGAGACAGTTGAATTCTGTTCATTGTATGCTGTGGGTACCTAAAAAAAAAAAAAAGGAAATATTGGTAAGATAAATAGTCTTGTCCTAGAAAGTATTTTTCTAATGGACTTTGGAATAAAAGCATGAGTAACAATTCGAACATCTGCAGATGTGTCAGTATACCTCAGCTCATTTCAAGGAACTACTCACCTCCAAAATTATGCAATCTATGAGAAAGCTATATTTTAAATTTTTACTTTTTAAGGAGTTGCACTAAAATGTACTTATTTATGTAATAATGTATTAAATTTTATATAGAATCTGCACACTACAATAAATGAAAGTGAATGTTTTTAAACCTTTTAAATCATAAACAACTCAGCAATGCAGTCTCTTATAGACCTGATTTTTAAGAAGGTGGCATTCCATATATACTTTGCCTTTTAGCTGTATACCTGATTTTTAAAGCCTTTATTCATCCAAGTGCCAAGAATATTTAGCATGACTATGCATCTCAGTGTATATCAAAAATATTATGTCTTATAGAAACTCCACTTGCAGGTTTTCCCTTCTGCACATTTATTAGGTTGGAAAATAAAGTTGATTTACTTCATATGGAGAACATCTCAAATTAGACTTTGAAGGGAAATTAATATCTAAAGGTTTCATGCACCTCATAGCTTTCTGTGGGATGTTTCCTGCCCGCAGACTCTGCTCAGTACACAGTACTCCTAACACCTGACACATCCTCCTCTGACACTTCTGAAGGGAGTTGCACATCAGCACACTCTTATGGGAACTGTTGGCATTCTCATCAGCTCCAGAGATAAACACAGACTTACTTACCCATCTGTTACATTCAGTCATTACTCCTAAAGACTTGATTCCACAAAGTTTTGAACCACATGCATAACTAAAATATCAATTAATTCCAATTCTGGAGCTTTCTTTAAAAGAAAAAAAAATCAAATTTTTTTTCTGAAAACACCTTTTTGAAAAACAGATTAAAAAGTGCTTAGTCACAATTTGTCAATAACTTTGCGACACTTTTACTGACCAGAGGTAAGCTATATTTATAGACGCCCATTTGCAAAAAGGATTAAAGTAAAACTTTGAGCTGCCTAAGATCATCTAGATTATATTATTTTTTAATTTCTTTTGCTACAGACCAAACTGATATTGCTCAGTTTCTTTTTTCTTTACCTTCTATAATTTCATTTATGAGCTATGGTTGAAGAAGAAGGAAATGTGGATAATAGAGATAAGAAGAAAAGCAGGAGAAAAGGGAAGCACAGAAGAAAATAAAGAAGAATTTACTTTTGAGTCTTTTCTTGTAAGACACTGAGCACAGGTAAAAACTGAGAGAACAGACAAAAATAAACATAATCATGATGCAAGAGGAAACTGAAAAATCCCAAAATATATTTATTGCTGATCTTATTGACCAGCAATGTCAGAAGTTGCATCAGCATGAAGTAGACTTTCTACAGTATGCCTTATTCTGTGCCAAACATTTATAAGATTGAATCCAGAAATTTCAATTCTGAAATTTAGTTGCAATTTCACTTTACTGGCCTCATCTGCATCCAAAGTTTGGAAATGGCATTATGAAGCAACTGCTAATTGCAATATTCAATTTATAGTTAATATGGTAGCAGGTGAACAGAAAACACAATGAGAGATACAGAGTGTCAATCCTCTATTAGACTGTAAGTCGACTATAATTAATAAAGAATATTACTATTTTTAGTGCCTGACACAATATATACTTGAATCAACCCACTGAAAAATTTCTGTAACATTTCTGATTGTTTTATCCTCAAGGAGTTTAAATTTTAAAAAATGTAGAGCGTAGATACATAATACACCATAAATCAATTCTGCCTTTTTTATTGCATTAAAAATAAATGAAACCTAAAATAACTATAAATATGGATGCCAATGGATAATAATCTCACCAGATTCTAAATTGCTTTATATGCTTTCTACAGCATACCAGGTATGTGAAGTACTGAAGAATAATTCTTCCATTCAAGGTCTAAGCTGAAGAACCCCATAAAAGTTGACTGTTGCCTACTAAAAGCTAACATATCTGAAACCCTGAAACATTTGTTGCATTTGACAAGTATTGCGGAGAAACCACAATAATTCATGGCTAGGCTTCGCGAACGAAGATTTGGGAAGGGCACTACCCACACTTGCTACAAGCGCGCTGATGGCTAAAAA
>JAWMRA010000001.1:73544430-73618000 GCA_035584735.1 Pseudotriccus pelzelni
AGATGGCTGAGCAAGGTGTGCTTGGTGAGCAGTTCTCTTCTTTTTCAACAATTCCTGGATCACCCGATTGTTTTCATACCCCAATAAATATTGAAATGCATAATTGTGTCATAATAGGGAAGTTACTATGTTTCTAAATTATTTATCTTCTTAAATCAAAAGCTGTCAATTTGAATTCCAACACTTTGTTTTATCAAACAACACTTTGTTTTATCAAACAACATGGCTTATATGCCAAACTCTCAAGCAAAAAAAAAAATTAGAGAAGAAAATGGGAAGAATGTTTAATCTTGCTATAAATATTATGTCTTCTTCTCCATTTTCACTTGTAATTCCTCACATTTTTGCCCTTTACAGGAAAAGAAAATCAGGTCTCTTTCAGATTTTTCTAGTATGTTTGGACAAAAATTTTTCATTTATTCAAACTAAAAATATTTTTAAAGGATTAACTCGTAAAGATCTCTCCCTTTTATAGGCATCAAAGTTCTGAAATCACCTCAGTTTTACTTTTGAAATTTTCTAAGACATGTTTAATTTTCTGACAAAAATTAATTTTTTTGTTTCAAAAATTAATTCAGTTTTGAGCACAAAGAAATAGAAAACTAAAGCAAATTTAAAAATCTTGATGACATAAAAGAATAATGCAACCAATTTCAGAAGTTTATCGACAATTTGAGATTTTGACCTTCCATCTTTCAAGTCAACCCCAAGAGCCATGGTAACAGTCACAGCTGGGTCAGAGAAGAACATTGAGTTCAGCTAGAGCATTTGACATTGAAGTCTGATTCATCCACCTAAACACAAATACCTGGTTGATTCCAGAAGGTTTTGTACGTTCATACATTCCCATAAGGGGCACTTCTACAGATAGCACACACATTCCATATCAGACTAAACAAACTGAATCAGAGATTGATGTGAAATAAAGTTGTCACTATCTAGGTCATTGTCTAAAGCAATATTATTCACTGAAGAACCTGAAACTGAAGTTGCTGCAAGTAAGGAGATTCCTCAGCCAGCTGCAGGAATGCAACAGGGTATCTGCTATACCGTGAGCAGGTCAAACATGACTGTTCAGGCTTGCTGAACTTGGCAGCTGATAGACTTGGCTACTGAAGCTGCTTGTCCCCAGGTCCAACCACTAGTGAGTATTAGTTCTCAACACGCCTCCATGGATGGGCACACATCCTCACACCCAAAATTCACACACACGTGGCCTGGCACCCCATGCTAACTTGAATGGAAAACATCACCTTCAACAGCTGCACCTACCTAAATTCAAACAAATATGAATAGCATGGAAAGCCTGATCCTATGGCATTTCACCAACTGATTGGGATTGAAGTCCATAAGTGGACCACACACACATACACATACATACCTATATATACACACACATACAGAAGGAATCATGGCCTTAGACACTCAGTCTGTGCAGTGGATTGCCCTTGGATTCCCTGGTCTTCTTATTTGCTGGCACTTGAGCCTATAAGCCCCCACAGTTTTTGTCTCGCTTATACACTTCTTGGTTAATGCATTTTGAAGATGGCTAGTGTTCACATATATGCAGTGAGAATAGAGAGAATACCCACACAGAATACAGTTAAAAACACAGTTTAATGAGAATATGGGCAAGACAGCAGTGTTAAAGTGCAGGGCACAGGTGACCTGTTTACACCTTTACCTTTTATCTCAATTTCTTTCTGTTTTCCCAGGCTTATTTCTTCCATTCCCGTGCCTTTGTTCCTTCAAATGAAGATTCTATTGCAAATCTTGCAAATTAAGAGTCTCCTGAATGTATTCCACAATGTTTTAGACAGTCTAAAAATGCTCTTTCCTCTGCATCCGATAGTTAATCCTATAACCCTCTTCAGCAACATCCTCATTCACTTCTCAAGGCATTTGAGGAGGAAGCTTCTTTCCCTGGCTCGAGGGATGCACGTTGTGACTCTGGGCCCATAGTTGTTCTTGGGCGGCTGTGGGGCGAGTAGAGTCTTCTGGTACAGATGGAGTTACTGGGGTCCTTGTCCTGTTGTTGTTCCTCTACTTCTCACCAGGCCTTGGTGGCTGTGGTGATATAAAAACCCAACATCCCCCAAACAGTATTCAAGTTTTAAAAGTTGAAAGACTATTTGGTCAGATTGGAGGCACAGGGTACTCAGGGTGGGAGCAACAGTCTTGGGAGCAAGAAGGCCAGGAAGGGCCAGCGCTTCAGCTGCAAGCTAGGAGCCATTCCTGTGAAAATAAGTCTAGCTCACTTTAGGAAGGGCATAAAAGGAAAAAAATTGAAGCAAGGTGCTCTGAACCAAAGTGCTCAGGCAATGAGAATGGCTTCCTGGGGAACATTGTGAAGGTGACAGAGGTTGTCACAGCTGGTACAACTCTCCGAAAGGAATCATTTACCTCCCTTGACCCAGACCTCTGTCTGAAAAATGGAAACAGTAATACTGCCTTATGAAAGTTTGAAAAATGCATAATATCTGACAGATACATTGAAATCATGCCACTATTGTAACACAAGAAGAAAGCATTTCTAATTGTGAACATTGTTTCCTTATACGGTTGTCGAAACCATTTAAGACTTGTACACTAAGTCATTAGAAATCCTGTGTCTTCTTCTCATCATTTCCCTCTGAGGAACAGCATGGGACTGTGCACTTCTCGTATATATGTGTGTGTATATATATATAGATAGATATAGATATAGATATAGATATAGATATAGATATAGATATAGATATAGATATAGATATAGATATAGATATATGTCTCCTGACAATGTCGAACGATTTGAAACCGGGAAGTGCCCACCACACTGAGAATTTACGATGTGCCCTTCAGGGGTTTAGAACAGTCTGGTACTTACTGTAGTAAGTAATCACATGGCTCAGCTTTGAGATATTTGGGGAGAAAGTGACACCCATAGTAAGGCTGTGCTCCATTTCTTTTTTTTTTATTATTATTATTTTCCTCATATAGTGAAGCAAGATAACCTTTCTCTAAACCACAACCTTAAGACAACAAGATTTTCAAAGGAATTTTGACAATTGTGTTGCGTACTGAGAATACACAGATTTGTTTAAAACACTCACTTTCTGGCACACTGAGAGAAATTATTTCCTGTCAGGACAGATCAAACAACTTCTTATAGAGAACTATAGAAGGCAAATATAACAAATTGCCTTGCAAAGTAGTATATCAGTGGTGTATCATCACTAGTGTAACTGCCCATAGCAGTCACAGAATCACTGCAGGAGACAAGAAGTAAGCACCTGTCTTTAGGACAAACTTTGGTTTTTTTGGATAACTAAATAATTATATTATTAATAATAACTATGCCATCGGAAAATATTTTGTTGCCAGTGTATGTTTCACACATACTACACTGAGATTTATGAGAAGCAGATGATGTCTAGGTTAATATAGCAAATACCAACTCAGTGACAGAATTTCCTTCTTTGGATCTCATAGAAGTACTGTATATTGTAACATCTGAAAGAAATATAAATGGAAATAGTCACAAACTTTCATGTGGAATTTTTCAATTTAAAAAGTCATGATTTATTGAAACAATCTCTCAGTAAGACTGTCACTGAATTTTCTGGGTAAAAATAAGTTTATGACTTTTAAAGTTTTATAGCTTTAAAAATCTATTTTCTGGTCTTCAGAAGAAAAATACTCTTAATATTAAACTATAAATAAATTTATAAAGTGAGAAATAAAAGCCAAAACTAAGAATAAATGTTTTAGAAATTACTAAAGCAGAATGTTCTGATTAATCTTTACAGATGTTTTTCTTTCTTGCATTTTCATTAAGATATATTTCTCATATATTCAGTATTTCTTTCCAGCTCAGAAAGAAGCAATTTAGTTCCTTAAAAGCAGGCAACTAATGTCATTATACTCTAATGTTTTTCCAGATAGTTGCATAGAGCTAGAATGTCTGACCAAGAATCATGTAAGGAGAGGAGCAGCAGATGGGTACTTGAAAGAGCTCTGCATGCCTACATTTAGGCAACAGAATCCTCATTTTAAGATAGTGCAAGAAAAAATTATTTGATGAACATATGTAAACACATCCTCACAATCAACTACACCACTTCTTTTGACTTTTGTTTTCTTCTTCCTAAAAACTGATTGTCTCTCGTTAAGTTTAAACCTAAATATTTGCATAAAGATTACTTACTTCTACTCTGATCAAGTTACAAGAATCTTTCAGCTGTTTGATGGTTTTTAATAACTTCATTATATTGATCCCAGGTTTTTGATGGGTAGTATATGCAAATCAGAACTTTAACATCACACAGTTCTTTATAAAGTGAAAGGAAAAGTAAACAGAAATTAAGGAGAACAAAAGAAGCTAAACTCTTCTGAAGAGTGTTGTTCTGGTTTCACATGTCATATCTACCCATAATTTGATATTACTAAACATAAAATTTGAATACAAAAGGAAATCAGTTATTGGACCTTTCTTTGGTGTTTATAGAAAGAAAAAGCAATTAAAATATAAGAAAATAAAGAAACAAGCCCAAATAACTGGCATTTTTGTGCTTAGTGGTTAGTGTTCTTATCCTTGGTTCATAAACCATGTTTTCCTTATCAGTATCTGAAACTAAAATTAAAACATTTGAAAAAAATTATTTTATGCTTACATTAATGCTTGCTACAAATCAAGGCTGCCTGAGACCAATTCTCCTATCCTATTTCAACCATAGCGAAGGAGAATATAACACAAATACAAAATAAACTGTAGAAACTTGTTTTCACTTTATCCTTAAAGTTATTTTGTTTCTAGTAGCTTATCTTTTTAAGGATTAATCTAAACCTAATTTTAAACAGATTCTTTCTTTCTTCTTGTATATATATATGTGTCTTAAATACAGACATGTATTTGAGACACATATGCTGCCTCATCAAAACATTTACACCCAGTGCAATCAGAAAGAGAGTGGTATCCCTAAAATAACTGGATTACCCAGGAGAATAATGTAGTTGCAGAAATCAGCATTATAGTTCCTCAGAGCTAGAGAAAATATGAAAACCATGAGCAAAATGTGAAGCATTTGTCAATTTTTTAATTCTTGTTCCTCGAAAAAAAATACTAATTTTTGAACACTTGTTAATTATTTTTTTCCTGAACAGTTTGAGAGGATCCAGTGAATTATGCACTAAAAAATGAACTTCATCCTCCAAATTTGTTTCATTCGAATTAATGATTGCTCTGAACCAAAATCCCAGATCTTAATATATATTTATTTTCATTTTACATAGATTTTAAACTGGACAGTGTAGTTTCTCATCTCTGTCATGGTCCAACCCACAGTTCTATATCTCAGCCCTTACCAGCTTTGGACAAATGAGGACACAGAACAATTTTGTATGGCTAACTTCTTTTGCAAACTGTACATTAGTGATATATTCAGAGATCTTCATTAGTCTTGACCTAACAACAAAAAGAGACATATTTTCCAAACAAATAAGCCTTTGTGTAAATATAGTCCCTTTTCTAGTCAGGAGAGCATAGTTTCAAATCTACTATCATTTATGACAGGTTTGACATATTAATGAAAATAACAAAAAGTCTTAACTCTGATCAATAAAAGGATAAATGCTTGATAATACGCACAGTTACGTCTGTAATGACAAACAAATGCTCCTTAAAAGTGTACCAGAACTGAACTAACTTGTTGAAAAACTTGAAGGTCGATTAGAGACAAGGGACTTGGTAAATGGAAGCAGTCACATTGCTCACAGAGTTGCCCTGTCACATGAAGTATTTGCTTCCTGCACTCAGACACTTCCTTTTCAGTACAATGCATCCTTGATTTGTCAGGAATGTGACACACTCTATTAGAAGTGGATACTGGTTAAGTGTCTTCACAAAGCAAGTTCTGCTGAGCAGCCTGCTGAAGTGTCACATTTTGTTAGAACTGCTACCCTGTCCTCATGTCTCATTATGCGTGGACAACTATGCTGGAAGGTATCAGTTAATAAAATTAATGCTGAAAATGAAACAAAACCCGAGATGATTGCATGACAATGACACGATACATCTGCCCACTTTAGGACATGTTACAAAATAAAGGTACAGCTCTCAATATTTCAACTGGCTTCATTATAATTGATTTTTATGTACTTGCAAATCACTTTAAATGGCTGCAGAAGGAACATTTTACTTTTGTTGTTTAATTTATGCAAACAGGCCTGAATTTACTATTCTTCTTTTCCTCCCTTTTACATTACTTTTTCTTTTTAACCTCTTATTGTGATTTTTTAGATAAAGGTTTCTTCCGGTGTTTGCCTTCCTTAGCTTGTCTATGCTGGCTTGAATAACCTGAGTCTAAAACGCATTGGAGCCCATTGGTACTATTCACAATATACATGATGGATAACAACAGAAAGCAAAGGAGAAAATAATGCAAAATACAGGAATTAAGGACCCATAAAACAACTCTAGTCACACTAATATTTTTCTGCCTGAATATTGTACATGGCTGTTACAGAGTTTTTGATTGTTGGAAGAAGGATCTGTCACAGAGGCATGTGCTAGATCATATCTAGGAAAATATTCATTCTGGCTTAAGTAATGTCAGAGTGTTCTGTTTCCTGAACAAAGTGGCATTTATCAACAATAGCTACTCTTTGGAGCATTTAGGAGAGATTGCGTCTTCCAGCACCTTTAATGCAACAGAGTGATCCCAGAAGAGTACAAGGGAGTCCACTAGATGCAAAGAATAGGCTGACTTGGAAGGTCTTTCCAAATGGCAATTCCTACAGCTCTTGGACAAAAACACAGGGCAAAAAGAACCATTGGTTTGACTTGGTGGGGGTGGTGGGGCAATGAGGGGGAGGATTTCTTGTGTTCTTATGATATGGTCAAATCCAAATCCCCCCAGATAATGCCCTCTTTCCTCTACCACAGCCTCCATTTGGAAGGCTGTGGGGAAAGGGAAAGATAAAATACAGAACAATTCCTGTTGAAAATCAGTGCTCAACTGCTAAGTAGAAGAGATTTACAAGATAAAAGGGATCTTGACTTCACAGTCCAGTGCTTAAAATACCTCATCAGGCTGTGGAGTCCTGGATTATGTTCCCTGTTTTGTGTTTTACATTTGAGAGTCATTGGTTTTAAAACACCCATAGTAGTATAAAGGACTGTTTCCCATTTGGGTTTCCTAGCCACTAGGATAGTTAATAATGCTTCAGGCCTTTAGTTATGGAGAGAGGTAATGAAGTATCATGGGACTGTTTTTAAATAACAATATAGATTCCTTAAGTTTTAAACTTGGATCCTACATAGTTCAGTTCTACAGACAAAATAGTTTATGATAGTCATAATCTTTGCTATCATCATGCAATTAATTTCATTTTCCCCTTCGCTCAGCAGTCATGATTTTAACTTTTGTAAAGTAATTTCAGTCAATATTCTGCAGGACCTTGATTCACATGAGCATAGAGGGATGGGGAAGAGGATAGAATGTATCACATAAAAATTCCAGATATATTTTCCATGATACTGTTTAGCTCACTTCCTTTTCTACTCAGTCAAGATATGTATTCTGCTGGATGTTTTTTCTTTCTTTGGGTCAGGTAGAATGGAAGAAAAGTGATTTCACAGTGTACAACATATTTTTATCTGTTGTTTCTCAAGTAATGAATGAAGTTATGCACGTTTGGCACTTATTCAGTTTGCTCATATGCTAGATTGTACTTTCTTGAATAATTCATTAGGGTCCTTACACTCCCTTAAACAAATTAGGATAGGTAAGGGAGTCTGGAGAGAGACAAGCAACTGCTGACAAGTTGCTATCACCTGAGCAGAGGTTATGAACAAACTGAACCTCTAGTAAACTAAATATGTAAAAACGGTGCAGAAGTGCAAGACCTTTACTATGAAAGCTATACATCAAGGAATTCACAATATGAAAATTTCATTATTCAATTCAGTTAACGGAAAGGTAATCAGAGATTATAAAATGCCACTACAGAAACACCGCTCTACAGTTGTTAGAACAGTGCCCCACAAACACAAGTTTTTTAAAATCAGAAAGCTATCTACTGTTCTAAAAACACAAAAGTTATCTTGTGCAATGTTGGAAAAATGGTTTTCATTACATCCTATATAAAAACTAAACTTAACATGGAATATCCAGTTATTATTTTTGCATTTTTCTGTTTTGATTGTTTTCTTGCCTGTATGTGAACAAGTAACATTTAATGACCAACTTGCTCAGATCCTACAAATTGCTTTTAATACAGAGATCACAGACTGAGAAACAGCCTTATATTGGGCTACTCCTACAGCTTCTTTGATCAGTCCTACTCAGATGAAGTGCCACAAGTAACACTAGCTGCTATAAATCTATATGAGTTTTTCTGGTTTTTGCTAGAAGCTATCTGATAAAACAAGAGACCAGGATCAGTGTTCTGCTATATTGTTGTTGTATACTGTCCATCCTCACACATATACACAAATATACATGCACACAGGCACATATTTCACAATGTTTTCTCTTGAGGTTTGGTGGAAGTTGATTAGTTAAAAATGTGCTCTCCTGCGGCTTGATTGTAAGACATTAATGGTCTCCTTGAAGGTGCTAATGGCGTAAAAGGGGTAAAATGCGTTTATATCATATCACATCACACCTGTGTCTAGAAGTGTATTTCTGAAACCACGAAATCTGATTTTTCTTACAGTATTCATTGAAAACTGGAGAATATATTTATATCAAAGTAAGCAGGGTTAGCAGAGAGATTGACATTCGTGTGAATTCATAGATGACTGAAAACTAATCATTATTTCATTCTATACTCAATATATTATGAGATGGACTTTTGTACTGTTGAAACCATTGTGAAAGAAATAGCACGAGATGAGAGAAATACTCACTGTTAAAATCCCCATGGAGCTCATTATAAAGATGAATTGATTACAATACTGAAAAAAGAATGAAAAACTAGACTGAAAACAAAAGTGACTATCACATGGGATTTGGACTTATGTTTTAGGAGTTTTTTTTAATATGCTCTTGTTTCACTGTATTTTGACATTTTTGTTACTTGGTCATCACTGAAACTTTATTTGTGATGCCAGAGAAAATTCATGAAGCAGCAGAAAGGCTGTGTCATGGAACAAGAACAGTTGAACTGATATTTTGGGTGGAAAATGGATTTGCATGTTGCTCTTCAGCGAAACTTTTATTTGCTAGTTCTGCAAAATATGATCCTCGCTGCAGTCACAATGTCGAAGTATGAGAAAAAAAATAGGAAAAATAAAATAAAGGTCCTACAGAATTTTCCAAACACAAAACTAGATCTCAGGCACTAAGGGCCAATTATTTATAAGACTCTTTTTCTGTTTATAACTTTGGTTTTGAAGCCTTGGGCACTGGCTCTAGGTGACCCTGCTTGAGCTCTGGGGTTAAACCAGCTCACCTTCAGAGGTCCCTTTCAACCTCAGTTTTTCTGTGATTCTGTGGTTAAAAACTTTTACCACATCTGTGTTTGACACAAGTCAATGAACTATAGTTTTTTTATTATTATTTCTCTTTAGTTAACTATAAGGACAATTCAGAGGGAAATCAGATTTGTGTCATTCACTCTGTTTCTTCAGAAAGGTGTGAGTACCTAGGCAGTGTAGCTGAACTTATTTTGAAGATGCCTATCTTCCCACTACAGAGAGGGCTGGTATCATTTTATCAGCTGGATCATTTTGCAGACCCTACTGGCTGCAAAGCAATTGATAAGACAATTGTGCCTGACACTATTTGAAACACCATACGTTATTCTCTTCATCCCTTACTCCTGCATACGGACATGGAACTTCCGTAGATCTTGTGTAAGATCTGTTGGGGTGTGACATCTCAAGAGCCTTTGAGAAAGCACCTGAGTCAAGGCTAAAATCTTCTACAAATATAGTGGTATCTTGCACACTACCTTGTAGGTAGATGTCTAAATATAGGTGTCTAAATCGGCTTTGCAGCTTGTCCACATTGGCACTTGTTTTGCTTTCAGTAAAAAGGAGAGCGCAGAACAGCTGTTTTAAAACTGAAGATGTTACATTTAAGATCCCTAAAATGCACAGTGTTTGTGTTACTTTAGTGCAGTCACTGGCTAGCAAGACCCTATGAATTGAAAACAACATCAGCTGACACTAAACAAAATTATCTAATAGACAAAAATTATAGTAGGATGAAGAATAAAAGATAATCAAAACTGTTATTAAAACTATCTCCTTTGCAGAAAAAAACTTCCTTTTAATGCAATCTAAATTGAGATACTGTTGATTACAGATCTAAGATTACAAGAAGCATTAGAGACCTTCTTAATTACTTTACCTTAAATGTCTCCATTACTTTGCTTCAACCTCTCTATTTGTAGCTCATGGCATTTGTGCTTAACAGCATCTTGTTGGATTAAAAGCAAAAAAAATGCTTCTTTCCTTTTTTATTTTAAATAATCAAAATATGAAATTAACCAATTCACATTTGAAATTTCTTGTGCAATTGGAAGTAGATGGGAATCCAAATTCTTTTATTCATTATGCTAGGTAGCCACCACTTTATATGCACCACAACAACTGAAGTATAGCAAGTACTTGTTTTGTATCAGATGGTTATACTAAGCATCTGATGGTTTTTTACTAATATCAAGTGCGCAGCACTTGATTCAATGGTGCAATAAAAAAAAATAAAAATTAAACCAAAAGCTAAAAGACCATTTTAGAAGATATCATTTGTCTTTTCTCTGCTTTTGCCTTATAATTGTCATATAGCTTCATCATATTATTTTCTCAGCCTTGTTAAATTTTTTAGCATTGGTATTTTTCAAAACTCCTGCTTGATAGTTTTTTAATTAGCATTGTATGTACTTTCTGCAGACCCTCTCTTCTCTGAATGAAACTTATGCTGATAGTCTTAAAACCTCATTTCACTTCAAAAAACTTACAGACTTTTCAGTCTTGTTTGGAGAAGAGCTGTGAATCAGAAAGATAATAATCAGACTTTTCCAATCATACTATAAGTCTAAAAATTACCTCCTTGCTCTGAAACACCAGAAAATTAGTCCAAGCAACCTTATGCAACTTTAACCCTATTCCACTTGGAAGGAAGGTGGGACCTAGAGATTATGAGGTGTTGCTCCACAGCCCTCTTAAAATATATTCTCTAGTCAACTGTAGATAAGAAAATTAAAGCATATCAGAACTATATTGTTGTCATAATTGTTTTTTTTTCACAATGAAGTTTGAGGCACAACTGCCTATGAAAGTGTATATATATGTACACACACATATGTAAGTTACTAAAAATCTTTAACTGAATAACCTTCCTATTAGACTATCAGTTTCTAGCTTCATAATGACCTTGACTTTATATGCTAAAACTATAGAGATCTATCTTTTTGCTGAAGTTCCTTTACTGTTCTTTACAAAGATTTAGTTGGGTCTTCTTGGAAAAAAATTTCTCAGGTATGATACTTTGAATATGTAAGGCAGGTTGATTGGCAAATACATTAGGCAGCCTTAGACTTGATGTTGTCACCCTTGTGAACAGAATTTTTCATTCTCCTTTATACTTTACAACTTATTGTAATGCAGTAAAAGCTAGTGTAAACACCATGAGAAAGGACAATGAAGGGAGCAACTCCAAATTCTCCAGGTGTTTTATTCTAGTCTGTAGCATCCAGAAGCCGAGGGTCTGATAAACACAGAATTAAAAGTAGAAGAAAATCATAAAAGAGAGGAAGTCATAAGATCTGTAAACCATGCTAAATAAAACACCAGGTGAAGTGCTTGCTTTAATACTGTCTCTCCCATGCAGACTATTACATATAATAATACCTTTATAGTCGGAACCCCAGGTAACTTAATTCTACCTCTCTAGTTTCAACATCTTTTATAGCAATTTTAATGTTGTTTGGAGAATTCATTTATTCCTCCCCCCCTCTCACCCAGCAGATGAATTAACCTAACATACGGAGAAATCAAGATCAGGACTCCATTATAACAGCTGACAAAACTTAATTTGGTTAAGAGCTACTTACTATAAAAGACACTTGCCTTACTATCATTTGGGAAAATATGGCCCTGCTTTGAGTTGGATTTTTGAGAAGATGACCTCCAGTTGTCCTTTCTAAGTAAATAATCCTATGAATCTGTGATTCTAAAGCCTGTTTTATCTTTCACGGAGTTTGTGGCTTAATTGAACATAGATCACAAGAGTCCATCCTAGAAAGAAAATAAGGACCAGAGCAAAATAAGACAAATTACATCATGCAATGGTCCTCACAGGCAAATCAGGGAGAGTGATTACAAGGAAAGTGAGCTATAAGTCTAATTTGTTCAACTGGAAAATTATGTCAATATTGGTTCCCTACTTAATTCAGGGCTTATGCACAGTTGAAAGAAGGGCAGACATGAGTGCAAAGTCTTGTAACAGGACTACTGAGAGCTGTCATGGTTGTTACTTCACTGTCAAATCCACTTGAACTCAAGACTAAAACTTCCAAATATGTAAGTACCCTGGCAGACACCACTGCACTGATTGTCCTTGGTACAGGCTTTTAGTGTTTTCTTTAATGTTGTGTGGGTTAGAAACTGAGGATGCTAAAAGGGACATTAATTTTTTCTTCTCTTCATTCTATCTTTTGTCTTCCTCAGCCAAAAGTAGGCAGTTCAAAAATCCTTCAGACCCAGAAAGTAAGGCCTAAGTTTAAGTTTTAAGCTGCTCTTGGAATTTCAAAACATGATAAATGTAATAGAAATATTTTTCCCTTTAAAGTACCTATCGTAGTTATACTGTATTAATGTACAGAACATAGTTCACTATCTTGCACAACACTAAACCACATTGATCTGCTTGCATTGTATCTCCCCATCACTGTCTAGTTGAGAGTACACCAAATCATTTAATTCTGTAGGAACAGTTGAACACGCTTCTCTGAAATTGTTATGGGTGCTTGAATGATAACTGATTGGATGACCTACCTACACTCTAATAATGAACAGACTATAGAAAGTAACACAGCATATTAAATTGAGGATATAAATCTTTTTCTATTACTACTGTCTTCCACAACACTAATGGAAAGTTCAGCTTTTTATGGCACCTTAAATAAGAACTGCAAAATGATGAAGCAGGCAAGATTAATTGAATTCCCAGGACGTATGGCTGTTGCTGGTTTGCCTCCTCTGTGTTGGTCTCCAGCACTCACCCTGAAGTAGATCTATGCATTCACCCTCTATTTAAAGTGTGTATTTGTGGCAGATTTGGATTTTTTTATGTACTCTTTGATGAAACTAACTTTCTGCAAACTTCAGGACCTATTCTGTGTCGGCATTATATGTTTATGTATAAAACTTAGAATTTCCATTTAGAATAGTTGCCCACTCTGCAACTGTGACAAATCAGGAGTGTCAGACTAAAACCTTTGTTGCTAAAAAAATAAAAAGGTTGTGCTGGTTCTGCAACCAACACAAAAGTGTTTCTCTATCATTTCCCTTAACCTCAGACGCGCAAACTCTCGTCAAAACTTGATGTTCTTGGGTTTACACTGAATAATATCCCTCCTGATGTGCATTTAAATTAACTCTGAAAAAAATCTCAATTTATGAAGTTTAAAAGAAACAACTACATCCAGTATTGACAGTTTACTATTTTATAGAGGTCTTTCTGACCTTTTTTTTTCTGATGTTAATTTGGCTTTGGTAATAAGAAGAAAAGGTTTTTGTTGCCTTATTAAACTCTTCTGTTCTAGTATATTGACTTAAGGTTTAACGCCAACAGTCAAGATAGAAGTTAATTACTATTCAGTACCTTTAATTGCAAGCTACAGTTCAAATACTTCAGGACAAAGTAAAGCAAATAACACTTGTCACCTGTAATTACTGCCAGTTTTCACCACCCTGCCTTAAAGACCCTGAGCTGCTGCTTTCTTAAGAGGTCAGTAAGGATAAATGAGTGAAAAGATCATATTTCTAAAAGATCCAAATAAAACTTTACTTTGATAATTCTTTTCTTTATCCTCAGTAATGCTGGCTTTCACCTTTAACATTGTTTAGACCCAAAAAATGCCTTTCTATTCTTTTGTTACCATACATTCCAGGCAGTCTCGTAATCATTTACTTTTGCTTAATGTGTAATACTCACAGTGTCTGAGTTTAGAAATGAGTTGGTGGGTTTCCTTTTTTTTTTTTTAACAAACTCTCAGAAAAACCTAGTAGGCAAAGGACATCCTTGTAAGAAAAATAAATACAAAGTTCTATAAAAATGCAATGGTCAAACAGAGACAGGCATTGTTTCTAAAATTCATATACCTCTTTTTCTCCCTTATGCAGCATGTGTGAAAAACATAAGCAAGTAAATGGAAGAAGAAAATTTACATCAAGCTGCTTCTTAATTGAGCTCTAATGGATCCCCTTTGAGACTCATCATAACAGAGAAATTCATATGTAGTCTGATTTGCATCTGTGCATTGAACTGGCTCACAGGTGTTTACCTTTGCTGTCTAGCAACAGCAGCCAGTTTCTAGGACTAGCTTGCCATCTAAACGTTCCTCTGATCTCTTCTAAGCAACACAGCCCAGAGCCTCAAAAATAAATTTGCTGATAACTGTCTGTGAAACACTATTTCCCTTAAATATTTGCACCTAAGAAGTACAATTCTTAACCTTCCCTCACTGAATTTCTATGGCATATAGGTGAGTTGGATAGTTAAGAGTAGAAGAAAGAAAGCACAAAACCAAAAAAGTCTCTGCTAGACAGCTCCTTCCATCACCACCAGCTTTATCTGTTTTCTAGTGAGTATAAATTGCCACTGACAGAAATGAGGTGAATGTGTAGTTTCAAGGCAAGTATTCAGTGAATTAGAGAATATTGTGAATTCCCATTTACAGTGTATTTGTCATTTTTGTGCATGTGCAGATGTGCATTTATTGCACACATAGTAATATAAACAGTTCTCTGAAACAGATTGATCTGGAAAATGTTCATCCCGTTGAGAGATGAAATACTGCAAAAGGAAAAGTAGAGCTGATACTGTCATTGAAATTACTCTATACCCAAGGAGAAGACTTTGTTTTGGGTGCTGAACTTCACTCACCTAATGAGCACAAACTACATGAACTGCCTGGAATTACTGGCACCTTCCTACGAGGTTTTTAGGTGACTTTGTTCAGAACATTCAAGTAAGGTGTTGTCTGATAGGAAAAGCTCTAAACTGCTGCTGTACATAAAATGAATCCTACCTAGCTTTTGGACTAGTGTATGCTCATTCTCCTGAGTCATTTTCTTTTGAATTTTCGTTGACCCCTACCCTCAGCTGTAGTCAGCGAGAAGTCAGTTGCAACTTGAGAGGAGTGTGCTGATAGCTTCAGGATCAAAATGTGCTCTCATGAGCTCTTTTGTATGCTTTTATTCAAAGTTCATCATCTAGCTTTGTTTTGAGATGATGTAGGTACTTGAAGTGTTCTAGGAACTCATTCCAGTCAATTAAATAATCTCTATGAAATTCAGTTTCAAAAAAAAAATCATAAAGAATTGTTTGGGGACAAATTA
This sequence comes from Pseudotriccus pelzelni, assembly GCA_035584735.1. Classification (NCBI taxonomy): domain Eukaryota; kingdom Metazoa; phylum Chordata; class Aves; order Passeriformes; family Tyrannidae; genus Pseudotriccus; species Pseudotriccus pelzelni. Next base: position 73,559,984 of record JAWMRA010000001.1, read on the forward strand.
CCAGGGAAGAACACACATGAAAGCATGGAAAGAAAGGGAATGTGTGTTTATCTAGGCATTTCAATTGTGAAATGGAGATGCAAGCCAGAAGTTCAGAGAGTAAACTAGGTGTCTGCAAGAATTTTGAGAGAATGTTATCATCACAAATAATTTAAGGTCCTGAAGGTACTGCCCCCAAATCCTAGCACTAATCAAAGTAGAATGTTTCAGATGCTGCTATGGATGTATTATAATGGCTCTGCCTAAAGAAAAGCTATCAGACTCATTCTTTTCTTAGTGACTAAATTATATAAAAAAGACAAGTTTCACCTTCAATGGTGTGCACCATGAGCATGTTTTTAGAGATCTAAAAGTATGTTATGTCTTTCTCATCTTCATTACTTTTTATATAGACAATCATGCATAAATTGTCAAGACCTGGACAAATACCAGAGTAAGAAAAAGAAGAGATTCTGCAAAAATAACAGGATTTAAGATAGCAAAATAGTCTTAGATTATATCTTAATCTTGACATCCTGTGAGTTTCTATGCATGTGTGAGACTCCTCAAAGGTTTAAAACTCGGGAGGATGTGACAGTGTATCAAATGTGAGCAGAAGACAGATATCAACAAACCTGAGCTGATGCCTTCCTCACTGCTCTGGTTACATCAAGTGCTTTGTCAGCAGAGCCCCCAGCGTGTATGCAGAGCATGGCAGCAGAAAGTGCTTTTCTGCCATCATAGTCTCACTATTCCTCTGAATGATGAAAACTCAGTATGACAGAGACTCTCCTCTGTCAGCATAAATGTTTCTGCATAAGGTATTTTTCTGACATAACGATGTCAGTAAGGGGTGAGATTTTTTTCACACCCTCATCTATGAAAGCTCTACTGATTAAAATTTAAGTGTAATTTAGACTAAGACTGCAAGACTAAGAAATCAACCTCAAAATGCCTAAGAGCCCTCTGTTCTTTCCATTTGCATGGAGGAAAAGATGAAATGGCAGGAGCGAGATTTGTGAGCCACAGAAGGATAACATCAGGATGGATTGGATGTGGGGCTGTAAAATTAAGTGTTCATGTCACCCTCATTCAAAATGATGTCAAGGAGTTTGGGGAGAGCTAAGTAGTGTTTGGGGATTGTAGTGATGTTAAACTGTGGTGTGATTATCAAGATGCCACTTTCTGTACAGTGATCTACTGGAAAGTTGTTTCTAGGAAATTGGCCATAGCTCTTTTCCATTGCTTTCTGTAGGACACTGCTGAGCCTGTTGCCGTGGGTCTTAGTCCACTGTCTGTAACAGCACTCTGTAATATGAACTGAATTTATTATTATTAATAATAATAATAATAATAATGAATAATTAATGACATCAGAGATTATACTATTTCATATCTTTCCCTTCACAGTCAACAAAAATGTGCTACTTTAATGGGTATATAACAATATAGGCCAATAACGTGCATTATATACCATGCATACAGTTACATAGAGATCTAGACACAGTACGTGCCTGTATATTATATGCAGTTCATGTAAAGATATACATATCTATTCATATTGTGTCTAACCCATGCCTCGAGATGCTAAGTTTTAGATCAATTCTTAGACTTATTCAGTGAGGCATAAAATGTAGCTTTGCTGAAAAAGCCCTGATATTCCACTCCCCTCAGTGACAGATCCTGATGCCATCAGAAATATTCTAAGGTCTGACCCACAAAATTTGTGCGTGTTGGTTAGTGATATATTAGTTTATCATTACCATTATACATGTACAAATATATTCAAGACAGTAAAATTTCTTCATGAACAGGCTCTTCTTATGAAACTGTTGCATTTAATTTTAAAACTGTAAAGTATCTCTGCAACAATTCTAGCAAAGTTCTAGTATTTTGCCCTCATTGTTTACAAATATAGTTCATAGTCAATGGTACTATTAAAAGGCATTGCTTTATTCAGAGCATTCATTCCAAATTTCAATTTTCTGCCTTGTCTGCCTTTCACTTCAGGTGCTTTGGATTAACTATTTGTATTTATTTAACTTTGCATGGCTGTTTTATCTGCAATTCATATACACTTCATTACTGCAATTAGGTGACTGATCTTATGAACATGAATGTGTCATGTGGGCGGTAAGTAAGAGATTTCCTGGCTTAAGTGGGGGTTTTTTTATTTGAGTATTTTCTTTTGCACTGCATATTTATTGCCTGAGTAGTTGTTTTCTTCACTGCTGTTCCCTTGACGGTCTTTTGACACTGCAGATAAAGGTTCGTTCACATGCAGATCTGGCTTCTTATTCCTGTTCACTAAGCAGCTAGTTCCAACCCCCCTGCCATAAGCATGGACACCTTCCACTTCCCATTCAACCTGGCCTTAAACACTTCCAAGGAAGGGGCATCCACAACTTCTCTGGGCAATCTGTTCCAGTGCTTCACCACTCTCACACTTAATCTGGGACAAGCCTGTGCTACCCGAGTCCTATCTGCTGGGTGTGGAAGGTCCCTTCTCAGCTGGACAAGTTGCAGCATTCTCCAGAGGACGCTACCTGGTGTCTCCCCGGCCTATAGATGAGAGCCTAAACACTGAACCTCTGGTATGTAAGTCATCATCCAGTGACAGATTCCTCATGATGTCTCTGGTTAGATAAATGACTGTCACTTTTGGCTGATTACACATATATAATGTACTATAAACTGTCATATAATGAGATTTAACTGTAGTATTCATCCAGTTAAATTAATATATTGTTGTCAAGAAATTATTGTCTTTCAGGAAAAATGTATGGTCTTGAATACAATACATTGAAGTCAAATTAAATTTTTATTTTACTGCAACAAGTTTTCAGTCTGTAGCTTCTCTTACATTTTTTCATATTGCATTTCTAGATTAAAAGATGGGGATTTTTTTAGTTCTCATCTATACATAATTAGTGTAGTAGTTTAGATAATACTACTTTTATTGTTAATATAAAATAATGAAATGCTAATCAAAACTCTTTATATTAGCAAATGCTCAGCACTTGCACATCAAATCTTTCTTCAGGGATGTATAGGTGCTTTCTTTTTATTAGGTGTATCAATGATTTTAATACCAATAAAATCTTAAGTGCACCAAGGCTAACACTAAGTTTTTGTGGCCTGCACATAAGGTCCAGATCTGAAGTTACAGAAAAAGAAGACAAAGGTTGAGTTAGTCTTTTTAGAGCCTGAGGACAGAAGGAAAAGGGAAGGGCTGTCCTTAGGTCAGCCACTCCTGGTGTTTGAAGACTGTGAAAGCTCCTGCTACAGCTTTAAAGCACGTGAGTGCAAAGGGTATATGCTGTACATCACTCATCCTCTGAAACAGAGGTGAACAAAAGTGTCCTAACATATGAGAATTTATAATTTGTATTTGCGCGGCACAGAGAACAATGCCAGGCGGAGGCTGTGTCCCAGCTAGTTCTGAAACTACCCTTGTCCTGTCCCTGTACCTTATTTTGCTACCTTAGTGTACTTACGTTGCTTCTGAGGTCTAATGTAGCATGAATCTGTATTTGTAATATGATAGTGCACTGTGAAGTCACATTGCATCATTTAGAGCTAGCTGAGGTGTTTCTAACAGACTGTGGTATTACTTCTTGTAAGCTTGTCCTTAAAGCCCTAAAAGCTTGGACTGAAATCAATTCATCTGAGATAGCTGACACCTCTATTGGCTATGTTATGCTGTAGTGATATGGTATTGCTGAATACAATTTCTTCCTAGAAAGTAGAAATGTCAATTCTGTGAACGGCCATCGCTCTGTTTCCCTGATGTGCCACATTGAGAAGAATCTTCAAAATCAAGGACTGCCAGTACAAGTGTGATTTCCAAACTGTGCAACAAGAATTCGAAAAGCAAAACTAATAGTTTGTCTATGAATAAGGTCAAGCAGATTTTTAATTCTGCTTGAGTGATTTCTCAGTAATATGTAGATTGTCTCCTCTTTTTCATATGCCTGTAACTGTGAGATGGCCATTCTATCAGCATGTTTTAAATAAAAAATTAATAGCCTTTTTAGACTCTTATCTGTCTGTTCCAGTCAGTTACAATGTCAGCATTGCAGAAGTGTTTTGATTTGTATCTTCTAATCACAGTTTTCTGGATCGTATCCATGTTAACTTTTGTATAAGAGACAGTTAATCAGTATTGTCTTAAATTACAATGATAAACTTTCAAAGTTCACTTTCAATAATCTTTCTCTCAGGCATTATTTCTTATAACAAATAATTAAATAAATTTCATATTACATTTCTAGAGTTATCTGTGGTTTTTTGATTTATTTTCACCCTGATAGAATATTGGTTTTGCTCCACTACTATTAGAAATATAGTTCATATCTTTTAACTCCAGCAGCTGGAATTTCTATGCATAATCCAGAAGTGTGATACCAGTGATCATGTAACAGATTTTTGCATGCATAATTTCAGAAAATAAAGAGCATAGCAGCTACTGAAACCTTTATAAAGGTTTCCCAAATGTTTCTTAAAATGTCATGCAGTACCATTTTTAAGTTAATACTTTTCAGGAAGGGAAATCTCTTTCAGTATGTCTAAACATCACCAACTACTACCATTTGAGACTAAGTGAAACATTTGCACAGAGCTGGCAGAAGGATGGGAAAGGAGAGGACGTATAGCAGACCTGTGCCTCTGGAGTGGCAACAGCAGGCTGGGCAGCATGCCCTCTGATTATAAAAATGGCTCCAGATACATACCTTTAAGCACCTGAAACAGTCCCTAATTGATGTTTTGCTGTGCACTTAAAATATTTGAATAACTGTAGTTTCAAGACAAGATTTAAGAGTTTAAATGTTTTACAATCTCACACATTGAAAAGCATTAGCATAAAAGAAACGTTACTGGCATTTTCAATGTATGTAACACTTCTTTTTTCCCTAGTTTTCTTTTAAATATTCAGGGCAACGTGTAACAGGGTCTTGTGTAAGTATATGTGTTAGCCACTTCATGAAAAAATACGCACCGACTATTTCTGCAGAAAAAGAAATTTACACACCTGAAAGGACACAGAACTGAAGTCCTCATGAAAATTAGAGACAAAAATAACATATCAGATTGTAACCATTTAGGTCTATGCAACTGCACTTGTACAGGGACAACTGTAAATAATATCTTGCTTGTGAATATTAGTCAGAAGGTGCTGAGAAGCATTATGGATTTAGTAATTATAAATAAATTCTTCCAGAAATTAAAAAAAATCATCGGAACAGCAACAACAACAAAAATTCTTTGCCCTAGTAAATTCAGTATTTGATCTTGACATCCCAATACTGCACTGAATTAAACTTATGGATCACTTACCACTTAGAAATGAACACTATTTATACTTGTAACAATACTCTGTAGTTAAACTATTCCATGATCTCTGTTATCTGCCTTACAAAAGCATTCAGGAGAGTTAGTAACGCCCTTTACAACAGCAAAAAGGGTTACTAATCAACACTAAAATAAATGCACCAAAACAATTGTAAATGGGTTTGCAAATTTATAGGTTTTTAATGTAAAGACTAGTTAAGTTTAGCAGCTGTTTGAGAACTTACTGTAAAAACACTACAGTATTTTTATGTTCCTAGTAGCAAAGGTGGACTTAATTAACAAATTAGAACCTAATAGACAAAGGTCTTGTCTTAGGTAGATAAAGAAATACTTCCAACCTGAAAATTTCAACACAGAGTTGAACATCGGTTTGAATTTGCCAATAGCGTTATCTCAGCTGTTTTATTTGCTAATGCAGAGGATAATTTTGTACAGTAGTTACATGGGATTTATAATAGTTTTCATCCAGCCAGTAGGTATAACTGGAGGTAAAATAAATGTATGAGAGAGCTCAATTTCTAAATTGACATGTCTAATTTATATTATAAAATTTAATTTTTCTAGGTTTTTACATAAAGTCATGGCATTTTTAATCTACAGGGTGTTTTTCTGAGTTCTTTGCTCTGCTTTTCTTGGGGATTTCATAGAATGAGGGTAGAAGGAAATTGCTGACTCCTTAGAGATGTTAAGTGCCCTTCCTGTGCTTTAGTGCTACCCTGAGTCCATTGCTCCTGATGTGAACATGAGCCATTGTTCATTAATGGTGTTATTGGGAAAAGGCCAAGGTTGGCATCATGGGCCTGAATTTGCACATGAGCTCACCTGTAAATTCCCTGAATTTGACCCCTTCCCTTGTGGAAGTTGGGCTTCTGTGCTAAAACCAGTGCTGATGTGATGCAGCCACCTAATCTTTCAACAAACTACCAGGTGAAGAGTTTGGGTGGCAGAAGAACCTCATGGAGACCTCCCTGGAGGCCTCTGCCCTATTGCACCGAGGCTGCACTTATGCTCAGACGCACAGTCCTGGCCCTTGCCTGAGCTATGCTGTGGGTATGGACACACCGACCTGCTGACTTGACCTCATGTGTCCACTTCAGACTGGACTGGCTACTGCAGACTTGCACAGTGAATGCAGGACTCTTCACTGATCACAGTGATAATCAGTGGTCCTGATCTGCTATTTTAGCTTGCATTCTGCTGCTCAGTGCCCTTCACAGCAGAAGCCCACTGATCTGTTCCCCTCCTTTTGGCCTTCAGCACCAAAGCTGGGAGGGGGCACTGACATTCAGAGGAGTCACCATTGCTGCTGAGCTTCCTCAGGCAGCATGTTAGTTCTCCCTTTGCCTTCAGTCTTCTTGATCTATATATTAAAGCTTTTCTATCTAGTAATTTTTTAATTTCATGTTTCCTTGCCTCTTTTTAATTAAAAGGTCACATTCTTAGATAATGGTACGGAAGTGAGAACATATGAAATGAAAATAATTGATTTTGTGAATGCTAGTGAGTCTGAGTAATGCTTTCATGGACTTTGATCTGAACCAAGGTTGTTTGTGTATCAAGTTTGGAAAAATGCTTTAGCCACAGTCATACAATGCTTCCCCATCTCCTCTATGTCATACTGTTAACACTATGAACAAAAACCTGAAAAAGCAATATGATACTAATGTGGAAGTACAATGAAAGAATGGGAATATTTATTTCATTTAACTAATACTTGAACTCTTTTTTCCTTAATACAAGTACAGCCAATGGTAGGGCTCCTAATGAGTGTACATCTGATTTAAATATGAACCAGAAAGTTTCTGACACTGTGGCTTTTAGAAGTATCGTATGTATAACCAATATTCCTACCTTTCTTATCTCTCTTTAATATACTTTTATTACCAGAGAGGTTGCTTTGTTACAATAAAAAGTTTAGGAATAATTTAATCTCTTCTTTTACCTAGATATCTTTAACAATTTACATCCTTACAAATCAGTCAATGGCAGTAGATACAAATGAAAATCATTAATCCCTGTATGTTGAGTTTGAACTGTATCCAGGCAGTATCTTACCTAAATATACTGATAAAGAAAAAAAATCTTCAAAAATTACTCTGACTGAGATTTGAATACAATAAAATAAGAAGCAGCTGTCCCATTTCCACAAGTTACAGTGAAGATATATCTTTCCAAAATCTTCATGTCTAAATTCAGGTTTAAGTTTTATATATTTCTGACATCTTTACACTTTGCCTTAACTGTCCTGCTTTCATGTAAAATGGATGGGTAAACAGTTAACATTAGTAGCAACATAGATCAAAATGTGTAAAGCCGATGCAATAATGCTCACTGTTACAAATAATCATCATCTGGATGATTATATCCAGACCTGTATTTCCTGTCTGCTATGTAAGTCCACTGAATAGGCCAGTACTTGAACAGGGCTTTTGTTGGTTTTTTGCTATGGGGGATTTTTTGTCTGTTTGCTTGTTTGTTTATGTTTTGTTTGAAGTTGGTAATTTTTTTTCAGATTTTTTAAATTTTTTTTCTCATTAATTTATCTCCTAACTCTGTAGATGAATATAAGATAATCTGTTTCCAGATATCTTACATGTTTGCCTTACAGATAGCTGGTTTCTATGAGATTTTCAGGGTCCTGTGACAGAAATGACTAAGTGTTTCTGACTTCAGACATTGCATCTTCGGGTTTCACTTTCTCTTTGTGTACGGACATGCTCACATTTCTGTATGCTGTTTCACCCTGTTTTATACTGTCTTCCTGAAAGCAAATGTAGGAGGACAGTTGTAGTGTGTTCCCCTGGCCGGATTTCAAATACCTACCAAAATCCACTTCATTCATTCCCCCCCTCTCTCTGCTACCCCACAGAGGAGAGAGAAAAAAACAGCTAAAGAATTTCTGAGTAGAGATAAGAACTGGGAGACAGTCATTTATTGACAGGCAAAACAGACTCAAGGTAGGGAATAGAACCTAAATTTATTGCTAACAAGAGAGGAGCTGAAGAGTGAGAAATAAAACAGTCTTAAACAAACACCTCCCCCCCCCGCTTCCTTCCAAGTTCTACCTCCTTCCCCCCAGCAGTGCAGGGGGATGGGGAAGGGAGGTTGTAGTTAGACATTGTTTTCCATGGGGTGCAGGGGGGTCTCTGCGCCCCAGTGGTCCTCCATGGGCTGCAAGGGGACAACCTGCTTCACCATGGTCTCTACCACCGGCTACAGGGGGGCCACAGCCCTGAGTCCTTCCCCTGCTTCCGTGGGGCCTCTTCCCATTGGAGATGGTCCTTGATGGACCTCTCCAGTGTGAGTCCATCCCTCGGGCAACAGTTCTTCATAACCTGCTGTCTCTCGGGTTACTCCTCCATGGGGGTGCAGTCTTTCCTGGGCTGAACTGTACCGACGTGGGACCCCCACCGGGGCCACATATCCTACCCAGGATAACTCGCTCCAGCATGGGTTTACGTGGGCTTCTCTCTTCACAGGCCACAGGTCTCCAGCAGGACTCCACTCCACCTTGGGCCTCTCACGGGGTCACAACCTCCTCATGCACCCACCTGCTCCAGCATGGGCTCCCCCACAGTCTGCAGGGGGGTCTCTGCACCCCAGTGGTCTTCCACAGGCTGCAGGGGCTTCAGCTCTAAGTCATTCCCCTGCTCCCAGGGGAGGGAGGGGAAAATGTCCTCCCCCTACCTCCTGCTACACTGACACTGGAGCCTGCTTGTTATCTCATGTTCTCCTCTGCTCTTCCCACGCTGGAATTCTTCTGAGCCACAGCCCTCTCTTCCTCCGTTCTTAAATACGTTATCACAGACGTGCACTTCACTGGCTCTCCCCTGGCCAGCAGCAGGAAGTCCATCCTGGAGCTGGCTGTCATCGGCTTTTCATAGGACAGGGGCAGCTTCTAGCAGCTTCTAACTGAAACCACCCCTATGGTCTTCCCCCTGCTATCAAAACCCAACCACAAAAACCCACAACAACAGCATATGAACTTTGCCAGAGTGCAGTGCTAATGCAGTTGGACTGTTTCTGGTGTACTAGGGAGCTCTTTCAAGCTGTTTTTCTACTAGTATTACTATTATTTACCCATATTTATAAAGCTAAAATGGCTCTGGGGTTTTGTTCTTATTTCACTTGCAGCAGTCTAACTCAAACTTACAGCAGGAAATTTATACCCACACTTACAACTTTTCTTTACTAGATAGTATTTTCTTTCCTCCTCATTCCAAGTTTACTCCTGACAACCTTACAGGTGATTTTTCAGTCAGAAGAGACCACAAGGACTTTCCAAAAGATTTTTCCAAGATGCTTGTCATGTGAAGGAGTCCCAGAATTTCTGTGAATCAATACACTTAATTCTACTGTGCAGCATCACTAATTCCATAAAATTATCAAAACCTAAGCACTTCCAATCAAAAACATTTGTTACAGAATTTCTTTTTTTATACATATAATTAATTTAAAATTACTGTTTTTTCTATTAAATTCTTAAAAGGATATCCAGATCAGTATAAACTTAGCACCACTTCTTGATGATTCATAATGACTTAGCAACAAAATCTGCCAGCTGTCACAAATCTGAATAGCTGAGGCTATTCAATACTAATACCATTATTAGTTACATTTTTTTTCTCCAATGCTGTATTTAAGAAGTCAAATACTTCTGTAATGATACTGTTCCCAATTCGCCATCTGTTGAATGATGATAGGTCTTTATGCAACACTTACAGCAAAATTAATATTGAAGTCTTCTGTGGTGATTAAAAAATTGCTGTTTCTTGAGACATCAGCTATACAGTTTTACAAATATGTCTTTAGAAAGATAAGAGTGAGAAAACAGCCTAAAACCTTTAAGAAGAGCGTAAACAAATCAGGAACAGTAGAAAATGTAAATAGGGAAATGCTGCTGAAAAAAGCTACAAGACACAGCCTAAAAACCAAAGAAACTGAGTAGGATTATCCAAAAGCCAAATCATAGAGAACTAGGAATCAACGTCTTGTAACAAGTTGGAGACTTCAGTTTAGATATGTTAGAAAGAAAATGAGAGACAGTCAGATTCCTAAACTAGCTAAGAGACACTGAGGCACTTCAGGAAGAACCTTGAAGATCTGTATTTTCTTGCCTGAAAGTTTCTTTCGTAGTGTTAGTGATATTTTTTATTTTTAATCCCTGTCAGGCAGACTAATATTTTGGAGATCTGGCAACGTAACTGGGTAAATGAAGGATGGTGCCTGTGTAAGTACTAAACTCATTCTTCATAGAGAACCGATACACTGCTCAAGTGTCTTTTCCTAATTCATTTATTCATGTGCTCACAGGCTTATATGAGACAAGAGAGTTCTAGAGGCCTGGCATCTCTGCACCTGGCTGCAAAGGCTCATTTGGGAGTGGGATTTCCCAAATGTCTAAGTTGTGGAGGCCTTTTACTGTTGTGGTAACAGACAAAAAAATGTATAAAAATTACTGTGATGTGGCTGGCTCAATGGACAAGACCAAGCTCCCAAAATAAAACTAAAATCTCCTTCACTATTTTTTTCTGTTTTGTCCCCAAAAGATTGTTGACTATCCACATCTTCTGCGTGCTGATGCTCCTAAGACAAGTAGGTTTCCTACAAGAGAGTTTGTGATAAAAGGAAAAGAAATATTTAACAGAACCATCAGTTGAAACGAGTGATAAAGGAATATCCCTATTTTCCAAAGCTAAACCTTTTGAGACCGAAATTCCTGAAGCAAGCTAATATGTCTTCAAAAGATGCATAAAACATAAGTCTGTACTATTTTCAGGACTCAACCTCTGTGTCAGACATAGATTTCCTAACCTGCTGTGATAAAGCAATTACCTGAAGCTTTGAAGTCAGCTATAAGAGAAAATATTTAAGGATTCCATAGTCTGGTGGAGACATCTGGCTGGAAAACAGAAATTAGTGCAAATTTATTGTGCAAACCTAAGAAGTATTTGAACCAACAGCCTCCACAAAACAGCTGATACTTTTTAAGGCTGAAAATATATTTTAGAAAATAGAATGTCTCTAAATACAGTGGATTTTTAGACTCTAAAAATAAATCACAGATGAAACTATTCACTTCTTTTGAATTGTCTAAACCCCTTCTGTTAGGCAACAAAGCCACTGAGAATAACTCCTTAGTAGAATGTAAATATTATTTTTTCAATTTGTCTTTTACCTGTTGTATTGGATCTGGCTTAGATGGAGTTAATTTTCCTTGTAGCAGCCCTCATCCTGCTGTGGTTTGGATTGGTAGCTGGAAAGGTGTTGGTAGCACACCAGGGTTTTGGCCACCTGTCAATGCCAATCAAGGCATTAGCCCCTCACTAGGAGGTTGGCTGTGGAAAAGATCCTGAGAAGGGATAAAGCCAGGACAGCTGACCCCAACTGGCCAAAGGGATATTCTATACCATGTGGTGTCTGCTCAGTAATAAAAGCTAAGAGAAGGGGAGAAGGGGAGGGGACATTTGCTATTATGAAAATTGTCCTCCAGAACAACTTTTTTCAGGGGCTGGACATCACCTGCTGATGGGTAGTAGAGAATAAATCTTCTGTGCTTTTTTGCTTCTACACACTTTGCTTTTGCTTTATTAATCTGCCTTTATCTTGAACTATGAGGTTTTTCCCATGTTATTTTCTCCTCTGCCCTGTCCTGCTGAGGAAGGCAGTGACAAAGCTTCTTAGTGATCCAGCCAAGGTCAACCTACCACAGTCTTTTTGGCTCCCAAACAGGGGCCTGAGGAATTTGAGATATGGCAGGGGCAAGGGGTGGAAAATATTTGGTTTATGTGGCAAGGTTTTGGTGGCAAGGTGACTACAAGGGTGGCTTCTGTGAGCAGCTGCTTGAAGCTTGCCCTGTGTCTGATAGAGCCAATGCTAACCAGCTCCAAGACAGACCCACTGCTGGCCAAGACCAAACCCACCAGTGATGGTGGATGACATATTTAAGAAGGGGAAAAAACCCCTGTGCATTTCACAGCCAGAGAAAGGAGTGAGAATATGTGAGAGCAACAACCCTGCAGACACCAAGGTCAATGAAAAAGGTTGGGGAGAAGGTACTTCAGGTGCCAGAGCAGATTCCTCTGCAGCCTGTGATACAGACCATGATGAGGCAGGCTGTCCCTCTGCAGCCCATGGAGGTCTGTAGTGGAGCAGAGATCCAACTCGTTGTCCTACTCTGGTTTTTTTGGCAGTAAATTAAACTAATTTCTCCAAGTCGAGTCTTCTTTGCCTGGAACAGTAACAGTGAGTGAGTTTGATTGGTTGTGAAGCTAAGAATAATAAATAAGTGTCAATAGAATAATGAAAAAGTGTCATTTTTTCCATGCTATTCATAACGCTGGTAGTTACAAGAGAGTTGCACAGACCAACAACTATGAAAGAATCCCCATTTTCTGTTTGCACTGACCTTGAAACATGAATGATTTCTAAAAAGCATTATGGACATTTAAAATAAATGTTAATCACTTCTGAAAATCTATGCTTTCCTGTGAAATGACTAATGTGTTTCCTGAAAATTAAAACTTTTGACTCTCAATGCCTTTAATTTTTAGGTGTGTATCTATACTCTGTCTGCTATTAGTCCAAGTGATTCAGATGCTACAGCCAGGCTGGAAAACACAAATAATCTAATATAATTTGACCTTTTAAAAGCAACATTAATTTTTAGATTAAGAAGACTTATGTGTTTTCATCAACTGTAGAGGCAGTATGTTATAAATTTCTGGCCTTTGTAATAAAATTGTATTCCTCTGATTATTGGGAAGACCAGAAATAAAAAAAGTGGCAAGGTATTTAAGGGCTAAGAAATTGACATCTGGTTTAAACTAAAACTATTGGGTTTGACTCTGCAGTAATTTTTAATGAGAAACTCTATCTAAACACTTTGTATTGACGCTGTTGTTTAGCCTTTATATTTTCACTTCACCTGACATCTAAGTTCTGTGTACCTGCTTTGACAATATAAATTGTATATTTGGATTACTGTGAAATATAGAACCAGTAAAAAAATAAACATCTTCCCTCAATTAACTTCTAGATTTGACAAAAAAAAAAAAAAAAAAGGAGAAAGCACATAAGAAAGAGGGACAAGGAGATGAACCCAAGATGGTTTAGTACTACAGGCTTGCTTACATGATTAGCTGATCCTACTGCATGAAAATCCTTTTGCCAGTACAAGAGAAAAGAGATTGTGAAGGCTAAGATGGTTGACTAAAAATTTCTAGTATACACTGATTCCTTTTTTTCCCTCCAGTGTTTTCTCTTCATTTTCCTGACTTTAAATGATACTCTCCAACGAAAAGTAGACACCTTTTTGTACCAAAGGAATGAATACAGTGATGATACAAGCAACTGTTACTGTCTAATAGGGAGGTAATAGCTCACAGAATAAGAGGTGAAGAGATAAAAGCTTGAGGTGTACATAAAGATTGGAATCAGGGGAAGGTTTTTGACAAGCCTCTTACATATTTTACTGTGTTCACTTTTGTTAAAAGTCAAGTCTTCAGGGAACATCTCAGTAGTGCTAACAATGTCCAGTCCCTGGTATAATTGGTTGACAAAAAGGCAGGATCCTGCTTTGAATCCTCCTCTAGAAGAATCTAACTATATAGACTAAATTAGCAGCTGAGAAGCCATTGTCTCTCTTCATTGACTATTAAATAAGAAATGAAGATCAGTGTCTCTAAGTACAAATTAATCCTTAAGAAGACCTTTCACTTAATTGAATCATGCCTCTGGATGATGTCACATCTCAGGATGGTTCTTCAGTTGTTCCCTAATGCAGGCAGCTGGTTCTATGGCAAGCTTTAACATATAACAAATTCACCAGGTCACTGTATCCACAATTCATCAGCCAAAATGTCTCTCCTTTGGAACTCTATCATTACTGGTAGAATGTGCAAAGCTTTCCTTGCCAAACAAATACCCTAACCAGACAGGTTATAGTCACGTGTCCCAACATATCAGGTTATGGCTTCTAGCCACCTGCTGTGGGAAACAGAAGCAAAATGTCAAGCCTGCAGCACTTGAGGATCCTGTTTTAGACTCGTGGTTCTGTATCAGCTAGGACTCCCCACTGACCAGAAGTGAGCTTCTCTTTCTGACTGACAGCAGGATTGCATTCTCACATCCTGAAGTGCTCTTATTTGCACATTTTTGCTCAGCGCTATCAGCAAGGTCATTTTGTGCCAACGGAATAAATTCTTACAATATAAATTTTATTCTATTTAGAACACATTTATATCCATTTAAATACCTACCTCTTAATTGAACAGAAGATATATACATTTATATCCTTTTGATACCTAATAAAAGACCAAGTAAATCACACTTCAGTCTTTAAATGTATAAAAGATATCACTAATGGTGCTAAAAGTTAATTACAATTATTTCATTGGTATGAGACTTTTTGTATTATGCATCTCTTTATATTCCTCAGTACATCCCTAATTTGCTTATAGTAGGATCTTTGCACCTTCACCAGTAGGAAAAACATTTCAGCAAGCTAGAAAAACATGATTTTAAAAAGAAAGTTGCCACTGGAATACAAACCCAGTCATCATTCTGTTCTAAAACTGTTCTTTAAATGAGGGTTGTAGTAGGTGTGTGTGTGTTATTTAGTCCAACAGTAAACATATTCTTAAAAAAACTCAGAAGTGAAAATTTCAGTTATTAGTAATACTTATGTCAGTATTGTGAACTTTATTAATGTCTGAATTTGATTGGTGTTGATCAATTCATCTGAGTGTGTAGCGATGAATAATGTTGGAAAGCCTTGCACACCAAAAATAGTCCTCCTCTAAAGAGATAATGCTTATGATTAACTGATTAACTAAGATCAATTAATTGAAATGTAGCACAATGACATTTTCTCAGTTTATTAGTGAGCATTGATTTGTTTAGTTGTTTCAAACATCTAATGACCAGTCAGTTTCTAAGTAATTAAACAGCATTTGAATAAAGGAAGTAATTTTTAGACTACAAAAATGAAAACAATGGTCGAAATTCTCATTTCCTTCAAAAGAAGATACTCATCGAAATTTGGATATGTTTGTATGAGCGTAACTGGGGAAAAATAAGACAATAAACTTAGAAATAATATATATGGAAAGGGGAATATAACCTGAAATTTTATTGTCTTTTTTTCAGCTACATCCCTAAGTCAAGACAAGAGCTGTGACAATGAATATATTAAAAGTAGCAGTCTGTCCCATTTGTAAATGCATATGTTAATGTTTGTATTAGAGATAGTCACTTTGTTTCCAAATATTAAATTTTAACAAACTTTTAAAAGACTGTATATCAAAGCTTCTGGACTATCTTCTCTTTTCACAGCAGCACAGGGCACTTATTAAGAAATTATCAGCACGAAAGAAATTAAACAGAATAAAACCTGATCATGTCTCAGTGGAGATGAGCAAAAGTTAAGCTAATAGAACAAACATTACACTGAACTAAGTACAAACTCAAGTGGTTGCATGATGGAAACACTTGGAAATATGCACGAGGACTACTTCAGTCACATTTCAGTCTCCACTGAACTACCCTTGACATGGTGGAAATGTTGTGCCAAACATGGGCTTGTTATCCAGTGTGAAGCACCAATTCACGCACCAAGGAGAGGTATTTCTACTTTTTGTTCCAGTTTGTGCCAAGTAGGGAGCTAGAAAGTAATGCACGAATGGCTAGCTCACCTATTATCAAAAGCTTAAACTATTTATACATTTTAACAAATACATTGTCATTTATTGGTTACAGAGTACGTAACTTTTTTATTAATTAGTACTCAAAGCCCTATTTACTAGTTATATTGCTCATTTCTCATGCTAATTAGTCAGTCCCTGCAATTCTTCCCTCCATTTGAGTCTGAGGCCCATTTTGAGTGGAGGGTCAACAAGTCGTGGTTGTGAACTCCCACTTCCAGAATTATTTTTCCCCCAGTTACTGATCAGCTCCACACTGCACCACACAGCCCTGGGGAGTCTCGTCCAGATAGCCTGTTCATCTTGGGATTTTCTTCATTTTTACTTAAAACAGAAGATTATCAAAGCAAACAGAATTTACCATGAAATTGCTTAGTCATAAGTATCCAGCTGTAGCCACTGATTAACAACTAGAAAGAAATTGCAAAGTTCGATTCAAATCGTGAGAGGCTCAGATCCTGAGGGGCTCAATAAGGGGCTCAAGTCTTGAGGGGCTTAATATCAGAAATATTCCCATTGGTATTACTGTTGGGTACCATTTCTTGTATGATTGAAGTCAAAACAATCAGTACTATTGCTGACCTGAATATAAGCCATTTGCAAGCAACCACTGCCATGAAGATCAAACAACAGGACTCTTATAAGGCAAGACAATAATGGCACAAATCTCTCTGTTCTCTTCTCCAAGCCATGATTCTACTCATCCGAATACAAATGTCAAAATCAGATTAATTAATTCTAAAAGTGTTCATCTTCAACTTAGACATCCAAAATAAATAAAGAGTGTGAGTTTGGAACAAGTTCTGTTTAGGCTGTTCCTAGTGCTGAGTATCTACCAAAAATGAAGTAGTGAAGTAGCTTCAATAGTGAAATATTTTGTCCTCGTGGGTAGGATACATCTCACTTAAATTTAGACAACTACAGTTGAAATAGTTTGCAATGCTTACTTTAGAGTTAATGGAGATAAACAGGCATCTTGAATCCGACTCATTGTCTATGAAGACAGTCTGGACAAATAATCAAATGTAGACATCCTAATTCACTTACGTGAATCCTAAAAGACCTTCTTAATTGCAGATACAATGTTTGCAGTGACAACAAGACATATTTTTTTTCCTTTCCTCTCCCCTCAAAATTCTTATTCCTCACTGTATTATGAAGATACTTTGCAGTCCTATTAAGAGTGATTAAATAATAGTTTAAGTAGATAATCAATGTCTGCTAAGACAGATTACCTTATTAAAGAGAAATTTAATTTTAGCCATCTCCAAAAACTAGGACATAATATAGAATAAAAGCCCAGGGCAGTCAAGGTCAGGTTCAGAGTGAAAGGTATCAGGTCGAAATGAGTAGAAATAATTACACGCAAACAGTCCAAGTAAAAGCAAAAAACACAGATGTAGGTGTAATTTATGTCTCAACAGAGGCAGAGAAGAACTATATTTTAAGAATCTCTTGCTTAACCTAAAGTGACCTCTTGACTCTTTGCTTAAATTATTGTGAAAGAACATTTATTTCATTATAAAAGGGAATTATTTTTTGCTACACTAATGATAAGGCTTGTACTGAGAAATAATCAGTTACTTCAGTTTTCTGCTTAAATTCCATGTATTTTCTTTCTCTCTGACTAATGGAAGTTCCATTTTTCTTTCTTTTTTTATGTTGTCATATGTCATCTGATCTGTTTCTTTAATGATACCAAAATCTTGGGACATATTGTCCCCTCTGATGTACAAGTGGCTCCCAAAGAAAACTTTCTAATGATCTGTGTTTAAAAAGCAAACACTAAATAATGGGTAAGAATTGGTGCACCATGAAACTGGAAAAGCTCTAAAATTTTCATTGCACATAATCCTCTGGTGCATTTATAATACTACCAAGGGACACCTTGATCTGACAAAGGCTGTCTCTAGGGGCTAACACAAGAGGTATAGCTGCCCAGATGGTATCCTCCTTGATTCTGATGGTCAAAAGGAAAGGAATGGATCACAGAGGTTGCACCAGAAAGTCAGCTCCCAGCTGATCAGCCAGGAGCCACACCGGCAGGTCTTTTTCTGTCAGTCCATCCAAGCCCTCTTCAGGGGATGAAAACTTCTGCAGAGAGAAGATAAAAGATCATAGAATCATAGATTCATAGAAACATTTACATTAAAAAGACTTCCAATATCATTGAGTCCAACTGTTAACATAACACTGCCAAGTCTACCCTGAAACCATAACACTAAATGCCACACCTACATGTCTTTTAAATACCTCCAGGGATGGTGACTCCACTACTTCCCTGGGCAGCCTGTTCCAATGCTTAACAAACCTTTCAGTGAAGAAATTTTTTCCTAATATCCAATTTAAATCTTCCTTGAAGCAACTTGAGGCTGTTTCCTCTCATCCTATCACTTGTTACTTGGGAAAAGAGACCTACTCCCACATCACTATAACCTCCTTTTAGGTTGCTGTAAAGAGCAATAAAGTCTCTGCTGAGCCTCCTTTTCTCCAGGGATTTTTCAGAATTCATCATGATCTGCATTCAGTACTTCAAAATGTCACTTCACCAAATTCTGATCTCCTGAATACCTCAAAGCCTTATAACTTCTACATCCACAATTAGATGTGGCAGCAAATGAAGAAACAAAAATCAGGAAAGTATCTCTGTCATTCTACCCAACCACCACCCGAGATTCTCATGCCTGTAAGGCTTTCCAAAGATAGAGTGTATTCAGGGGTAGTGGGATAAGGGAACACATCTCACAGGGCAGGATGACATAATTGCTAAACAACTTACTTCCATAGGCTACCTGCAGACAGATGCTGCATACAATTTAGAAGTAAGAAGGATGTTTTTCTAAAGACAAGGGATGGCATACATGAACAAAAATTTTAGTCTACAACTTCCCCAAGTATTTTGGCATAGATTGCCACAGCCTCTGACCCTTTTAAATGAACTAAGGCAAGGTTACAAAAAAGCCACCTTTTGTCTCTGATTTTTGTATAATCGGTGTCACCCTAGAACATGTGTAGAAATTTTTGAAGTGTGAGAGAGGTGAAAGAGATACAATCTTTTGTACCTATCTGCTGCTCCTATTGCTTATTTCTATAGGGAGATGTATCCTACCTGATAGCAGAACTACCACTTTTACACAGATTTCCATGATAGAGGTCTGTATTAACTGGCAGATCCATTTTCCTTCAATCTCATGGAAGTACAGCTGGGACAGAAATATTTCTTCTGTAAGCTTAATTCTTGGAATGTTATATGTCATTTGAATCATACCAGTTTCACAGGATAATATGGCTATGTATGCATAGAGTACTGATACCTCCTTCTTCTCCCTCTCCCTCAACCCTAATATCTCCTTAATTTATCCTTTTATTTTTGTATACTTTAGTTATATTGCTATGAAGAAGCAGACTGTGTCTGCTTTTATTAGGAAGAGGATGGGACAGGAAGAAAAGACTGATTTTTCATAAAGTTATCAAAAGGAAATATTTGAACAGATTTTGGTATCATTTATGAGTAAAAGCATGTTGAGTAATAGACAGCTATGGTCTGTTGTCCAACAAGTGAATAAAATACAGGCAGATGGCAATACATTATCTCTAATGTGTTTATTCCAAGATGTCCAGTACCAGCTGCACTCATCAGAACTTCCCAATATTAACTTCGTTCTCTTTCATTACCACATGCCACCTAGTGACTTAACAATGAATCACAGCTTTAAAGCTATCAGCATTGGGAATTACAGGTACCATGAGAACAGTCTAGTTTCTGAACCCTTAAGGACATAAAACTGGCCATGGAAACAGCTAAATGCAGAGCATGAAGCACATCTTTACTTTGAGAGCAATTTCTCACACAGACCTCTAAGGACAAAGAAGCAAAACCAAAAAATCAAATGTATCTGAATGATGCAAATTTTTGTCTTCCAGTATTCGTGCCTGTGAAAGTTAAATACTAAAAGAGAGTTCAGGTCATTCAGACATTCAAATAATTAAAGAAAAATAAAGTGCAAGACAGCACGTCTGCAAAAAGATCAAGGAATAAGTTCAGTTAATGTATAAAAATAACAAACATTCCCTTCTTCTGACTTAAACTTCTTAAACATTTTACTTAACGTTCTTATTTATCTCCATATACTTTAAACTTATTAAAAGTCATGTTTTTATTCATTTGAGTTCTGAGGTTTTTTATTTTTACATTCTCAGAGAACATATAAGGTGGGGAAGACATCCTCTTTCTGACTGCAATCTAAGGCCATATTACAGAGGTGTCTTGGTTTTTGAACACAGCATCACATTTCTTAGCATAGTAAGAGTATGACCTTCGTAGGATAAAATTAGAAATTTTTAAAATACTATTTTAACTGCTTCACAAGCAACTGCAGCCCTAGAAACTCACTAAATTATGTCATTATAGTAGCTTTAAAATCAAAACTTTCATGCTTTTGTGCAGGTAGTTCTAAGAAGAGACATGATGATCTCTGTATTCTTCCTGCTTAGGAAACAAAAAACCTCAAACAAAACAAAACTACAGAGTACTCATGATGCTTATCAAAATATCGTGTCTGCTTTCTCTCAAGTGTATTTTGATTGAACACTGTCTGAGAGGTTCTTCATTACATAGGCAGTCCAGACATCAGAGATTCAGCATGGCTTTATGTAATGAAGATCAGAAGGCATTTGATGGCAACTTAATATTTGAAATGCAATGAATAATTCACTATGTGGATCCAGAACACCATTCTCTAACTTGCTACTTTAATAAAATTAAACTGCAAAGAATTATTATCTCAAGACAAAACAGGATACCAGACCAAATCCAAATGACATTTATCATACAAGACTGTTAAAAGATCTTGTAAGTGAATACTGCAATATATTCTCCTTTGGGGGGGGGTTACTGTGTGACTGGTAACATAATAATTATGCCATGTTTGCCTATAGTATTTTTTTTATTTTATAACTCTTGACCTGCTTCCCTAGAAGAAAAGTCCCTAATCTGCATCAGGGAAGCTGAAGTCAAAAGAAACAAAGAATTTTTTAATTTCTGTCTTGCTCGATTCACTTGCAACTGTACAATACCAAAAACAAGCTGTCTTTCAGCAAGATTTAGGAGTTCAAATCTGAAATATTTTTTCCTTCTCTGAGGACTTTTTTAAAGGGTCATAAGTAGCACGACTCCACAGTTTTAATGATACAAGGTATTTCCTTGCCCAACAGTTGAATGTTTACAGATACTCCGGGATGCACGCAATGACCAGCAGTATCCATAATACTCTTCCCTGTCAAGCTCAAGTGTAACTGCATTTGCCAATTTGATCACTTGGTCTTTATTTGCACTGGAGAAGAACAACCTAAACGTCTTTCATTTGAGTATTTAAGCTTCAGTCTTCCTCATTTATGAAGTCCAAGATTTACAAACATAATTAATGAGCAATTTTGAGATTAACTGAAAAATTCTCCAATATCTAAACAAAGGCCAAGTTTTTCATGCTGATATTACTTGAAAACAAACTTGGACAGTTGCTACACTGGTGCTTCATCAGTATTGACAAAAGACAGAGTGGGGGAAAGGCAGTTTTATGAAGCTTAGGCTTTGCTAACAAGCATTTAAAACTCTCTTTTAATTCAGAGGCTAAATATTCTTCCATAACTGTTGGTTCTCTTTCAGCCTATTATGGATATCAGCTTTGATAAATGGGAAGATGGGAATGATTCATTCTTCCTAATGCTGTGCACTACAGCTGACCTCAGCCTCTCCTGAGAGTTCCCAGAGTCTGCTGAATTTACTGGTATCATCCGTGGCTTATAGCTAAAATTGTGAAATAATATTTTACTACAATTTAAGTGTATTATATATATGGATCTCAGTTAAGTGAGACACAAAGGTATCAGAGGTGGTAATGAGGGCAACAGACACTGCGTTGTGAACAGAATCTGCCTTTGAAAAGCTATGTGTCCATTTGGTGTTTAAAAACAATCTGTTTTACAGGACAATGCAGCAGCACACACTGTAATACACCACAGGCTGTCAGTTCTGTATTTACAAGACAAGGACAATGCCAGTGTAATTTTAACGGTAAGCTTTTCTGATTGAAGCTAGAAAGAACAACTTCCTCCAGGTTCTTTACAGGTGTGGCAGTTTGGAGAAAACCTCTCAGGGTTTGACAAAGTACCTGAGTTTTTAATAATGTCTTTCAGAAACCATACAGAGGCAGAGAAAGAGAATGATAGGAAAAACGAAGAGGAAGAGACAAACTTAGTGATTTAATGACCCACACTCGCAAGAGAATAGGAACCTGAGCTTCTTGAAAGATATTTACCTAAAAAATTGAGGGTTTTTCCAAATGGTAAACAAACTGTGGCAACTGTTGCTTGGGATTAGTTATTTTTTGGTTCTTGGCAGTAGTAATTTGCTGCACTGAATCTGCTGAGCGTTCCCAGTGCATCATGTCTCACTTAAGCCCTCAGAAGGATGGAAGGTTTTAACCACTGTGGTAGTGTGAAAGTGTCAAAGCTACCAAGGAATCACTGTGTTTGCCTAAAAGGGTTGCAGACCTTTTCACAAATGGGTAGTAGTTTAATAGGGGGATTCAGGTCACCTATTCTTTCCTGAATCCTAAAGAAGAAGTTCATATTGTCTACACTGGAAAGCACAAGGAGCTAGGGAGTAAACTCAAGCACTCCCCCACAAGCTCACTATTCAACTGTCCCAGATAGCTTTTTCCAAGATTAAATCTGAGCTAAATGAGGTATTTAGTCAATTCCTAAAATAATAAGGACAAGACTACCCAGGACTGCTTTCCTCTACTCCCCACATCCTCCAACTCAATGCAAGGACATCTTGCAACATCAAACATACCTGCAGACCCTTTTCCTTTCCCCAAGGCGTGTAACTATCACTTTTAGTTTCACACTAATACAACACTCTGGGGAGCTGTATCACAGACCTACATTATTTTAGACACTCCTGACGGAAACAGAAGTGGGGGCAGGGCAGACTGTGTGTGTAGATTGCATGTAAAAACTGTAGTACCATCTTTTAGAGGACAGTCCAGTCTTCCCTTTCATAACACTACCCATGTACAGAATATTTAAAACAAATTAATTATGCTGCATTTAAGTAAAATGGTGTTGCTTGAGCCACATTGCAGTTCAGTGGTGGAAGTGAAGGAGCCTAAATTCCTTTTTAGTCTCTGGCAGGGTAAAACTGGCAGACACAAAGCAAGTTCACATGAAGTCTCACACAGCCAGGCAGCACAAAATGCACAAGTGACACAGAGTAAAAAGGATCAGAGCAGTGTGAAAAAGGCATGTCCTAAAGGTCTGTACTTTGTTCAGGCAGCAAGCTTGGAGTTAAGGAATACTTCACTCTCCGCTAATGATCTGCTACATAAAACTAGCACATGAAACTTTACTGGGCTGTGTGATAAAGACAATATAAATTGAAAATGTAGATTGTGTACAATCCAAAATCAACTGCTTCTGAACTGACTCATTGTTAATACTCAATGTTATGTCACCACTAGGTATCATTGTACATATATGCTAGTAATCTAACACTAAAAATAATATAAATCAGTTAAGAACTTTAAGTGAAATCAACATAACTCAATTGTGTGTGCGAATTGGTGTGGGTTTTTTTAATGCAGTAGTTTAATGCAATTCAGGCAGAGAAAACTGAACAGTAAAACATAAGCAGAGAAAGAGTCCATTAATTATGCATTTACAACCTGTGATGCTTACTGTATCAAAATACAGAAGATTTCAAAGCACAGTAAAGGGCTTATATGAATGGGCAAGTTGTGGTGCAACAGCTTCACACACCTCAGCTGATTTGTGGTAGCTGCCTATATACAGGCTCTTAGCTTGTGGTAAAATAACTCAAGCTAGCTTAGCCTTGCTTCATTAACTTCTTACGCAGTGGAAACTTTTTTCATGTATTTAAACTTTCTGGCAGACACTTTAATTTCAGATTAATGCACAGCACTGAAACATCACAGCCTGTCTGGTACAAAAGCCTATCCAGGTTTGAAAATGCGAACAATATTTTAACCTACACTGATGGAAAAAAGATTTGATGGGATCACACGATTTTCTTTTTCTCAGGAGAACATAATCAAACCTTATGACAAAGTGAAACATCCAAAAGAAAGTGAAAAAAATCCAGATGCATATGCTACAGATGTGAGTACTGATTGGGAGAAGAAATCATTGAGAGCAGCCCTGTGGAGAAGGTCTTGAGGGTTCTCAGGGATGAAAAGCTGAACATGAACCAACTGCACTCCCAGCTCAGAAGGCCAAGCACATCTTGGGGTGAATCAAAAGAACAGTGGCCAGCAGGTTGAGCAAGGTGATTTTCCCACTGCTCTGCCCTCATGAGACCCCACCTGGAGTACTGTGTCCAGCTGTGGGGTCATCAACATAAGAAACACATAAACCTGTTAGAACCAGCCCAGAAGAGGGCCAGGAAGATGATCAGAGGGCTGGGGCAGCTCTCCTATGAAGATAGGCTGACAGAGTTGAGATTATTCAGCCTGAAGAAGAGGAGGGAGAGACCTCATTGAAGCTTTCTGGTACCTTAAAAGGGCTTATAAAAAGGAGGGAGAGGGACTTTTTATGCGGGTAGAAAGTATACTGTACAAGGGGCAATGGTTTTAAACTGAAAGAGGGCAGGTTTAGATTAAATGCCAGGAAAAAATTCCTTACTGTGAGGGTGGTGAGGCACTGGCACAGGTTGCCCAAAGAAGCTGTGGATGCCCCATTTCTGGAAGTGTTCAAGGCCAGCTTGGATGGAGCTTTGAGTAATCTAGTAAATGGCATCCCTGCCGATAGCAGGGGGTTGGAACTAGATAATTTAAGCTTCCAACTCTAACCATCTATGATTCTATGACCTATTTCGAACCCTTTCTTTCCATTCCCTCCATAGACTTTTACCAAAAATTATTGAAGACAATAATCATAATTTTTAAAAAAGTTAGCAAAATAAAGACATAGAAGACCCATTCTTTACCATAGGAGAGGGAAAAAACCCCACTGTTTCCAAATGAATGCAATACCTCTAGGTTTTTTTTTATTAAATATTTTATTAATATTCCTGGGGTTTTTCTGTATTCCCTCAACATAACAGTTATTTCCTGCTCAGCTTATCCCATTTTCACAGATGAGTTACCCATTCTTTCAAGTTCGACTCATTTATCTCATTCATTGAAGAGTTAGAAACTATCTGTTCTGAGTCCTGTTAAAGCTCTTTATTCACAGTGCTCCTCTGTACTTTGTGGTGCAACCACCTTTGAAAGGGTTGAAAGCAAAAATGTACTTGGTGAGGGAAAATATTACACTTTGAAGAATGAGATGGATGTGTATACGGGTCGTTATTTCATGAATATGAGTGAGAGATGTGAAGGGAGGGGCATTATTCTTACCTGGCTGTAGACCTCTGAAATCTTATTTAAATTTGTCATCCTCATCAATTTTTATTGATGGAAGAAAGAGAGCTCCAAAGAGCAATGTAGTTCACCCTAATACAGATGTATAAGACAAGCCAGCTTAATCTCAAGGGTCTGTTTCTTTCCAGCATCACCAAAAAGAATTTAGGATGACTACCTCCTACTTAAACACCTAATTTTCAGACATCTAAATGTGAAAGATGCAAATGTTGCTTTCAGAATTATTCAGTCTTACCAGACTGATTAATTTCATGCTGATGAGGATAATATGCAACGAAGTAAGAACTGCTCCCTTTCAGAAGCATTCTATAATGTATATACTTCCAGTACTTTAACTAACCCATTCTTTTTATAATTTATTTATACAAGTTAGCCAGCTACCTTTTTTAATGGTTTCTACAGCTTCCCTTTCTTGACCCATAAATGCAATCTTTTTTTTCCTACCAGTCTTTAACATCTGAAATAGTTTTCAATATATAGCACCCTCCTCTTAGCATCCCTCAATTAAAATGCAAACTGTGCTCATATCTTATTTGAAAAGGGAATTCTCTGCAATAATACTAATCTGGCAGCTGTCAATTACCCAAAGAAGTTTTGAATTTTCCCATCATTGCTAAACTATTAAAAGATTTGAATTAGAAATAAGTTAACTATGTTTTAAATATGTGTTATTTTTACTACTTCCTGTTATGATATCAAGAAATATTTTTTGAAGACAACAGCATTTTAATGTTGTCTTTGTAGAACATTTCTCTAGCTGTTCCTTTAAGTAAAATGGACACTGACCAAAGGATAATATTTATGTGTAAGCAGGACCTTACAAAAATATATTACATATGACTAGGAAAGGAAAAATGAGCAGGACTTGGAAGAATAACAGCAACAGGAGATATCACTATCAGAAATAAAATTAAATGTAGACAGGAACATCAAACAAGAATGTTGTATTATAAATAACCGTGTGCCTAACTGAAACCATAAATCAGACTTTACTTATCTTTAATCTCTCTCTTGAGCATTGTAGATGTAGCTTCAGCCTCCTGACTACAGCCCTGACTGGCATTTGATCCCTGGGACAGTCCAGTCAGCCTTGAAGCAATGCATTGCACCTCACATTAATCCATGCCCTGAACCAGATTTAGGCTTCATTTCTACTCTAAGCCATATCTCTTCCCAGGCTGCTTTCAGATGACTTTTCCTGGTTCACCTCGAGGAAAATTTTGAGACTATGCATTCTGCATGGCTCCTCAGCAATTGTCATGCAGCCAGCACAATGCACCCTGGCACCGGCCCATTAAGGCTCCAGTCGTGCCTCCAAGGTCCGCCCCTGCCGGTATTTCATCTTCAGCTCCCACTTTAGCCCAACTGCCTCTGCCAGTTCCATGAGCCTTGAAGGTCACTTGGTCAATAAAAAGATCAAAAGTGAATAATGAAGCCTAAATGCACAAAAAGACAAGAGGAGAAAGTAATACAATTGTAGTAGAGGAAATAACTGCCACAATTTTTGCAAGAGAAGTGGATATAATGTCTGTTATAGCTAATAAATAGATGACTGCCTTTATTACTTACAGATTTCTTATGTTTAACATTTCTAAGCTGATGCCTTTTCTATCCATCTGCAAAAGAAAACAAATAAAAAACTTTGATCTAATTTTTTTCCATCTCTTACTTTAATTAGCTATCTGTTTTGTCTTGAAAATGGCCAAAAATATCCATTCCAAATGTTCTTTTAAATCATATTGCCTGCTTCTCTGAGTCCCTTATCTGACTGCCCATTCTTAGCTCAACTATAAGCTATTTGTCTTTAAAAGGATTATATATGTACATTGAACTGCATTTTGTGCTATCTTGAAACCTACCCATAAAAACATTTGGGCAAACCTTTCAAGCTAAACTTTTCAAAGGAATCCTGTTTGTTCCTTAACATTGTTGAGAATGTTTATTTCAAACTGCATACAACTGTGAATTATTGATGAAATACAACCAATTCAAAAATTATACAAATAAAGTAAAACTGTGGGGAGAAGAGTTTAGAGGACAATAGAGCTGAGGAGGAATCAAATCCAAAGGTTTTAGCTTCTGTTGTGGATTATCTATTGTAAAAACAAACAACATTGGCATGCCCTTTTTATATGAAAAAAGCCTCTGTTATAAAATTATTTTAACTAATTGCACCAAAATTTTAATGGTAATACACCTATAAATAACCACACTGAAATTACACCAAAATAAGCTAAATATGAAAAAATATTCTGATTTATAAAGTCTCTAGCAAGTGAACTGCTATAAAGTCAGAATAGAAATAGTGATCAAGCTAATAAATAAGAGTGAAGTATGTAAAAGAGAGAAACACAAGGTGAAGAAAGAGTATTAAATATACTACATCTAGAGTTGTTAGTTCTTAATTTAAATTTGTAAATACAATATGCACAGATTTAAAAAAGTAATTCCCTCCAGTAATACAAAAAAACAGTCGATAAAATCTGGATGCAAAAAGTACGTACCTCCAGCCTTTTTCAAAGTCTGTCTTGCCTAATCTGCAACCCCGTTGTGATGAATGTTTCAAAAAGTTAAGGAGATTCTGAAGCAGATCTGGTGGAGGGCTACAAAGACCATTAGGGATATGGACCATGGGCCTATTTAGTCTAGAGAGACTGAAAGGGGATCTCATAAATGCATACAAATATCTCAAAGGCTGGTGTCAAGATAAAGGGGCCAGATTCT
Organism: Pseudotriccus pelzelni; assembly: GCA_035584735.1. Taxonomy (NCBI): domain Eukaryota; kingdom Metazoa; phylum Chordata; class Aves; order Passeriformes; family Tyrannidae; genus Pseudotriccus; species Pseudotriccus pelzelni. Next base: position 73,588,185 of record JAWMRA010000001.1, read on the forward strand.
TTTCCGTGGTGTCCAGTGACAAGACAAGGAGTAACAGACATAAACTACAACACAAGAAGTTCCACTCCTTCATGAGGAAGAACTTTACGTTGAGGGTAGCTGAGCACTGGAACAGGCTGCCCAGCGAGGTCATGGAATCTGCCCCTCTGGAGACATTCAGTACTCACCTGGATGCGTTCCTGTGTAACTTGCTCTAGGCGACCCTGCCCTGGCAGGTGGATTGGACTGGATGATCTGCAAAGGTTCCTTCCAGTCCTGACTATTCTGTGACTTTGTGATTCTGTGAACGAGGTAACATAACATAATATAAAATCAAGGTATTAGGGTTACATGTTGATAGAAGAATTTCAGAAAGGAATGTAAAGAAGAGTGTCAATACTCAATCTTCAAATCTTATAACGTTGTGGGTGGAAGATATAGAACAACACTTAAAATCTCTTAATTTTGTCAAGTGCTAATTACAAAAAGACAAACCATAATAGATGTGTACTTCAGCTTCATGTATCAAGAAAGAAATCTAGCAGCAGGATTCCTCTGCAGATTAGCATGTGTTACAAGTTTTGAGGACTCTATTTAATTGTATTCCAAAGTTAAGTTAGCCATTTGCTTTCCTACTCGAAGTTGTACCAGTGTTGTATGTTTTTCCCTCGTAACAGAAAACAAAGATCACTTTCCAGGTGTGTGCGATTTATTTAAATGTAAACATTTATTCAGTGATCAGTTTTCTGCAATTTTTGCTAAAGCAATGTAATGAGAAAGGCTGCCAGAAATTAAAGTACTTCATCAGTAATAGTTGGTTTGAAGTTAATAAGCACAGAAATAAGTTGTTAATTCAACTAAATGCCCAGGGCTGGACACAAAGTAAATTGGAAGAATTATTTCAGGAAACTAAGTGTGCATTAATGACACTTTGACAGCATGTGTGTGGATACTTGCTACATATGTAATTAAAATGGATCTTCCCTTGTCGCACATTCTATGGAGCAGATGCCTTTGTGCTGAAAGATTGAAGATTATGTCAGTCAAAATAAAATTACTGGATATCTCAGCTATATTCCTATCTTTTGTAAAATAATTTTTTGCCTAGAACACAAGTAGAAAATTATAATATTTTTTATATTTTTTACTTAATTAGTGCAAGGTCTTGAATGCTATTTGAGACAGTAGACATCAAGAATATTTGAGCCAAACAAATTGCCCCAACAGAGAACTGCAAGAGTTTAATCCCTTAATGAAAAAGTGCATGAAGGACTAAAGAAAAATTTTCATTTAGTGTCTCTCTGGGCCTTAACATCCATGACTTCCGAGTACTCATTCAGTTCATTCATAAAATTCATGACAAACAACTAATTCAGTTCTCTTACAGGCACATTTAATAGTTGAATAGTTCTGACAGAGACATTGAGATCAACTTGGAAAATTTTAAAAGAGTGCTTTTAACTGTCATATAGACAGTTGTTCTCTGATGGCTCCAATTCCAATTTGCAAAAGTCCTTATTGCAGACATTCATTTTCCTTGCCATTTTATTTTGAAGTTAATTAATAAATACACATAATAAATGCCTAAGTAAAAAAAGCATTGGCTTTTATGTTACTGTAGGTACAGAACCTGAGGAGAAAACTGTAACTTGATTGTAAATCTTATGGAACAACAGGGTAAGCACATATTTAAATGTCAAAAATTATTCTCAGTGTGTCTCAAGGCAGTTTTAAATGCCTTCTTTTTGTTAATGTGATTAATGTGCTACCTTTGAAAATATTCACAGAAGATAAGTGTGGCAATAAATTTTGTAACCAGTAACCAGAAATATTTCAGATTTGATTCTTGATTTTCATTAAAACAAAAAGTAGTTTCCACCCCAAGGGATTTATTAATAAGAACCTGGGTTATCTGCTTTCTGGGACAGGTCATTACAGCAGTTTATTAAGAAAATTATGGATTTTAATCTTCCCCAACAGTATGCTTTGAGAAATGCCTAGGTCACAAATATATACTCTCTTCTATCATCGAATTTAAAAACCTAAGATTGAGAATTCATTTTTCCAAAAATGAAATATTCAGAGAAGATTCTAAACAAAGCAGATAGAGAAGAAGTTTTTTCATAAAAAGCTTATTTCAGCAAGAAGTCACACTTCGAAGTAATGAAAATAATTTGCTAATTTAGACAAGTTTAAATAAAAATATTAAAAGATATAATTTGAGAATGAATTGTTCTGTTTTTAAAATGGAAAACAATTTATACATTATATAAATAAATATATATATTATACAAATTAAACTTTTGACCATTGTTTCTTTTGGTTATTTATCTCCATGAAAACCAGAAAGAACTCAATAACTTGAAACTAATATTTTCATCTGATGAAAAAAACCTGTATGATGTTAGAGAGATTAGCAGAGTTTTCATGTTTCAAAAAGAAAAGGGAGGAGGTGAAGTAGTTTGACTCATGAGAAATGTATTACCATTCGGGGAAATATTTAGTATTTTTAAAAAAAATCCTATTTTATTTATGTTAGGCATTCTTTTATTGTCAGATCTTAGTGTTGAAATCAGAATATTTCCATTCACATTTTTAACTACCGATAATTGCAAAATTAGTATTTCAATAGTTAATTATATACTTGGTTAGAAACCATGTCAGACACTTTAATTAATAATTTTAATAATACAGTTCAATTCTAGGATCAAAGATTAAAACAGACATAAATAAAATAGTCCTTAATTTTCTTCCCAATTCTCCCAATCAATATTTCGCTACTGTTACACCAGGATAAAAGTAACTGTTAATCAAATAAATATATAAGCAATTGTATTGGAAAAAATACAATAAAATCAGCCCAGTGTGTGAACAGTGCTGCACCTTTTCTGGCAAGTCTAGTTTAATTACAGGCTGATTGTTCAACTCTGGACAATGATAACAACCAATTCACCACAGCAGTAGCTAATTCTTCCTCATCAGTTCCTTTCATTCCATTTCCTCTGATTTGAGAATTTGCCTGAACACCCAAGCAATTATCTCTCCTTCCACTCTTACGACTAGAGCAGCAAAGGCTCTCTTCCCTGGCAAATGGCAACGTTACTCTTCCCTCACACTGCCAGACCAGTGACTCAGCCAGGTAGGTGACAATCCTAGTGAGAGACCCATGAGTCCAGAATCTTCCAGCTGGATGTCTGGGAAAGAGTTAGCCACCTTCATAGACCCATGGTCCTCATGATTGCCATTGGACAACGAACTTTTGCAATCACAGGTGCAAAAAAGAGACTTCAGTGTGCTTTAACAGTTCTTTTGGAGAGAGACTGGGACTGCAAAAAGGAGCTGGGGAGCTACACTACCAATCAGCTCAAAATCAGTCACAGACTTCGAGTTGGTCAGTCCATTCATTTATACATTTTACGTTTACAATTTCAAGACAGCGTTATGAAATTCCAGCTGAGTTTGTCGGCATTTAATAATTTCAGATGTTTACAAGATGACTATAGTGTTCCCCTGTGGTTACAGTGAACAGAGGAGCACCAGGAGCACCATCCAATAGTATGGCTATTATCTAGAACTGAAAGTTTACCACAATTTGTTGTGATAAGAGCAGATATTTACTAGTATTTTAGGTGACAAGTTCTAACATAAAAGCTTGAGTACAGGTTTTCACAGCAACAACAAAGGCTTAGACTTGACCTGGGACTGTACATTTACTGTATTATAGAGAGTAATACATGGTTATTCCTGAGAGGAGCAGTCAGGGAGCTCAAAAACACCCTGTACCACTGTATGACAATTAATTCATCTGGAGTCTTGTCTGAACTGATGTGCTATTCTTTTCTGGGTACTGCTGCTACTGACTGTTTGAGCTGTTCTAAGGAAAAGACAAAGGACCATTTATAGGTAACCACTTACAGAAATGAACATTGTGAAATCATGAAATTAATTGCTGAATTCTACATTTCACTTCTCAGCTTTCAACAGCACCTACCCTTCAAGCTACTGTGAGATATGTAAGAATTTGTAGCTATCATCAACAGATCTTATTCCCATATAAAAAGCAGAACTATTTCCCATTATGATTTCCTCCTGGAAATACTCCCTGCAGGAAGATAAACATATGGTAAATGTGAAAAAGTTAATTGGCTATATATTGGCTGTAAAAGTTAATTAGCTGCGTAGTCTTCCATATACTGGTATTTTAACAATTTACCTTCAGATGTCAAAACTGATCCTTTCATTTTCCTAGATCTGTTACCTCAAAATTAGCTTCCAAGAAAGTTCAATGCAATAAACAGATCTTTCTGTCCAGAGACTACATGCACCTTACAGAGCAGTGTTATAGTCTTTTCTTAACTTATTGCTTCATATCTATTATGGTCTGCTCCAGCTAGATGTTTCCAAGGCAGAGCCACTGGAGAGACAGATAGAATCAAGCAGTCTGGAGGCAAGACAGTCTGCATCACTTGGTTTTGAGGTCCTCTTTAAATACTATAATAATTTATTATAACAGTGTAATAATCACTTGTTTCTCTTTTAGTTACTAGAGCTTCTGGACCTATCAGTGAGACCACTGAGATCTTCAGCTAGAAAGAAATGCACAGCCTTGAGGAAGCCTGGTAAAATTAGATCTATGGGAAGGCTCTCTCTTATGGTAAAAGGAAAGGTAGAAAGGGGACTATGATGAAGAAGTATGAAATTATTTTTGCATTTACAGAGGGTTTTTTATGCAAAAACCTTACAATAGTTATGAATTTCATGTACTCATGCAACTTCCACATGAAAGTTCATATTTTCTGGTGCCTGAGGGCTTAGAAGACATCTTGTCAGTGGCAGAACACGTACTAGATCACCAGACACTGTCCCTGATGCCAGTTAACTAATTATTTCAGATGCAAGTTCCTAATTCTGACTTGATCCCAACTTTCATCAAAGATCTGTAATAAAATTTGTAATATGTGCTAGAACTTACCCTCATGAGTCTTCAATTTTTCTTCAACTTCACTTGTGATTTCTTACACTATTCACAGATGCTTCTGCAGTTACATCCTTCCATCATAATCTGAAACCTCAAAGACTAGGCATCTTTTCTTATTTCATTAGATGCCTTAGTTATCATGAAACTGAGAAAAAGAAGTGACTATCAGTAAATGAGTACCAATGACTACTCAGCTCTTAACACCACTGTCTCTAATCCCTTAATCAGCTAGCAATTTCATGATGAACACTTTTAATTCCTTTTTTCTATGCAGATTATTCCCAAAGAAACAGTAAAATTTTCTAAAGCATGTGAACTGTTTATTTCTGCATATTTGAAACAATTCTCCTTGGATCTTATATACAATTCCAGTAAGCTTTTTATATCGGAATTTACACAGCCTAGAAAATCTTCATTTTTTACTGCTCCGTTGGCAAAACTGAAGTGTGTAAAATAATCTTGTGATGGTCAAACAAAGCATTGTCCTGTTTGTTCAATCTGTGTTTGTCTTTGACAAAGAGCTGAAGTGCAAGACTAGAAACAATTGAATAAAAAGACAAACTGGACCAGCATCAAGAAAGGCTTCTTAACTCAGTATAAGGCAAATTCTTCTTAGTTCAGTATAAGGCAAATTAGACACAAAATTAAGAGCTGGCAACCTCCACAAGCATTTACAGCTGGGCTCTTCTTTGTCTACATCAGACTGTTTCACCATCAAGTTAGCTGTGCAGGGGCAGCAGTTTAGATCCCTGCAAGCCCAATAAAGTCAGTGTACTTTAAACACATCTAGTACACAGATCTTATTAAAGGCAAATTATTTTCTTTGGAAAATACTAAGAATAAATATCTTATCAAGATGTAGGTGATCTAAATTCCTGTCCCACCTCAGACTAAGGAGCCATAAATCCACACCTTAAGGCTACTATTAAAGCATCAAGATAGAAACTTGTTTCCTCTCTATGCAATGAGGCTCTGGTGGCATATGTTGAAGAATATAAAGTTCCAGGGGCCAGAAAACAAGTTAATCAATGTGCCTACTATGAGATGATGCTCCAATTGCTTTTTACCTGAGAAGGGAATAGAATCCAGACTTTTTATTTTGTGGTTGACTGCTTTCTAATTTTGTAAACAGATCCTAAAAAGTGGAAAGTGTGTCACTGCCATGTTCTCCTGATCCTTCATCAGCTCACTGGAGTCTTCTACTGCATAGTCATATATGTGGTTTCCAGGATCTGGATCCTAAGTGGTAAATGTGTTTGTGGTTTTTTTTTTCTTAATCTTGGTATCCTAGGAAACAGACAACTCTAAAAGAATTGGGATTTCGGGTATAGTAGTAGCCATTGGTTACCTTTAGACCTACTACTGCATTAAACATTGAATTTTTAAATTTTTTTTTAATGGGATGGCTGTATAGGATTCCCTTTCTGAGTTCCTGCCCAGCAGAGGAGAGAACAGGCTATAGTGGCATTTGCCTGTATTTCTTAGAAAGATGAATTCAAGGAGTATTCTATGGCAATACAGTGCCTGAAGGTGTGACTAATAGTCTTTCTGAATGAAAGCCTGTCTCCGAAACCAATGGACATGTTAAAATCAGCAGGTCTCTCCATCTGTCCAACACCTATCTCAGTCTGTGACATTTGGTGCTTCTTCCTAGTCTATCCCAGCTACACCCTGCGCCCATCTCAACTGGTGCATGCCACCTCCTTTCTCCACAGCTTTTCTTTTTTTTGGGGGGGAAGAAGGAGTTGCACTGCAATCAGGTGAGTTCCCTGACTTGGATAAAAGGATCAAAACCATGATGTGCTCAGGCAGGGCATCTGCCTCACCCTCCTGACACAGTCACAAAGTCTGATAACAAGGAGCCTGGTTTGGACATTTACAAACCACTGATTAAGAAAAAACACAAAAAAATCTCCAAACAACAACCAAAAAATGCAAATGCCTATACCATACATGTATGCAATGCTATATGTAAATACAAACCCCCTAACTTTGAGCACAAGGTATCACCTATCCTTCAGGTGGGCTGAGAGATCCTGTATATCATTCTTTTATGAATTGCTACCTGTTTGGAGGAGCCTCCAAACTGAAAGCTAAAAGCTGCCCACAATGTTTAGATATCCCGTATCTGTATGTGCCGAGGTTTTATTGAAGAAAAAAGGGCTGGTTCTATCCTTCTATCGAGTGATGTGAAAGATCTTGCAGGTTTGCCACGTCAATCTGGACATCTCCAAAGTGAAGGCAAGCCCTCCTTCTTCAGCCTGGACAATGTCCTCAGATACTATCAGTTATGAAGATTTGCGACTAATACCAGGATCCTGAGAGAAGCTTTTTAAATCCTCACATGCAGTGACAGATTTTATCAATCTTTCTGCAGCTGGCACACATTCATAGAGGGCAACTGAGCCTTATTACCAAATCAGGCTGGTAGACAGGACAGGTAGCCTCAAGACTATCTAAAAAGTGCACTATCAAAAACCATATAGGATACTAGACTGGACAGTAAGAGAGAGAGATGCAGATCAGAAATGTTGCCTGAAGAAACCAGAAGCTGTGTCATGAGGGGGTCATTAGTAAAACATTTGTACATTTTTTGTTTTCCAGGAACATAATGGAAGTTAGTGATGTTAGATACAGCTGGTCTAGTGCTTGAAGACTTTGATAATGAACTTCAGAAAGCTGCCAGTGGACTCGAGGTCTGCTATTTAGTTCTGTGCCTCTAAGTCCAAGTATAATGGAGCTATTGATCCTTGCTGGGTTTGCATATTATGGATAAACACAGTCTTATTACAAACTGCAGTCTATTTGGCTTAGCTGTCTTTCCAGAGTGGAAACTGATCTGTTTAGTATCCTTTTGCTGTTTGTACTTTCACATGCTATGTTCACTGGACAGTACAACTGCAGAGTATTTGAGTTACTTCAAAGCATTGAATAGTCTCATCCCAAGTCATGCAGTCGTAAATCTGAAAATGCAACTTCTATTTATGTTGAGAAATACTTACATATTCTTACATCTGAGAACTTTATTTGTTGTAGTATTATTACTTGCCACATTTTCTTTTTAACTCTCATTTCATTGTTTTATTGGTAGACAGTAATGAAATGGTTAGCAGCATTGAACAGAAGTTCCTAAAGCTTACATCCCATAATCACTCATATTTAGATCTAATTCTCTTCCTTACTGTCTTTTTGCCTAACATGTCTTTCAAAGCAGCCACATTTTCCAAAGACATATGTAAATATAATGGCAGTCATACTGATTATCTGTTCCAAATGCTTAAGTCCCATAATCATTTTAAGAAACATTTTTAGTTAGGAAAAGATCTCTACCACCCCCACCTTGATTTGGGGCACGTATTCTGGGATTGTTTCCCAGTTCAAGATGAAAAAAATTAATATCTGAAATATTAACATTTCATGGATGTCTAAATAAAACACTTTCATTCTAAAAAAAGAAGGTCCATATGCAGACTGCGGAAAAATGAAGGAAAAACATGATTTCAATTCTTGCTAGCTTGAGAAACTGAAAATAAGTCACTCTCAAGCTAAAATTGTTTATGTATTCGTTAAGGGTAAAATCAGTGCTGAACTGTGAGTAGCAAAAATCCAGAAACTCAGAACTAGTTTGTTTCACAGAGTTGAGAAAAATGGAAAACTGAAATAAGGTGTACGTTATCACAGGGACAAACTCGGTTTTAATTTTTTTTATTATTTTTACTTTACTGAGATACACAACTCTTCCAGTCTATTTTAAACCTGCTGACCTTAGAAGCTCACAGAATTATTACAGCAGACTATTACAACTTTTTGAAATAACTTTTTGGACAAAAAGTGATATCCACTGATACCACTAGGGCTCTGTTTGGAAGCATAAACATGTCAGACATAGAAAGGAACAACTTCATTGTTCATATACTGATTTCACGTTCTTTCTATGTATAGTTTTGTAAAAAACTCATTCTATTTGCTCATACAAAAAAACGAAAATAAAATTCCCAGGTTACATCTATAAGATTATGTATCTGAGATGAAGGGGATCAAATTGTGCCTTGTGCTTTTCTTGTTTAAGGGTTCTGGCAGTTCTCAGAGTAGGGATCAACAATTTTTTAAAAAACTGATACTTGGACTCAAACTGAATTCTGCAAGGAGTTGCAGCACGCTGCTGATACAAGTTCGGGTAGCACATCAGTTGTTCACTGTGTTACGCATACTTGTTGCTGCTGATTTTTTCCCAGCCCTTTCAAGTATGATGTGATGTATATTTAATGTATATGTGATGTACTCCTGTATATTTAATATTTTTAAATGAATTATGATGAATAGGGAATTTATAAAGCCAAAATAATAATAGATATAAAGGAGCAGGACAGCAAGTTTGATTTTGAAGATCAGTTATATGGTCATTTCAAGTTTCAATAACATGTCTTGATTTTGAGGTTTTGAACCAAATCTTCAAGGGAATGAAGATTTTGTACTGATTTTGTACTTTCTTAAGGGTAGTCAGTTTATAGTTCAAGATTCAGCAACCAAAATCATTACTCTTTACCAAATTTAACACACAGGCATAAAAATTCATACTGAGTTAAATGTTGTCTCATAGTTTTTCTGCACTTCCAACTAAAGTAAATATGAGTAAACAAGCTGACAAAGTTCTGTGAATATTCACTGAGGAGTTCATTCTGTTAAGCCATGGAATTACTTTAATATAGCTATTTTTTCATATTTTTCTTCAGGAACAAGGATATTACTAGATACTGAACTCAGAATTCTGAGGAGTTCTAGCTGCTGTAAAGATTTGGTTTATTTTATTTAAAGAGTAAACTGTGCTCATCCCTTTGGAAAATGGGTTTTGTCAAAGAACTTGCAGTGATTAAAAATCAATTCCAAATGGGTGAAAAATGAAAATTTAAGGTGATGTTAAGACTAATTTCTTGTATATACTATCCCTGCACACTACAGAAGAAAAATAAAAAGTTTTGCCTTTTTTTATAGAGAGTCAGTGTTTTTAATGAGGTTTTTGCTTTCTGAAGATAGGCTAATCAGTTTGCTGAAGTTTAATTTATCATCTGGTGATGTCCATTTTGCATATTTGGACACTATTTGCATAAACAATGCAGTTCCTACTATCAGCTTTTCCCAAAAGATTACAAAATACCTCATTAATCTAATTTACATGAAGATAAAGATAGTTACCTGAGAATTTTTTTTTTTTAAACCACTATGTACCCTTACAGAACTGTTTTCTAATAAATATTGTTGTTTGAAGTTTTCAAAGGTAGAGCTCAATTCCCTCAAAATGGATTATTCTGTGATTATATTCCCTGGATATTAACTGATACCATACACCCATTCAACAGAAAATGAAATCTTGGAGTCCTGAGAACAGTCAGCACTATAAATAGCCTCCTCTTTAGTCTTATATTCACACATGCATTCTCATAAATGAAAAATTTGTGGAACAGGTTAACCCCACTGCTGTGTTTGCCTTTGAATTCCTCCTTCTTCTTTTTTTTTTTTACTTCTCTGCCTCTGGATATCTTTATATTCATGTTTGCTTTCCCAAAAAAGGAAATGCAAAGCTATATTAAAACTTGTGTGAGTGAAAATTGAGGGTTCAATAGATTTAAATCCCTAGATGATTGACAGGTACATTCTTTGCATTCAGCATCACTGTAGTCAGTGAGCTAAAGGGTTTTAGAGAGAGTGAAAACAAAGATCATACCCAAAGGATTGGTTCTCCCAGTACTGTCAATAATAACTCTGAGTTTTATCCTTAGGCAACACACATGGAAAAAACCAAATATGAGTACATAAATTATTTACAACTATTAAACATTAAATGAGAAAAGTTTGGGGTTTTTTTCAGAGGATATGATGTGTCAATAAAATAACAAAAGGGGAATAACAGCATATTTGCTGTATTCCCATATTGGCATCCAAACTGAAGAGAAAGTGGCAAGGAGAGAATTTCCATACGTTGCCTGTGAGTAGTTACTTGAGTTATAAATATGAGCATAAATTAATATACCTCAGTACATCAAAAGTGTTTTCTTGTATGGCTTTCTTCAACCTGCAGTATGTAATTCCTGTTGTTTTCTGAACTTTCGGTGAACTTGCTCCGATACCATGTGCAGTACCATGACATGGTACTTCAGAGGTCCTTCAGTCTTCTACCTGTTTCCCTCTACCCCTGCCTCAAATCTTCACAGACCCCGTCCTTTTTCTGGTGTTATTTCAGAAGGAAAGTGAGGAAACTAGTTTTCAGCAGGAACAGGTCTCTGAATAAATAAGTATGCTGCATTATTTCTGATGGACTAATACTCAAAGAGGTAGGAGGTGAGAGAAGAATTATCAGGTTTTGGCAATTATGTTGCAAATAAACTAGCTTTCTAGCTAATTTTTCCTACAACATTGTGGAATAGCTCCCTGTTTATCAAGAAACTATTCCCATTTTGGCAAAAATTACTAATGATTTTTCATTTTATTTAATGGAAACAGCTAAAATTACTTTCTTTTAGAATAAATAGAGATTGTTTTATAACAATAAAATGGCAGGAAGGATTTTGAGATGTTCTCACATCAGCTTTATCTATAAGCAATGCTTTTTCATGCAGCAGATACATTTTAACATTCATGTGCTGTATAAAGACTTATCTCTGAAATGTTGTCTCAGCTTGCTTATTGGTCTGCCACTTTTGTTTCATGTTTTAAAAACCGTCGTGAAGCTTCAGCCTGGACTACGTGAGAAAAACAAAGCATTTGAAGCCAAAATAAGAAGATGAATAATATACTGTCTAATACCAACAGGGCAGAATAAGATTCAGCTTCAATAAGATTAATTTCCTCCTGTTATTTTTAACCATAGTTTTAGTCATGCTTTAATTGATTAGAACTTTAAGTTTCTGGTCCTTTTATACATTATATGCTAAAATGAAATTGCCAAGAGGAAGAATCCTACATTTGTCATGATTTTTAAATAGTTTTATTTGAAAAAAACCCACAACAATCAACAACAACAAAAATCAACGAAAAAATCCAACCAAATCACAGCCCTGTTACTCCTTGGAGGAACTGCAGATGTCTTAGTCATGTAGTCTGGGGTTTTATTTTTAATGCTAAATCATAACGCTCTCAGAATTTTGTCTTGTTTTGAGCCTTAAGGCTGCTGCAGGACAGTACAGAGCCGCGCAGTAACGAAGGCAGGCTAGACCTTCAGTCTGTTTGCTAAAACTCTCCCTGACAATCCTGATGTTGTCAGACATTCCGGGGAACTTGTCATTATCCATGTCAGTTGGGCTGCATATGCTCTCAAGAATGCAAATCTGTTATGCTAGCAAATAGAGCTCTGCTTTTGGATGTGGGCAGCACAGTCATGACTGTCCCTGAGCAGCAGCTGCAGGGAGAGTTACTAGATGGCTTTGAGATACTGAAATTCCCAGGGATGAAACAGGAACTACGTAGTCAGAAAGCCAGGAAAAATGCTTTAGTCCTTGAATGAGAAGCATGGTCAAAACTAAAAAAGCAAGAACAACAGCGTTAATTTTACATTTTATACTGCCTTAATCTTCATTTCATTTGCTTTAGAAGAAGGAAAAAAAGAACACGTGAGAAAAGGTGTGGGAATTTCAGATTTAAATGAATTATATAAAACTTGAAGGCTGCTTAGACCTTGAGAAATAAGATGCATGTAAGCTTTTCAAATTTATCTATGAAGTATACTTTTAAGAGAAAAAGACAAAAGAAATACAAAATTCATTTTATGAGTAGTCTAGTCTTGAAAGAATGAGGCACCCATTAGTGCCTTATTTACTGATTTCAGTGATAACTTCATGCATGCAGTGTGTGACTTGTACACTTGCATTTGCTCGGTAATTAGGCAGAAACCACGTTATCAACTCATTGACAAGTTATTTCTTACAACTTGGTATACGCTGAGGTGGCTGCAAGTGTGGCAATCAGAGTGAACCCTGAGCTTTAGAAAAATCATTGGCGTTTTTGATTTACAAAGTTTGAGAGGCTTTACTTGCTGTAATGAGATGATTTAATAATGTATGTTTGCAATTATAAGCATGAAAAACATAGCTCTATGTTTCTAGGTTTCCTACCTGTCCCAAAGAAAAATCAAGTCCATGGTTTTACTCATTACAGTTCCTGTGTATTTTTACAGAATTTGCATTATGCAAGTAGGTCACTGATAACCTCAAAGTTTCTGTGCTGTTTGAATGCTCTTGTGTGAACACAAAATGGAAATTCATTTGAAGATATGCCATTTCCTAAAGGGATTTGGAGAAAATCATTAAACTATACTAAACTATTTGCTATAGTGTATGTTTTTTTTCTAATTCTTCCTCTCCGATGGTGAAGTAAGCTTGAATGGTCAGCCTGGTAGATATCTGAATCATTTATTATTAAATTTTTGTTAATTAAACTACTTCATAACTTCACCCACTGATTAAGGTCAGCTTATATTTTTCAGTATTGCTTGATTAATATTCTATCTCCCTGTTTACTAAATCAGCTCTGAACTGTTAGCAAAAGGAAGTATTTCAAAGTTTGCTGGTTATATCTTTTAAATCCCCCTAGTCTATTTAACTGAATCCACAACATATTTTATGTCCATAAGTGGCAGTCTTTACAACCTCACAATACAGTCAAGGATAAAAAGTTGTATGGATATGAAGTAAATTGGTTTGAAATATTGTTCTGCTACGGCAAGAATGAGTTATTGGTGTTTCTCCCAAGGGTTTGGTTCTTCAGTGTTGTCTTAATCTACTGATGTATTTTTACATTACATACTGCCCTGTGAGTTGTTTTCTGCTATCTTTTTATTACTGGTTGAAACATAGCAAAGGCTGAGTTAAAATTTTATCATGTCAGACTTCATCAGGTGAGTGAATAGTCTCTATATTAGTTTTGCTGTATTGGCCACATATTTGAACCCAAAATAAAGGAATCCCAATCTCAAAGAATATTGAATATTATCTGAAAAAAAAGATTGTCTCAAAAACTAGAGAACTTGAGGCTGACCAAGTGGTTCAAGTCTGTCTTTTCTGGGAAAACAAAAGTGAAGTGGTACTGTTTAGGATAATGAAGAATAGATGTGGCAAGATGTATATCATGTTTTCTGATTTGGGATTATTGATTACTCTAAAAAATCTTTCCTATAAATTTTTAATGCACTAGTTATCACACTTCTGTTCAACTACTGGATTACTTTGTAAAAGCAATATTCCATGAACTGATTAATCTGGTAAAATCTGTTTTGTAAAGCATAAGTACTTGATCTTTCAACCTATTATTTTTACCTATTATCTTTCACTCTAAAAAGGTAAGTATATTAATATGTGACACATTAATACAACCTGATAGTGCAAGCTGCAGCTACTGGGGTTACAGCAGGGACAGACACCACCTTGTGGGGGAACAGGTTAGGGAGGTAGGGGACCTGTGTCAAGAGATACCCTTTGCCAGACCAACCAGGGCAGGAGAAGATAAAGCGTAGTACAGAGCTTTGGGTGGGAAGAGGAATTGTTCCCTCTACCACTAAAACGGCTATGGTCTATGGCATTTTTCTTCTTCTTGGCATTTGGTGACAAAAGAGCTTGCTGGCTACGTGTGGAAATCCAGCTTACATAGATTATGATGCATCCACTATAGTGGGGTGTATGCATGAACCCATATTTTCATCCAAGATTTCCTGGGTAGAACCCACCGTTGCTATCTTAGTAGTCCTCTTCCTTGTTCCTACATTGTTGGGTTGCCACCATTTCTTTTTCCAAAGCATAATCAAAGTTTGGTCATTTTACCTTTGGTTTGTGACATTATCGAACTGAAGAAGGACATCAGTTGAGAAGACAAGCTACGCTGGTGACCCACAGAGTGGAAAGAGCATGAAAGCAAATGGGGTGAAAGTAACAAAAACTCTCTCTATTAATTTTCACCTTGTGGCAGTGCAAGATATATGATTACATCCTCAGGAAAGTTGAAAAACAGACACTTAAGAAAGATTAAAATATCTATAAAGCCAGGTCTATCTAGCGGAATTTGTTCAAGTTCTCTGAAGTGTACACAATATGAAGAAAATAAAAATCAGCTCTGGTAAAAGACACTAAAAAGTGGAAAATCTCCCAGAATAAACCATCCTGTGTCTGCCAGGAAAACATATGAGAAAGGGCATTGAACAGGTTTGGGTTTTTTTTAATCACAATCAGTTGGTGACATGCTGGATTGCACAGGTACAAAAACAATGGCAACAGACTTCTGCTGCTGCGGTCATGTTTTCAGTCACCAATGCTCCCACCCGCTCACTGTAAGCATGTCAGAGGACTTCATTGCCAGGTGGTAGATGCACTAGAGAAAGAGAATGGGCTTACATTCACCCTAATAAATCCTGTGTATATGAAAAATTCTGTTTTCTGTAAATAGGACTATGTGGTTCACTGATAGTTTCTGCCTCAGCTCAGTTATATGCAAATGAATGCTTAAAAAAGCAAAATCAGGAAGAGTGTAAAATTTATGTTCTGTGTCTCCTGTATCACAGAGATGGGATGTAGACATTGAGACTTGTTCCTGTGTTGGAACTTTGAATGATTTGTAAGTTGGGATTCAGTATACTAAGCCATCTCAGAAAAGTAATAAAATTGAGATGATTAAATACTATGTACTATTGTTGGCTTCTTTAAATAGGTAAATATTTGTCAGTAATACTCTGTTTCTTTCCAGCATCTGCAGAATTATGCTGTGACTCAAATGGCATTATTCTACCTCCCACAGAATGTTTTTGCTCCGAGATCACAGAGATTGAGATGATAAAAACATATTCTAGCAATAAATGTGTTAGAGGCACACTTCTATTGCAAGGATGCTAAAAGCTGAATCAAAAGAACACACCTTAAGCACTTTTTTTTTCAAAGAGGATTATCTCCTTCTTTGTTTTCTGTGAAGGTCTAGTAAACAAAAGTATGTACTCATCCTGCATAGTATTAGTTTTGAGAAATAAATATTTTCTTCCATTTTCCTCCTGTTATCCAAGGTTTTGATCTCTTGCTGTGAATATTAATTTTATATATTTTCAATTGTAATATTAAAGTGAATATTATTATTCTGTCAACATTTCATTTCATCAGCATATTCCTTAGCCAGAAATAGTGTCTTGATTTAATTTAAACCAGTTAGTTTTACAAGGGTTTTTTCTTCCTAAAAAGAGCAGTTCTCTTTGTTTTCTTTAAGCTGGTGTGGAGGAAATTTGTATAGGTGTGTTCTGTACCTTATGGTTTGTGGCATTCACAGAATACCATATATAGGAAAACCAGAAAGTAGATAACCCTGATGAGAGGTGGCCCCCAGGAGAAATATTAGTTCCACATACATTACATGCAGTCTTTTCCTTCACAAAGTACAAGACGAGATAACAGAACTGCTGGCTTCATATGCTGAAAGAGTTATCAGTTTTATATACTGTGGAATGTTTTAGCTGAAAATGTCTGGCTTCACTCATCGGCTACAATCACTGATATTCTGGATTTGCCCTTTTGGAAATTAAGATGTGATTTGTGGCTTAATATATAAGGTAAAGCGGAAATATATGAGGTCACAGTATGGGGTCACAGAATAGGTCACTAATATTTTTTTAACAATCGTTTAAGCTAAGGTCACTGTCTTCCTATTTAGAGACTTTGTAAACATCATGTTCCCCTGTTGAGCTTAAATATTCCAGTTCCTTTGGAAAGTAGCTATCTGTAAAATTCTCAGGTGCTAATTCTTTAGCCAAGATTTGCTAGCTGCAGAATATCTCACCTACTGCTAAACTAATACCTTCATAAATATTTCCCTGGTACAGCGCTGATGGTTATTTTACACTGAGAATATTTTTGCAGTGATCACTGTCAGGAGAGATAGGGTCTGATTAACACTGGTCACCTTTGCCAGCTGGATCTTTAATCACAGACTCTGCAATAAATAGAGAAATGTAATCAATGAAATTGCAGATACTATGAAGAAATATAGGTGAGGACTAAAAGTCTATTGATAAAATCTGGTGATTATTTCTCATCAAGACTTTAGGCTGTTATCTTCTTTACCTGTAGCAGTACCTGGCAGAACTGAGTGGCCAATTATTAATAAACATTGCAAAGGAAACAAACACTGAAGTAGTTTATCTAAGCTCCATTTCTTAAAACTTGCTTTTATTTACTCGATGTATCTTTTTTCTGTATGTATGAATATTTCTCCTGCTCCTTACTACGGGATCATTTGGTAGACAAATGACTTATGCACACTAATTTGAAGTTTGCATTATTCCTCATCATAATTTTATTTTAACTTAACATTTCAGGTAACCACATAACTTAAAGCCTTTCTAGAAAGTGATCAAATACTTTCACTTAACAAAAAATCTCATACTTGTTTTGCTTTCCAATTAATAGAAAAAATTATTATTATTTTGACTGTTACAGTAAATAATTTTTTTGTAAAATCACAATCCAATTCTCCTATGTTTTCTTAAGCCTAAATTTTTTCTTCCTCCTTCATTTTTTTTTAAGTTTTGGAGAAAAGAAACCCCAAACAACAACAAAACCGAACAAAACTCCCAAGTATTACATGTGATAAATGAGATTCTGACTTTTTTTTTTAATAGAAGTTGCATGCAACTATCATTTTCAGGCAAAGAAAAAAGCATAATCACCTTAAGTTTGACTTCTTCATCAGCCAAAAATTTAGGAATAAATCTCTCCATGTAAGAAAAATGCCTTAACTCAGGTCACAATATGTGCATCATATGTAGAACACATTTGAAAACTCTAAACCTAAAGCACCATTGTAAAGAAGTAAGTTATATTTAAGCAATTAAAATTGCCTTTGAAACCAAGAAAGGGTACCATTGCTCTTGGTGATCTGGAACACATCCAATATTCTCTTTTTTTTTTTTTTTATCAAAAAGAAAAAATGTGATAAATACGTCTACAACCTCATGAATTCATAATAAACTGTCATTCTGTTCCAAAAGCAATTTGTCATTGATAAATCTAAGCTAGCAATTTGAGTATAACCTTCTTGGGGATGAGCATAGCTTCTATAAAGACACAGGTGTATCTTCAGTATTCTGTAACTACAGCATTATATTCAGTAACTACAACCCCTTGTAGTTAATTATCTTTTAAAAGTATCCTATATATTTTAATGTTCAAAAACCTCACTCTATCTCTGCAAAACTGAATTCTTTCTCATGTTTTCTGTGCTTACTTCTACAGACACTTCGAAAAATATGAAATTAGTTGTGGTTTTCAAATTCAGATGCTCTGCTACTTTATGAGGGCACATAAGCATATTTCTAGGAGCTTTGCAAAGGTATTTCAGGGATGAATTCAGGATGACAATAGAGTTAGTGAGTGAAATCTTTCTTACCCATCGCAGCAGAAAATGTACACTGCACAGTATTCATCATGCTCTCTTTCACTCCAGTAATCACACTGTATTTCAAAATGCCAGTGTAACTTTATTAAAAACTGATAAATATAAGAATATCATGTGATGGATAGATTGCATAAAAGGTATGGAAATATGCTCTTCAGCTAAATATTGGCATGTGCCTTATGTGTCCCCTGTGTGAAGATTTAAATTATTGAGTCTCCTGCTTAATCCTTGCATTTTTGCAAGAGTTGCATGGTTTAATATTCAAGCGCTGCTCAGAATAGTAGATTACAGATATGATGCAGGAAAGCTCTGCCCCAAGCTTCTCTGAGAAGATGATATGAAGTGTTTAGCTTGCATGCAGATTTAATCCTTGGGTAGATGCACACAGAAGAATCACTAGGACACAGACAAATACACGCTGAGGGGTTCCTTGAAGCTCTCAGGTTGTAGCATTGGGGATTAGGGGCATGACTCTTCCTCTCTACCTAAAACAAAGGCTGGCTGTTGGACTGGTTTGCAATACCAGTCTCAAATAATCTGAAAAAGTGCACAGACTTATTAGTAAGAGGAATGTGCAAATTCCTCTATTCCTCAAATGTGCAAATTCTTCAAATGCAATAGCAACGAATCTTTTTTCATTTTTCTTCACTTATTTTTCTTCATATTTTATTCTATGGTCTGGTTAGATATCTAGGGTGCACTAGTCCATTCTATACATTTCAATTATTCCAGTTGTTACTGTCTGTTGTTTGACAGTGTTTTTTGCCTGTTATTACTTGTTTTTTCTGGCTATTGATCTGGAATTTTTCAGCAGCTAGAGTCACAAGACTTTCGTAAATCCAGTCTGAAATCCAGACAAAAGGACTCTGCACATGGATAGTCTATGTGCATCTAAACACAACCTACTGCACATGACTAGGCTGACTATACAACATTTAGCACATCCATCTAAACACATGCAATTTGCATACATCTAGTAAATTACAAGCAGAGACAGTATTTGGGAGGAAATCAATTGCAATAGTTCTACTGAGATCAGAGCAGTTTAATACTTCTTTTTTTTTTTTTGTAACTCTGTTTTTAGAAGAACTTGGCTTGGTTTTTGAGCTCTGCATTTCAAAAGAAGTATGTGATGTAGGAAAAGCATCATGAGACTGTTCTGTAGGTCTTCCCTTAAAATAAAGGCAAATCAGATTTACAAAGGAATCTGCATAGTGTATGTGCCAAGATACCAAGGCTCACTTAAATTGACATTAGGATACCTGTGGTTTCTAAGAAGGTCTCCAAAGGCACTCTAAGAATTGTGAGTTTTGTCACCTGTGTATTTAGCAAATATTTATTTTTATATGATTTATAAGCATTTTACCTTGAAAACAAGCAGCAGGAAGCCATTTCAGGTAGATAAAAAAATGTGCTTATTAAAGAAACATAGAAAGGATATGAGCTAATGCTTTTTCTTGAGCTGAGAGGAGTCCAGACACTACACATGCACTGAAAGACAACAGGAGCCAACAAAAACAGAAAGAAAAAAAAGACTGCATTCTAGGTCTAGACATTGCAGTGCTGCTCTTCTGCTCAGGCTCAAAAAAGTATGTCCCAGTTTCAGTCATCCCAAGCTGGTTTCATCATTCCAGTTTGACAAGCTACAAGACAGGAGTCAGTGATGTCTTGCTCATGACTCCTATAGCTGAAACCGATCCTATGAAACCAGAAAGCAAGCTGGAGCTTGGTGCCAGGCTCTTTTCAGAATTATTTTTTAAACTTTATTTCTCACCCAGGAATCAGTAGTATCACACTGAGGATAATTTATGCTAGAAGGGACCCCAAAAAGTTATCCGGTCCCACCACTACTGAAAATAGAAATACTAAAGTGCAAGAATTCCAAGGGTTTTTTTCTAGCAATCATGGAAAACAGTACAAATAGACTTACTGATCTTCTGCATATTCAGCAATCTTCATATACAAAACTCCCACTGGAATTGCAGATAACACAGAAAAATGTCTTTTATATTTTCTTCTGTTTATTCTGGATGAATTGATACCTGACTGACTCTGCAGAGAAACTTTTCTTCAAAGATTTAAGGCTGAAAGTGACTCCTCAGCCACTGACTTCCAGATTCTCTTCAGCACCTTCTCTTTTCTAGGGAAGGCAGAGAACAAACCTTTTATCTTCACAAAGACGCCACCCTAAGACTTTATCAGTTAACCAAAATTTGTTAGTTCATTATCTGTGCCTTGTCAGGTTAGGCAAATGGTCTTTCAAAGGCTGCCTGGAGGCAACCGGCCATCTGCCATGGTGCCTTACGTGCCCACGGGGTCTTATGCTCCTTAGGGAGCAAGCCCTATAAGGAGCAGGTAGACTGATGGATCCTATACAAATATGCGCTCCTTTATTTGCTGAGCTCCCACAGTCCCTGTGTTTTATCTGCTTTGGAACTGATTTATTTTTAAGGGACACAATTTTGTAGTTGCTGCAGAGGAAACTGCAGTGGGAAAACAAAGTGTTCCTCCTTTTTTCTCTTCTTGCTTTCTGCAAATAAACTCCTGCCCTTCCCACTCTCAGCACTTTTTTGAAATCTTAACGTTAAGACTCTGAGCTTTGAAAAAAAAAAAAAAAAAGAGAGAGGTGGTGATATGGTTATACTAAGGATAATTTTACTGACAGAGGTGAAAAGTATCAAAGAAAGATAACCGTAGCATTTTGATGAAGGGTTCATGTGGGGATAATGAAAATAACCTCAAGTGAAAAAGGCGTCCTCCTAAAATGTGTATGCCTGGAAATAAAAATAAAGCATTTGAGTTGTTTAACAAATACACATTTTATAATTAAAGCCAGCTACTGTCTGAAGATTGGAGGGAGGCTGAATACAATATCTAACTTTCACAGAAGAGGTAAAGGTAATGCTCGGATCTACAAAGCAGCACTGAAGCAGCAGAGGAAAAGCCAGCTGCCACTAAATTAACCAACAAAGAATTGAATAAGGACAGATCAATACACATAACTGATTCTTCTGTATCAAAATTGTAAATCAAGAGAACTCCCTGAACATGAGTGTTGTTAAAAGAATATAGTCCTTTTCTTCGTAAATTCTGCAAAGAGTTTTCTGAAGAAAGTGGGGTAAATTTCTCTGAAAAAAATATTTTTTTTTTCTCCCTAATCTTGGATTTGTAGCTTGCTGAACAGGAATATAATGTTGTTTGTCTGAACAGTGTGCAGATAAATACAGAAGAGAGATTCTGTGATCTTTCCTTAGGAAAAGCGATCCTTTATTGAATTACTTATGTGGAATTTAGTGTCTTAAGGATAGAAAAAAACCCCCAAACTAAGACTTTTACACTGAGATGAATAAAACCTTCTGAGTTTTGCCATTTAAAGTTCAAGTGGACATAAGCTGTGTTGAATCAAACTAGAAAATACTGCTGGGACTTAGGAAAGTTTCCCTGCCATGGAATACCACTTAGTAACAAGACAGGAGGACTTACTGAAAAGGAGATTCCTTTGCTTCCTTTCTGTGAAGCAAAACAGTCTTTTAGAAGGAAGTGACAGTATTTGTACAGCCAGTGATTTTGTAAAATATGGTAATTCCTGTGAACTGCCCTGACTGTGGAAAGTGGAAAAAGGACAGGTTTTGACAACCTCTGTAAGGCTTACAGGGTGTGATTGGTAGACTGGAGGTTTATGATGAATTTACAAGCCATGCATATTTAGGGAGGAGGCTGTACTGCTTTCTGCCGGAGGTCTGAATTCATCAAAGACACTTTAGAAACTGTTACCTTTTCTCCAGACCCTAAGAGATAAACATTTACTTTATATTCAGGTTACCTTCTGCTCTACATACATAAGATCAAAACCAAATTAAGAATATAACATATGAATGGTCACATTGGCTTTGCCCAAATGGTAGACATTGCAGGCTGTTCCTTCTCCAACGAAGTGGCCCAAACTACATGCTAATTGAAAGTACAGAAAAGGACAATTTTCTAGAGATAATCTGTCATCTTGAGCATTTGAATGCTCCAAGTATTCCTGAGCCAGAAGGCAATGGTGTATTTAGCAATTCTCAGATAATTTCTTTTCCATAATTTTGTCTAGTCTCTCCATGAACATATGTAAATCTGTATTAAACATCCACGGGAAAGAGACCATATTATCAGTTCTTTTACATGCTACGCAATATTCTATTTTAATTATTAGGCATGTCATTCCCACACCCTGACAAGAAGGTGATTACATCATTCTATTTTGAGTACCAAGAAAAATGAAATTATATAACTGTGCCTGAGATGCATTTTCCTTTAATCCTCATAAGAGGTTTCTTTCCTGTCTTTACCTAAGAATGTGCCTTTTCTTCTCTTACACCCTTCTAGTACATGGATGTGTGTGTTCAGGAACTCTACTGCAACGTCCTCCCACATTTCTTTCACTGATATTCCTAAAAGACATTTTGTTTTAGAAAACTAAAAAAATACAAGAAAGCTGACAAGGTAAGCATGCCAAAAAATAAAAAGAAAATTTATTCTCCAATAAAGTCACAACTATTATCATAATGCATATTCTATGTCAAGTCTAAGATGTCCCGTATTTTTGCTGAATGTATAAGCTTGTGTGACTCGTTAGGACTCCATTCATTATGGAAATAGACAGTAAATTACAGCTTTTGCAAATGCAATCATTATAGCTGTAATCTACAAAATATATTAAGCCCTTTGATCTTTGTCAGAGAACATATCATACACTTTTAAACACATTGCTCGGAAATGGTAATTTAAAAACTATAAACCTTACATTCACAGCTTTAATGCATACATTATGCTGTATTTTCTACCAGAAATAATGTCCGTGTTCTGTCTATTGCATAACATTGCCTCAACTTCCAGCTGAACAGAAAAAAATATGATAACGCAATTTGATAAGATATGAGTGAAAACTGTCACCAGTGGATATCTATGGGTTTTTGCATTACTCAGGACTATGACATAAATAAAACTCATTTTTTTTCCAGTGATAGTGTACTGCATATTGAATATTATCAACTCTAATATTGCTTCAGTATACCCCATAGTTCGTTATCTTATATATCCATGTTTAAAGGTAAGTAATGTTTCTCAAAAACATTACTTTACCATGTAAATGCTGTTTGGAAATTAACACTTTGATTTCATATATCAAGTGTTTTTTTACTTCAGTTGTTATTCTCTAGTGATAGTAGGTGGTGCAGGAAAGCAAGGATAAAAAGATGCTTAGCCATTTTTAGGAATCTTTAAGGTAATATTCTTGTACGGTTTATAATCAGAACAGACGTGGTATCTTATTTATGGATTAACTAGAAGAAGAAGATACATAAAAGTACATGTTTGAAAATGAAACTGATCTTTTACATATTTATTATTATGAAAAATGGCATTTGGTCTTGAAAGATATAGCATAATGTCAAAATGCTGTCTGAGCTGGAGACCAGTCACTTTGAAGGGTAGCATCGTAATGGCAAAAAAAGTGCAGTACATAATATTTAAAACGCTATTCCTTGGTCACTGTAAGATCTACACAAATGTACAAATAGTTGGATTTTGGAACTTTCCCAACATTTATTCAAGTTTTAAAAATGGACTTCACTGAAATTGAGCAAAAGTACAGAATTTGTCTATGTATGTGCACTTTGATGGTTTCACTGTTTATTGTAATGAATAGCTATGATTTTAAAAATAACTTCATTTTCACCCTGTTCTATTGAACTGGCATTTTCTAAGGAAATACAAACTGTAGATATTTCATTTAAGAGATAATGTCATTATGGTTCATTGTTTTTATTTAAAATGGGCAGATTAAATGACACTACCTTAAATAAATAGATAGAAAAATATATTTTTAAAAATTATTTTTATGAAAAAAAAAACCCTGCCCTGTTTGCTGTAATCCTTACATAAAAGGAGCAATAGCTCTGTCCAGCTTTCATGTACTGCTGCTACAAAGCCCAGGCATTTCAACTTACCCATTCAGTTGCTATGCATAAACTTCTAGCATTTGTTCACAAAAGGTTTTGTAAAATTAACAGCTAAGATAAAAAGCTACCATTTGCCCAAAATAGCATAGCCTGCAGATTTCCAGAGTACCACTACTGCTTATAATTAATATGACATCACTGATTACCACTTATAAACCTTTTTTATGGGAGCCTAAGCCTCCTATATTATGCCTAACTGAGCATATGGAATCTTAGATCATTTTTTTACCTTCTGTCTCTGAAAATTTTCAGAGGAAAGAAAGCTAGTTGTATGTCATTATTCTGTATATTTAACAGGTCTGTTTTCTTGGCCATGAGTCTGAAAACTTTTTCTAAGAGGACTTACCTAGCAGCTGTGTTGACAATTCTATTTTTGAATGCAACTTCAAGAGCAAGATGAGTTCTTCACACCTGTGCCTCTAGAGCTCACTTTGAAAAGAACTTGGCTTTGCATTAATTTTGCAGCAAATACCATTCAGTACAAAGAAAAAAACCCCACAGTTTCCCCTTCTAGCACACAGTGATAAGGAAGAGCATTTTGTGCTGTGTGGAGAAAGTTTTTCTAAGAAGGCTCTGGACACAACATGAAAAATGAGTTAAAAAGCACGTTTTGATGCTGCAACACATGCCTTCATTGAATTGGCCTCTGAAAAGTTTTATTGGGACAAACTCATAGTTCGGTTTCATTCAGAGCGTTACCTCATCACTATGCAAATAACTATTTCTGGGCTTTTAAAGATACAATGTCCACATGGAGTATGACTAAGAAATGAACAATTTCTTCATGTAGTGTCTTCATATCTGCCCACACAGTTTCACAGTAAAAGAAGCATGTTCATATTTCCCTTTTGGTATGTACAGTCTGGAGCGTGGGTGACTTGGTCCTCAATATCAAGGATGTGTTCTGTACTCTAAGTAAATACTTTAGCAACCTGTGTGAGGATAGAAATCCCCCTAAGATGAAGGCAGGATCCTACAACCCCTCCCATCCCCGGAGCCTACAGCTTCTGAAGTGCTGCAGGGCCCGGTGGTGTGTACAAGGGCTAATTGCACCAAAGCAGTCCTCTGCCTGCAGAAAGAGCTGGAACATCAGAGCTACTTCACCAAGAATAATTCTATTGGACATCTGAGAATCTTACTGATTATTTCCTCAACCTGTGAAATCCATTATGTGAGAGCTGCAAATCTACAGAGTGCTTAGGTTTAATAGAGAATTGAGAAATCAGCTTCTTGTTCTCGTGAAGTTGAGTTATAGAGAGTTTTGACATTTGCTAAAGCTTTATTGTCAAGTCAGGTGAAAGATGCTTTTGTCTATGCAGTCCCCTTAATACCCATGACAACAAAGAGAGTTTTTTGATAACACCTGAAAGTAAATCAGTGTATCTTTCAAAGCAACATCATTTATCCTGTTTCCAAAGTGAATAACTCAAAAACATGAAAAAAATGAGCCAAACTTCCTTGCACAATCTCAATCTCATCCTTATGTACCACATACTATAATGTTTAAGATCTGTAATTATGTGTTTTTCCACTATGTCCTTGAATCATTCAGATCTCAAGATGATGGCTGCTTGGCAAATGATGTAGCAATTCAATATTTATTTTTTTCCTTACTGTTTAGAGATTCTATAGGTCCTTTAATGAACACCATAAAACTGTCTCAGCCATGGGCTGAGTGTTCCAATGGTCGGAGAAATTAACACTAGATGCTGCTCCACTTTCTACTGATGATATTTTTTTTATGATTGGGTGTGAATCCTTACTTTTAATTAATTTTTTATACAAGTATTTGGAAACAAAGGCTAAAATGCTTGTGGTAAACTTGGCCAGCAAGTCTGCATTGCAAAGTTTTCTTTTTAAGTAATCATCTATGTTACTACATTGAATGTGTTTGATGAAGGGGGCTCTCCAAGCAGGTAAATGATTGATTTTCAGTCTGAGTGCCAAGTAAGAAAAACATTAAAAATTTATTTTTAAGTGCTATTATATCTTTCCTCAGAAATACAAAAGACACAAAACTTTCCCTGGTGATTACAATATTCCATATAACTAAAATAAAAAAAAAAAAAATCTGGTTTGTGCTTATGCAAACAAATTGAGTTGTTGAAAAGTGTTCCTTCCCAAAATTGATGTAGGAAGAACCAGCCTTTTACCCAACAGCTTAGAGATTTGAGCCCTCACTGATGTGCAGCAACTCAGAATGAAGTCCATCTCTGCCAGAGAACAGTTTAGCCTGGGAGAAACTAATCACTGTGTCAAGGAGGAGGAAGGAGGACTTAAAAAAAAAAAAATTAGAGGACTTTTCATGGGTTGGGAAGCAGACCTGTTCTATGTTTTTTTTTCTTTTAATCAAGTCCAGCTGGAAGAGGATGTGTATGGTGTGACCACCTCAAATAGCCTGGTAGTGTGAGTCCTGAAATAGAAGAGCTTTTATCTCTTTGCCTATGATGTGCCTGGCAGAAGGTGTTATGTTTCTAAGGGATTGCGAAAGCCACTGGCTTAGAGCGCTTTTCGACCTGAGCTTTCTTTGGAGCTCTTCCACCTTGTAGAAAATTAATTGCATACGTACTGAGAACACATAATGATTCTCCCATGTGATGAGTACGAAATTTGTTGAAGCCTAGAAATACCCGAGTTTAAAAGTGAGCTCTTGGGAGAGTCCGGCATTCCTTCCACATGCAGGACTACAACACAACTGGCTGTTCAGGCCACTTACATCTGAGGCAGGATTCAAGGGTATAAACGACCCTGATTTTCCCATAGCAAGTTTCCCATGTTATATAAAGATTATATCATGCTGTCATTGTCTTACGTAAAAGTGCTAATCATACTAACAATGGTATAAATTCAACGGGTATTTGCTAAAATAGCAGAGGTGAATAAGCCTCATTTTTTTCTGGCAAATTTACTTTTTTCTAAAAAAACCAATTACCTAGAGGCATTCCTGGGTTAATCACAGAATCACGTTTGCTATTTTACAATGATTTTTGCGCTTCAAACCAGTTTGATGATTTTCATATTTGCATTTTTAAATCTGAGTTAACTTTAACTGTGGCAGGAGAGCCTACTCCTTTAAAGACCTAAAATCCAACACAATGCACTGCTGGTGCCAGGGTGCTGTCTTGGTGTTAAAGTATGCTAAGACCATCCTGGTTCACCAGACTTCGAATACACATTCTGCTACTGAAACAGGATGATGCTGACTTGTAGATCTGTGACTAGCAGTCAATCACTTTAAACTATAAAAGTCCATTTCCCTGGCATACAGTCAGGTTCATCTAACATAACCCTTCTTGTGGTGTATGTGTGGAGAATCCTCCTTTGCCTGGGGATGCCCTCCAAGGTTACTTCTCAAGGCTGAGAGAAAGAGATCTCCCCACGAGTGTTGGTGTGGGTGAGTTACACCAGACCTCTACTTAATAATTACTTCTTTTTGCCACCTTTAGTATAACTGCTTCAGTAATATTTTGTTACAGTGCACTGTACTACTTTATGCTACATTATACTCTACCAGTAGATTTTTAGTGTTTATATTGTGCAGTAAATAATTCTGATTAAGATCTTTTGTCTGATCATTGGTATAAAATAAATTATTCATTTTATATAAATATTCTCATTTTGCTAGTCATTAAAACCTGCTGGACAGTACAACCTCCCTCCCAAACTGATCTCACTGGGAGGTCTGGCATCTGTCCGCTAGAGACATCTCACCTTAGGGGAAGGTTCGAGGCACAGGTGCTAACTCCATCTTTCTGACCAGACTGCAGTACTCCAATAAGACCCACTGCTCACCCACCCCTGCCTTCCCCACACTAGCCCCCTCACCCAGCCAACCCTCTACACAGGGAAACTTTGGTAGGAAAAGGGAGGACAGGAGCTGCACACGCACAAACACTGTTCACCCGCTGTAAAAACAAGCAGTGTCAGAGCATCATCACTCAGGTGGGGGAAAAGGGAGGGAATAAGAAGGAATAACAATGAGGGAGAGGTAAAACAGGGAGAGGAACACACAGCGTCAGATAGAACCATGCTGCGTACACTGGCCCAGGCCCAAAACTAACACTGCAGTTAATGTGAGACTGCAGCAGTATTGGCACTTAACAATTTCAGCCTAATTTGAATGCATCTTGAATTATGATAGTGTCATGATATTGCTCTGTCGCTCCTCACTGATAAGTGAATCTTCAAGTTCATGGTCTGTTATCTCTTCTGTTGGCCTTCTTCACTTCATCCTGGGTCTGACATCTCTCTCTTCTACTTTGGACAAGATATTGTACTTTTCTACAGTACTCATAAAAGCACTGCAATCAATCTTTTCAAACTGTAAGTTTGGATTTTGTTATCAAATACTTAACGTAATTTTTTTCTCTGTTCCTGAGCAGAGACTGAATTTACCTTCCAGGAGTTTTCTTCACTTTCCCCTTTTTGATTCTTTGAAGACGCATATTTGCAGAAAGGAAATTTATGGTTTTGTTCCCATGCTCTCCTCTCCTAGGTTGTCAGGAATTATTCGGGTCAAGGGCTGTCTTTCTTGTTTCCTCATTCTTTGTGCGATTCACACAAACGTCTTTCCTTCTCTCTACTTTAGACGACGGACTAATCCTCATACCAGCTCATCAGCTCAGGTATTTACGTGTGCAACAAATAATAATTAATGGGAAAAAAGTATTTAAAGTGCTCACTCCAACACGACACTATAAAGAGCAATACCGTCGAGGAGTCTATTTTTTTGACTTCTCGCTAGCAGGCAATTTGTAATTTTGCGGCTAGGAGCAGCTGGATTCCCGGTGAGGAGGAAGTTTTCGGGGCTTGAGGGTGGTTTTCCTTCCTTCTGCCAGCAAACAGCGATCCACGCCAGGATTTGCTTTCTGCTCCTGTATTTCGGCGATGCAATGTGTAGCACGTTTCTCTCTGTGTATGTGTGTGTGTGTGAGTGTGTGTGTGATGTGTGTGTGTGTGTGTTGTGTGTGTGCGGCTCTCCCTCGCTGTGTCTTGTCTTCAGGATTTCTCCCTGCCTGGCTCCGGAGGCTGCTCCAGGGCTGCGCGGAGCAGAGGTTTCCCCGGCTCCCGTAAATATAGGCACACGCATCCAGAGCACCACACGCACGCACACCACACAGAAACACACACACGCAGAGGCACACAGGCACGCTGCGAGCCGCTGTCCAGTCCATCCCCACGCCGGCTGCCTTTCCCACCACCTCCATCCAGCCTGGCAGAGGCGGCAGGCACAGCTCCGTGGCGGATCTCGCTGCTGCTGCCCCGGGACTCCGCTAGCAGCAACGCGCCCGCGGTTTCAATCTTCACAACCTACAGCCAGATTTTTGCCCTCTTTTTTTCCTTTTCCTTTGGTTTTGGGGTTTCTGGTTGTGGCTTTTTTTTTTTTTTTTTTTGGCGTGGGGCGAGCGCTTTGCTTTTGGCTTTTGGAGAAGGAGCCGGGGGGG
>JAWMRA010000001.1:73618024-73630511 GCA_035584735.1 Pseudotriccus pelzelni
AGGAGCCGGGGAGGGGGGGGGACACACGAGGATACTGCTCTCCTGCCCCCGCCGTGCGCGCATGTGTGTGTGTGCGCGCCCACCTCCTCCCCACCTCGCAAAAGTTTGCCTGGGCGGCCGGGGGGCTCCCGGGCCGCCGTCCCCGCAGCCGGGGGGCGCGGCGGAGGCGCGGCGGGGCGCTGGAGGCGGCGGCGGCGCGGGACTTGCGCGCCGCGCGGGAGTTGCGCGCCGCGCCATGCCGGCGGCGCGGGGGGCTGCGCGGCGCTGCGCCCTGCCGGGGCCGCTGCTGCCGGGGCCGGCGCCGCCGCTGCCGCTGCTGCTGCTGATGGTGCTGCTGGTGCTGCCGGCCGCGGGGGCCGAGGGCAAGGCGCGGAGCTGCGGCGAGGTGCGGCAGGCGTACAGCGCCAAGGGCTTCAGCCTGGCCAGCGTGCCCTACCAGGAGATCGCAGGTAAGGAAGGGGCCGCGGCAGCGGGGCGCGGGCGGGGGCCGCGGAGCGGGGACGGCGCTGCCGCCGCCGGCGGGCTGCGAGCACCCCCGCGGGAGAGCGGCCGGGGGTCGCGGGGGCGTGTGCGCGGTGCGGAGCGGCTCTGCCGGCCCGGGCGGCACCCCGGGGGCTTGCCGGCGGAGCGTGTGCGTGTGCAGATCGTGATTAAATAAACGCAGAAACTAAGGGGGTGGGGGTTAAAAAAAAAAATAAAAAAAAGAGGGAGAGCTAGGGGGACGCGGGCAAGCTCAGCCGCGGTTCTGTTCGCCGGCAGAAACTTCTTGAGAGTTGCAGCCGGGCGGCGAGAGGCAGCAGGCGGGTCCGCAGTGGCGGCTGCCTCCGCTGCCGCCCTGTGCCGGCAGATAACTTTGCCCTCTGCCCGCGGGCACCGGGAGTGCGGGAGGCTGAAGCGGAGAGTGAGGAAGCCAGTCCTGCTCCCCTCCCGCACCCCGCCGCAGCCCCGGACCGGGCGGGTCGCCCCTTGGAGGCGCCTCCCGGTGCCTCAGCCGCAGCCCGGATCGAGCAGAGGCACCGGCTGCCGGAGAGAGGCACCCACTCACATACATACATACACACCCTCTCCGCCGCCCCGCAGCCCGGCAGCCTGTTACGTGGCTCTTCCGTCTGCTGAAACATGCCTACAACAGGTTATATCTCAATCCGCCTACGAAGGTGTTGGAAATGTTTTTTGTTGTAGTTTTATTTTCCTTCTTTTCCCTGCAACCTTATCACTATTGCATGACTGAACGAATACAAATACGTCCGGGGCCAATAATCCTTTAGCAATCGGAGAGCACCACAAAAAAAAAGAGAGAAATTATATGGGAAGACATGAGCTGGGGCTTCTTAAATTGGACTGCTTGAGCCCTCAGGAAAGGTTTATGCTTTGCCACTGCCACTTTGCTGTTAGGTCCTGCTATTTGTAGAGTGAATTAGATGCTCCTCGGTTTGCTCGCTTCCTTTTCAAAGTTGGAAGCAGTAGATTTATATTCCTTGAGGTGAAATAGCACCACAGTTATTCACTGTGCAGTATTTAGCACTTTACATGAGGAATGATAAATGTGGAAAATCTCAGGACAGCGGGGCTGTAGTTCACAAAGATACAGGCAAGCTTGTTCTGTCTTGCCAATGCAAAACAGACCAGATCTCTGCACAGCCACGTTGGGACCGACCGATGTGCTTTAGGACATGGCAGGAGAGTAAAGGGCCTGTGGATATAACTATTCCACAGGCACCATCATTCATTCCTCAGGCCTACCAATTCTCTGATCTTTCTGTGCTTTTTCCTTTAATTTATTTTCAGGTTGCTCATCAGTTATTTGAAATCATGAAATCTCTCCTGTGAGCCACAGATCCTTTGAATATGCAGTCAAGCTTTCCCTTTGCTAACTATTATACCAGTTGTTTTGAAACAGGGTAGAAGGATATATTCTCTCCTGTTAAAAAAGGAAATCTAGTAAATTTCAGACTTCTGTTAACTTTGGTTAAACACTTGTTGCTTTCAGCTCACAGAGAAGTTTTATTGTCTCATATATTTTCTGAATGTACTGTGCAAAGTTGACACAGAATTTTTAAGTAAGCCCAGCATTTGCACATTTCTGTTGACATGCATCAATATACAAAGACTCAGAGTAATTAAATATTTAGTAGTAGTTCAATCCAAAATTTCTCAGTGGTTTCCTGCTAAGTTTCATAAGTAACATCTACTTTTATGATTAAGAAGTACATGATTTATGCAGGTATGAGTTATTTTTTTGAGCTTCCTATTGAAGTTTTTTGTTTTCTTTGTGGTTTATCTGCCTGGTTACTAGTTGGTATTTCAGCTTTTGAGCGGTTCTGTTTGTAGCTGTTCAAGTTACTCAGTTGCTGGAAGACTCGATTGCTTTAAGGTGTGTTTCGGGGTATGCTCTTCTTGTACGTTTTTGAGAGGTTGTGAGGTTGTGTAATAACTGTTCGTGCAGCATGGGCTCTTGTTCATGTGAAAGCTATGCGTTTGCGACCCAGTGCAATGTTGGAAGTTTACTTAAAGCAATCAATGTACAAGTTTCAGATTTCTTTTTTTTTCCTTTTTTTTTTTTTTTATTTTTCTTATTCTGTCTTTTTCTACCTTACTGACTTGGTTAAGGAAGCAATTTGTTACTGTTACAAAAAACGTGTAGTCTGTCAAAGGCTTCATGTTCAAGGAGTTCAGAGACCTTTAATTAGAGTCACATTTTTGAAAAAACATTATGTTTTCAGAAGATTTTGCCTTAATGCCTTGGTAATATAATGACAAATAGTAATGCATAGCACGGTTTGTGTGTTTGATTTAACATTAGTCAAATGTTTTCAGTTGTCATTTATTTAAAAGCTGCTTTCTAGCTAGGACTATTGAAATGAATAAACTGAAGGCATAGTATGTGTGTACTGGTGTAAAGAGCTGAAGAATCTGTTTAAGTTAGGCTACAGACACAGAGGTATATCTCTGTGAATGGAACTGCAAGAGAAAACTTAGATAACTTCTGTGACATTATTTATACTGTCGCTTTTGAACAGAGAAGGTAGAAGTTACAGATTAAAAAAGCTGTCAGTTTTTGCATCTTAAGGCAAGGTTTTGCTTCAGTATTTTGTTGCACATGAAATATGTTGAAGTTGGTAGTAATGAGACTACACTTGTTCGCTGCACTTTTACAGCAATGATAAATTTTTCAATGTAATTGTATAGAATTTATTTGTAATCAACCTGCCGTGTCTGACATCTTGTCTGATCACCAAATTCTGGTGCTGTGACTTGCATTAGAGTACAGCATATAAAGTTGTTTTCCAACATAGGTTGTCAAAGTAAGTCCTTAATAAAGGAGCTTTGCCTGGGAATGGGGGGAGGAATAAAATTGGAGGTATACATAATACGCTGCCATGGGCTTGATTCTGTGCATCAGTCACATGCAGGGTTGGTAGCAGGAGCTTGCAGTGTAAGCTTGGCTGTCCTTGTAAAATCTGCCTGCTCTGAGAACTGCTGTGGAATATCCTGCTTGTGAAGAAGGGTTCTACTGTGAAAGTCAGGCTGCCGTGACCCAGCATTTGTAAGCGTTAGTGGAGCTCCTGAGGACTTTGCAGGAAATGTTTTGCTGTAGGAAAATCTGTGATTTGAAAGTCAACACAACAGAGAAGAATCATAGCACATATCTGTTAGCAATAGTTGTTAAACTCTAACCATGATTTCAGTAACTTACATCATCTTAGAGGAAGCCATGAAAATGAAACATTGAAGCTTGAGTGTGCCCTTGCCTAAAAGTTTTCTGAATGAAAGTGAATGTCTGACTGTTTAAAGTAATGTATGTGTCTGTTTTGTGTCTTTCTACTTTCAGTTGTTCTAGAGATTCTGAAAGGTGAAGGGTGTGGAGGTTTTGTGTGCTGTGGTTTTGTTTGGGGTTTGGTTTTTGTCGGTTTTGTTTGTTTGTTTTGTTTGGGGATTTTTACTACATACTGGTAAAGTGTCCAACTGTAAAGATGTTGAATTCTAAATGCTACGTAAGAAGTATGTGGGCTTTGTTCTCCTGCGCAGATGATGAACGAGGTGAGATCCTGGCAACACAGAGACACCGTAGTCACTGAAATGAAAGCAGAAGCAAACCCTTCAAAATGAAGGTCAGGAGTCACTTAAAATTGTGCTTTGATGAATGGGCTTCATACTGGCGTAATACAGAGGTGTTGACTGAAGTGAGCTAGCAATCATATCACAGTTGCTTGTAATTCTAAACTGCTAATAATTATGATAATGATAATAATAATAGTAATACCTCGATAGTCACTCATGCAATTGAGCTGTTAGTCCATGTCAGATGTTCCCAAGATAATCCTTCTGCATGTTTTGCTTTCCTTTAAGTAGCTTTAAAATGCAGTGATAGATTGACAGAGTAGTGGAAAACACTCCTGATGGAGTCTGTATCCAAGCACTTGTTCATTAGTACCTTCTTTTGCTGTTTCTCTACTGCTGTCACTGAGAACTGTGTGAAGACAATACCTGTACTCCAGGAGGCAGATAGGGATTCATAGGCACCTTGTATGGTTGCCTCAACAGTGTTAAAAAAAAAAATAGACTTACTAAAATCAATACTATATTCAGTGTAGCTTGTGAAATCTGTGTTGGTTCGTTAGAGATTAATTCACTCCTGATCTCCATGATGGCAATGAAGATGGACATGGAATTTCATGTAATCTTTGTACTTTTTCTGTTTTAATGCTGTTGTAGTTGTATCCTTCAAATCGTGTGTGACTGCCTCTCACCTCTGTTTGCAATTTCAGTAACTGCAGCATCACCTCCCCTTACGGCCTCCCTTATTTTCCTGTTGTGGGTGCATGGTGCATGCTAATAAATTGGTGTGTGCATTTAGCTAGGAGGATGTGAAGCTTTTCTAAGACCTGGATTTACTGTCACTTCTGTACATATTTACTGGTTTGTATGTGACTGATGCCATTAAAAGGAATACAACTTATGTATGCACATCTAAACCTAAAGGTACTGTTTGTAAGATCAGGGCCTTTAAGAAGAAATAGCATGTTTTTAATGCTTATAAATAATTCATTTTTGAATGAGAATTTTAAATCTTGGCATCTGGAGTTTCCCAATGTGACTTTATGCTTGAGTATCTTGGAAAGAGGGATTTTAAAGTAGAAAAGGCAATGCTTTAATAATTAGTGTAATGATTGATTTCAGTGTATTGTCTCTAATCATATTTTTTCTTTCTGTTGTCAGTCTGATT
This sequence comes from Pseudotriccus pelzelni, assembly GCA_035584735.1. NCBI lineage: Eukaryota > Metazoa > Chordata > Aves > Passeriformes > Tyrannidae > Pseudotriccus > Pseudotriccus pelzelni. Next base: position 73,623,252 of record JAWMRA010000001.1, read on the forward strand.
TATAAGCAAAAAGCATACCTAAAGCTACAGTATTTTCTACACTTATAAGTGCTCATGTGTTAAACTGTTCTAATACTGTATTAGTACTTATTTCATCATATGCTGTTGTGAAATACTCCTGAGATTAGGTGGTGTTCAGATACCAGAGAGGTCAAGCACTATGTTAAAAGCTCAGGCCATTCTTTTTATATTACTGCAATAAAGAATATATTCATTTCATTTATATTACCACTTGGCTCTCATAAAAGGTCAGTTTCAGCTGAATGTACAATTACTTGCAAATGACAAATCTTATAACAAGCGATCAACAATAAAAGCTTTTCTGGGTAATTTGTCTTTAAAACTACCACCTGCCATTTCTTTTGAATGACTTGAGCATCTTGCAGTATCACTTGGAGATCTCTGTCTTATTCCCCACTATATATGTAAGAAAACTATGCATACTAATTTTCTGCTTAGTAAAGTAAAAATGCATAATTACATTAAAATTTCTAGTTGAAATAACAGGCTTGGTGCTTAAAACTCCATTATGGTATCAAAGTATCAGCACTCCCATTACTAACAAAATGAAATTACTTTTCAAGTGAACTATGACTGTATGCCCCCTTTTGTACCTGGTTAATGGGTGCTATCTCCCTGGGAAGAGAACCCTCATTCTGTAGTTTTGACTGTTCGTGCTACCAGGCATAATTATTTTAGCAGCTTAAATATGTTGAAAAGAATTAACACTTCTCCACAAATTCCTAAGAACAGCATATAAAGGTTGGTGTTTAAAGGCAGAATAGTTATTACGCTAAACAGAGAGAATACATTACAAGATGCAAAAGGAATTTAAAATGTGTTGCAGATGGCAGGAAAACATATGCCTGGTAAAATTCTTAGCCCTTTATTCCTCTGTATGTGAAAAAGGCCTAAAACCTACTGAAACTCAGGTTTGCTTTCTTCACTGGTTATGGCTCTAGAGCTCCTGCATACATCTAAGAAATAACCTTCCCTAATAAGAACACTTTTAGCTCCTGTTATAGGAGGCTGTCACAAAGACCACCAGCTCTCTCTGACAAGCTTCTTTTGGCTAACGTGACCTTTTCCTTCCAGCAAAGTGAAATAGTGGCACTTTATTCTGTTGAGCAAAAGTGGAATACAGAAGACACAGCACTTGGAGGCAGGTGCTGCCAAAGAGGCACTGGAAGAGGTTCCCTCTGACTGCACAGGTGACAGCAATTTGGGTCCTACTGTGATGCCTGCCCAGCAGAGCCAGACTCCATGGGCAAAGTCAGGGATTATGAATAATGCTGTGAGGGCTGCTGCCTGCCCCAGCCACTGTGAAACCTGAGTACCAGTCACTGTGAAACCCGGCAGAGGCTCCACAGCACAGCCCCAGCCCTGGGATGGAGACCTGCTGGCCACCTGTCCTGGCCCTGACTTTCAGGGATGGGGACAGGAGCTTCTTTTGGTCCATCAAAAACAAGCAGCCCTGGCTGATACTCCTAATGCAAACAGCAAATTGCTCTCCAGCTCGTCTCGCCTGTGAGGTCTGTCACCTTGTGCTTCTAATGGCCTTTTAACTGTGTCTCCAGCTGAGCAGCAGATGTAAAGGGTACCGAGCATCCTGAGCTGTTTTTCTTTTTTTTTTTTTTTTCCTCCTGAAAGAAGCATTTCTACAGACGCTTGACTAACAATGGAGCCTGCTGGCTGACCTGTTGGGTTTAAAATAGCAGGGCAAATCTCCCAAAGTAAGTGCAAGTCTCGACTACTTTTAACAGGTGCTGTGTAGGGCTGTGGCATTAAATTAGGGATGCTTACAGAATGACACATCATATCTCTGTGTGTGTATGTATGTGCATGAGGAGGTAAAGTCATAGTTTCCACCTGCAGTGGCTTCAAAGTCATAGTTAGGAACTGAAAGAGCTAGAGAAGTTGCACATTATCAGAAGAGGTGTTTGTAAACTAGATTGAAACTTTATTTTATGGGCCGGGTCTGAACAACACGTGTGCAAACACATGAATGCAAATGTATGCACAATAAAAAACTACACAGGGCTCAGTTCATGTATGTCAGAAAGATCAAAGGCTAAGTAAGCCATGCTAATCCTAGTGTTTGGGAAATCTAGTAAGTTCAAACCTGATGCTTGACTAATCTGTAGATCATATAACCTGCCCTGTAAGTTAAAAGCTAGACCTCTCTGTTATCAAAAACAGTTTCTTTGTCAGTCTCTGCAGCTCTTGCTGTGTCTATAATGGTAGCAATGCACTTCTCTGATATTTTTAGCTACACCCCTCTGCTTGTGTGTTCAGTTTTTAACATAGGAGAGACTGCAGGAACACTATTCTGGCATTTGTATGAGTTTGGCTTGGGGGGAAATGAATGCATGGGATGAGGTTTTCACACATCAGGGTATCAGACTGTAGTATATATGTAGGTACAGTGTGAGGATGTACGTGGATACTGCTGTGGTTGGAGAACTATGGAGGTATGTGGAAGTACTCCAGATCTGGCAAAATAGTCTGTGAATGCCTCAGTAAGGTTCTCGTGTAATATGTCTGTGGATGGCTTTTGAGGTAGGATATCCCGTATAACCTTGGAGTTTGTCTTTGAGAGCAGTAATTAATACAAGAAACTAAAATGGCTTCCTTAACCAGGATTAGTGTTTTAAGAAGTGAAGCATTACATTAGGGAATGGATATTTATGCACAGTTATCCTACCCAATGTACATCAGTGGTGAGTGATGGTCACGTGGCCAGGGAGGCTCCTGTCAGATCCCATGTACATTTCATGTAAGTTCTTTCCAGTTCAGGATTCAGTTTCCAGTCTTCAGGAAATGTCTTTGAGCTGCTCTTGTCTAAATTTTTTTTTCTTTGTGACATCAGTCATTAGAGAGTGTCCAAAGGAGGGCAACAAAAATGGTGAAGTGCCTTGAGGGGAAGCCATATGAAGAGTGGCTGAGATCACTTGGTCTGTTCAGCCTGGAGAAGAGGAGATTGAGGGGATACCTCTTTTAACTTCCTTGCGAGGGGAAGAGGAGGGGCAGGTACTGATCTCTTCTCTGAGGTGACCAGTGACAGGACCCGAGGGAATGGCCTGAAGTTGTGTCAGGGGAGGTTTAGGTTGGATATTAGAAAAAGGTTCTTCATTGAGAGGGTGGTTGGGCACTGGAACAGGCTCCCCAGGGAAGTGGTCACAGCACCAAGCCTGGCAGAGTTCAAGAAGAGTTTGGATGATACTCTCAGGCACCTGGTGTGACTCCTGGAGATGGTTCTCTGCATGGCTAAGAGTTGGACTTGATGATCCTTGTGGGTCCCTTTCAGGTCAGCATATTCTCTGATTCTGTGATTTTGTGATTCTGTGAAGTAGCAGGGGATACATTTTGGATGAAGTGTTGGTATTTGTGATTGTATCATTTGGATCTGGAACAACCATTTCTCTTGCCCAGTAAGTAGATTCCACATTGATCTGTGTTTTGGTTTTGGACAGTCTTTTGTGAAGGTAGCAATGCGTGGCTTTGGAGTCCAGATATGCAGCTCTGGATAGAGGTAGTGAGTCTAGAAAAACCTGACTCAGAGAACCGAGGAGACAATAGAAAAATTGTTGAAGAGGGGACTGTTACTGGAAGCTGAATGAAACATGAATAGGTGTTTTTCTTTCTCTCATTGCTTGTATCACTTTACATTCATTATGTTAGGTACTAAGACGTTTCATGCAGTTAAAGGCCTCGGAGAAGGTGAAAGGATTGGAAAAGTGCTTTCATGCAAAGATTTTGATGAACAGGATGCAGAGAAGAAGGAATGGAGCAGAGGTGCTACTTTTTTTGTGTGTGTTTTTGTTGTTGTTTCTGTTTTTTGTAATCCCCTACTCAGTCTTGGTCTGTCAAGTCTGTAGATTTATCTGTTTTCACACCATCTAAGTAGGTAGACATCTCATCTCAAACAGATGACAACCTGACTGACCAAGCTCCAAAATGGAGAAAAGCTCTAATCTAGATATATATGTGTTTCTGTTCAACAGTTTTGTTGAACTGTTCCTTCAGAGCTTGTTGCTCTGCTAAATGAGCAGTTCTCAATAGTTAAAGCTCAGTATCTAATATGTAATTGTCTCATTGCAGAGACAACAGTACAGCTTTTGCATGATTTTGTCTGTCATCATGATTTTATATAACTGTGCTCCATAAGCTGAGAGAGCAGACTATCAGTTTCTTTAACCCTAAAAAAAGTTTTAACAGGCTTGAGTCCAGACTACTGAACTATGTTTTCGTTTACATCCCAATCCACTGTGTGGGAGTTGTCTGTCAGCAAAGTTGTTCCTAGTTCCCTCCTGTGACTGCTTCCCTTGTGCCAGGTCTAGCACTGTGTCTGACACGTTGACCTGGACAAGCAAACTGTTCTGGTAGCTAACCCACAAAAAAAGAGCTCAAAATGACTTAGGAGGGTATGTGCGAATGTGTGCCTGAAGTCATGAAGAGAACATGGGCCTCACAATCCCATGGTGTTTATGAGGTACATGTCATATGATTATCCTGAAACGACCAGAGGAAGACTGTCCATCTTTTGTCATGTGGCAGCGAAACACAATGTGGCAGAACTGTAGTGCTCTTCTTAAAGGTAGAGTTGAGAAGAAACTATCAGCAGCTGAGCCTTCTTGGCTATTATCCCCACTTCTGTGCTTGGCTTTCTGGCTGCATCACCAAAATTGTACAACCATACTAGCAAAGTCATCTGTTTTCTGAAGCTGAAGGAGGCACCATCATCCCACTTGTCTGGGATGAGGGTACTGGAGGCAACTCTGTTACCATGTCAGTGTGTGATAGTAAGGTCACTTTGCTGGGTGTCCTCTGATTTTATGGCATGTTGAAATTTGGGGTTTAGGAGGCAAATGGGTGGGATTATTAGACCTCAGGCTTATACACTGCTATTTATTGCTGTTTTCATGTTTCAAATCTTTTCTACGCCTGAGGGTGCCCGTTCCTAGCTATATGCACCTTTGACGTTACAATTGTGTTCATATTAGTGCTGAAATATAAATTGTTAACAGCAGCAGCAGAATGCTTCATTGCATGTCTTAAGTATCCAGTTGTCAGCCAGCATACTTCAGAAGCTGTTGCACAATTTCTAAATATCTTCTTGTCCTTAAGAGGTTTATACAGTGGAGTGGCAAATCAAAGGCAGGGGCTGATGAACACCCAGTGTCCAGTGGGTAAACCTGATCTGTTTTCCATCTTTTCTCTTAAACGGATGTAATGTTTCACTGAGAAAGGAGCTGTAAATACAAACAGCGACTGCATCTTCTTTAGTTACACAGAATTGATTCACAGCATAAACACATAATAAAAATATTTATTTTTCTGATATTAGCTTTTGGCTTTACAACTTTAACATATAAGTTAATACTGCATACGAGCAATTTCAGTTCCTTGGATGAGAATAGCTATATATCATTTCATCTGTCAGCAATATCTCTGTTGTAAAGAACTATGGAAAATAACTCTTGAGCAGTTTTTCACTCAGGCCATATTCTCTTTAACTAGTTAGAGTCATTGCAAGTTACAGTATTCTTATCTGGTCCAAACTTTGCATAGCGTGTATGTATTTGCAGCTGTATCAAAAATGTAAAAGAAGAAGCCAAAGCTGACCCACAGTGAAACCTTCCTTAATAAAATAGTTTTTATTTTGTGAAGTAGTCTATTCTCTGCTAACAGTCCTGTTGCAAAAATAAAGCAAGGAAGACAGACAATGCAAATCAAAATTGCAAAATGAGTTTTGTTGGCTCTACAGAGGTTTAGTTGTTTCTTAGCAGAAATCAAAATCTAATGTAAAAATGAAGGTATTTAAAAGAATGGCGCAGGGGACATTTATTTATTGAATTGGTGACAAGCCAGAAGCAATATTCTTTGACCATTACTGTTCCAAGAGATGGTCTGTTGTGCTGACTATGTGCTGGCAATGAGTGCTGTTAATTGAATACCTGGAACATAACTAAAATGCATTGATTAGGTACAAACACCTGTCTTTGCCATGTAGCATGGCTGATGAAGAGGCAAGACTCCCAGAAAGGACTTCCTGAAATTAAATGCTGAAACAGTGATTAGCTTGTTCTTAAAGCTGATCTTCAGAAGTCCTGTACTGTTTTTTGAAGAACTCCAAAGCCTCTTTCTTCTGTAACTATTGAGACAGCCAGTATTTCTTCATGAGACTTACACAATTATAATGCCATAGTTTTGTACATACTGTTCAAACCTTTTCCTATTACATAAACATTAAATGTAATACAAATAAATATGCTGCCTGATTTTTTAATTGTCCTTTTAAAAAACACCAGCTTCATATCCTGGTGACATTCAACAGTAATTGGTGGATTGTTTGTGGATACGTCTTTGTTAATTAGTAATTTAAATTTTGAGTTTGCTTTTTAAAGCAGCTCCAGCTGGACACTGTAAATCATTGTCTAGAGCACAATCTCTGCTCAGTACAGAAAGTGGCCAAACCACAAACTCTTTCCACTTCATATACCAAAATCTGGTTGCTGGTGAATACTTAAACACATAAATACAGATCATTGCTGAAGTAAAGCTTTTCTAAATCTGATAAACAGATTTAAATTGCTCTTTTCTTGTGATTTGCCCAAGTCTAATGCTATCTTTGTAACTGAGAAGAATGCGCAGAAGTGTTATGTCCAAAGTGTGTGGACATATATATATATGTACAGTCATATACCCATGTACCCAAACAACCCCTTATGTTCAGAAAATCTGCTGACATTGTATCATACACCAGACACTTTTTTCCAAGATCATTATAATGCTGTAGATAACTTTTGGATTACAAGTGAGGTCCAGTTGTCTTTTTAATAGTTGCATTGTTTTTCTGCCATTGTTAATATTTTCTTCTTTGGTATTTTAGAGTAATTACTGCTATTACCTCGATGTCTAGTGAACCTCAAGCTAAATCTGCGTTTGACCTAAGGGGAATGCTATGAGAAGTTCCCTGCCCTTTTTAGCTGAAAGAAGATGAAGCCAATTTTATAGTTAAGAACAGATTCACCAGATTTTAGTCTGTAATGCTGAACGAGTATGATATCGGTCCGTAAGCATAACTTTGGTTAAAGAATCATGTGTGTCACTTTGCTATTGATTTATATACTTTTAGGGAGCCCCTGGTGGCCTAGTGGTTAGATCGCAGGACCTTCACCGTTGAGGCCTGGGTTCGATTCCAGCCAGGGATACTCCCCGGGCAGGTGGAGCTCGTTAGCCCTGTAAGGCAATCCACCT
>JAWMRA010000001.1:73630611-73688780 GCA_035584735.1 Pseudotriccus pelzelni
AAAAAATCCAATGCGCAGGCTGGAAGGTGTAAAGACCTTCCCCGGTTCTTCGTTCGCGAAGACTGGCCATAATAATATACTTTTAGGTTATTTTTTATAGTCCTTTCACCATCATTAATACAATTATTGTACAGCACAGACAATAGACCTTTCTATAAAGATTAATGGCATTGGCATATTAGGGTCATCATCATTTTAACTGCTGATACCTAGGTGCTCCTCTTTTTGTTCCATTTGTATCTTGCCTGATGTTCAGAGGTGATCAACCTGTTGCATGCAATGACTGTTGAGTCATGTGAAAAGGGTGGATGTAGCAGAATAAAACTTCTCAAAGTGGAATTTGCAGTTTCTATACCTTTGCGTTAATCCAATATAAAGATATAGAGGCACAATCTTAATTAGTTTAAATGGGTGAATATGAGATGACCTATTAAAATTGTCAACAATGAGCATTTTGGGAAGATGAAAGTAACATCTAGGAGCCACATTTCTTGATTAATACATATTTGTATTTTTGATGCTCTAATTTGAATGGCAAATTTGTAAACATGACTAATATTTATTCCACAAATATTTGTCTCATTTTCATTTCACCCTGCTAATCATGTGGACCCCTTTGGGACAAAGGAACTTACTAAGTTGTGTTAGATATAGCAGGAACACATTCAAACAAATGTTTGTGGAAAAAGTGTTTTGATCAAATTAGTTTTAAAAGTGTGCTGCAGGCGTGCCTTTCAACAGTGAGGAGTAATTTGCAAAGGCAAGCTAAAGAATATATTCTGAACATTTTTTCGGTTCCTTACTTTGGGACTTCTCTTTTCTAAATCATTCTTTCCCATTCTGTCCATAGTATTTCATGTTTATGCTACACAGACACATATGTACATTCCCATTTCAAAAGAAGAAAAAAAATAACACTTCATTTTTTAACATTACTTGTCATTGCTGAAATACTTATTGCTTCCACAAAGAGTTAGGTCATCGCTCTATTTACTGATACAGTCCCTTATTTTTAGGCAGCTTCCTGCCTTGCAGGATAAAGTTTTCCTGTAGATGCTTAGGGCTACAGGATACAATGCATGAGGGAAGTAAATCAGAATAACTGAGGAATCAGCCAGTGTAGGAGAAAAATCTTGTGTGTGATGCTGATGAGTGAGAGAGTTGAGTCCACGCTCCTCACCTTTTGGGATAACATCTTCAAGGCCCTTTTAGGAGGGATGTATGTGAGCTTCCGTTTTGAAGCAATTCCACTGTGCGTAGAGAGTATCATGTAATAACAAGAAATAACGGGAAAGTGGAGACGGACTTTTTACAAGGGCATGTAGTGATAGGATAAGGGGGAATGGCTTTATGCTGAAAGAGGGTAGGTTTAGACTAGATATTAGCAAGAAATTCTTTACTGTGAGAGTGGTGAGGCACTCAAAAACGGTGCCCAGAAAAGCTGTGTATGGTCCATCCCTGGAAGTGCTCATGACCGGGCTGGATACGACTTTTAACAACCTGGTCTAGTGGAAGGTGTTCCTGCTCATGGCAGAGGGCTTGGAACTAGATGATCTTCAAGCTCCCTTCCAACCCAAATAATTCTGTGACTCTATGATTCTGTGTTCACGAAGCCAAAGAGGGTGTTTGGTTTTGTGCCTGTTTTTTAGCACATCGGAGGACACTGTTTTGAGAGAGTTGAAACATTCTTGCCAGTCCAACAAACACATAAATATTTTTATGAAAGATAGCTACTGGAAAACAGATGGAAAGCAGCATCCTGGATCTGCAACCCCTCTGTGAGGTGAGGACCAGGCTCCACTCAGCTAGATGGTTTTTTCACGCAGTTTCTGTCCTAGAAATGGTTAGTGCACTCAAAGCAAAAGTATTCTAGAAGAGAAGGTTGAGAGCCGGTTGTCAAAATTGGTTTTCTTTGCCAAGGAGAACCCTATCTATAGTAAATCTATTTTAAACATAGCGTGGCTTTGAAGTAGGCTGGCACTGCTACTTGATCCTGTAGCTTCTCTTAATAGAAAACTAAATCAACTTCAAAACTGGTCAGCCTAGAAGAAGTGACTTTTTGCCTTTTTTTTACCTCTTGAGGAATATTCAAACAATTCCCATTTTCTTTGTGTGCTTATTATTATTAAAAATTAGTATAATTATTAGAAATAAAATACTAGATTGCAAGCAGTCAGCAGTGATCTAAAAGATGTTTGACAAATGCTTTGATTTATGGCATCGTCTTACATGGGATTTGATGAGAAACTCATTGCTTCAAGTTAGAAGAAGCACAATGAATTATAAGTTTCTGTGACCTTCTTATAATTTGTCAGTACTGGTAGCAGGACATTTTTCTTTAAATTTTCTAAGGGAGCAAACCACAGTGAAAATGAGCATCTACACCTTGAAGCATGAGGTTCTGTAGGGGCTGGTTTGGGTTAACACAGTTCCTGCTGGCCCTCTGGCTTGTGGATTCCCAGGCAACCCACTCCCTTTTGATATGTTGGGTTTGGTTTTGGGGCAGGATCCTTAAGAAGTGTTGCCAATTCACCATGAGAGCCTATGCAGAATTATTTTCTGTTTTCTGCAGGACTGAGTCTTTTGTGGAAAAAGACTCTGCCCATTGGAAGTGTACATGATTAGTGTTAAAGGTGAGTTTTGAGTAGGCTGTAGATCTGAAAGTGGGTTGATTGTTCCTCAAACATGCATGAAACAGAAAGCATTCTTGGAGGATGTTCTTATTTTCCTTTTAGTGGGAGCAGGTTGTGGAGCAGAACAGTTCTTCATAGACCCCTGCTAAAGGGTTTAACGTTTTGCATTCCATAAATATTTTTTTAAAAGAATAATACTATTTTAGGAATAATACTGTAAAAGAAAACAAAAATATTCCATGGAGAGTCAGCAACAGAAATCTTAGTGTTCATTGCTGAAGATGAAGCTATTCTCCTAAGGTGTTCCACTAAGGTTAACGTAGAAGAGAGAGGTCTTGAACATCCCATGGGTTCTGTCTGTTTCCACTAAAACTTTTATTTGCTTTCTGAGCCTACAGACTTGGCACTGGGAGTATCAGCAGCTTTAAAATTTTCTCCTGGGCTAATTGTTTGACTTTAGAAGCACCTTAGAAGGTTGCAAAGGTGTTGCTGGCCAACAGGCACAAAATAATTTGATATAAAATTGAGCTCTGGATTGCTCTTGGAAATCACCAGGATAATGAGTCAGTTTTAGAAAAAAGCAGGTTCATTATTTTTTAATTGGGCTTCTTTTCAAGAAATCCAAGGGTTGCTCATCAAAATGCAAGAAGTGTTCCCAATATCATAAAGTTTAAGGAAATGAAGTTCTCATGAATTCCATATGTCTAATGTGATGAATCTATCGATTCACTGCTGACCCTCACAAGTTCTCCTACCTCTTCAAATGTCTTCTCAGGTGAAAAACAACATAAACATCAATTTAAGAAGTATATAAATATGAACTGAAGTACTAAAATGACTTTAACAAGACCAAAAGCATTTTGGCAAGATTATTTCAGGAACACTTAAAAGAAACGAGAACAGCTTTCCTTTGTGATTAACACCATTATGTTCTCATCCATTCATGACATTATGTTAATTCAGGATATTATATTCATGCAGGACTTTTTGAAAACTATTCTGAGGAGCTGTATAACAACAAAATAAAAGCAATAAAAGTCATAGAACTAATAAGACATTTTATATTAAGAGAAAGTGGGATGCAAAGTGGGCTGGGAAGATTCAGCTTGCTGCAGAACTGTGATGTAGGCAAATGTAGGAACTAAAGGAGCATTTCTCATGCAGTTACACAGATATAACCATGACAGAGGTGGTAAATATTTGGTGGAATGCTGATGAGCGGACTTACAAGGCTTTCTGAAATTGTTTTTTGCTTTCACTTGCATTATGAATTCTCTCTGTCTTGCCATCAATCCCAAAAATAAAACCATCAAAACACCCTTACAAAGAATTTTGTAGTCATCTGATAGGGACTTAATACTCAAGTCAAAAGTGAGCGTGACACTTCTAGCACATATCTTACTGTGTGTTCCCGAGTGACTAACAATTGCATCAGTCCAGTGTGATGCCTTTCTGAAAGTCACCCCCTTCCCGCCCTTAGTGTCTCCCCGTTTTCTTCATTTGGTCCTTCCTTAAACATCCTATAAGTTTCCAACATCTCCACAGTCCCTTTAGCACATCTGAAAAAATTTGATGCAGTCTCAAAATGCTTTTCCCTCTGCACCCATCCAATCAGCAGTCCTTTACCTCTGTACACAATTACCCTTTTTCATGTGGACAGCATGCTGGGGAGAGAGTTTCTTTGACTTACTTTTTGTTTCATATCAAACGCAACAATCTCATCAAGAAATGATTCTCCTTGGGCAGTCAGGAGTAGCTGACTGAGTGTCCTCTGGTTTTCACTAGGTTACTAGAATTCCTCCACCTTTATTGTTTCTGTAGTCCTTGCCAGGAGTTAGTATTTAATTTGTGTCCCCTTTGTTATAAAGATAACCTGACAGGAAATAACTAGCAGCTTCACTCCATGTCACTTTCTTTTCCAGTCACTCAATCTTTTACTAATAGTTTGTTGGGGTTTTTTTTGGTGTGTGTCCTGCCACTGCCTCTTTCCCCGTTCCCCCCCCCCCCATTTTAAAACCATCTTAATATTTTGCTTCTGCAACTCCGAACTGTAGTTTTAGCTGCCAGTGACTCGAAAGAAGGTATCATTTAGTGTGGTCTTCTTACATTCATGATTTAGCTTCCCTTCAGTGCACTTTCTGTCAGCCTCTTTTCAGACCACTTTCTTACCTTGTCAGGCACAATCTCCATTATATCTATATCTCAGAAAATCATATGAGGTCTATCATTGCAGCTCCTCTGGACTGGTAGATACAGTACTGATTTTCACCAAAGTCTGTCAAGACTGTTGGATTTTAGAAGGGACAGGACTTCTTTCTTTGCCCAGAATTTAATTTCCTGAACCATTGAGTTTGGAAGATTATTTTCTCAGAAGTTAAACCATATGTAAGAAACCTTCTGGCTTTGGGGATATGGAGAGGAGTCCAGTCAGTTCAGAAGGAACAAATCATTGGGGAGCAAAAGCATGAGGCACACAAGTTTGCTTCTGCAGAGCTATGTAAAAATAGAGGAACACAGGCTGAGTCTAGCAATATCTGCTGGAACGAAAGAAGCAATAAGTAAAGTAATATTTTGTAATTTTAGTGTATATGGTACTGCAGCCATTTTTCTTAAACTTGGACAGTTTACAATCTTGTTTACAAACTCTGATTTTACAACGCTTCTGTAATTAGTCCATGTATTTTATTCGTAGACTATGACACAAATGCAGTGGAGTTCCCGTCCTTTTTAAAAAAGGTGTATGGCAGCCAATAGCTGTCCCTTCATGTTCTTGCCACAGCAGAGGTCCCAGGAGTTTTCTACGAAAATTCTCATATACCCACAAGAACTGCAGAGGCAGCCTATGTGAGCCAGGAGAACGGGCATCTCTGTGAGGGCTGCGGGTAGGAGATGACAGTGGCTCCACAGTGGCCCCTTCGCTGCCTTGTGAGGTGAATTACCACAGAATCATGGAATGGTTTGTGTTGGAAGGGATCACCTACTTCCAGGCTCCCTGTCATGTGCTGGGACACCTTCCACTAGACTAGGTTGCTCAAATTGCATCCAGCCTGGCCTAGAACATCCACAGCTTCTCAGGGCAACCTGTTCCAGTGCCTCACTACCCTCAGAGTAAAGAATTTCTTCCTAATATCTAATGTGATCCCACTTTTCAGTTTAAAGCCATTGCCTCTTGTCCTATCACTACATGTCCTTTTAAAAGGTCTTTCTCCAGCTTTTTTGTAGGCCCTCTTGAGGTATGGGAATGCTTCTGTAAGGTTTCCCTGAAGTCTTCTCTTATCCAGGCTGAACAACCCCCATCCAGCCTGTATTCATAGGAGAGGTGCTTCAGCCCTTTGATCATCTTCATGGTCCTCCTCTGGACTTGCCCCAGCACATCCACATCTTCTTAGAAGTCGCAGCTGTAATGAGCTTCTCTGGCATCTCAAATCCCTGTGTGTCTGTACTCCAGGAACAAGTGCCCTACAACCCACTTGCAAATTATGTGGATGCCCCACCTGACCTGACTTGGTATGGATGCCCCCACCTGACCTGACTTACATTGAGTAACACTACCTCTTGCCTTATGAAGTACTTTGGTACTGTGTAGAGAATAATGCTGTGTAGAACAGGGTGCTAGGATCGCTCTGAATTTGGGCAGGACACGACTAAAGATGTGAGAAATGAGAGGTTTATTACTTTTTTCCCCTCACATTTGAAGGAGGGAGAAGTATTAATAGCAAATAGCAGTACAGATATATTTTTGCTTCTCAATCATCAGCACTTCGAGAAGAATACAGACAAAACAAGAAAAAAGAGGCAGTAAGACAGAAGTGGCAGGATGTGCTGAAAAGCACTGCCTTTGCCATTCCGTTAGATTCAAAAAAGTAAAAATCTACTTCAGAATACAGGAATGAAAAATGACAGTCTGCTAGACTGAAGCCTGACAAAATTGCAGTAAAAATAAGCTAGCTCCAAGCAAAACGCTGCTCATCTACCATTTACGATGATGTTGGCACTTAAGATAAAAAATACGATACTGTATTTGGTGAGTGAAAAATTAAATTTTTTCTGTCATTAGCATGACAGTTTTTAATGCCATTATTTCATAATTGTTCCATAATTACCCCAGCAAGTTTGGAGTAGATACTAGGAGTATTGCCAGTAGCTTTTTCATCCTATTGAATAGTACTGAAAAGTGATCAGCATAATAAGATCCAGTTATAAAATTAATATGAAATTGCCAAAGCTTTGGCTTTTGTTTTGTTTTGTTTAAACAGATGTGTGGGTTTTGAAAAGAAAACTTTTTTTTTTAAAAAAAGTACACATTCCCACTTTTTATTACCAAAAGTAGAGTTTTTGAGCCACAGAAGACAGTTTCAGAATAATGTATGGAATAAGCTGTTGCTGCATAGAAGTGGGGAATACTGGAGGCAAATGCAACTTCAGTCTAAATCAGGACTGTGGAAGCACATGGGCGATCACATGTGGCATCACAGGGCTAACTGATCTGTTTACTACTAGTTTAATCTCCTTTACTGGTCTGCACGTGCCCAACAGGCACAAACTTTGTTTGTTGACATTTTTTATGTTAACTGTGCTTTTAATAGCAGCGAATAAACGCAAATTTTAGGAAACACCAAATCAGGGTTATTTTTAATAGTATAAATAAAATGTAGCATATTGTGATTATAACCTGATGTGAAAAGTATTACATCAGCAAAATTATTCTTAGGTTTTATTCTGGGGTTAACATTGAATAGTGGTGGTATTCCTTGCCACCTTTTTTACCTGTGACTAATTTGTCTTTATGATCATAATATAAAACCCCACATGGCCAAGATAGAGCTATTTGAGTAACTCAGGTAGGCAGAAGAGCCTGGAGTTTTGGTTTTTGTCATCGTGCTATATGCTGTAGAGTAAGGAAACAGTTTATTTAAAATGATTTTCCTTAGAGAAAGTTGGCAGTTACTACTGATGCAGATTCTGGACACAAACAATACAAATCCATATAATGAGTCAGATGTTGTGATGACTGTTGTTTAAAACTTAATTCTTACATGACAATTTATGAGTGGATATTGGTAGAAAAAGCTTTAGTTTGAACAGAACCAGCGCTGGAAAAAAAAATAGGAGAGAGAGAGAGAAGTCTGTAAATTGGACTGAGATGTTGGTTCGATAGAACCAGAGATGACTTTGTATTTCTGTATGATGGTAGGGGCAAGCAAAAGAGATGGATCAAAAAAGAAATGCACTTGTAAGCCCCTTGATGGTAGTATCAAAAGGAAAGCAAATGGGAAATAAGGAGGAAGGTGAGGGAGAAGAGAACAATGTGCAGCAGACTGTGGAGGGAAGTGGAGGTGAAGGAAATGTCATGTGGTAGCTCCTCTTCGGATCTGAGTCTTTAGTCTGTTTTTGCATTTTTTGCACATGAATTCTATAGAATTTCATATTTTGCTTTCAAAATCTCATCAGGCACAATGGCTTGTTGGAGTATTCCTGACAGTATTCCTAGTGTTTGAGTTTTAGAGCTGTGATTAGTTCCTTCAATAAATATTCTATGCAGTTACTTTGATTTTCATAATTACTCTCAATCAAGTACATTTCTCAAAGACTGAACTTGTGAAATATAAATTGTTCATGATACCATAATGAAAAAGCAATTTTAAAGGTTTTGGTTCTTAATATATATTCCAGCTATGAAAGGAATATGACCATGTGAAAAAGAACGAGCTACACTCCAAGATATTTTCCATTTAATGATAGGTTAGGGAATATTTTTTATACTCTCTAAATGTATTGATGCCAGTTTCTGAATACTTGGAAAACTTGGAATTGGTTTATTAAAGATGGAAAACTACATCATATTTGTGAGGTGCATATATATATATGTATGGGTGATTAAAACAAAGCTATTGATTTGCTGGCATTTGTGAAACAATATTTTTTTACTATGTATGTGACATCAGAGAGTCTCAGCACATGTGTAATGCTAGCAAACAGAAAAGCAAGCAAAAATGAAAGGTAGTGTTCCACCTGGAAGTGAGGACTGGAGTAGAGTCTGTATTTTAAGTGTTTCATTGAATCCAAATCCAATAGTCCACTTATACTGGACCTATGAATATGCAGACCTCCAAAACTAGAACCTAGAAGGACTTTATGAATTATTTAGATACTAAAATCTTAGAGAAGAGTTGAGGAAGTGTGTTATTAAGAACCCCAATACCTCTGTAAAAAAACCCAAAACATAAGAACCATCCCCTCCTGCCCCAAACAGTTGCATTGGCTGTTTTGGCGCAGAAACTTCAACTTTCTATCCATGAAGCTACTGACACAGAGGAGGGCTATTCTCCTGTGTATGTTTGGCACTTTGAATCCAACTGGATTTAGGCATCTGCTTAATCAGGTTTATGAGCACTCCTTTGCCTGACATTCTGGTGTATAGGTACCCCACAGTTCCCTTGGAAATATATAGGTTTCTGTGGTCTTTATGTGTTCTTTTTTTTCTTGTTAGAGTATATGAAAAGAAAATACAAAATATATGTCTTTTTTTCCATTGTAGTTATTTGTAGTCCGTGGAGAAAGGGAAGACTTTTAATTAAGATGTTCCATATTATTCCCTGGAAGCATTCAGAGAACGTACCTGCATTAGCATTTCAGTATGAATTAGGAATGTGCTTTTGAAGTAAAGCTCCCCATTGTCTCTACTTGCTGTGCTTGGTTTCACATCATAGAGTGGTCTTAAAGAACACAAGATGGACATTTTCTTGGCTAAACAGAAGATGTGCTCCAACCATTACCAGATAATCAAATCCCCAGGCCCAGATCAGAATAAATCCAAAGCCTTTAATATGTATAGTGTGGTTTTCATCACCCATGCTTTGCCCTAAGGAGTAAGTTGGTTCTATTGAACTGCACTGCTTGCTGCTGTAGGTGCAAGCACAAATTTCTTCAAAGCTTTCTCTGTTTTAGCCACAGGGTGAGTCTGGGTCCTCAGCATAGGCAATTGGAATCACTCTGCTGTGGGAAGGTGCCTAAATTTGAGGCACTGAAATGTTCACATTAGCTGTCTAAAAGTAGGTGCTATAAATACGGTTCATAGTGTTCATATCATAAAATAGAGCAAGGCAATGGAGGCAGCAGCTGTATGTCACTTCTAACTTCAGTCTCTTTTGGTGAGTTATTCTCCCTTGGACAGAATGTGATGGGGATCACACCACATCTGTGCTAGTCCACCTCTTTACTCTTGTTTTAGAGAGACGTGGTAATATTATAGAAAAATATGGATCGGAAGAAAATAGGCAAACCTCACTTTTTTTTTTTTTTTTAACATACTCTTCTCCACACTTGCATTCAGGTGTTTTTAATCACTAGGCTAGTGCGAAACAAATACTTTGATCTTGTACTAGGACTATTAAGTACACCATCTAAATTGTTATTAGCATTAACTCCTGTTTTCTAGCTTGTTCTCTCAAAAGCTATTTGGTAAATCTTGTTTCACTGTCAATCTAGGTATTGTTACTCCCTCCCAGAAAACACAGACCTCTCAGTTCATTCAAAGAATAGTTTGCTAGTACACATTTCTCATGTCAAGGCCATAATAAATCAAGTATGGAGTGGCTTTAGTGATATACTTTCCTATAACTTACTTATTCACATAGCATGTGTAGCATATATTTCTACTTAAAACACTAAAAATGCTAGCTCGTAGGTAAGATCAAGGGAAAAAAAGAGACAATACAGTATCATATTATTAAAAATTTAGAGTTGTAACATCAAGCATTAAAAGTTTAAATAGTTAAGATTGTTGCAGTTTTGTTTAGCTCCCTTGTATCTATGAGTAAAGATAGTTCTAGGAATATAATCATGCATAAATACTCATACATGATCAATGGTACTTATCCAATTTACTATTTTCTCTGTCTTATACGAGATTGTATTCAAATTTTGTTCTGAAGATAATCTATAAATATTCTCAGAGCCTCTTCTCTTATAACTACTATATCTGGAAACTTAATTAAATGCTTTTATTTTCACAATACTTTCTGAGATATTACTTTCCTTTTAAAGGTGAGAAAGAAACACATTTTTAAAGATTCAGATGCTCAGCTTGTGCTGTAAGAGTACTTAGCACTTTATATTTTCAGAGCATCCCTAGCACTGTTTTCAGCTGCAGTCTCCAAGCAGATCTTCTGCATATCAGGCTCCATTTTGTCTTGTTTTGGACACCAGAAAGAGATTAATGTAAATGGAGAATCATTTGTGAAAGTTTGGCTGAGATGCAGGAAACTATAGGAAGAAGAATGGTGCAAAGCAGTTCTCCGTGGAAATGCTCTTGCCATCATACTCATGAGATTATCCTTTCTCTAGCTGCAACTCCCATTTCTGTTCACTAAATGCTTTCCATGTTTGGCCAAAAAAAAAAAAAAGGCTTTTGTCATACAGGCTGAATACTGCCCAGTCTTTCTCATTCTAAACCTACTTTAGTCCTATACCATTCACCATTGTGTTGTATATGCATGCAGGACAGGACAGTAGGTATGATTTTATTGTATGAATATTTAATTTCTTAACTTTCCTCATGATCTTTAATGCATATAAAAGTTACAGTGAAGTTGCCAGAATTTAGATTTTCTTATTGCCATGCCATCTTTCTGTATAAAATTCACCCCACATCTGTTTCCCCGTGGTCTTTGTTCTGCCCAAATCACATCTTGGTTCATTAAAAAAAAAAAAAAAAGTCCTTTATGGACCTTTTGTGGTGAGATGAATTTTCCTGGTATTGATACAGTAGGAGATTAGTGCAAATTATATAAAAATGAACAGAGAATATAATGACATTCATTGAAAAATGGGAGATCAGCTGCACAGGTACATTCTGTGACTGACTGCTTGATAAGATTGGAAGATGTGCTTCAAACGATACCCAAACCAGCACCACTGGATACACTATGGCACTCTTGCCCTGGTGCAGGTTAGGAGGAACCTTAGAAGGACATTTACAGGGGAAAAAATAAACACTGGTGTTCAGTTTGATTTTTTTGAGGCTCTGAGGTGGTTCAGGTCCATACATGCATGAAGAGAGTGGTTTGGGATTTGTCTCGCAGATCCTCTTCTTTGTGAAACCATTTCTGCTCCAGGACTGTTTGTCACTGGGGGACCAGGAGACAACTAATGTGAAAACAGAGTTTGCAAGTACAGTGGACTTGTCAGCAGAAAGACTAGGGAAGGCACAGTTAAGTAATAAATGTTTGGTTTATGTCTGAGCTCCAGAGAGAGGAAAACCACAGTTTGTTCAGATGAAGTGGCAGCTGCTGAAGTACTGCTGTAAGTGTATTGAAGTGTCAGGTTCATATGGGACGCAGACTTACTTTAAACACTCCATGAAAATGAGAACAATTCTTCAAAGTTGAAAGCTAAAGCATTTATTTATTTCAGATGTTTCTCTTGGAATGATTTAGTAGACTAGACTCTTCATTTACTATTGAGTAGTTTATTATTGTTTCTGTTTCCTTCTGAGAGTTGCTTTTGATATTGTACTGCAAAGTTCAGGACCTCTCTGAAAAGTCCAAGAAAGAGAGAAACCTGGCTTATCTCCTCCTCTTTGCTGCCTAGTGAGGTTACAGCTATGATGGAATTACATGAGATGAGCAAGTGGCAAGGTTTAGGAGACATACCGTATTGTGGTACCGCTCATCTAATGCCTTTTACTGGGTACAAAACTCTCCTGTGTTACTGATTACCACTTTTCTCATTTCACATATATGCTTAAGAAGCTTTTTTCCCATTACTATTTCAGCCTTGTAAACTTTTTGTTTTCATAGGTCTTGGGAACATTTTTCATTACACTGAAGTTTGCAGTATGTAATGCAGCTTCTATCCTTAGCACCATGACCTCATACCAGCCAGCAATGTGGTGTCGCTAAGAGGTGTCACTCATTGGCAACAAATGCTCCTCCTTCATCATAATTTTACCTGTCTCCACAGAATCTGACAGCTCAGATGGATTTCCCAGAAGCAGAGCTTTCGTGTTGAAGGCTTAATTTCAAATTCTAATTCTAAAATGTGTGCGCTGCCCACATCTAATTTCATTTGTGCCTTCCCTGTGTGCTGAAAAAATTTCATCTTCTGTCTTCTCCTTCCCCTGTCTTCTGACATAATTGTAGTAGATGCTGCCCCAGCAGATTTCAAGCAGCATACTACAGGCAAAAACCCAAACAAACAAACCGAGCAAAACAAAATAAAGAAAACACCTTGATATGCTTTTCTCCTTCAGCTTCCATCCTTAATCCCTATAGGCGTATACAATTGAATGTAGTCAGAGACATCCTGAAAAGGCAGACTGAATCATAACTAGATGGTCTACTCCAAGACATGCATAGAACAGACAATATTCCTAAAATAAAATATAAATCTGTTTTTTAAAAAATTAAAGTTTCTTATTCTGTTTATTTTTTTCAGAGATGAAGTTCACTCATTGTGATCTTCTCTATATCTTTGCTAAGTATACCATCCTGTTGAAATTGTTATGCACATGTTGTGTATTGTAAGGCTTTATAGTAAGTAATTTTCTCTTTCGATTTTATTTCCTGTTACTTAATAATTCCTAAAATTGCTTTTTATTTTGAACTGCTACTGGGCATGAAGAGCAGTAATCAAAGGGTTCAAATTGACTATTAATATTAGTGAAAGATATAGCAGTCCATGACTATTTATCTATGTTTACTTCTTGTCTTGCATATGCAGTACTTTGCAAGTAGCTACTTTGAATTTCATCTGTCATTTCTTTGCCATGTGATTGAGTATTATGAGATCCTCATACAGCTCTTCAAAGGCAACTTTAATTACTCCTGTTCTGGTTAATTCTTTACCATCAGACTTCTCTTCACTTGCATCCTCATTTCTCATATGCTCAAAAAGGAAGTTCAGATTACAAGAACCTGAGTGAAGTTGTTGGGAACACTCTGTTGTGAATCCTGACCATTTTATTTCTAACTTGCCTTCTGTCTGCTAACCAGTTATTAAGCCAGAAGACACTCTTGCCTCTCCTCCTGGTAGGCAGGTCTAAGCCCCTTTGAAGTATGTTATCTGAAGGGCTTTTGGAAATCCAACTGCTTTTTGTAAAACAGTTGCTCTAATCACCACGAAAAATAAATAGGAACATAAGTAGGAACGGCTTCTTGTAGCTACGTGAGTTAGGGTTAGGGTCTTTCCAGGGATACCATTGTGAGGAGGTCTGTTTGTCTAGAAAAGTATAGCCACAACCTTCAAACAAACGTCTTTTCTGGAGCTAGAAGCACTTACCAAGAACGGTATGGGATCACATTATTAATTCAGATGAATACTTGTTTTAACTAACATCACATTCATTTTCAAAGTGTATCCAAATAGCATTCTCACTTTCAGGTAAGCGTCAGGGCTTTTGCAGCTGCATCATAAATCTGAGGCAGAGAAGTCATGACTTCTATTTGGAGATCAATGGGAGTGAATGCGTGGCTATCAGTACAGCAATTTACTGTTTCTGCTATTGGTCATACCAAGTAGAGGAAAATAGAAATTTTATATAATATGTAAGGTTTGTTTTGAATTTCCGTACTAGAGTAGGATTTTGCTTTCCAATCAAGTTATGTCTTTCCAAGCTCATAACTATGAAAAATTGCACCACAGTTGATTTATGGACCTTAGTGTGATGGAAGGTAGAAAAGTATAACCATGCTTACTTGGAGGTTTCCTTTCTTCAGCAACAAAAGTTCTCAGGTCAGAATGTTCTAGAAATGCTGTGTAGAAATATGGAGATTTTTATCCTTAGTATTAGAAATCTTTTTTTTCCCCCTCAATACATTTATTTGAAATGGTTTGTTACTTAATAACATTGAATTAGATTAGTTGTGAAAGTGCTGATACCCAGTGAAACTTCAGGGAATGAGAAAGGGTATAACTTATATGATTTTGTCCTCCTGTTGCAGGGACAAATCTGTGTCAGTCTAAAGATACTTGTGATTTTTTAAGAAAGAGAAATTTCATCAGTTTGCTGTGACTTAAGGTTTCCGTTCTTTGACTTGTTTATTAAAAATATCTGCAGGTATATGAGGCCCATTGAATAGCCCTAGAAAATTCTAATTCTTTTTAAGTGTCTGAAATGTTGGCACTAGAAGATATATGCAACTTTCAAATATATGAAACTTTTAGATCTGCTTTCTCTGTTCCCAGAAGCATTTTATTACAAAATCCAACTATGGTGTGTTTGCTTTGTTGAAGTTTTTATTATATGGTTTGCATTTATGGTATTTTTTTCTCTAAACTTCCTCCTTCCATCCTTATCCAATAATGCAATATGTTAAGCTGTGGATTTTGTTAGCCAACATTAATGGTAGTCTGCTTCCAGTGTGTTTTTATGTGGCCGCATTTGAAGTGCCGATAAAAAGTTATGGGTTCCACAAGATGAGAATGTAGAAGATGCAAAATTCAATCCTCTACCTCATAGTCTTTTAACCACAATATTATCTGAATCAAGGACACCGTCATTATGTGCCATAAACCCTAGTATTTTTAAAGAGTGTTTCCCAAAGCAATTCTGACAGATTTGACAGATGAATTCTTTTTACCTGGTCATTGCCTACCAAGGGTTTTTAAATACTTATATATGTCATGAAAAAATAATAAAAGGGGAACTTAGTGTGGTAGATATTCGAACAAGTAACAGTGATCTGGCTCTGGATGAGCCTTCCTCAGGAGTATTTCAGCACAAAGCAGTTAAAAGGCTACCATGCCTACCAGAGATTACTGAAAGGTGATAGCTGTGCCTTGCATCTATCCTAGTACAATACTCAGGGACATGTCTTAGGCTAACCCAGAAAGGTTTGTCTTGAAAAAGTCTAGTTAGGGCAGTTTAAAATAGTGTTGGAGGAAGATGCTACTGAAGCTCTATAGGATTGGTGCTTGACTTCATTACATATAATTTTATTTTATTTATTTTATTTAATTTTATTTTACTTCAACATAAATGCTGTATCTCAAATATTTAGAGAACATTACTAGGTGATTTAGTGGCTCTAAATCCTTTCACCTAGCACCAGCACTGAAATTTATCCTTCTTATTCAACACTGTGATAGTGCCCCCCTCTCTCCCTGTGACAGTGAGCTGAACACTCCCTCCCTCCTGGGGAGGAAATCTGTGTCCTTGTTTTGTTGTTTTTTTTTTTCTATGGGTATTAATTCTTCCCTTGCAGCCCCTTCCTTCTTGGGCTTCTCTTTTGCCCTTCAGTAAATATAACATTGATTAGCATCCAGACAGTTCATTTCCAAAGAGGCTTCTCAACTTAGTCCTCAGCAACTTCTTTAACATCAGCTCCCGACAACAGGTCACTGAACCTTGTTCATAGTCTAAAATCAGTCTAAAATCACTCTTCAGGCACTGTGGAAGAGTTACCTATATGAGTGAGGGTAAAAAGGGTCATGGAGTACGACCAGATATCACTAGTGGGTGCAATCTTCGCACTCATCCCCACATTGTAGGGTCTTGGAACCACTAGACAGCCCTTGTATAAACACTTGTCCTGAACCAAAATATCCTGGCCCAAGTCCTTGCCAGCAGGACCACATAACTCTGTGATTAAGATGTTCCCAGCCAGTCCCTGAACTAAGGAATAGATATCTATATGTTTGCATATGAATATATATATATATACAGATATTCCTTTATATGTGTGTTGAGAACAATAGAATTTTACCTCTTTTATGAAGACAGGCTGAGAGAATTGAGGTTGTTCAACCTGAAGAAGAGAAGGCTCCGGAGAGACCCAAGAGCTGCCTTCCAGTAGCTGAAGGAGGCCTTCAGGAAAGCTGGAGAGGAACTTCTTACAAAGACATGTAGTGATAGAACAGGGGGGGATGGCCTTAGAAAGTGGGTAGATTTAGATCAAATATCAGGAAGAAATTAATTACTCTGAGGGTAGTGAGACAGTGGAAACAGCTGCCCAGAGAAATTGTGGATGGCCCATTGACATGTTCAAGACCAGTTTGGATGGGTCTTTGAGCAGACTGGTGCAGTGGAAAGCATCTCAGCCCATGGCAGGGGAGTTTTGAACTAGACGGTCTTTAAGGTTACTTCCAACATTCTACATTTCTACAATATAGAAATATATCCTTCATCAGAGGATAGCATTTGCCCTTGGAATGCTTCTGACCACAGATCAAACGTGTTAGGAAGGACCTCCTTCATCAGGCTGAGAAAATGTGTGGCTAAAATCCCTTTTTTTAAGGTAGGAAAAATATCCAAGCAACTCCTCATTCTTTTCTGGGTTCTCTTTGCCCTTACAAAACTTTTTTACATAGGAATCTATTCTGCCTCTTTCTCTGATGCAGATCTCTTGCAGCTCTTTTAGCAGACAGTCACAGTTCCTGGCTGATTTCCAAAACTAGGAAAGGGTTTGCTAAGTAGGATCAAAGCTGCTGTTTCCCAAACTTCTCTAAGGGACACATGTGCAGTGCATGACTGACCATTGCTGAAATGGTGGAGGCTGGATCTTCCTTAGTAATGAAATTACCAATTTTCAAGTACATAAATTCTTTGAGAAAAAATGGTTTTGAGCTGGAGTGAACTTGTGAGCAGTATAATGCATACCTGTGATAGGGACTGTGCAGGCAGAGCAAGTATAGCTGATGTCTTATGCTCTCAGTGTAACAGTATTTCATACACTGGATGAGCATGGTTGCTACAGATGGTGACTGCAGAAGAGTGTGAAGTTTAAAATAAAGTGAAATGTCAGTGGTCAGGTAATGAAACTGAGGTCAGAAAAATTAAGTCTAGTTAGACTAGTTGCCTTCTAAGAAGCTGGACAGAGCTTAAAATTCTTGGGGGTGGGGGGAAGTTGTACACATCTTATTTTATTAGTTTGTATTAATCCTTCTGTCATACAGTATCTTAGTTTTCAAGTATGCTCTCTATTGCTATGCAATGTGCCAGAGAGATTTTCCTCGCTATTGACAGGAAAACATTGGAAAATGTTTCTTCTTTCTTTTGTGTCTTTTGTTATGGTGATTCTTAAAATATCCTGTTCTGAAGAAATATATTTGTTATTCCCTGGATGCCCTAGAAATAGTCTGTTGTGCTACTGGGCACTTTTAAGTGTTTCAGTACCTGTGTACCATGTACTTTCATCAGGAATGTCTTCTTGTTTGTCAGATCATCCAGACAGTGTTTCCTCTTTAAGAACTAAATAGTATGTCTTTAAAATATAAGTTTGCAGGAATGAGGCCTAAATACAGAATGATATATTAATTATATACAGAATTAAGGCTATGCTTAATAAGAGCAGTCTTCCATGGCTGCTACAGCCTCTGAAGGTTTCATTGCTGTTGCTTTTCTGTCAAGACAGACTCTCCCTCTATTAAGTGAAGCTTATCTGCCGATCCTTTATAGTTTGCTTACGCTAAAGAAATTGTCTCCAAGTAAAATCTAGCGCTTTCCTCCTCTACCATCCCTGAGCTAGAATTTTCCTGTCTGTTTCTCATCGTTTAAAAAATGCTCTTTTCTTTTTCTTCTCTTTGCTGAGACCCCTGGTGATGACTAACCCGGGCACTGAGGAAGAGGTGAAGGCGTTACTTTACTTTCTCCCCAAGGTTCTTGAAGTAATGCTTCACTGGCTGCTTACTTCAGAGTTGGGAACAGAGCAGTTCCTGACAGAGATATGTGTGCTTAATTCATATGAGAACCATTCCTAAGACAACTTATAAGGATTTGTCTGGGATCAGTGGACTTGATAATATGCCTCTCATTCACAGAAAAGTGAATTTTGTGCCTTTACTTTTGTATTAAAAATAAAATTACTCAACAGAGGTTTCAAGCGCTGGGCATAATATGTGATTTTTTTTTTTTTTTAAGGTCATTTAGAATATATGTCCTTAGGTTTTATTGCACCTTAGACAACAAAATGTTAAAGCAAGTGCAAAATATCAGACTGGAAAAATAAAACAGAGTTATGTAACGTCAAAACCAAGCAAATCTGAAGGTATAAAGACTTATGCAATGTACATAAATGCAGAAAATTTTTAAAATAATTTTTAGCTATCAGTGAGGCAAGTGTTATAACTGCTGTTTTCCATATCATATTTCTGAATCATCTTAGCAATTGCAAATGCTCACCTTCAGCCACTGTTTTGTTCCTGTATATTGCTTGGGACAGGTTCAGTAAATGAGGTAATAGAAATTCATCCATTTTTGTCTGGCAACTCTTCAGAAACAGCAAGTCCAGAATCACAAGGATACGTGTGGAAGTCCCTGATCATTGATTCTACCACTTTAATGCATGACATAATAAGGCACTTTGGAAACCCAGCCTGCATCCCCTCCATGTTTATTTAGGTTAGGCAGACGCTGGTACCGTTCAGCTGATCAGGCCAGACTGAGAAGAACTGCATGACTGCTGTAAAGGTTTTGGTTTCAGCCAGTGGGTCTCTAAATGGTAATGTTACCGGACAGGCAATATTAAAACAGGACAAAAACCAAGCAAACTTCCTTCTCCACCAAGAAAAGACATTTAGGAACACAAATTTCTCAAAAAATCGAAGTGATGATCTAATGGTAGTTTTTGCAACGAGATGGGGGATAAAACACACCCTAGATCTATGTTTACATCCCTTTCAAAACTGCTGGAGAATATATGTAATTTCAACAGTATTTTCTGTGATTGCTTGCTGTGAGAAGACTGCACTCCTTTTAAATGAGAACAAACTGTGTCCCTTCATATACATGTGCAGTTCCCAAAGCAAACAATGATTCTGTATAAAGTGGTTTCTTGAAAACGTTTTCAGGTGCTGAGAGGCTTAGAAAGAAATGGTCAACGAACCATTAATGGTGACCTAAAAGCTATGCTTTCAGAATGGAGTTTTCAAAAGCTCTTATTGAGGACCTCCATAAAACTTGTGGGAACAAAGGTAATTTTGTTTTGAAAATCTGCCCTAACCATGTGAGCTTTCCAGGTGCTATAAAAGAATGTGAATTAAGCTGTCTTTTGCCCAAGAAAAGCCCATGTGGCCACTACTGATATGCCCTTACTCTGTCATGGGGGCATTTCTGCATTCTGCAAGCAGTGCAGAAATGGGAGTTGCCATAGCATCCAAAGACTGTCATAAAATTATAAACTAGCAATTGAACTCATGTGGAATCAACTCAGTTTTCCTCTATTTAGTTCAGTTGTCTGCTTCTGTCTAACAAGCAAAACGTGTTATTCCTTCATGTGAATGAATTTCTACTGTAATTGCTTTAATTAAATAGTACTAGATAGGTAGCGATATAGGATAAAAACACTGCCAAATTAGATATTCAGGGTCACACAGACATTCTAAAGAGCCCTGGGCAAAAGTTAAAATTGTGGTATTTTCTAAATTGGGATTTATTATTAGCGTCATCACACAAAGCTCACTGTGCCTACTCAAAATGTTGCGAACTGTCGTTCCTGTTTCCTCAGCCTCATCTCTTGGGCAGCCTTGGTCTGTATTATTTGATGGTTTTTTTCCAGTTTGGTTGGTTTTGTTTGTTTGTTTGCAATTTTGTTATTGTGTTTGTTTTTTTTTTCTTATTTAAACTTCTCAGTATCCTTTTTCAAACTTGGAAGTGTGGTCATTGCTATAGAGTCAGTGGAGTACGTACTGGAGTGGTCACTTGTGGTTGGATTTAATAATAACTGGGAGGACAATGTGAGGTCATTTTATAAAATATAACAGCTTGAAAAGCTTTGTGTATAACAGCTTGGGAAATACAGCAGATGTATTGCCGAAGTTCAAGAGCAATTGATTAAAATACAATCAAGAGAGACATACTTATGGGAGTGCAGTAATTCTTGAATCAATGCTTAAATTCTGTTTTCCTGACTGCTGGATCCAACTGTTGTGTCTCATTTTCTATATGCATCATAAAGCTACATGACTGTGTTACTGTTCCTCCCAGCCTGATGAAGCCTCCTGCCCTGATCAATGGCGCTAGGTTTAAATTTCATTAAGTTCCAGATAATAAATGCATCAGAAAATGAAAGGATCAATTGGTACCTGTTGCATAAATTTTGTAGTGCTGGGATCACTTTTTGTGAGGATTAGCTCGTTCCTTTCATTGCTACACTATGTTTTCTGCTTATCATTTAATTCCTTCTCACGCTGCCTGAAGTATTTCATCTTCTGCATTATATATTGGGTTTAAAATACTATATTACTAAGTATTTAAATATTTTATAAACATATGAGCTTTGTAGTTAATAGTGTTCTTGCTCTTTCTGCTAGTTGACATATAATGTTTGCTCCTTCTAGATAGGAGAACAGTCAAACGCTTAGGATTAGACACACAGGTTCCAGTGCTCAGAATGGAATCCACAAAAGGCAGAAGAGGTTCCATCATGCTTAGTAAACCTGTTGTGTTATCATGGGGAAATCGTACTGTCTGTGGGCTGCCAATCAGCACCCATCTCTCACCTATTCTTCCTTTCTAAGCAAGGTCAAATCGAGTGTGCAGTAAGTACAGTATCCTACAGACCTCAGTGTCTGTAAAAACCCTGTCTGCAGATTCCTCTTTCAAGTGCCACTGTCAGTGTCACTACTTTTATATCCAGCAAATATATATATTCATTCCAAGCCTTCTGTACTTTTCATGACTGCTAATTTTGTCTCTTTTATAATCTTGTTATCTTATCTATTTCTTCGGATGGCATTTTGAAGGAGGCTGGAAATAAAGTTGCCTTTGCAGTCATGAGAAGAATTAAAAAAAAACAAAACAAAAAAACCACTAATAAAAATAAGATTTAGCTACTGAATGCTGAGCATTCCAGGATTGGAAATTATGTGAGCAGCTCTTTATCTTGTGCTTGAGAATAGTACAGGCTGCAAGGGTGACAACTGAGTGTGAGACAGCATAGCTGCTGGGGGGCAAACAGGGAGTTGAGGGCTTTGAACCTGCCTCTGGGAGTGGTCTAGTTCTTTATGTTAACTGATTGCTGAATTTCATAAACAGTTATCACAAAAGGAACTGGAGCATATTTCTCTCTACCTGGCTGCTCTGCCCTCGAAGCTGCAGAATCATGATTTTTGCTTTTTCTTTCTCCTCATGACTAAGGAAAGGCTGGAGGGGGCTCTTTCCCAGCCAAAATAATGTACAACCTATTTGTGAAGACACTTTCCAGGGAAATTAGCTGTTGCAGATAAAGCTTCAGCTCTCCCATCTCAAAGAAGCACTGAATCCATTAGACAAGGGTATATATGGGACCTAGAAACATCAGATGGATTTTACTCGTGCTGCCTGGAGGAAAGAGTTATCCCAAGCACATTTTTAAAAGAAGGGGTTTCTTCTTCTTAGACAAGTTGTTTACCTTTTATATCTCTGCAGAGATCTTGAGAGTCATAGCACTTAAGATATATATGGGTCTGCTTTGCTAATTGGTGGCTACTTGGAGGCTAGTTTCAGCATTATTCTCTGAGGTTAATTGGATCCTCCATCAGCCTGGCTTGAGTATCTACTTCTGTCATAACACCGTACAGTGTAAGGAGCTGTGCCTCCCATTCCTGATTTCTTACTCAAGTCACATAGCCTGATGCTTTGCATAACCTGCAAGGTAGTAGGAGACAGGGGCTTGAATTGCAGGAGCCAAAGAAAGGAGCTGAACTGTTATCTCTGAAAACATCCTGAGTATATCCTTGAATCCGAATATATCCTCTGACTTAAGAGTTTGAAATTTTCTTTTTTTTAATGCTATCCTGGCTGAGATGTGTATCCACCCATAGCAAACTTAAGTTTTACTGATGATAGGTATGCTCTTAGTTATTCTTTATGGATTACATCAAGACAGTCTGCTCTTGTATAATGCCTGCAGACTACAAATTGAAAATAGGCTCAGCTACATTCAGTTACTGAAAAAGAGGGAAAACTAGTACTTTGTGTTAAATTTTAAAAGTATTGGTTAACCCTGTACTTCAGATGTGCTTGATCATGATCCAGTGTGTCCTAAGAACATCTAATGAATTCAGTTTCTCATGGAAGGTAGGCAGGAGATTATCAACTTGATTTTTTTGCTTGATTTTAGCTAAATTCTGACTTCTCAGTATTCCCAAACCTGGAAAAAAATCTGTGTATGTATTAAAGGAAAATTTTAGGCACCTGGAAAATTTTCAGATAGTAAAGGTAGATTCCTTGAGTAAACTTACGTCTGAGTTCAAGACTTCAGGATTACTTTCTTGAATAAAGGCAACGCTGTTATTTTACTCAGCCTACTTCAAGTGCCTGATATCCTTCTTCACTTCTTTTAGTTTTTTCCATTTGGACAGGCAGGAATTAACCTTACAGTGTGCCTACAAATGAGTGAATTAATACATAGGATATGCTGCTAATGGTGTTGCATTTACTGCTGAACTAGGAAGGAGAATTAGTTACGTTAGCGTCTGGCTGTCTGTGATCTGGCACCAAGCTTAATTGGACAGCAGCAGCTCCTTGAATTAACAAGTCCTGCTGGCAGCATGCACCTGATTCCCAGCATGAGCAGAGGGGATGCAGGGGAAAAGATATCTGACCAAAAAAAAAAAAAAAAAAGTGAAAATGAGTGAAAGTGAGGCTCATCTTTTTACTTTCTTTACTTTTTTTCCCCATGATAATTAGCAGGTAGTGATCAAACATCAATTATATTTCAGGAACTGCTAGCTGAGAAATACTTTCTAGATTCTGAAAATTTTTGGCAGAGAGTTCAGAATTTGTATCTGTCTTGTGAAATCTTGGAACAGAACAGTCTTATTTATAGTAAATACTGACAGAAAATTGGATATATAATGAAGAATTATGTTACTTTGTGTAACAAAACACTTTCCATACCACTTTCTCTAGTCAATGCATGCATTTTGACAATGAATTACTGAGTATTTGGTGGTGTTTTTTGAAGTATTTTTGACACAGGCAAGGAGAAATTATGGCACAGATACGTGTGGTAGACCATCTCAAAAGAATCATCCAAGAGCTGTAAAAATGGTTTTGGTGGGGGAATCCCTGTTGTTCAACCATTATGTGGCTGCTTGGCTGTGGAATATAGGAAATGAGCTTTATGTCATGTATCTGCATGAAAAAGTTGAATCATTCAGTATGTTTAGTTGGTTGCAGCTAAAATACAATGCTCACAATCTCTTGTATCTGTGTTTGTGTATGCGTGTGTAGGATTTCTGAACCTGGTAAAACTGTACATAGATTTAAGTGTCCCTTAGGGCATAACCTTGAAAGCCATTCATCGTTATAATATAAGGCTGATAAACTCTTTATTCCACCTATTTACTCTTCTCTTTTGATACAGTATGGATTTTATATGATTTTGGTTTTCATTTCAACTGTTCATCCTTTTGTTTTATTTTTTCCCCTCACCAGCCTGGTATCTTGGCTGTCTAGTTAAAAGAAAGGGCAAAAAGAATCAGAATTGAAGATGACCGCTTTCTTATGGATTTCTGTATCTTGGTTAATAATTAAATTATAGAGCTCTTCTTTTATCTCTGAATATGCATATATTCTGGTAATGGTATGTCGGCTGCCACACTTGACAGCCAAAGTGGGCTGATAAGATTGTTAGCACCCTGCATGTTAATGCTAGGATCCTGGTCTCTTCTCTCCAGCAGCTGCTGCTTTCAAAATTTTTAAGAGTATAACTATCTTTGCGATTTTTATCTTCTCAGTCACATTTAGTTGAAATTGGGCTACTTAGTTCAAAAATTACAAGGAGAGGACACACAGACTGTATTATACTTGCGCAGCCTTGTTTCCATAGGAAACCAGGCTAAAAACAGCATGAAAGTCAGCTTTATCCTCTGCCAAAAAAAAAAAAATCCCCTCCCAATTTGTATGCTCTAGATCATAAGATAATGAGGATGCTCTGAAGCAATTACTTTTAAGGAAGATTGCATGCCAAAGTACACATGTGGCAATGCCAAATACTCATCTTCTGTTAGAAAGAAGCATTTCATCTGAGGAGGAGTAGATAGGAGTCATCTAGCAATGGAGAGCTTTCTCTGCCCAAACCTTTCAATGCTGTCTCCATGCAGATGAAGGGAGAGGAGAACTACAGAAAGGTAAAACATTGTTTCTTCTCTACATCCCGTTGAAGATCCAGATAAGTCTTTCCTTCTGTTTGCATCTGCCTCCCTGTTCAAGGCTCCATTTCTCTACAGGTGTGCAGGGAACATTATGAAACTAATTGGAATTACCTTATGAAAGAAATTTGAGGTGCAAACTTTCAGTTTTATATTGCAGCAAGGAGAAGCCTTGCTTGTAGAATTTAACTGATTTATGACAAAGTGAAAGAAGGAATATTTGGCTAAATCGTAAAAGAACTGTCAACACCCAGCATCCCATAGAGATACATGATTCAGTAAACAGGAACTTTTAAGAATAGCTTCACCCGAAAATAGTGTAATATAAAAACAGAATTGAATTGTTTGATAACATGACTTCAGACCTCTCAGAAAATATTATCAGGAAAAAATCACCATTATTTCAATTATAAAAATGAAAGTGGATTAAAAAGCAGTCACAGCTTATTTGCCAAGTACAACTAAATCAATAAATTAGAATAGCTTCACTTGAACAGTGCAAAATTTGAAGAATTTTGGCTTGGCAGGCTTGCTAGAAACTTGACTAAGTGCTAATTTTTTTTGTATTTTTTCTGTGAAAAATGTCAACTCTGGTCTAGTATTTTGTAGCCTTTGGGCTAAGTATTGGTCACTCAAGTCTCACAAAAATAACATACGTTGTATGTCTAGTACGTGTAACAGGCAAGGGATACATAGACAAGCTTACTACCTTCACAAATATGAGGAAACTAGAGGCTTAGTCAACAGAAAGCATCCCTATACTTTTAGACATTCAAATAATGATTTTTTATATAATAATACAGTTGGAAGTGTACAGTTCTGGAAATGACCTAGTACGTGTATCTGAAAACTCTCTTAAATGAAGCCATAGATAATCCATCTCATTTGTATTAGATGGGCAGAATGCAGGAAGTTGTTTAAGGGTTAAGCATTAAGCCTCAAGTTAGTTACCTCAACTCCTTCTGTAGGCAGTGGGGAGAAAGGGGCACCTCCAGAGTGTGGTTCATCCCGTGCTAAGTGTGTGACTGGAATAAAACGGGAAAAATGAAGAAAAGAGATATTCTCATTCTGAAGAAAAGGAGTACTTAAAAAATTTGTCACTGATCTTAATGCATGTGTTTCACCTTTAGAGCAGGACTTCAGACATGTGCTGAGTTTTGTTGCAACATTTACAGCATCTGACATACCAGCCTGTTAAGATGTATTTAGGTAGTGACACATAGGAACTGTGCCAAGTGAGGATTTCTCTTTTTACAGCATTTTGCAAATGGACCGAGGTTAATGCAAGATGCATGTAGGATATATCCTTCTCTCCAGTTTGCTTAGAGATAGTGTGATTGGCTTATTGAGTTCTAAAAAGCCTTTTTCTCTATTATTATTTAATCAGGCTTAGTACTAGCAAATATATTTGATAGCAGTTTTACCATCTGAGGAGCAGACTCTGATTGCAGATTCCCAGAGTCATGTATCCAAGAGATGATGTTATGACAGCCGCCATTTTTATTTCATTGATTGAGAACAGTAATGAGGTCAAAATCATACATCTTAAAGTGGTTCATTTAAGCCTCTAATGAGCTGTGTGATATGAAAGCTTTTTCCATGTCTTACAGTATAGACGCATACTGTGCAGTAGGAAAAATATAGATAAGCAAAACATCTGAAACAAGAAATAATTTCTAAAGGCAACAGAAATAACAAGATAATAGTAATATGTTTTGAATTTTTTTATCATTCTAATAACATAAATGAAAATCTATGGTTGATCAAGGACTTGCGGTGTAGTAACATGAGGCTGCAATGCCACATTGGCTTGCAGCTGGAAATTATTTGCCATTGTCACTGGAGGAAGGTATGGGCATTGAAACACATGTTTATAGAGTCTGTTGCTGCCCACAGGTATGGGCAAGGGTCCACTGTGCAGAGACTTAGGAAATGCTGACTGGGAGAGCAATGCTCTTTAGAGTTGCAGTCTAATTTAAGATGTGATGGAAGAGGTGGGAGATGCTCTTAGGAGGACATCTGAGGTCAGGAGGCTTCCAGTACTGGGGGAACAAAGCCAAGGAAACCAGCTCTGTGCAAAAGTCTCACATACGTGTTTTTATTCATTTATTTATCTGTGTTCTTATGAGATTAATTATTATTCAGAGTTTACTGTTAAACTATAGGATCTTACATATTTGTATCCATTAAGAGACAGATGTGTTCACCCACCAAATCAGTACATATGTAACTTTTCAGATATATCTCTCATCTCTTATAGGATTGCATTCCCATGGTTTGCAGTTTCTGATGGGCTGGGATACCAGCTATCCATCTGAACTGAAATACATACACTTAAGACTAGAAGACTGCAGTAGAACAGCAGATGTGTCTCACTGTCTTAAGAACTGATCTTAAAACAACCCTTCTCTTAGTTTGGTATCTTGTGTCAAACCACTGAATTTATGGGGTGTAAAACAGTCTGTGAAATTAATCACAGCTAAAAGAATTGCAATTCAGCTTTATTTTGCAGGCTAAAACCTGCATTTATTCATGCAATATAACGGCTGCCTGCCCATGAAGTCTGGGATACTAGTCCCAACATACTAATGATTTCATTCATGTGTTCTAAATGCAATGAGGAACAAGACCAGAAATTAATTTCATTTAGCTGACAGTATTGTATCTTGTCTAAAAAATTATTTCATATGATTTTAAACATATTATTTTAAAATCTTTCTCTGACTGTTTCTCCCTGTCTTATAACGAGATCTCAATCTCCTTATCTGAAGTTTTTTCCATCAGGTAGACTTGACATATTTCTTTCTCAGTAACTCATCTTTATACTTTTTTTCTTAAAACGTGTTTCAGGTAGATAATTTTGACACATGTTGTTTTCCTCTCAAATGCCAGTTGTAGTGTGGAGAACAAACTAAAAACAATTTAAGTCAAGGTCAACAACTGTTTCCCTCACCTGTTTTCTTTGCATGATATATTGTAATGCAGAATATGTTAACTGTTCCAGTACTGGCATTCAAAACAATTGCATTATGTTTCAATCCTGAAACCTGTTTTTTGCTTTGAAAAAAAATTCACATTGAGTCAGTGCCAAGTTGACTGTATTTAATTTTTCAAAGATATCTTCTGAAAGTCTGTCTTGCAGTGTAGAGCCAGGCTGTCACTGCTGTTTATTTTATACATTCCTCACTGATTTTTGTGGGATCACAAGTAATAAGACACTGAAAGATTACTGTCCTTAAGAAGCATATCAGCTATTATTACAGGATCATTCTGTTTATTTCAGCCTCTTCCAGTGTTTTCTGTGTCAAAGTTACCAGCCTGACCTGGAGGCCAAGTAGCAGTCAT
Organism: Pseudotriccus pelzelni; assembly: GCA_035584735.1. NCBI lineage: Eukaryota > Metazoa > Chordata > Aves > Passeriformes > Tyrannidae > Pseudotriccus > Pseudotriccus pelzelni. The sequence goes on from JAWMRA010000001.1 coordinate 73,658,664, forward strand.
CCCCTCTCGTCGGGAGAGGCGCAGGGCAAAGGAAAAGGAAGCAGCCAGTACCATTGCAACAAAAAGCTACAAGACCAGAAAAAGACTTGCAGTTTTGATGATGACTCTCTTCCCCCATTACCATTTTTTCTTTTTGAAAACTTGTTAATATTTTAAGTGTGTTCTCATCTCTACTCTTGGCTCTCCATACCTGGAAAAGGAGAGGGAAAATTAAGACCATTTTGAGCCATCCTCCCTTCAGGCCTGAGAAGAGGCCCAGGGGTGGCTATGGATGAAGGTGGATGTCCTGGCTATGGATGCAGGTGGCTTGGATGTACCTAGGTATGGGGCAGCCACCGCTTTTCTGGGCAACCTGTTTCGGGTTTCACCCCCTCACTGTAATTTTTTTTCCTTCTATTTATTCTGAATCAACTCTCATTTAATTTAAAATCATTACTCCTTGTCCTATTGTTATAGGCACTACTGATGTCCTGATTAACCACAGTATAGCCCTTTGAACCAGGGCACGTTCGAGTGCTGAGGGACTTCCTGGAATATCTAGTTGTCAAATTCATTTCCACAGTGTGTGTCAAAAGAGAAGTCTTCCAGAAGAGTTTGTGTTTTGTTCAGAGGCAGTACTTTTTTCCTAGGGACCACAAAAAGCAGCTTTGTTGGCACATTTCCATTTGCTACTCCAGAGTGTTAAGTGACAAGTTATCTGACAAGACTGGAAAAGGAATAAAGCTATTGTGTAGCAAATCTTTTCCTGCCTTCCCTCTCTAATTTCAGTCTGGAATGGAATATCTGAACAATTTTTGCATACTTAAAACCAAACCTCAACCAGATAACAAGTTAAAGATTTTTTTGTTGAAAATTGATTGGTAAAATTTGAAATTCCTGAAAATAAGGAATGCCATAGAAAATTCTGAGCAATACAAGGACTGAAGCTTCCCATCTCCTGTGAATAGCTCCAAGAATTTGCTTTTAGCAGTGTCTCTAGAAATAATGAGAAATAGCACAGAAGATTAATGACAGTGCCATTATCATAGTGCTGATTATAATTGGATACACATTAGAATAGCTTCACACCGTGATTAGCTGTTCAGATTAGAATTATTATAGGTTTAGAATTTTTGAATTTTAGAAAGGTTTACCGTGGTAGTTAGTTGCTTTTTGTGATGTATTTTTTATAGCTTTACCAAGACTTAACAGAAGTGAAACAAAAATGTTCCTTCTTTATGCAGACTGCTATTTCATTTTCTGTTTATTCTCTTATAATAGTGTCAGAGTAGTAGACCAGTAAAAAATCTTTTGTATTTTACATGTTAAAGACATTTGTAAAATTATTGCATGGCAAATCACTCTTGATAACAATATGTACCAGGTGTAACAAGACTATTACAAAGTTACTGTTAATGAATAGTCCACTTTCCAGCTCCTTTGAATTTGCTTTTAACAGGTGGATATGCATATATAAATTGGTATTAGTAAAATCTTTCTTGGTTTCTAAGAATTGCTGGGGAGAGAGGGAGTGAGAGAGACAGACAAATAGGTAGCTGAAATGTTGCACAGTTTGTATTTGATAGTCACATGTCCTCCAGCATGGATCTGGGATATGGTTTTTTAATGTATTCAGCATAATACAGGGTATATTCTTCTTAATAAACATGGAAATGCTTTCTATGTCCTTTCCTCAGGTGTTTTTTTGCAGTGTTTTATTTTAGTTATTAATAATTCCCTGTATCCTTTAGAAACCAGTATTTTTTAGCATGAGACATGCAAACCTTAGTCTTCTTACCATCAGTCTCTACCACTTTGGCTTCAGATTCCTGTGTTTTCCAAGGGAAGCTAAGAAACCCAGCAGATAGTTTAACAGCCACATTGAAAACTAGAACTACATAGTTCAATTAATTTTCACCTATCTCCACGAAAGTGATACTTCATATAAGAAAGTATAATAAAGTGGTAATTCTTTAGTGAGAAGGCACAATTTTCTCATGCAAGCCCCCTTTTAAATGGAAATTCTCTCCTTCATAGTGTTTTTGTTGGGGTTTTTTTTTGCTTTTTAGAGAAATACAGGGAATGCATATGAGGAGCAAAGAAAATTTTAATCATTTGCTGAAAACATTATATTACGAGATCTTACCTCCTGAATAATCATGTCCAATATCTACTACAGTAGGAACGGTTTGCACTCCCTTTTGTAAATATATAGTCAGTCATATTTTACAAATAATGAGCACATTTTGCCCACTTGAGGTCTTTTTATCCTTCTTGCTTACTCCATTCACCAATGCATTGTTCCATTTTCATTTCATGGTGAAAATACGGGTATCAGGCAAAAGTATTCCAGACAGGGCGCATTATGAAAGAGCACAGGCTCCTTCCATGTACTCCTAGGATAGTAGAGGTGGTTTGTTTGGTTTTGGTGTGGTTTTTTGTGTTTGTTTGGTTGGTTAGTTTGGTTTGGTTTTTTGTGGTTGTTTTGTTGGGGTCTTTTGTGGCTTCATCATCGTGTTGTCATCTCCTAATCTTCTGGGCTGGATTTCATAACAAGTAACCTAAAAGGTGAGCATCCACTGTAAATTAGTGGTTGAAGTGGAGAGAAAAAAGACATCTAGTGTGTGTGATTCATCACACGTAAGATTTCAGTTTTACTTCAATATGAATCATGAGCTAAAGATACTCTGCGCTAACTGCAGAGAAATCTTTGATGACTAGCATAGGCTAGACATATTTTAGATGTCTGAGCTGGGGTCAGTTGAATGTGATGGTCTGTGATCACTTGTACGCAAAGGCTTTTTCTTGATTCTCCTGGTCACAAAGAAAGTTCTCTTGCGCAAGAAAGCAGTAAATATGTTTGTGTAAAGTATTCTGCCAAGGAAAAAATTATGCAATGTACAAAGTATCATTGCTTTTATTCTTACAGCTCTCTTTCCTCTTCACAAGCTGTGATGGACTGAAATGTCAATAATGTCTTAAACATTGTCAAAATCATAGAAAGACTTTTTGTCAAACTGCAAGGAAGCAACTGCCTGTCTGTGACCACCAAAGCCTGATTGGAACTTGGACTATGAAGGAGGACTTAAGACTGTTGTCTAATCACCTCAGATCTGAGGAGAAGTAAACAAGGCTCAGGAAAGAAGAATATATCTGTGTTAAGAATCAGCCCTAGCTGGGCTGAGGGTGTGGTGGAGTAGAAGGGTTTTGGATGTGTGATGGTGAAATCTCTCCACACTAAACGGAAGGAGAAAACACTCCCACACATACTCTGGGAAGAGCATGTACACCACACAGGACATTCACATGAGAGGCAGCTGAGAAGGGGTCATAAACCATCAAAGACCCTTAAAGTGCCCCCCCAACTCATTCCTGAGGCCTTCTGGCACCAGAGGACTGCATGTAATCCAAGTGAAGTAATAAATCCAGAGCCTATCACAAGAGACTGCTAAACTTCCCCCTGCCCCACCCCCAGGGGAAGTGCCTGGCATCTCCTGTATGTGTATTAATCCACCAGACTCTGTTTTGTGGGACCCTCACCACCAATAAGACCAGAAGAACCAGATCAATGGGATGCCACCAGGTTACACAGAATGGTGATACTTCTTCTGTTTTAATCTCTCACTCTCTTTCTTCCTCTCATCTTCTTTTTCCTATTTTTATCTCTCTTTCTCTGTCTCACATTTACCATTAACTAAACCCCATACTACTGACTTTGGTATCTGGTCTTGTTTGTACCTTAACTCGGTTAGAGGCATTTCTAATAATTTTAATAACTGGATCAAAATACAGGGCCATACAACACCAGTGATGCTGGAATTAAGTGTCAGTCCAATGAAAACATGATTATTGTCAGATTTTGAAATACCTCACTACTGGAATAATAAAATGAATTCTTCTCTATATAAAGTTTCTCTCCAAAATTAGTCTTGGGATAAAGTGGTGGATTTAACCTAAGATGACAGCCTGCAAAGAGCTACATGGGAAGATAGAATACTGGTGCCTCAGCAAAACTGAGATGGAGACTTCTTCCTATGAGAGTTGTAAAGAAATATCAGAAAGAAGTTGGATTAGTAACGTTGAAAGCATAGTTAAAACTCTTCTTGGTAGGTACATTCTGAATAACTGCATTTAATACGAAGAATCTGCATCTAGAACTCTCCAATGGTTTTTATAGGTTCCAAAATTTTCAGTCTTACCAATACCTCATGTTGCAGAAACATAAATGTAGTAAAACCTTAATTTTCCTTAATGCTTTATATATTATTACCAACCTAAAATATATTATTTTAAACTTAAATTTAGACTGTGTAAAATAAAGTTTTAACACCGGTGACTATTGAATAAGTTACTGATTTTTTTTTTAAACTCTTAGAGAGCTCATTCTAGTTTTTATGAGCCTTGTAGCTTGGTTAAACATTGCCAGATGATTAACTAGCTTCCCAATTAAAATCAGCATTTGATAGTTAAATGCTGATACTACATTGATAACCAGTTACAATGTGAAATGACCTTGAATTTTTTTTACATAAAATGGACTTCTTTGTACCTGATTATGACCATATAAAGTATTGCTATTAAAAGCTGCAATATTTTAGAATTTGGGGGGAAGTAAGAGTTTTTGTCGTAGTATTTGAAGCATTCATTAGATATAGGAAGAATTTCCTGTAGAATAATCTCCAACCCTAAACATTATTCATAATATTTAAAGTGTGAAGACTTCACAGACTTTATGATGCATGACCAACAGGAATTACAGACGACAAAGTCGAAGTCAGAGCCTACTTTTGTGTTGTGGGATGTACTATCACAGATAAAACTATAAGTACTGTAAGATTTGAATATAGAATTATTCTTTTGAGCAATTTTATGTATAAGTTATCTAAAAGTTGTACACATACAAACAAGTATATTTTAAGTATTGGTAATCCTTAGATAAGCTTGTGATAAGGTAACTTTAGAAATCAGTAGAATTCTAATTATTAGTTCGTTTTCCTGTCATTTTATTTGTTATCAGTTTTAGCACTTACAAGGGTCATATTATTTCTTACATAGCAATGAAAAGTAAGTCCTATTTATCTTGTAGTAGCAAGAGATAATGATGTGCTGGTGTTTCTCTTTAATCTGGAAAATGCTGTCATTCCCAGTTTAAAATGGTCTCTTATCTATACTATTCTAATTTTCTACGAGTTTGCAAATACCTGAAGGCAAGCACAGAGTTTAAAAATCTGTAGCTGTGTTTCTTGAATCCTTAATGCTCAGATGATGGCAGGAGATCAAGGCACCAAAGCTTCATAACTACTGCCTGTCAGACGATCTATGGGAAGTGATGATGTCTCTGTAACAATAGTCATCTGCACTTGTGAAGTAAAATACACAAGCTTAAAGGAGGGACAATTAAACAATGCTCAGCCTTTCTAATTGGGTGGAAAATGCTTATTACAGGGACCTAGTGAATTCTGTCAAGAGGCACCCATTGAATGAACAACATTTTCTCACTGTTATGCCCTTATATTATTGTCAAAGGTTGGGCTTGCTGATCTTGGAGAGATTTTCTAGTCTTAATGATTCTATGATTCTGGGATTAGGTCTTACATCATGCTTGATCTGGGATTAATCTTGGCCAACCTGAAGAATTGTTCTTGTATTTTCGGTGCTTATCTGTGCAGTTAGCTGTACTAACCTTTATGCAAAAGTAGCATTCTTTTTTCATGTCTTTGTGCCTTCAGAACAGTATGTATCAGGAAAAAAAAAAATCTTTGTTTACAGCATCCTTTGCACTTAAAATTATTGTCTTCAAATTCATTACAAAATCTATAAAATCCTTCATTGCAACATTAATCCTTTCATGGTTTCTTGTTTTTGATCTATTCTTTTTACATATTTTGTATTTTCTTAGATTGTAGGTTTTGCAATCAAATAATATAAACAAAAGTTATAAATCAGAATGTCCTAATCATGAGATTGTACTAAAGATTAAAATTTTTTATTTTTCTAGTAGGGTTTTTTTACACATGCTTCTTGACATTTTGGGTGTTTTTTTCCTTATAAGACTGGTTCTTTTTTCAGCTGAAGGTCAGTATTGAATAATTATGTTTAAATGGATACCTAAGGAAAATACTAAATAATGTAAGACATTTGATGACACTGTATAACCTTAAACCACTGATGATATTTAATGATCTGTTTTAAGTATATTCTACGTTTGCACTCTACAAATGCTCTGAATATTAGAATAATATATTGTTAAAGAGTAAAATTAACGGATATGATTAGAAGTTTAAGGTTTGCAGACATGTCTCTTAATCAAGATCTTTTATGTTTAGATGTTCATAAGAATTCAGATAATGTAAAGATTCACCTGATCAATGAATAAAGGGAAAGACTGGACTTCCTCTGTCAGAGTGTTGGCTCCAAAGCAGATTTCCTGACTGACTTAAAATGCTGCTTGTGCTTTTCATTTTTGTCCTTTGAGGAAGAACAACTTTTCATATATATAAGGCATAGTGGAAGAAAGAACACATTTTTATCAGTTAAGGAAAGGGTTAAAGATCTGTTGGTACCAAAGGCCAGTGATTTCCTAAATGCTCCTGTGTTTAGTATTTGTAATTTTACAGTAATAAATAAATGAATTCACTTTTGATATTATAAGGGCAAAAAGCCATGGTAAAAATTAAAATTTTTAATTGATTATGTTGTGGCATACCATCATCAATTTAGTTTCAACAAATTACTGTGAATGTTTTTATGTAAACATAGCGTACTTGCTAAAAATGTACTGTAATTATATGCTGGTCTAGATTTTGCTGGCATTTTTTTCATAAATAATACTATTTCAGAAATTGCATTCCTACATAGCTGTAAAATTAAACTGTTTTCATTTACATTCGATTTACTTTATTTACTCAAACTGACTAGGTACTTTAAACATGTAATTAAACAGAATCTTTTAATGAGTGCAATTTAAGCAAAAAAGAATTCCAAATCTTCTTTGGTAAATGTGTACAAATATTATTTTTCAAAGAATAAATTGCAACCCTGAAAAAATACTTTTCCAGAGATTTCAGGCCGGATATTATATGGGTGGCATTCCTTATATTATTTCTTATATTATTCCTTTTATTATTCCTTATATTATCAAGGTGAACAAGTAATATGCAGGAGATCTAGTTTCAAGATGGATGCCTTATATTTATATTTTTGTGGTACTTTCTATTCAATTATATTAAAAACAACCTTTTCTTGGAGATTGTACTGATATTCCAGGAATTTAGATTGCATTCTTTCAGAACCAATTACTCTGAAAGTTTGCATTGGTCCATCCGTTGCTGACCCTTCTACTTATTTTTATCTCAGACTCAATTTTACCTGAACAACACAAAACAGATTTAATAAAATGATTAAGAGGAAATGATACTGGGGGAGGGGGACACTTGTGTTACCTGGAGTGGGAGCAAGGTAAATAAATACTCTTCTGATATTTTTTTCCTTTTTTTATTTTCCATTAGCTTTGACCGCTTCATGATTTGTGTTAGACTTTTGGTAAAAAAAAAAAGGACAAAAAAGCCGCCTAACAAGAAAATTAAAAATGACTATAACTGCAAGTTCAGTTGCTTTCATTGTGTAGTACAATAAGAGGAGTTTTTGATTACAGTTAACGCTCTTAGGCAGCAAAACACTGATCTGCCAGCATCTCTGTTACTTCCAGTCAATGGAGGGAATTTAGAAACTTCCCTTTCATAACTTTGGTCACTGTGAACTGCACAGAAGGAATTTAACCTCTTAAGTCCCTCCTGTTTGGATTAGTTATATAAAAAAATAAATTAAACACAGATTTTTTTGAATTGCTTAGAGTTGTTGCAGGTGTTCTTGATTTCCCAACTACAATGTAACATGCTTGTTGAAATGGACATTTGACTTGTGCACAGGATTTCAAGCCATGATGCTTAGCAAAATGCTGCATTAAAATGCAGGGCCAAGATGATTCTTGATGGCTCCATAAGGTTGGTATGGCTTTGGTGTACAGAAGATACTAAAGCCCACTAGAGGGCTCACAAAGTGTTTGAAGATATGCAGCTTTCATATAAAATGTGCAGCTTTCTTGCAGGACCTGACAATGCGCCTGAAAAGCACCTCCTAGCACCTGGAACATAAACATACTGAGTTCAAGTAGAGATGTCTCAAATTATTTCAGGGGTTACTATCAGCTACAAATTCCCAGTACTTTAGTGTGTGCACCAAGTCTGTGTAGTACCCTTGTATACTAATGGTACTTCCTAAGAGCCAGATTCTGCACACTCTTGTGCATACGGCATTTTCCTTGCCAGGAGCAGTTTAGATTTTTCCTCTGCTTCCTAGTACATGATTGGGAATTCAATAAAGATTTTATTCAGCTTCAGAACCAACATCTGAACATCTGAGTGTGAGCCAGGGGTCCACGCTTCTCACATAGAAAACATAATTTTAGGCAAACCAGTCAGCATTGCCAGAAGCACTGATTGGCCCACAGTAGAGTTAACCCAGTGAATATGATTCAGTTGGCTGCAATGGTCCTGTTTGACATGCCCTGCTGGTTTACAGATGCTAGTTCAGAGGGTTACAGGGGTCCTACCTACATCAACCTCATTGGAGTGGTTTGGATTGCTGTAAAACCTCAGATGGAACAAATCTCCCAAGGAGGAAGCTAAAGTAATCACCTTTGATCAGCTGAGTGACTCTCAGCCTGGGGTGGGTTACAAATATCTAGACATTATGACTGGTAGAGTATCTGTCTCAGTCTGCATACCATTTTTAACTAAAGCTAAAACAATTTCTCATAATTTATTTCTACCCCCCTACGGCTTTGCACAGAGAATAAATTATAACACATGCTTAATTGATAAGTATGTTTGGTATAATTCAGTCTTTTGTATTATCAAAGCAAAAATTATTGCTGGTACATGAGAGGACTGGATCTCCTTATCCCACCTACGCTGAACTGTTCTTCCTGCAGGACTTGCAGGAACGAAGGATGAAGATTAGCAGCCCTTTGGAGAAGATTTCAGATTTCATTCATGATGGCTATGTGCTATACCAGTGCAGTGGGACTGTCATCAGGACTGACAATACCCTCCTACTTTTGCCTTGTATATCAGCACAGTTTGGCTCTCTTGACAAAGAGCATCTTTTGTAACCAGGAAAGCCCTGTATATCCTTTGAATAACACTGGTTTAAAACCAGTGTTACCAGAATAACACAAGGTCATCAACAATCCTTTCCTTCTATCTGGAAATTTTAATATGAGTGTTTGGAAAAGCTATAAATGTTGATAAACATCTAAACCTTGCTGTATATAGCATCTCATACGGAAAGACGCTTGAAGTATCAAAGTGAGACACAATGAGCCATCATTAGTTTGTTCTGATTGATACTAATAATACTACTTTCATTTTTAATCCTTTTTTTTAGAAGTGACTGCTGTGTACTTAGAAGGAAACACAGCTGATCTTAAATATCTTCTAAACAATTTCCACTTGAGGAAGAAAAGCATTTCTAAGCCCTGAAAAAAGCATTTGGAAGTACATGAATGAAGAACTAGAATAAAGTCAGGGTAATCCTCTGTCCTTTATTATGCAGCAGGTCAGATTAGAGGATCACTGAGATCTTGATGGCTTTCTAGTTTATGATTAACATATTAATTTTTAACTGTGTGCTTTGGATCAGTTCTTTTCAACAATGCATATAAGCATGTCTTTATTTGGAGCAGGTGGAGCTGAAGCAAGATGTTAAGTTTATGCAGATGTTGAAGTGCTTTGCGGACTGGATCTTGACTCTGACATCCTGAGTTCTCTCTGTCTTCCAGAATGGTTGCAGTGAAGTATCTTTTTTTGATGTGGTAGTCTTCATGCCTTGCAGTATATTTAGTAAAATAAAAAGAAGAAAAAGTGTTAAGGTTTTAGTACTTCTTGGCCTAAAGAAAAATTTTATGAATTAAGAAATACATTAAAACTAGTTTTATTTAGGTGGAATAATTTTTTTCTGTGTAGGTTTTTTTTGTTGTTGTTAAAATGTTACATTTTCATAGAATTGTAGAATAATAGAATACAGGTTGCAAGGGACCACAAGGGTCATCTGGTCCAGCCTTTCTTGGCTCAAGCACAATCTAGACCACATGGCCCAGCACCCTGTTCAGCTGAATCTTGGAAGTGTTCAGTGTTGGGAAACCCATCACTTTCCTATGGAGATTATTCCAACGTCTGATTGTTCTAATTGTAAAGCTGCTGAACGCTCTTGTCACGGGCCATCAATTTGCAGGGCTTAGGCTCCCATAACAGTTCACAAACCAACTCTTCCTTCACTGATGGTGGGTCTATGTTTGCGTCAACTTGGATTTTGTTCCCAAGGCCTGCAGCCTAAGAGAGCTGCTAAAGACAGAGCTGAAGAAAGTATTGAGAACCTCTGCTTTTTTCAGCATTGTTGGATGACTAATTCACCTCTCTTGTTTTACAGTGGGCCAATATTTTCCTTCTGTTCCCTTTATTTTCAGAAAAAAATATCAACATCACCCATAGAAATATTCTAAAAGTTCATTTTTTTCTTGTGGAGATAGATTAAAAGAATGTAAATAATAGAAAATTCACATTATCAACCCGAATTTTGTATTTCAGGACCTAAATTAAATCTATGTACAGTTACAGCACAACTGCATAAAATATCTTTGTTTCTAATAACCTGTGAAAGTTTTTAAAAGTAATAAAACTTGAGATATTAGTTAGCTTGATATCATTCTTATTTAATTAATTAAACGTTGACACTAACATTGAATGTAGATATACTGACCCCTGAAGAATATACCTTTGATTTTTGTAACATGAAGTAAGTAAGTAAGTAATGGCCAGTCTTCGCGAACGAAGATCCGGGGAAGGTCTTTACACCTTCCAGCCTGCACATTGGATTTTTTAGGTGAGACACAGTGTGCGCGGAACTGAGCCCACCCTTTAATCCTAAGGTTCATCTGCCGGGGCCAAGCACGCTTGGACGGTGGCAGCGAGGTCCTTAGAACGTAGGTGGATTGTCTTACAGGGCTAACGAGCTCCACCTGCCCGGGGAGTGTCCCGGGCTGGAATCGAACCCTTGGCCTCGGCGGTGAAGGTCCCGCAATCTAACCACTAGGCCACCAGGGGCTCCCTAACATGAAGTAGTTTGCTTAGAAAGTGTGACTTTTAAATAATTCCCTGGAGGTACAAAAGACATATAGATATGGCACTTAGGGATATAATTTAGTGGTAAACTTCTCAGTTATGGGTTAACAGTTGGATTCAGTGATCTTAAAGGTCTTTTCAAACATAAATGTTTCTGTGATTCTATGAGTAATTCTCCAAGTGTGTATTGGGGTCATTACTTCACTACAAAGTGCCTGTGCCAGCTAAAATCAATAAATTCATAGCAGTGTGGTACACCTTGAAATGTATCAAGAAGAGAAATAATAAATACATGTGCCTATAGTAAAAAGAACCTAGATCTTCCTGTAGAAAGGATTCATCTTTCCATCTCTCATCCCTGCTCCCATTGGTACTACAGTACCAAAGTTTACATCTCTCAGAATATTTTATAACAAGTAAAGTTGCAAATGTAATTCATCGACAATGATATGATCAAAAAATTGTTTTGCATTCATGAAGTTTCTGTCAAGATTTCTTATATTGATTTGTTATTCATACACCCTCTATTTCCAATAACATTTTTGCATGCTGTTGTCATCTGTCTTCAAGAATCTGAGATGTGTTTGGTTTGCTGGGTTCTCAGCCATTTCTCAGCTGCCATTCTAGCCACTGCGAGTTTTTCAGCTAGCCAGATGCTATGAGTAGGATAGCTGCACCTATTCTGGTGAAATGCACACCTTCTGCCAAACTTTGTCATTTCAGAATGAAGACTTCACCATCACAGAATTCCCTCAGTTTTATCTCCATTGGTGTCCTTTGCTGCCATGGCTTGTCTTTCTCCCATACTCACTGCACTTTATCTTTTCTGTCTGCACTTCCATGTGCCACAGTCTTTCCTGAAAATTCATTTTTCTGCTTGTTTTTTGGATAGTTTTGCGTCTGTGTATCATTTTGCTGTCTGCATATCAAGGTTTAAATTGGTTTGCTACACACAACTCTAACTGTTGTCCAAAAACCTACTGCTTAAAAACTAAATTAACAGATAACCAACAGGGGCCACAATTAATATACAAGTGTGGGTGATTCCAGGTGCCTGGCTGAATTGGAAAACTACTCTGTGAATGTCTTAAGACTTAATAGTAATGAATAGTTTTTGAGGTCCTGTTTCTGCTTCTGGATTTTGAGCTGGTGAGCTGTATGGCTGTCAGCTGAGATGATGTTTAGGACTGCGTGCAGGCGACAGTGCGAGAATGAAAGCATAGAAGCAGCAAGAGAGTGTGTCCTGGTCTCCATGCCTCTACCTTTTGGCAAAATTACACTTTTATAATCATGATGTTGATTTGCGATTCTTAGCAAGTGTACGTTAGTAGTCCAAAACTCCAGAGTTAAGGTTGCCAAGGGCACCTTCAGCTTTTGTGTTCAATTACTTTAAATTCTCATACTATATAGTAGTGTATTTTATAACACCAGAAAATGATGAATTTAAGTAATGCTGACTTCAGCTTACGAAAAACAGTTGCAGGTATGCCACAAAATAATCTAGGGCTGCAGTCCTGAATAAGCCAGTTGTTACTGGGAACAGTAGTCGTTGTACAATAGTATACCTAAGTTGCAGTGGGATTACTTGTGTTGTATGTCAAGTTTTTGAGTCTGCAGCACGTGCCTTGTTGGTTCTCTGTCTTCATTCACACTTTTAAGTGCAAATGTACTTAGTGAGGAATTGGTTGAAGGAGTTTTTCAGTGTTGCTAATGACTTATTAAGACTAGTATTGGAATCCTGAGGCTTCAGGTTATTGTCACCTAAATATTACTTTAGATGCCTGTATTGAAGTAGCCAATTCTGTACATAACTCTGTTTATAATAGTGGAAACTTGTTCATCTTTAGACACCTCTTTGTATATTAATGAAGAACTGAGCTCATCTCACTTTCGGTACTAAGATTCGATACCACTGGTAACAATAGGGTTACAATAGGTGGCATTTTTAAATTGTGATGGAAAACAAAATACTATTATGAATTATTGAGATCAGGGCAATAACTACATCTAAAAAAAAGCACTTTAGGAAAAATATTCTTGTACAAAGGAAAAATGATGAAGTTTGCAAGAGCTATTTGATGAGTATTAGATTCAAAGAAGGACTGAAAACCATATTTAAGTGGTTTTCGTTTGGCTTGTGTCTAATATAATTCTCTTGATTTCACATAATGGTTTCTTTTCCCATGATTTTCTATACCATTCTGCAACATCTGTAGTGGAAATGTTCTGGCCCCATTATTAAAGAGGGCAGAATTGAGGTTAACATGGTTAAATCTTCTTTCTTTGATTTTTTGGAGGCTTCGGGATATTTTAGTTCAGGTTGTGACATTAGCAGGTGACCCTGACTATACATGAGCTGGTGGGTTAACCTGAGCAAGCAGCCAGATGCCAACCCTGTCTTCTTGCCACAGAGGCCAGCCCTGCAGCCTCTCACACCTACCCAAACCTTGGGACCTACACCCAATACAGTCAGAAACAGTATTTTACATTTTGGAAGGAAATGTCCATGCTTCCCTCTATTCCCTGTAGTTGTTTGAAAATTGTTCTGCTGGGCAGAATTAACCCTTTTCCTACTTTTTCTTAATCTTCTTTTTATATCTACTTAATTTTTTACCTTCGTCTTTTGAGGTGAGGAAGTGGTATAAGTAGGGTTTGATGAGCCAAAGAAAAGAGGCAAAAGAATTTACTGAGTGAGATAAATGGTGGCATACTGTGTCCAAAAAATGGAAGGGATTGGTGACATGTACATCCCACATGTGTACAGATTTACTCTCTTCTTAATACTCACGTGTGTTTTGCTGCCCCTCCTCAGATCCTAGATGCATGCTCATTAGCAATTAGGAAGACAAGCGGAAATTTGGAGTTCTTTCATGTAATCACAAAGCAGCAAAGAATTCTCATATGAAATATTGAAACAGATGCCGAAATTAAGAAGAAAAACCAAGACAAATAGTATTGTAAATGTTTATTTTATCCATTAACAAACTCTCGTTCTTAATATTTGTAGTTCTTCTCTGTCAGAAATACTAGAAAGCAAAGGCCAGTTCAGACCTCTATTCATTGATATGCCTTAGATATAGAGTATTTTTGAGAATCTACTTCTTAATTAAGGCAATAACCAAATAGAATTTTCAAAAACGTAACAAGGTGTAGCCCTAATGCTAGTACTCTTGAGCCCTGTCTCACAGCTTTGGGGGAGTCATAGGTCAGGTTCACGTTGATAGAAGAGTATGATGCTGCTTTATCAGTATTGGTACCCATCTGGCAGTGGAAAAGTATTATTAATGATCTCTTTTGGCAGTGCTCTAAACTTTTGAACTTAAAACCTTGAACTGCAACATTTTGATTTTTAAAAAAAAACACAAACAAAATCAACCAAACAAAACACCATCAAAGCCCCCCAAAATCTGAGTTACTTTCAAAAATGTGAATACCAGAATTAATGTAACATTTCAGTAATATTGTGAATGCCTTAATACATCTGAAAGTTGTATTTTGTTGTCTTCAGTGCAGTATCATTCTTTAAGTACGTTTAATTGGTCATTTAAGCTTAAATTTAAGTCCTTCTCAATTTGACTGAATTCCACCGAAATTCTTCTTTTGTGTGAGTATAATCTGCAATTTCTGATATGAGTTGCAACCTTGAATTTAAATCTCTGACATTCACATGGCTCTAGATATATCATATTACCAAGGAATCAGTTTTCTTTATAGTTGACCCATTTCTTCAGTGCTTTATGTCTCCAACAATTTGGATTATCTACAAATGTTTTCTATACTGATTTTTTTAACCAGTACACATTTGTTCTTATCCAGAAACTACTGTGATGTCTGATAATGCACTGTCATAAATAGCTAGAAAAACATCCAATCTGAGGAAAACCAAAATAAAATATGGTGACATAGAAATATTTTTTCCTAAACAAATAGGTTTTTCTGCTTATGGCATGTCATTTAGGTATGTTTCTTTAAAAATGTTCCTATATTTATGCAGTTTGTCTGTGGAAGGATTTTGTATTAGTGTACAAAATACTTTTTGAGGAAAAAAAATCATAAGACAAATCTGGATTTTTTTTAGTCATCCATTTAAAATTTGACATTTCAGATGCTTGAATATGTATGCAATGCTGAGTAGTAGAATAGTTTGCATGTTTAATAATCTTTACTGCTTGAAGTTGGCTTGCTGAGAACAATAGTTTGTTTATGCATGTGTGGAAAAAGCGATAAAAACCTTTAGTCTGAATCTAGAGGTAAAAAAACCCCAACCATGTGAATACAGCTATAGCATATTTGCTGTTGTGCCTTAAAATACATATTTTCAATTACATCTTGGACTTGGGTATTTCAGCATCAGTAAGTTAGTGTTTCATACCAGGATATACTGTGGTCTCGGGTGGTAGCTGGCATTTTCTCCATACTCTCAAGATATAATACAGGGAACTTTGGTCATTTACTTTTCACACTATCAGGATTTTCCCATCAGTAGCTTTACAAGGTTATCTGTTTATAATCCTTCCTCACTTCTTGAACATAATTTTGCTCTTAATGCTAATGCTGAATCTTGTTTTAAAGACTGACTTCATCTTTTGTTACAGGGGTTTTAAGTAGGGTAATAAAATCTAGTGATGTGGTCATTGTCGTATACTAAAAGCCTATAGTCAGACAACTTCTGCCAGAAGTGAAATTGGAAGCATTATCAATGATGATGTTTTGTAAGATAAGATGAGTTTAATTATGTTTTATAAGCACAGATGAAAGGGAAGTGTACTTGTTAAGTACCATTTAGTCCCATTTATTCACTACATTTCCTCCAGTGTACTGTATATGTTTCACAGAAAGCTCTCCAAAGACAATATTTTGAAATTAATTATTGTTATGACTTAGTCTCTTTGCTTTAAAAAACAATAGTACTGCAGAGAATCCTTGGACTTCCCAAGAGTGCTGCATTGTGAGGTCCTTTGATGCAAAGGGGTTTGCAGGGCAATAAGAGTGCAGCTTGCACTTTTCCCTGTTTACAGACCCTGTAGAAAGAAGAGGATTGGTGAAACTATTGGTTATTATCTGTTTGCTGGTCCATCTAAATTGTGTCCCATGAAGGTAATTCCTATGCCTTCCTGTCCACAAAATATTTTGTTGAATTTGATTTTTGTGAGTTGGTGATGCACTTCTTGCTTTATCTGTTTTCCTTTTGCCACTGAAAATGCAGGGTCCATTAACTGTTGTTTGCTGAATACCTCTGTTACGTTTGTTATGTTCTACATTGTAAAGCTTGCAATTAAAGGTCTAAAATGCTCAGACAATATAAATATTTTTATCAGGGATAAAAATCCACTCAGGGTTAACCAAAGTCAAAGCCTTGATTTTTCTTCTTATATCTTGATAAGTGGGATAAATTTTAAATGGTATCTTCACAAGATATTCCCAGTGTATTAGTTTATACAGTGCTCTTCAGAAGAACCATGCCTTTGCCAGAAGCTCAGCTTCTGTTGGCTAAGGAGTAATGATGATGAAGGAGAAGGGACCCAAAAGAAGTCTTCTCACCTGACATCAGAGACAAACAGTGCAGTAATTATAAATGACATTTAATGGAAACAAATAAACACCTCTCAAACACTGTTAATCTGGTCAGCAGTGGGATGAGGTGCCTACTTCTATGATTAGAAAAAGTGTATAGCATGAAATTCTTAGAGGTAGATGTCTATGGTATAAACACTGGAACAGATAAATTCCCATTTAGAACTTCTGTCATGTTACACTGATGAAAACAGAACACTTCATTAGTGCTATATTATATTTTGCATAAATAGAGGCAAATATATACGCATAACCTACATTTTTGTATAACTTAAGGAGATATTTTTCGTCTTAATAAAAATTCTATTTAAAGATAAGTGCTTCCGAAAGTCAGTTTTCAGCTTGTTTATGGGAGGATTGATTGAGTTGAGCAGATTCTGCATTTAATGACAGACTAACGTAAAGTTGTAATATTTTAATTCCAATCTAAGCCTACTTGGTAAAATGCTTAAAATATGATTGGAATGCAAAGGGAAGTTATTATTAAATGAAATGAAAATATTTTAGTGACACAGAAGCACGAGTTAGTCAGTGACAGAGTATAGTTAGGGAGCTAGACCAAGATCCAAGCTCTTTTGCAGATTATGTAAAACATTGCAAGCTCCTGATTTTCAAGGATTTGTATATCAAGTTAAATGCAGTATGAACGTAAACAACTTAGCAGGGTTTATATGAGTTGCATCTTCTTAAAACATAGCCCTGTAGCCAAGAATATGCAGAGAAAACTGCATTTAACTTTGAATTTCAAAATTAAAAATTTTCTTTTTCCCAAACTTTTTTTGAAAGAAAGAAATAGTTTTAATTTTGAATTCATTAAAATAGAATCAAATGCAGTAAATTAAATTCTGTGATACCATCTGATATTACAGAAGGTAGTAATCATACTCTTCAAACAGGGATTGTGAACTGGAACGTGTTTTAGGAAAGCTGTTACTTATTGGCAAAGTCATTTAGATAACAAAGAGATCATGCTTTTAAAGTTAGTTTTGTTTAGTATAAATCTACAATAATTTGAAATTTCTTCAACAAATTCTTGAGTTTAATTTTGTTTTCTAAGTTGACAATGACATTTTCAAAGTGTCTTCTGGCTAAGTATGGTATTATGTTAAAGCCTCATATATATCAGTGATCAAGTGTTATTTATAGAACATGTCTAATCTATCAAGAATAGTCAGAATCCTTTCTGCAGGAAAAAAAAAAACCCGAAACAAACAGACCGTAGTTTCTCCTGGGCCTTCCTGGCTGTCCAGGATAAACAGGATATGAACCAAAAGCCATGGAGGTTATCAGAAGGGTTCCCCTGTACCTCAGCATCTTGGATTTGTCTTGCTGCCCCTTGACTCATCAGAGCTACCTGCATGTTTTAATTAAAGTTTATTCAGTGGCAAGAGGCCTTTCTGTGCAATGAAGAATAGAAAGTAGCAGCATTACTTCTTCTGCATGGCCTGCTTTGCTATCCGAATCATACTGAACTATTCATCTTTCAGGAGCTATTTTCAAGCCAAACAAAATGGTTGTAGTGCTGACAGAGGCATTGGTTTTCTCGTCAGACTGTGATGTGTCAGCTTTTTGGAAAAAGAGAGTAATACGTTAATGTGGAGTCTTACTTTTCTACTTCCTTTGGACATTGCTCGCCTTTCTAGTTGGCATATGAGAAACTTCTGGTTTGGGAAGGAGCTTAGGTTTCTAGTTCAAACCTGACATCAGTGGTTCATGTTTGATTTTTTCTCTTTAAAATCACAGAATAATACAACAGCACAGGTAGGAAGGGACCTCAAAAGATTGTCTGGTCCAACATTTTTAGTTGGATCCCAGATTGCTCCACTTGATCTCTGTAGAACTGTAACACTGATCCTTATTGAAAACACTACTACTGACTGATTTTTAACTACCACTTGTTGAAAAGACTGAGACTGTTTCCTGGGGGCCAGCATTGAGGATCTTTTCACAGTGACAGAATCACAGAATGGTGATTTGCCGCACCAAGCTGTACCCATGCTCACCCAACATGAGTTGGTAGCATCATACAAGAGTGTATAGCAGCACGTGGCCATACCACCACCATGAATCTGAAGCCTTCATTGAGTCCCACACACTTTTGTGCTCCAGCTGATAAGCCTGAGTTCTTTATTGCTGGTCTCACCAGGCAGATTGTTGGAGTTGCAGCACTCTGGTGGAAAACCATTCTACTTCTGGCAGTGGACCTTGTGTGACTACTGTGACAGCTGATTTCCTTGATAATGGTACCTTTAGCTAGTGTCTGTCTACAGCTTGTAAGAGATCTGCTTATTTGTGCTGTGCTCAAGCATCTGTCTATCTGTCCATCTACCTGTCTGTGAATCATAGAATCATAGAATCAGACTGATTGGAAAGGACCTCTGAGATCATCAAGTCCAACCCTTGATCCACTACCACCATGATTACTAGACCACGGCAGTAAGTGCCACATCCAGTCTCATCTTTTGCATGTTGCTGTTACTGCTGGTGGATTTATCATCTTGTGAGCCACTATTATTTTCATTAACAATTATGCACTATAAACTGCCAGTTTTACATAAATTATAGCATATATAAATTATATACAGAAATTTATATACATAAATTATTACACTGCTGGTCTTTGGCAGACCTATAACTAGAATCCAGTTAACCTAGGAAACATTTATAATGCCTCCCAGATAAGTTTGCCGTTCAAGTAAAAGACCAGAGAAAAACTAAAAAATTTGAAGTCCCTTGCGAGATATATATACATATATATATATATATTTGAAAGTAGATACAAAGCCAGATTGTAGCTAACTATTCCTTTACAAGTAATGAACATTGAAAGAGAAAATAACATACTAGTCACAATCAGAAAGCTGTATAAGAGAAAACTAATTAATAAGCTTATGTTTACAATAAAAGTGCAGGATTATGATACAGCAAGAAAAAATCTAAAGGGTAAACAATGGTATCTAATAGTGTGGTTTAATTCATACGATTAATGTGACATTCTGATGGTTGTAATAACTATATGTGCTCTGTACATTGTTTTGGGGAATATTTGCATAGAATATGTAAAATGCAAAACAGTATTGTAGGAAAATAGCTTTTAGAGGTTATTCAGATCCTCTTTCTTACATATTGTATTTATTTGTATGTGTTTTTATTCATTGCATAAGAAAAAATTTGGTCACATTTCAGAGTACAGTGTATTGTTACATAATCCAAATATTTCTGGTAAATTGATTACAGAATAATAACCAAAAGGTAAAGAAATATTTTTTGTGGTGACTAATCTATGAAGAAGAAAGTTGGAATTCTTGAATTAAGTTGCAAATTGAACAATTATCTTAGATTATAAAAAGTACCACATTTTATCAGTATTGTTTATCTAGAAATCATTGTGGAACATTGAAATTAAAAGGCTGGTGCTCTCTGATGGAGAAGAAATTTATAGGATATTAAATATATGTTTACTTGTCATTTTATTTCTCTCTGTCATTAATGAATAGGATGCAAATAATATTTTCTTCCTGCAATCTCAGCTAGTGAATGAAAAATGTACCTGCTGTACCTGAAGAATTCTTACACTCTCTCCCAACACCAGTCAAAGACTAGAAAATTTGTATAGAGTCAGATGTGGTTCCTAACAATCATCTGCATGTAGCTGTGCATTTCCTCACTTGTTTTGTGTGAAGGTTCAAGTGGGGATCTTGTTCATACATGGGCTGACAATAAATTGGTTTAAGGATTCAAAGGGACATCTGATCTCATTATAAAAGCTTGTTGGTTTTATTAACAGCTGAATACTTCCCCTGCTTCAGATGAATGCTACCTTAATTCTCATGCCATTTTACTGAAATGAATAGGCTTTCCTCCTGAAAGAAGATGATGAATATGTTAGAAGGCAGACCTTAATTTTGCCTGATAAGATGAAAATATATAATTTGTTTTATACTTATTACTCTAATTTTCCAAATGTTTTGGGAAATACCAATAAACCAATAAATCTTTTAACAGATTTTACTTGTGCATATGTATGCTTTGCATATATCTACTTGTGCAATTAGCTGCTGGCAGTGGGCAGTAAAATGTCTATTACATACTTTCTATATGGGTATGAATTTCAGAATTAAATACAGCTTATTGCAGAGTAAATGTGCTGATCCACTGTCAGAAGAGTGTCTTCTATACCAATGACTGTCTGCTTCTCAGGAGGGCAGGGGCATTAGTAGTGCTGGTACTGCTGGCCACCAGCAACACCTGGGAAGTACAGAAACACTGGCAGGAGGAAAAGAGGGGCCAGGCAACACAAAGAGTGTTTCTTCCCAGAGAGATAGAGATTTAGCATGTTCCTTTATTTTCACTATTATTATTTCTTTTCTGAGACCACACATGAGAAGAAGAGTTAAAACATACTCGACCCTAAAGAAAAAGGAGAAGAGAGTCCGCTTAGTTGATACCAATCTACAGAGGGACCTGCTGGCATGTATACTTTCAGCCTCAGCTATAATACAGTCTCTAGCTCAGTGGCACTTAGGAAAAACCATTCACTTTCCTTAGTATTACATTAGCCTATACTGTGTAAGTGTTGGCCTTCAAAAGCTTTTTATGTTTTGTTTTATGTTTTGTTTTGTTTTGTTTTTCTGAAGTGATTCCACTCTGTTTTGTCAAAAGCCACGCCAGTCAAAAACATGCGTAGTTTATGCCAGGAAGTCCTATATAACTCCACAGGAGTTCTCAAGGCACTAAGCTCAGCTGCTGCTCCCACTAAATTCAAAAAACTGCATTGCTCTAAATCCCCCATCTTCTCTCTCTTAGAGGAATAGCAAAATGTATGGGATTTATTTGATACTGTTCTAATGTCTAAGATACTTCTGCAGAAATCCTGTATTTAAAGAATAACTTATTACAGTAATAAACAGATGAAAGAAAGCACACTGGAAATTATGTGCACCTCCAGTGATGGGGTAACCATAATTTATTAGCATTCCATTATTTTTTTAATAGTGATGTTATTTTTTAAATTATGCATTGAACATTTATGATGACAGTACTGACAATGTTTGTCAACAGAAATCCTGCTTTGATGCATCCAGACAGGCAGGAGGCTGAATGGTTCACAGGATTAGAAATGGGATAAAGAACAGTAAGCTTTGCATTAGTAATTCAGGAATATTTCATTATTAGTACCTATTAATTGGTATCGTACAATTTAGTTTTGTGGCTAATTTGCAGTAGAAGCTGTTGTTTACACGCAAATATTCGTGTCACAACTCATAAGTTTCTCAGACAGCTGAGACCATTAAATCATGGAAATGTAAAGCTCAAACTGTCTTGAAGAGATCATCTAATTCATCACCTATACTGAAAGCAGGATCAAGTACATCGGTATGTGACAGATGCTGGTGTATATTCTGTGAGAAGCTTTTCCTGAGTTCAAACATAAATTTTCTTTGCTGCAAATTAAGATAATCTCTTCCTATCTACCATGGCTGCAAGGAATTCAGGGATCATTGTGTTTTCTACTCCGGCTTCTGCCTACTCTAGTCAAAAGCTTCTCCCCTTGCTCCTTCCTGCTGCCACTTTCTCTCAGCTGCATCTCATGGGCTTCTTTTGGCTTTCCTTCATTAAAATTACATGTTTTGGTCTTTTAGTGTCTTCTTGTTTTCATTTGGGCTCTTCAGTTTGTCTAGACTGACTTGCCCCAGAACACTGGAAAAGGTCCACTAGTGCTAGGAAGGAGAAAAAAAATACTTCCATTGTCTCATATGAAATATTTGTTAGTTAATAAATCCAAACTGATACTGCTTTTGTTCTGCAGCAGTGGCATGTCCAGATAGTGATAGCTCATACATTTAAGAAGTCATTATAAATCCTCAGACCCTTTCTGTCATACTGCTCAGTTTCCAGTTTGTTGTCATTTGATCATTTGATATTGTATTTGACAGCCTGCCCAACACCACCCCACCCTTCTTTTTTTTCTTTTTTTTTTTTCCCTCATATCACACTTAGGAGTATGTCAGTAGATTTATTTGGCTCACCAGATTCACGTGGCATTCTGGTTGTCTGCACAGTTTTTTAGAAACTTCCCCAGAGTCATGGCATGCTCTGTGAGCCCTGTAAGCAAAGTCTCTTCTGCACCACTCTACTGAATGAAGCTGAGTCCAGGGCAGACTTTCTGTAGTTATGGTTGCCCGTTGTCCTCAGCTTACTAAAGAAACATCAGCAACATTTCATAAATTTGTTTTCAATGTGTTTTGCACCATCTGGAACTACACTCACTTGTCCCATATAGACATTAGATCTGTTTGAGATGTCCTGTGTTTGCTGCTGGTTTCCAAATGCTAGGTCTTGTGCCCAAGCAGGGTAGGTTACTCCCAATATGTCTGTGTCATATTTAGGAGCCTTGTGTCTGGAGACTTAAATGTGTCTCCCCCCCTATTTAAAAATAAATACTATTTGCTATGAACAGACTTTTGATTTCTCACAGTGTCAAAATATGAATGTGTATATTGTAAAGCTTTGGCATGTTTTCCTGTTTCCCCCAAAAGTGGACAGAGAAAGAATCCTTTACTCCAGGCTTCTTTTCTTACAAGTTTTATTAAGATCCATTGATAAAGATTTTCCCTTAATTTCTTAGAGTCACATTAATTCAAAATAAAAATTATTTGGTCTAGAAATTAGATATACACTTTGTATTTTTTGTCCTCAGCTGTATAAGGCAATCATCATGTACAAAACACGTCAGTAACTTAACTGAAATACTGTTAGACTGCAATATCAATATGTACAGAGATATCACACATAAGTAAAAGATTAAAATAATATAAGTTTCTGTTTTTCTGATTTTAATTTTTTTAACTTTGCAAAGGGTTAAGTACTTTCAGAACAAATCCTTTCAAACTACAGAATAAATCCTTTCAAACTACATATAAGCCCTGTGTAAAGACAGTCAGCAAAGTTGATAAATATAATTTTAGAAATGAAGCTGAGTGGCTCAGTTTTTGCTATGGGAGAGATGTAACTTCAGTAAATGAGAACATTTATGCATTTTATTTAGTTGAGGCAGTTGTTGCTGATCTTACATTTTCATTTTTTAATATAAATTGAAACATTTCCAGTAATTACATATATGTTGATATTAAACCTTTCACTGAAGATAGTAATCATGTTGATATAAATACATTGCACAAGGATAGTAATACTTGAAGTAGCTTATTTTATGTTAATCCAAAATGAATAGCTAGAAATGAGTTGAAAACTGTTCTTGGGCATATTTTTTCAACATTATTTGAAATAATGGGGATTGTTTGAACCTTTTTTATCAGTATGACTCCAGAATACTTGCATTAATTTTAATTCCCTTTGAAGTTGATTGCCACAGGAAATTAGCCTTTATTATTGCACTGGCCTTATATAGCTGAATAAAGCTTGAAAAAACAAAGATCAAAAAGAAAAAGGTACTTTGCCTACTACAGGTTCATTTTCTTCTCCTTTTATTTTCTTTTTTTCAATAGAAATCACTGGTTAACTTCTGATGAAATTGCTTCTTTCTCGCTTAGCAGTGTTCCTAAAGTATGTTCGTGATTAAATGATTAAATGAAATCTAGCTATAGATTGAGTAGATACTGCTGAGACTTGGAAGTTGGATATGGATTCTTTTAAACATTTGAATGAACTCCTATTATTGAGCCTGAGAAAGCTTTGTCAAACATCAGGAGTTACTATCTGCATAAAGCAATTTTTACCTTCCCAAGTCACTTTCTTTTGCATTCAAGAGTTAAACCTCCAAGTCAACTAAGAAAAAAAAATTACCAGAGGAACATCTGAATGTAAGTGCATACCATATGGCTTCTTGATGTTTTAAGGAACGGCTGAATTTTATTTGCAGTTCTTTATTTTTTCTTCTAAGATACGAATGTTTTCAGACGTTTTAAAGTCCCTGTACAACAGACACAAACCCAAACATGTAGATTGTTGTCATTTAGCAAATTCTGAGGACCTTTCTGCAATGTGCTGGGGAAGCCTTCCTAAAAAAAAGAGTGAGAGAGCAGAGGTAGTTCAAAGGACAATTTCTAGCTGCTGACTCCAGTCCTGATTTGAACTCTGTGAGCTGCAGCAGAAAAGTGTGACTTATGACTGATGAAGTGGATTAATGTTGTTGTATCCAGAGGTTTCTGGCAATTATTTTGTCTGTGGAGTTACTGGATTGCAGAGTCCGACAGTTGTTGGTGGCAGGGTAGAGAGCCTCTGGGATGCACCATGTCAAGACAGAGAATTAAGTACCCTCACAGGCTGTCTTCAACTCTCACCCCATGTCCTTTATTTTGACTTCCGTTATTTCTTTATTTCCAGTGATTAGCAAAACCCCTGAAAAATATCTAAAGTTGTACACCGGTGAGGAAAAAATATCTTCACATGGTGCTTCCTAAAAAAATCCCAGTTGTATCATGGCCTTATACATGCTTTATTTTGGTTCTAGTGCTGAAGTGAATATACAGTTTTACGAAGAAAGAACCCCATCTTTTAATAGAAAGAAAAGAAACATCTTTCTATTGCAAAGGTAATTACGCATTTTAGGTATGGGTGCCTCAGTTATGTATCCTCATGCGAGATTATGCCATAGAGATTGTGTTTTAACGTAGATACACAAAGATATTTCAATGGGAAAGTTTTTCTTTCTGGTGCTTTACTTTTGGTTTAGGTTTCAGGTGAAAGTTTGCAAAGTTTCTCTTTGCCATAACAGGAAGATTTTTGTAATGGATCTTTAATATGCTAGCCCCAGGCATGCATTGCAGTTACCTGGATGAAATTTTCGGAGTGTTTTAAAGTGCAGTGTTATGACTAGATGGTTTTCAGTATCCCAGTTTCCCTTTTAATCTTGACTCAGAAATGTACAATGTTCAGTGTTTCTGTGCAAGAATATATGTTGTAAAGCAAGTAGGTTCCTGAAGTGGAGGGAAGGCAGCTGACAGGCTGGAGGGCAGGGCCATCCTTTGGATTTGCAGCAGGCCACGGGAAGAAGCCCACAGGGCCTCACAGCGTTAAAACAAAGCATCCTGGATCTCAGTTGTCGTAACCATGTGCGGTAATACCCACAGGAGTGACCGCCGTGTGGCAGTTCTGCAGGAGGAGAACCTCGGTCCAGTCCTGTAACAACCTGCTCATCAGCCTGAAAGCAGGTACGGTTGGGTTAGATGTAAGGGAGTAGTTTGCCACTACTTGTAGGACGTGACAGAGAAAACAGACTCTTTTGGAAGTGTGTCACAAAAGGACAACAAGCAGCTCTAACAAATGCCTATGCAAATGATTTCAATTGAATATAAGGAATTACAATAATTTAGAGCAGAAGTGGTTTATAGTAAGAAAAAAAACCTCTACAGAGCGATGTTGGAATCAACTTCAGTCTTCCCTGGAGAACTTCAAAAGACTGCTGACTTCAAGCACTGAGCAATCTGATCCAGTTTTTCCATTAAGTGCTATCTTGAGCAAAAGCCTGGACTAATCTCCTCCAGAGGTCCCTCCCAGCCTCAATCTCTGTGTGGTTCTTTGAAAGCAGCTAGCAGGAAGCCCTAGAAAAAAAACTGTAGTTGAGAGTATGGAAGGGGTTTACTCTCACTTTCTTTAACCTGCTTAGTGAGGACATAACATGATTTATTGCATCAAGGAACAGAAAGTGCAGATCATAATAAAACCAATAAATTACAAGAGAATGAACTAGTTGGGCTGATGAGTCAGATCTCATTGCAAACAAATCTAAGGGAAAAACATTTACAAGCAATGGCAGTTCCCCCTAGAAATTATATTTAAGGGAGAAGCACAAACTGTCTCAATACTTGTAAAGCCTAGGAAATAGCTCTGTTAAGTAAGCCTTGACTTCAGTGCTTGAGACATAGGGGAAAAAAAAAGAAGCTTCCCTCAGAAAGTGTAAACTAGGTCAAATTACCAAATTAGTGTAAATGAAATAACACTAATAGGAAAAGGGACAAAACTGGAAGGCCAAGACACAGAATGAAGCATGACGTAAAATAGGACGTAAGAAGAAACTAAAAGTAATTTTATAAACACATTAATAATCCGAGCAAGGAAAATAAAAAGGTTGATATGCTATCAAACAGGGGAGGAAATAAATTGAAAAACTATATTAAACCTGAAAACTGTTTAATATCTTTTTCAGTTTTCTTTAACTGGAGCTACTCTGTGTTAATACAACTACTTAGCCTAAGAATGGACTAGGATGTCAGACTGGAATGATGAAAGATCTTCTGAAAGACTAAATAGAACCAATTATGTATTTGAAAATAATCTGTGTTTAATGAAGTTTATTGTATAGTATTTAAGGAACTAGATGAATTCTTCTCAAGATGCATTAGCAGTTATCTGTTGTGAAGAATGGAGAAAGTTTCAGAAAATTCAAAAAGAGCTGACTCAGTGCCTGGGTTTATAAAGGAGAGAAAGAGAGAGCTGGGGAATTACAGACCCATCAGCATAATTTAAATGTCATAAAAAACCACCCCAACAACTGGAACAAATAAATCAAATGAACTGTAAGCACCTGCAGAATAGCAGGGAGATGAGTAATAGCCAACATGAATTTATCAAGGAGAACTTGTGTGATACCAGTCCAATATCCTTTTGTGACAGAATAACAGTTCTTGAGAAGGTGATGAACCAGATGTCATCTGTCTTGACAAATAAATCTTCCGACATTATTTCACATGACATTTTCATAAGAAAGCAGAAAAAAGAGGAAATTACACTACTATTATGTGATTATGTAATTAGTGGGGAAACTATGCAGAGTTTATTGTCCCCTGTCAAGCTGACGTGTGTTCTGTAGGAACATGTCCTCAATCTGGTATATTTGCACAGTCTTAGTAATGGCACAGAGTGAAATAAAGACAAGTCTAATGAAATTTCCACCGAAATGGGTTGGAGAGGAGGATAAGCGGAATCAGCAAGCTGGATGAGAATTCAAAAAGTGATGAGTTTAAAAAAAACAAACAACAGAACAACCCAAACCACCAAACACCATAATTCTGTGAAGACAAAGGCAAGTTGTTATTTTTGGTAAAAAACCCCACCTGATACAAATACAAAGAGAAAATGTTTAGAATTGAACCTTTATGGTCACTGATGTTATCTCTGTGATTGTAGTGATAATTCTTGGTCTCATTTTTTAGAGAAAGGTTTCAAATAATGTAAATGAGATCCTTTACAGTATATAATTTTTTACGAAGATAATTATGGAAAAATTACATATGAATCTTCCAATGTCCTTATCTTTGATCTCATTACAAAGTCGTTGCTAGTAAGAAAGGTAGAGCTCACACTTTCTAATTTTATGAAAAAGTACTTTGTCTTTTTCCAAAACTTAGAAACCAGTACATTTTCATTTTACATTCATAACTTATTCTTATTTCTAGATAATAATCACAATTTTTTCCAAGCTCCTCTAGAACAGCTGTAGTTGTTTTATAGTCCATGAATTTAGACTATAGTGTCATAATATTTTTGGTTACTAACAACAACAAAAAAAATTCGGCTTTTATAATGTTTTCTAAAATACATTCCTGAGAAGTGTTAAGGGCCTAGCATTTGTATCATATCTTCATACATGCCTTAGAAATTCTCTTCAGTGGATGCAAATCCAAATTTTAGGGCATGGATTTTCACTTGCATGTCATTACAGTCTTTTACTATTGGACTCAGTATTAATGCAGTTAAAGTGATATTTATATAGGTGTGGTTATTGTAGACTCTATTGTTTACATTTTCCTACTTCTACACATATAATCTCATGGCATTTATTTTTTCTCATTTTCATACTATATCCACCCTGACCATATGTTAACAAAGTGTATTTCCAATAGACTTCTTACACAAAATACAAAAGAGAAAGTAAAAATTACATATTAAGTTTACCTAAACTAGAAAAGGTGCATCAAATAAAAATCTACAATTTGTTGATGCTCTTAAATTTTATTGAGGCTTAGGTGACCTTACTGTAAAATGAGTAAACTAAGAAGATTTTCAAACTAAGAATACTGCAATCTTTCTTCAAAATAGAAAGGACCTAATGATAAATTTAGAAAAGAGGCATTATCTCTGGTTCATATTTGTTAGTTAAATACCATTGTGTTCTTTAAGAGGTGACAAAGCATTCAGCTTTTCAAAGCTGGGGAAGGGAGGGGGAAGGAGTGTCAAGACACTTGCCTCTTTATTTCCTGTTCCAGAATTTATGTACATACAAGCAGTTTAACATTTTTAAAAATCTTTGAGAAAACTTTACAGAGAATCAGGAGAGGAAACAAGGAACTCACTGCTAAAGTCAAGAAGAATTTTGTCAAATTAGTGACATTCAGGTTAGATGCTGGGGCCTACATTTACATCAGCTAATTTTAGATAGGTAGGTATCACACCTGATTTAAGTCATGCTGGACCACTGTAACTGAAAAATACTTTGAAAGATACAGTCTAGAAAGCAGACAAAGTCCACACAAATACATGCAAATAATAGTAATGTTCTACGATAACAACTTAATCATTACTGATTCCTTTGGAATTTGTTTTAATAAAATTAATCATGAGGTACTCATTTGGGATTAATGTGGATGAAGTACTTTAAGGATTTCAGTGTTAACTGACCATTATACTGCAATGTTCCTATGAGAACTTTGAGCTCAGGAGCATCACACACTGAAGATGACTTGGTTGTAAGGTGGCTCCAGAGCTACGGAAGTATCTTCTGTATGAGTATATTATTTAGGTCTGGGAATTTTTCTACACCCTTATTGCATGTAGTGTCCTTTGTGATTTGCTTTTTAGCTTAATTGAAGTTGCTTAATCAATTAATTTAGATCTGTTAAAGTCAGTGAGTACCTATGCATAAAAAGATGGGAAGTTTAACAAGCAGGAATGAAGCATTTACAGCTAAATTGCCTACATTTTTTGTAAGTTACCAACCACTGGCTTTTGAATGTTGCTTTGCTTTTATTAACTTTGTCTTGAAACTAAACTGCATAGGGTCAATATAGATATTTGAACTGTTGAAATTCAGGACCAGCTTCTTTTATACTGAGCATCTGTCATAGAATCATAGAATCAGCCATATTGGAAAAGACCTCTGAGATCATCAAGTCCAACCCTTGATCCAACACCACCATGGTTACTAGACCATGGCACAAAGTGTCACATCCAGTCTCATCTTAGATACCTTCAGGGATGGAGAATCCACCACTTCCCTGGGCAGTCCATTCCAGTGCCTGATTACCCTCTTCGTAAAGAATTTCTACCTAATATCCAACCTAAATCTCCCCTGGCAGAGCTTAAGACCATGCCCTCTTGTCTTACTGGTAGTTGCCTGGGAGAAGAGACCAACCCCCACCTGGCTACA